>JAUAMA010000002.1:46247888-46847888 GCA_030819835.1 Acmispon strigosus
CTCTGAAGAGTTCATTCAGAATAATTGCTTCTTGGATCAAAAGACATCTACCTCGTCTGTATATTAAATAAAGCACTGGCAATGGCAGAAAGAAGAAAAGGACATAATTAATACAATATTCCTTGGTCCCACTGCTTTTCTACTTTTCCTCAAATCAAGCTGACATCGCGGAATCAACGGCAAGAATCTCTGAGCACCATACTCATTCAACGGTCGAAATTCAAATATTTGATCAGAGCATTTGATGGGCACTAGCTGGCACGCACTGGGGTATAATGGTCAAAACAAATACCACAGCTGGAATTCTTGGCATTAAATACAGAAGACATAGCTCAAGGCTACTTGCTCAAATGGAGCCAGACGATGTCAACCCAGGAAAATCAATGCTTCGGAGATCGTGTCTCAGACCTGCTGAAAAATACAGAATTAGCCGTTACTCACAGCAGAGGAAGTAGGAGCACCAACGGACAAGTTTTCTCTCCTTCTGTGGAAGAAGAACGAAGATCTTCAACTGAAGATATATATAGAGAATCCTGCTTCCGTAGAAACTTGGCGACTTAGACTCAAACCTTCATATCTCAACTAAGTCTACCCAAAGAACCAAGACATCATTGGTTCCAACTCAGAACGCTTCAAGCCAACCTTTACTTGAGTTGAGTTGCTCATGTGTGTGAAGAATTTATAGAGTGTTACTCTCATCTCAACCAACCCACACAACCCAAAACAGAGAACCCAAATGCCTATCCTCTCTGTAAACCTGAACTTCATTGCTTCTACCCACTCTTATTGAAGAGAACTATTGTAGAAGAACCAAACCATGTAAAAGGTATCAGGAGGAGTCCTGCAGAATACTTGTAAGGAGAAGTCCTGACAATAATTGTAAGGAGGAGTCCTCATAATACTTGATAGGAGAAGTCCTTACAATACTTGTTGGGAGAAGTCCCTGACAATGCTTGTACTATTTGTTTAAATAGTGGAAAATCTTGGTGAAGCCAAGGACTGGATGTAACCCTGTCGATTATGGGGGTGAACAAGGATAAAAATCGTGTGTGCTTTACTTTTCATGTTATGTTATATGTTACGCTGCATACATGCATATTTGCATAATCAATAACTCTCTTTGAAAACCAATAATTAATGTTCATCATGGAAAGAAGTTTTCAAAAATAAGTCACACAATTCAAACCCCCCCTTTCTTGTGTGTTTCTTGCACCTTCAGAGCTTACCGTTGTTTGGTGATGCTCGTAGGGTGACTTTATGTGTATTTGTATATTCTTTCTTTGGGGTCAGGGTAGTCTTCCGATACTTTCGTGTCGTTTGTCCTGCATGGTGACACATGGAGTGTTGGAGTTATGGATCTTTCAACTTGTTTTATCCTCAGCTTTTTAGTAAAGTCCACGTGGCGGGTGATTTTGCAATAATGGTAAGGTTTCTTTTATCTAATATTTTTAAAAAACTCTGTCTTCAATAAGTGGTCGATATTACGAGAATAACGCTTGAGAAATCGGGGTTTTACATGGTGGATGAGGGTGACAGCGGAATGAAAAGCAAAAAATGTAAAAAAAAAAAAAAAGGCAGAGAAAAAGGGTGCAAAAATGCATACCGTTTGCAAGACAAGCGGTGTCAGTGGTGATCGGTTGTTGAATGTTGGAGTTTGGTGGTGGAGGGGCAACATTACTCGTCGTAGCGCCGCCGATGTGAGGCCTGTTACTGATTGGAACCTTTTCTTGGTTGGTGGTGGCCATTGGAGTTTGAATATTTCTACCTCGTCACAGAGGATAAGCACAGAAGATGAACAGAGAAAGAATTGAGTGAAGTGAAAGAAGTGTAAAAGAATCTCATTTGTTGCCTTCCACTATTTATAGAATTGCTAGAGGAGAGAGGAAACGCATGGAAGACGCGCCATTTGATTGGGTGACGTTTGATTTGAGGGTAATTAATTTCCTGTTTAATGCTCATGATTACGTTTAGGGAATTTCAAAGAAGTGTGATTTCAAGGAGTTAGAGTCCAATCGCTATGAAATGCTTGGAAACTCGCCAAGCGTTGCGACTGTTGCCAGCTTGCACCCGTTGCGAAAATCGTGGAGTGAAGAGGTATAATGATGATTCCTCTTGAAGGATGTGACAGTTGGCAGTGAGTAGGTGAGAGGATGTGATTGGTTAAGTGAAGTGTCAGAACTGGCGAGTGATAGAAGAAATAGGTGTGTCAGGGAAATGTTTGAGAAGTAGCGCATGGCGAATGCAAGTAAACACACACTTCAGCCTCGTGCCTTGGACTCGGTGCCTTGCAGGCTAGTGGACTAGTGTAGGGTGAGGCGCCCCACGCCACGTTTCCCTTGAAAGTGACGAGTGAAAGTAAAGACACGCTTCGTCGTCATGCCTCGGACTCGGTGTCGTGTGGACTCGTGGACTAGTATAGATTGAGCCGCCCTAAACATGGCCAGGACGTCTTAGCAAGACTACGGCTAGGCTCGGGCGAGACCTCCGCATGAGACCGTGTTAAGAACCGAAGTTGGTTCTTGAAGAATTGAGAAATCGAAGATGCAAAAATGAACTCTGTAAAATTCTTATTGTTATTCTGCACTTCAATTCCTAATTATTCACGGTTACAAGCTCTGTATTTATACGTAGAGAACGACAGATATTCTGAGGTCAACTATTACATTGGGAATCATAAACAATAATAAATACAAGATAAGATCCCAGATATTTCGGGATTGCTCGTACTACTACATAACTGGTTTACAGCTGGCACAGTACATGTCAGACGTTATATCTGGCCGGACGATATAGCTTGGTAGATGATCCATCACTTTAGCATGCAGGTGATCCTTATCAGACGATATAAGATCAGACGATGTTTTCCTTTGTCAGTCAATACAGCAGATGATCCCAGACTATTGTTGTGCTCGATTTTGCGCATCTCCAACAGCAGACGATTCTCATCTCTAACAGACCGGGGCAAGAAGAGATAGCTGAGATATGGGCCGAAAGGTCAGTGACTAGGTTTGGGGCTAATAAGGCCCATTGTGTAATAGATTTATGGTTAGGGTCTTTGCCCTACTGTAAAAAGCAAGAACATGTTCATAATAAAGGAGGTTCTCTTTTTGCTTTCTAAGGTGGCGACACAAACACTAGATCTGAGACTCACCCTATATCTGAAGATCCCTAAATCCAAGATACCCTAGATCCGAGGATATGGCGGTAGATTTAGGGTTGTACGAGAACAGTAGCCAAATCAAAAAGTAGAGCGCAATCATATTTCCGAGTAAGAATAGTAGAGTGCTCCACGTGAATATGTCCAACTTCATATTTATGTCTGTTGGCATTAATTACCAGCTATATATCTTCTCCATTTTTTTTAATGAATATATCTTCTCCTTAAAGCTTACGTTACTAGAGGGGCAGCTATTATTCAAGAAATGTATCTTATGATTATAATCGATGGAAAAAGGGTTTGCATATATGCGTGTGTACACACTGCGATTTTATTGACGATAATGACTCTGATGAGGCTCTATGCACAAGCAATCATATTGTTTCTACTTCACAAAACACAAACAAGAATGAAAAAAGAAACACTGCCCCCACCATTCTCTACGAGTTTTATATATACTAATTCTTGCACCGCTTGATTGTTATTGGTCAACTATACTTATTATAGCTAGCATGCAACTTAATAATACATGATGATGAAAGAAAAAAGAAACCGTCAATTTACTTATTGTTGGCCGTGAGAGGCATAAAAGGTTCATAGAACAAATAACACATAGAATTGAATATCATATTTTTCACCCAAAATTCAAGGGGTTTTTCCAATTTCCCCCCTCAAGTGTCAGGCTATCTCAAGCGGAAGCTTTCAAATAATTGCACTATCATTGACATGACTCTCCATCAACGGGACACGCCGCCTAGCCACCATTGCTAGTAAGACTTTCGACACAAGGAGTCGGCACTATGGTAAACCAACTGGCGATTCTGATACCACTGTTGGGCCGCGAGAGGCATAAAACTCTGGGGTTCATCACATTAGGTTAAAGAGCAAACAACACAAGTGCATTGGACACCACATCTTTCACCCAAAACATTAAGGCGTTGGATGTATGGGTCATCTCAATTATAGAGCGTTTAACACTTTCTTGTTCTTCCAATGTGGTACTTACTCACACTTGATAACACAACTATTATTAATTTAGCACAGTGAAGAAAACAACCGAAGTCGGATTCGAGCTCCCAACAGTCAGAGGCACCCTGGATTCACGCATTCAAGAGATCCGAGTTGTCTAATTAAGATCAACAACTCATATTTTTTATCACAATCAAATGGTATATATGTCTTAAAATAAGTTCCTCTTGATCAAGATCAAACAGTTTAGATTTCTTATTTGCGTGAATTTAAAAAATTGTGATTGCAGGAAATCCATTTCCACCAAAGTTAAGTTAATTTTAGTATAGATATCGTTTTTTTTTTTTTTTTTATTGCTCAAAGTTGGTTCCATTCATGAAGTCGAACCCTTGTTTAATTTGCCCTTAAGCTTACTTTCGATTATGGGCTTTTGGCCCATGTTACTCAGCAAACCCTAGTTTAACTTATCCCTAAGATATTAAGGTAGCCCCGGGTCATACCACTAATATTACATCTCAAAATCACCTTCTTGTGTCTTCTTTTAAAAGCTATTTCTTTTGATCAAGCAGTTGGAGTGTTTCTTTCTTATGAAAGCTTGGCACGAGTGGGCAAGCTGCGTTGCGGGCTTTTGCACCTTCGTTGCTTTGCTTCGGCCGCCTGGACCCTCCGATGGTGGTACCTGCAAAGAAACTCTCACGCTCAAGTCAGTATGGGTGGGAGTCTTCAGGAAGAGAATGGGAAAAATGTTACCTTTGGTTTTATCTTTGGGGCTATTTATAGGTACGAGGTCAGAGGTGTCCTAAGTGACGTCCACATTATAGCAGGCACGTTTCTGGGATGGTCATTGGATCACCTCAATGAGTTGTCTCATCTTTTAGGGAATGTAAGGTCAGATTAGCCTTCAATTCCTAGTCTACTATGCTCTTCTCTACGCTATTTTTCTTTGTTCTTCCCTGCTTTGCTATGTTATGCTATGTTCTTCCTTTTTTTGCTTTGTTTCCTAGGAGGGTGATCTAGGTGGGGCTTTAGGCGGGAAGATCCCTTGGGGATGTGTGTCATCCTTGATCCTAATGTCCCTCAGGATTATTTAACCTGAGTGTTGGCTCTCTTCATAGGATCTACGAAGTTTCCTGACTGCGAATCAGTCGAGAAATGTGTCTTCATCGTTCTTGACTAACACTCGAATTGGCATTCCCTTATCTTGTCGGGAGTCAAGGTTTAGTTGGGTAAGTGAATGTGAGCATTGTTGCAAGGTACTCCTGTCTTCGTAGGTCGCGCAGGCCGTGTCAGTCGTTTGGGGTGTACATAGAGATGCGACCTTGGATCTGGAGCTTGAGAAGATGGACGGTGTACATAGAACGAAGAAGGGGCATGCCACTAGCACACGAGTGAGCGTGCAGGTCATCTAATCCAAGGCAGTGTTCCGTATCTCGGTTTCGGTCGGGGGGTAAGTTAGATACTCTGGGGCGGTATCCCGTTTCTCGATCTTGGCCAACGGGTAAGTCGAATGCTTCGGGGCAGTGTCCCGTTTCTCATCTCGACAAGGGAATGGCAAGTCGGATACTTCGGGGAGTGTCCGATACTGGGGTGTTATCAGGGTAGTGTCTAGTACTGGGGTGTTAGCGGGCCGCAGACTTAAGCAGACCTAGTAGGTATGTGGATACATGCCATAATATCTTTATTTTCCTTGTTTCTAGTGTGATCACTTTGGTATTCTACAACACCACGGTGCTAGTTCTTCTTTCTAGCACTGCAATTGGGAGTAACTACTAACGGTGTCCGAAGCTTTTCAATTAAACTGATTTAATAACTCAATCGTATGTGAATGTGGAGAAATTTCTTTTTTTCCTCTACTTTCTGCTCGTTCAACCAAAAACGGCGAGTCACCGATTTTCATACGAACTCAATTCAATTGCATGCCCGACCGGAATGAAGGCTCGGACCGGTCATATGACATGTTCAACCAGCCGATCTGAGCCAATTTTGAAACACTGGTCTAGATTTTATTAATAAATAACTCTTTATTAACTTCTCTCAAACAAAATAAAAAATAAAATAAAAGAAAATTTAATTTTTATACTCAACAAGTACGGTTTAGTAAAAAGATTAATTGAACACACTTATGTTAACATAAACATACGCTAATTCACAAGGTTACTTTAAAAACTGATCAACATAAGTTTAAAAAAACTTATAAGTAGGTTATAAATTATTTTTATAAATGTAACCAAAACACAAATATTTGTTATACAATATGGAGACTGCATTTTCTGTGTTTTGACGTACTTTTACTTTGTAAGTCTATATTTCTAGTATTTAAGAAGTTTCACTATTCCACCATCCGATAAATTCTTTTGAAAACAATGTCTCACAAAACACAAATGGCTGAATGAAAACCAAAGAGTGTTATATAAAACAAAGGAAAAAGAACTTCTACCAGAATGAACAAAGTATTACTGTATGTAACTTGAATTTTTGTAAATTAAAATCATAATGCAGTTTGAGTAGAACAAAAAAGAAAGTACAATTTTAGAAGTAGAACTGATATGAACTCAACTCTCACTGACTGAAAAGATTTATGCTTAAATGAATGCCAGAACTCGTCTGTGATGCACTTTTTTTTCACTAGCACATACAGGATTCAGATTAACATATGACACATTTATACAACAACGTACCCTGAGTATTTTATAATTCAATAATTCGAACAAGAGGCCCTCATTGGTATAAGCCACTCCAAAACGTTTAAATTGAAATATCAAATTTTATTACCGAAGCAAAATGTGTCAAAAGACCACAGCATCTCAATTAGCAGCTATCAAAACTTGAACATGAGAGCATTATGAATCATGACTCCTCAGAGATAGCCTCAAGCAACTTCTTGGTGCCTTCCTTCACCTCCACGTTCTCCATCTTCAATCGCCGTTGCATAGAAGAACTAGTCCTACCAGCAGCTGCATAAGTTCTAATCAAGGATTCAAACACCTCTGCCCCTAGAGAATCCTTAGATTTCTTCAAGATCTCAAGAAACTCTTCTACACCATCAACATCTTTCTCTTGCTCGAAATGCTTCATAATAATACCAATGGTCTCTGATGATGGGACCCATTTCTCCCCATTCCCTCTACCAATTGATATTGCTTTGTCTAGAGAATCCACTGCCAACTTAAAGTCTCCCTTCTGCAAATGGTAATCCAAGAAGATTTCCCAGGTTTTAGCATTAGGCTTAGCCCCCCTCCTCCGAGCACGCTCCTTCAACTCTTCAGCCTTCTCCAGCATATCTAATTTTGCATATGCCCTTATCAGAACATTTGCAACTCGAATATCATAAGTGGGACAGCTAGCTTCCCACTCCCGGAAACATTTTTCTGCACCTGGGAGATCATTCAACTTGACCAAAACCTGAATCATATTCAGATAGCTTATGTTTGCAGTTTTAGGAAATGCCAGCCTAAGAGAACGCCATACCCTATAAACCTCATATATGTTACCAATTCGCCCATACAATGTAATTAGAAACTGGTAAGCAGAGAGATCTTTGCAAGCATTTCTCTTCTCCAATTCCTTAAGTGCTACTTCGGCCTTCTCAAACAAGCCAGCATCAACAAAAATCGACGCTAAGTTGCTATATGTTGTCCAATCTCCAGTGACTCGTCCATCCCTCTTCATCTCATCCATGACCCTTTCAACACCAGAAATATCGTTAACAGCAGCAAGAGCTCTCATCCAGACATTATGTGTGTAAGAATCCAGAATGACATTGCTAGCCTTCATTTCTTGAATGATGGATGGAATCTTTTCTGGCTGCCCTACTTTTGTATAGAGAGTCATAAGGCTGTTGTAGTGCATGGAAGTCAAAGGAAGCCCAAGCTCTTTCATTTTTTCCATAAGACCTTCTGCTTTTTCGGTCATCAATTCCTTACAGTAACAGTTGAGAAGAGCACCATAACAAAGATGATTTTTTGTTGGTTCAGGGAGATTAACAAAATAATTTTCAGCAGCAGCGATACCTCTAGCTTTCGCAAGAAAATCAAGATGAATAGCCTGGTCACTGACTGTCTTGATCATGTTCCTCTTAGCCATGGTTTCTGAAAGCTGTAACACAAGAGCGAGATCATTTTCCCATGAACAAAAGGGAACAATAGTCCAAACTATCATGTCTATATTTAGTGCTAGCATAGTTTAGTTTTGGACTTTCAACCAAAACCAACAACACATCATACAACAAAATGCATTACTTGAATTTAAGAACTAATACAAAGAAAAACAAATAATATTATTTTCTGGGATAACCTCATTTTTCTTTAAGTTCACCAGTCTTTTATCATGAGTTCACTACCACCTCTACTACTGCACAACCAAGCACTGCATTTGATGCAGCCACGATCATAAAAGCCATAACAACATCAATATCAGCGAAAATGCAACGTTTATAAAATCACCACCTATATTAATATCAGCCAATCTTACATAAATCAGATAAGAATCACATTAACACTTGGATTCATCACAACGTAGATATGGGTTTAACCTAAAAAGTGATTATAAGGGATTGGATTTGAATCAGAGTTACCTTGAGAGCGGGGTGATAGAGCTTGCGCTGGCGAAGCTTCTTGAGGGTATCTCCGACCTCCCATTTGTAAACGCGCTTTCCGCTCTTGATGAATTGGTTGAGCTGCTGGCGAACGCTGAGGTGGGACCCGCCATCTTTGAAGAGCTTGAGGTACAGAGCTTCCTCCAAGTACTTCTTCGAGCGCTTCACCACGCTCTTGCTGCGCCCGAATCGCTGCATTACCGACATTTTCCGCTGCGGTAGCGGTTGCGGTTGCGGTTGCGGTTGCCGGCTGCTTCTTCGTGTTGTGATCCCAGAGATTGGAAGTGGAAATGTTCACTGTCTGAGAAAGAGAGAGAACAAACCCAAAACCCTAATCGCTCCAAACGAGAATCAGAAGGAGAAGGGACTGGGCCAAAGGAATGTAGCTCTACAGCCCAAAATGGTTCATCATTATGGGCTTGCAGGCCCGCCAGGGATCTATTCAGCTAAGGGAGGAAATGAAGGAGAAAATAGTGTTAGAATTAACCCCATCACCCAATTTAAAACTTTACCTATTTTACAAATATCCCCAAAATACCTTTCTCTTCAATACCATACCACACCCTACCCATTCCTTGTCATTTACTTCATTCCTCCCCCTTTCTTCATTCATCAGCACCACTATTCCTCATCTCCCACTCTTCTTCATCACCACCACGCACTCCTCACCACCACTATTTTTGCCTCTGCTACTCCTCGTGAAGCATTTGAAGACGCAATCAATGAAATTGAAGATTTACAAGTTTTTGGATTTTATTTCCCGGTATGTATTCTGCATTTTTTATAGTCCCGGTTTTTATATTTCAGAAGTAGTTTGTTTGCCTGGATTTTAAATCCCGGTATCTATTATGAATTTGCCTCAATTTCGGTTTTTAAATCTCGGAAGATGTTAAGCTTCCAGTTTTTAAGATCCCGGAACATACAAAAGCTTTCCGAATTTTACCAACTGAAATTCTTCCAGTTTCAAGAACCTGGAAGCCAAAAATCAATTCCGAGTTTTAAAACCTGGGAAAGAGACAATGCTATTTTTTTTTGTTAAGTGTTTTGTTCAGTGATGGACGACCGTATGTCAGAGGAAGTAGATATGTTTCCATACAACATACGCTCAGAAGATGACCCACATGATAATCATATGGATGAGGCACATGGAGCAAATCTGAATTGTAGCGGTGGGGTTCCATGTGTAAGTGTTGATTGCACATATTTATTTACCACTAATCAGGTAACTATGTGTTAGATTCAAATGATTAAATGAATTATTATGTTTTGATAATTAACAATTTCATTATAGTTTGATAGTCCTAAGAGGTAGAACTCCTAACTCGTTGAACATTCTTATGTCCAGGAAAAACTATCTTCATGAAAAACTCCATAAACTACAAGGCATTATCAAGTCATAGAAAAATGAAAGACAGACAAATAAAAGGAAACCGTCCGGGTCCTCACTAAAGAACAACTGCATACACTTTCAAGAGGAACTGTCAGAATGCACAAAGAAAACAACTAAGCGGAGACAGTCCGGCGACTCACTAAAGACAAAGTTTGCCTAAAAGTGAACAGACATCCTTTAGAAAGCACTTAAGCAGCTATGCACATTCAACACCAAAGTGCACTCGATAAAGTTGAAACAGTCTGGTGTTTGATTACGCCTTGACAAACAGGAATACTATCTAGCCAAAGTTAAGTAAGTCTGGTCACAAGCCTGAAGGAATATTTCCAGCTTTGAAGAATCTCTAGCCTCTATGCAAGGTAGTTGGGTGACAACCCATTCAAAATGAGAACTTCAGAAGAAGCACAAAAGAAGAGAACATTCGGCCACTTACAGAGCAAAAACAGGCTGACAGCTGAGAACGTTCAGCTCAAGGAGTCCGTCCGTCTATATAGTACGGTTGACTACCGAATAGCATATTTAGTTGACAACTTACTCGGTGACGAACTTCTGGAAATACTGCAAAGACTACGTCTACCATGTCATGATGAATAATTCCTCCGTCTAAAGCATTGAAGTGCTCAAAAGACATAAATGCCAGAAAGCTTGTTTGCCTTCACAATATGAAGAGTCAGTTCGGCAGAAGCATTAAAGAAATCGTTCGACAAAAATTCTGAAGAATTCATCCATCATAATTGTTTCTAGCCTTAAAGATCATCTACCTCGTCAGCACATTAAATGAAGCACCGTTGATCGCAGAATGAAGAAAATGACACAATTAATACTTTATTCCTCGGTTCCTCAACTTCTCTGCTTTTCCTCAAATCAAGCTACTTTTGCGGAATCAACGACAAGAAATTCTGAACACAGTATCTCCTCAACGGTCAAAACCATATCTTTTGTTCAGAACATTTAATGATCCTTAGCTGGCATGCACTAGGATATAATGTCCAAACAAAAGCTCAAGGCTGAATATAGTAACGCGTCAGACGATGTCAACAAATCAATTAATGCATGACAGAACACTTTTAATGTTGTTTAAGAAGTACAGATGTATCTGTTACTCACAAGGAAGCAGAAGCAAACGGATTTATTTTCTCTTCTTCGTCAAGCTCAATGAAGACTTCCTACTGAAGATATAAATAGAGAAGTTTGCTTCCGAAACGACTTGGCGACTTGAACACAACTTATTGTATATCTCTACCAAGTTGCCCAAAGAACCAAGCTTCCATTGTTGTAACTCAAAAAGCTTCAAGCTACTCTTTATTGAGTAAAGTCGTTCTTCTTGGATGCTTTTTCTCTTCAATGTGTGGAATTGATGGGCTTAATTAGCCTCCCTTTTGTCCCCTTTTTAATGCTGAAACAGCCAAGGGCTTTACTTCTCCATTCATGCCTTATTTCCCATGTGCCAAATTAGCAATGGTGCCTCATCTTCCAACTCTTCACTTTTGGTCCTTTATTTGCTGAGATTTCACTTTTAGCCCTTCATCTTCTACACTTTTCATTTCTGGCCCTTTCTTTCCTGAAGTTTATAGTTTGGTCCCTGGACAAAAAGACTAATTCTACCAGCTTTCCTAAAATATAAAAATAACTATAAAAGTTCCTAAAAATATAAAATAAAGTTTGAAAAACAAATAAAAGCTAATCTATATGCAAAATGCAAAATAAATAGAAAATCTAAATAAAAAGAATAAAAAACCTATATGAGACTAAAAAATAATAAAATAAAAAGACTAAAAAGACCCTAAAATTATCATACAAAATCCAGTCATCAGCCGCGAACTCAGCTACTGACATATTACCCTGATTCAGATCAGTGAACTCCTTTTCTCTTGCAGCCCTAGCACTTCGCGGAAAATACTTTGCCAGGAAGGTCTCCTTATAAGCCTCCCAAGTCACAGCACGGTGAGCGGCTTCCATCGTAGCCTTTGCTCCGTTCCACTAGTGTTCTGCTTCACCTGACCGCAGGTATGCAGCAAGGTTCACTCTAGCAGCAGCTGGGGTCTGGAGAAAAGTAAAAATCTTCTCCACTTCTTGCAGCCAAAGATCAGCTACCTCCGGATCGTAGCCTCCGGAAAATTTCGGCGGGTCTTGACGTTTGAAATCATGAAGTCCTCGAGTCAGACCAGAAGCCTGTTCCCTCTCAGCTTGTAGAGCTTGTGCTACAGCAGCAGCATTGGCTCGATTAGCTTCAGCCTCAACTCGAGCAGCAGCAACAGTCGCTTGTTGAGTCATCAAGGTAGTTAAGTTGGTAATGGCAGCAGCCATTTGGTTCATAGAATTTTGGTCCACCATTTCTGAGTTCTGACCAGTTAGTCTCTTACTCCTGCTCATAAGGTAACTAACAGTTAAATCAGAAAACAGATACATCAATTATGTTAGTCAAACACAATTAATTAGATCGTCCGTTTAAGACAATCTTAAACACTAATCAAATCATTTTAATGACAAGCAATTCAAACATAAAATTCTTCTTTCGATCAACACCATATTGATCGACGTCAGAATAATTACCCAACAGCGCCGGTTATCTCAACCATCGCTCTGATACCACAAATGTAACACCCCAATTTTGGGTTGAGGGTCACATAGTAATTACGCGGAAATATACTTTGAAACCTCTCAAAAACACTCAAGTTCCAAGAAATCAACGTCGCTCATTATTAATAATTAATAAATATCCCATAGTAAAATTATAATTATCTCGACGCGATAAAGTTCCAAAATAAATAAAGTGGCACCAACATGTGCAATTAAACCAAACGTCGCTAAAATATAAGAAAATTACAACTTCTTTATTTTTCTTGAATCTTCCTCGCCACTTGTTCAATCTTCAAGTCACCGCTCCTGGACCTCATTGTCCTGATCATCTATGGCGTTAAGCGCCCAAAAAAATCAAACAACAAGCAGAAAGGGTTAACTCGGAAATCAAGAAAAATACATACAACAATTGTGATTAAAAATAGAATTAGCACAATAGATCAAAAGAATCAATACAACGCATCAATAATATCAACATAAATTATTTTCTCATTTTACAACATCAATCAGGTTTATGCATGATCCTCATTTTCTAAATGCACAACTATGGCCAAATCATCGTTCCAAGAGGAACCGAACAATCTTGTGACTAACCGTCACCCCAATGTCCTCAGGCATAGCCCTGTGATTACCCATCACACCATCGGCCTGTTTGGTCACGTGGTTACACCGCCACCCCACCATTCTCAGCAGCTTTGTGGTTACCCACCATCCACTGCTCCGACAGTTCCGTGGTTAACCACCACCCCACTGTCGTCAAACCTACAACAATGCATATGCCATGACCACATAATAATCATCCTCATATTCATCATTTCATGAACATATACAGCAAACTAAATTCATTAACCATGATTCCAGCAACAAGTTCTTTAAGCATCAATGCGACCGAATACACAAAACAACATACAACAATCACAACAACAAGGATAATCCTAATAAAACGAGTTACCCTTACCTCCGAGATGGTTGCATGCAAGTGATTCCAAACCTTGTAAGACAAAATAAACATGTATACATCCATCAACAATCATGGAAAAAGGTTGGAAACCACTCCCTAGAATTTTAGAGCAATACAACAAAAACAACAAATTGCTGGCAGGGGCCTAGCACCCAAGCGTTGGGTTCCAACGCTCAAGCGTTGGGTCCCTGTCTGGCAACACGTACTGGGCAGAATTCCAACGCCCAGGCGTTGGGAGTCCAGCGCTCATGCGTTGGCTCCCTGCCAGAAACCCTAAAAACCAAGTTTTTCACCCAAAACTCCATTTTTAACCAATTCCTTTCAAGACAATAATTCTTCCATGTTCAGAACTTATATTATATCCTAACAAATAAGTTTTCTACCCAAAATCTCAATGGTTCCTAATTTCTTAGAAATCACGTATCCGATGAAGGCAACTAGGTATTGGACCGAAAGAAAAGGAATAGAATACCAACCTTGTTTGAGAGTGTTGGTCAAGGTAGGTTGCACCACGAATCCAGAACCTTCAAGAGGGTAGGAAGCTCAAGCGATTAAGCTATCACCTGGACACTTGAAAGAGGTTTGAGAAACAAGAGTGAAGACCACAATAGAAGAAGAGAATCAACCCACACAGGCACTAAGGTTCAACAGCTCTTCAAGGAAACAACACAAGAGTTCTAGGTATTTTTGGCAAAGTTCTTTGAGTGAAAGTGCAAGAGGTTGATGGCAATTCTTTAAAACCTAAGGTTTCAGCTATGAGAAGGTGAGAGGGAGAGGAGATGCACGACCATAACTCCTTGATTCAGCATAATCTCCCAAGTAGTGTCACCCGTAGTCTGGTTCCATATCACCTTCACAAGCGAAATCTGCTTGTTCTTCACCTGTTTGATCCTACGATCGGCGATACTCATCGGCGGAACTTCTAAAGTCAAATTATCCTTCAGCTGGATATCATCCTGAGCAATAACATGTGAAGGATCGGGTATGTACTTCCGCAATTGCGATACATGTAGCACATCATGAATCTTAGACAGAAAGGGTGGCAAGGCTATACGATACGCCACCGGTCCAACTCTTTCAATGATCTGGTAGGGTCCGATAAATTTCAGCGTCAACTTCTTCGATTTTATCGCCATACCGACTCCAGTAGTTGGGGTTACCCGGAGAAATACATGTTCCCTCGGCGCAAACTCCAAATCCCTACGTCGATTATTCGAGTAGCTCTTCTGTCTACTTTGAGACGCCTTCATTTTCTCCTTGATCTGCTTAACCTTCTCATTCGTCTGTCGGACAAGCTCTGGTCCAACCAGCATGTGTTCCCCATCCTGGAACCAACAAAGAGGGGTCCTACATCTCGTTCCGTACAAAGCCTCGTACGGTGCCATCCCAATGCTAGCATGAAAGTTGTTGATGTAAGTAAACTCGATCAAAGGTAACAGTTCATCCCAGCTCCCTTGATTATCTAACACACAGGCACGCAGAAGATCCTCCAAAGACTAAATCGTGCGCTCAGTCTGACCATCCGTCTGCGGATGATATGCAGAACTCAAACTTACTTTCGACCCAAGAGCTCCCTGCAGGGCCTTCCAAAAGTGAGAAGTGAACTTCGGATCCCTGTCGGAAACAACGGTCGAAGGAACTCCATGCACTCGCACAATCGCAGCAATATACACTTCAGCAAGTTGTTCCACCTTATAAGTGGTCTTAACAGGTAGGAAGTGCGCAGATTTGGTCAAACGGTCCACGATGACCCAGATGGAAAAAATCTCTTTCGAGTGAGTGGTAAAGCAACTACAAAATCCATAGATATACTGTCCCATTTCCACTCCGGAACCTCGAGAGATTGCATCAACCCATCTGGTTTCTGATGCTCCACCTTAGCCTTCTGACAAGTCAAACAAGCAGCCACATACTCCGCAACATTCCTCTTCATGCCTGACCACCAGAAATGTAGATTCAGATCCTGGTACATCTTCGTTGCACCCGGTTGAAGACTCAACCTGCTCTTGTGGCCTTCGTCAAGGATCAATCTCCTCAACTCAGCATCATTCGGGACAGACACACGTGCCTTGCATCGCAAGATGCCATCAGCTCCTACCTCAAAACCTGGTGCCTTCCCTGCACCGATCATTCCCCTTTTTTCAATCAGTTCTTTGTCTTGCATCTGCTTGGATCGGATCTCTTCTAACAACCCACTAGACATAGTGATCATCCCGAAACTCAGTTTTCCAGGTTTCACCTGTACGTCCAAGCTCAAATCACGAAAAGCCTCCAATAACTCCAACTCCTTAATGATCAGAGAGGAAACATGAATAGCCTCCAACAACTCCTTGAAGATTTGAGCTGGTTCTTGAAGTCTTTCTTTTTCTTCTTTTTGTGATGTGCTTTGTCTTCATCAAAGCCTCAGCCAGAGTCCAAGGATGAGACCTTCTTCACAGTTCCCGTAGATGAGACGGTTATAGAAGAGCTCAAGGAAGAATTTGCTGTCTTCAAGGATGAAATCCACGAAGAAGTTAAGGCTCTAGCAGTGGCAAGTGCAAAGCAAAATGCCTAATTGGATGCCAACAAGAAGAAGCGCATGGACGAGCTGACTGAACAGATGGACTCACTGAAGATGATGATGTCCAAGATTCTGGAAAAACCGGGCTGAAGCAACACTTCAACTTTTCTATCCATACCTCTTTTACTTACTGCACATACTCTTTACGCTCACAAGTTTATACAGTCTGCTAACTGGTTTATATCATTTTTCTTGCTATACTCTGATACCTCCATTTGTTGCTCTAATACCCTTGTTTTCTATTATTTTTGCTGATGACAAAGGGGGAGAGATTAGAGAAAAAGTAAGTCCTAAGGGGGAGAGAATATAGAGAAAGAGGGAGAAATGAGGAAAATCCTTGTTAGGTGAAGTTTAGAAAAAGGGAAGATAGAAATGAGAAAGAGGGAGCTAAGAATCATGTTAGACTAAAATACACTATACATGTAAGGGGGAGAGTTTATTCGTCTGCCTCTAGTATATCGTCTGCATGATATCAAGCTATGCGTTGCAAATAAGAATTATAATAATGTGCTTTGATACTATGTCTTCATATTATTCAAATTTCTCTGATACATAGTTTTATAAAAAGCGTATTTAAAATCATATCAAGATAAAACTGATGTCTTATATGCTCTGATACTCATAAAACGCTCATGTTTTTCAAAACTTAGAAAAATTTAATACCCAACGATCTGAAATCTCAAGTTTGATTTAAACAATGAAGCTCTGATACATTTTCACAATAATAGGTTAAATATTTTTCTCAATGAAATTTGTCATCATCAAAAAGGAGGAGATTGTTAAGTTCAAACACTCCATGTTTTATCATGTTTTGAATAATGACAATTTTACCTCAGGTTTAATCATGTTAGAAAAAGATTTCCTAAGACCATACATGTTTTACATTTCAGGAAATATCGATCAATGGAGAATAACGCAACGTCTACACCTTCTTTGAAAAATTGGAAGCAGAGTGTTCAAATGTATTACTCAAGAGAACATGAAGAAAAAGAACGTCTGCCTAAGAAGACGTCTGCCCATGCTCAAGAAGGAATGTCTGACTACGTTCAAGAAAGAACGTCTGCCTTAGTGTTCAAATAACGAAGGCTTGCAAAGTATGAATATTAAATGAAGCACTGTTTGCACGAGAATCAAAAAAGGACATATTTAATAGAGAAGTATTCCTCGTATCTGCCTGCTCTCTGAACGCTCCGTACAACAAGATACGCCTTTTCAGAGTCAACGGCACTATTTTCTGAACATCGTATACCTCAACAGTCAGAATCAAATCTTGGTGATCAAAATAAGAAGATACGCCTTGCTGATTTCCTTTGCATTTAATTCTCGAACATTGTTTAAGGAAAGAAAGTAGAATAGAGCGGACGATAGAAACAAGTGCATTAAATGCTACAATTAATGCGTAGCAGGTATGCATTTAATGCTTCTGAGAGCTTGTCAGAAGTATCTGTTGCACCTTCAGAGAAGAAGAAATTCAAAAGGAACTCTACGATCTTCACCAACGTCTACACCTACTGAAGATATAAATAGAATACTTGAACACTGAAATTAGTGGCGACTTACAACGATCAAATCCTCAAGCTTTCAAGTTATTTTATTGAAATCAAGCACTGAAACCCACTCAGAAATCTAGTGTCATACTGCTCTGAGTTCAGTTGTCTGCCTTAGTGTGCAATTCTCAAAGAGTGAAAACTCTCATCTTCCTCACACTCCAAAAACAGAGAACCATTTTCATATCATCTCTGTAACCTGTGCTCAAACAGTTTCTACCTTACTCTTTGTGAAGAAACTTTGTAGAACCAAAAATTCTTTGTAAAAGAATTAGGAGAAGTCCTGTCGAATACTAGTAAGGAGAAATCCTACGAATACTGGGAGAAGTCCTGTTGAATACTTGTAAGGAGAAGTCCTTTGAATACTAGGAGAAGTCCTGCATAATACTTGTACTGTTCGGTGTGAATAATGGAAAATTTTGGTGAAGCCAAGGACTGGACGTAGCTCAGTCGATTAAGGGGGTGAACCAAGATAAACTCGTTACGTGCTTTACTTTTCAACTCTGTTAATTTTCCGCTGCACAAGTTTTAGAAAAGAATATTCAAACTTATACTTGCTTTAAAAGAAAAGTTTTTAAAACCACACACACAATTCAAACCCCCCCTTTCTTATGTTGTCTCGTCATTATCACAAGTCATACTTGAAATATATGTTATGTTATGTTGATAACTTGTTGATTGAATTACCGTCTTTTCCCTGATCCTGCTTGTTTCAATGTTGCTATGCCTTATTACTGATTGTCATTGTAAGAGCAAGCCGAGGAAATGGAGTAAGCTACCATGGGAATGGGGTTCCTTTCGAAATAAAGTATACAGACTTGTTTTGGAAAAAGTAAAGGCTTAATAGTTTTGAAAAGGATAAGAAGAGAAATTTTCTTTTTAGAAACCTAATGGATGTTTTGGAAACATGCTTTCAAGAGAACCTGCAGTTTAACTGTGAGCTTTGGAAATGAATTTGTCCTATCTTTCTTGAAAGAAAATTCATAACGTACTAAAGGAAAACATTAACCCCCGAATATAGAGCCCTTGCTTATGCTTCCAGTTAACTACTTTGGCTCAAACAACTCTTAACAATGTTTGAGATACCCATTGTCACGGTCAAGGATTTCACTGATAACAAGTCAGATATGCATTTAGCTACCAACCAGACATCACATGAATGCTCTATGCTTGTAGACATAGACTGCTATTTCATCAGAGAACATGTCCACTCAGGTTTCTTGAACTTAATACATGTGAAGTCAGATCATCAATTAGCTGATCCTTTGACAAAGGCATTACCACATTACCACATTCCCACCTTGAGGGGGGGTTTTAGAATTAGTTTACAGTTAAGCGAGTTTGTTAGTTTGTTAATTGGTTGTTAGTTTGCATTTATGTATTTATAAATAGCTGAGCTTTTAGCAAGTATGATTGAACAATTCAGAGTGAATGAGAGTATGTGAAAATTCCGAATTCTTTTTCTCTCTCTCTCTGAAGGTGACTTCCACCTTCAATACTAAACTAAATTTTAACCCTAATTAATCTACATTCTTATATTTTGTTTTAAAAAATAGTAATAAATTAGATAACAATGAAATTAAGTAATGTGTTTGTTTCAACTTATTTTTAGAAATAATCACTTTTTTTAATTAAAAAATAATTTTTAAAAATTTTAAAATGTTTGTTTCAGTTTTTTTTAAATTATTATTGTAAAAAAGCTGAATACATATTATTTTAAAAAACTACTTTGATTAGCTTATTAGGAAAAATTATTATCGTAGATGAGAAAGAAAATAAAAAAAAAAGATTTTTAATCGAGATAAAATTTAATTTAGTAAAATATAGGTCATGAAAGATTTAATGTCATATGTCATGTTTCTATTATTTGAATTTGAAATTAATGTCTAACTTGAGATAGTGCGCAATGGGTCACCTTTATAATTACAACAGTTAAAATGAATCAATTTAATTTTTACTATTTAAAATTTTTGAATTTTCTTACAAATAACTCATCCAAACAAAAAACCTATAAATGAACGAAATAAATTCTTTTATCCAATAAATAAATTGCCAAACCTTATACAAAATATATTTTGTTAAAAAGTGAAATCTCATTATATGTTTTTTTTTACGGACATTTATAGTAACATTTCTCTACATGAAGAAATGAATTAAATTTTCATTTATTATCTGAATTTAGTTATTTAAATTTTGTAAATCAAAAACTCTTATTGGTTTGTGAAAATAAATGAAGAATATTCAATTACTTCGTACCAACAAAATAATTTACATTCAAAGAAATTTAATTATTCTATCCAAAGAAGATGACTTCAATGAATTCAATTGAATCCCTGCCGTGTTTGGGTATTTAGTCACATGAATTTTAAGATGAAATAATACACTTTGAAGGTAGGGATCAAAGATAACCAGGTTGCAAATACAGAAACGGGCCCAAAATTATAAAAAAGAGACCCAAACAATTTCCAGATCAAGACAGATGAATTTGATAATATGACCTTAATTCATGAATTTCACTTGACACAAACTTTCTAGACAATGAGCAACTTATAATTTGTTGTAGTTGTCCAGAAAATTCTAATTAGTTTCGCCTAAGACATCTATACCAGCTTCCAGTCACCGATCACTGAATAATACAATTATTTGGTGGATTTCAAACACCAAACAAGGATAAGAATCTCAAATCAGCCTCAGTTCATACTCTCCAGCCATTGTTATGTATCTCACCCATGGAAGAGCCTGGTACCCACTTTTCTCAATAATCTTCAAATATCTTACCTACAAACATAACACTCACATGTTGGTTAGCATCTTGATTAAATCAATCAGCTTCATTTAACTAAACAACGACATCACAATAAATTGGAAACTTATCAATGATTCCAGCTTCGGGACATCGGAACAAGTAAATAAATAAAACACAATGATTGCTACATTTTTTTTTTTGTTATCAATGATTTCTACATTAGATCATGTGGATGCTGATGTTTCATTCATTATACATTTCATCCTACGACTACGTAAAACTATTAATCATGGAAAACGTATAAAATTGTGTATATTATCCATTTATGATCTGAAGTTCTTTTCTTCCATAAGTGATTATCATTCAAATCTAATGTTACTGTTAGGAATATATAGCAAAATACAAATAAGAACCTCTGCATCGCCTGCTCTATCGTCTGATGAGCATCTCTGCTTTATCGTCTGATGAGCATCGTCTGATGATGGTTATAAGTTCCTTATGCCTAGTGGTTAGTCTGTATCGTTTGACAGTACGAAAAGCTGTCAGTGTACTACCCAGTCCTCTCACAGAGTTTGGTCCTCAACTTTATTGACAACTATCTCTTCACAGCTGCAACCTTATCTTCCCTCTCTTCTATATATATTCTCACTATTGTATAAACAAATCAACCAATGAGAATGAGAATGAGATTATGATATTTTCTTTATTTTCTGTTTCCTTTATTTCCTTTATGGTATCAAGAGCCTAAACCAAGCCAACCATGGATGCTTCCTCTGCTACCTCTACTCCTCTCAGAGCGTCGAACGCTCTGGTGACGTTCACCCACACTCTCACCATCAAACTTGATGATACAAACTTTTACTCCTGGCGCCAGCAGAATGAAGGCGTAATCAGGTCACATAAGCTTCAAGCATATGCCACTCGTACTTCCATTCCTCCCTGGCATCTCAACGATGAGGACCGCATAACTAACCGAACAAACCCTTCCTACTCCGATTGGGAACAACAAGATTCAGAGTTGTTCACATGGCTTCTATCATCCATTCCAACCTCTCTTCTTCCCACAGTCATACACTATGTCCACACATTCCAAGTGTGGGATGAGATTCATAGTTATTTTGAAGTTGTGGCACGAGAAAAAGCTACCCAACTTCGCTCGGAGCTTCGCTCCATTTCCAAAGGTTCCACGACTGTTGCAGAATATCTCAAAAAGATAAAAAAAATTGCCAACACCCTCACCTCCATTGGTGAGCCTGTGAACTTCCGAGACCACCTTCATGCAATCTTTGATGGACTTCCTGAGGAGTATAACTCTCTGATGACTCTCGTCTATCACTGAAAATCTGCCTACACGATTCATGAGATTGAATCAATGGTGCTGTCACATGATGCTCGATTGGAACGCACCCGAAAGAAGCAACTGATGGATGCTTCGATAAATGTGACACAATCCTCTCTCAATGTTACTCAAAATATACCTAAAGCTTTTGCTAATCTCTCCATTGCTCCACCACCACCATCATCGCAAGCCCCATAAGAACCAAATGAAAGTGTTGGAAACCACCGCGATGACTATCGCGATGAACGTGATGATGACTAATGTGGCTACCGTGGACGCAGCGGCAGTGCTAATGGCAGACGTGGTGGACGTGGTCGTGGACATGGTGGACGTGGCAGCATTCAATGTCAGATTTGCTTCAAATATGGCCATGATGCTTCTGTCTGCTACCAACGCTTTGGGCCAGCACAAAATGGATCGTCTCCCTTTGGTCAACCGGGATATAGTCAACAACAGTACAGTCAACAGGGACATGGTTATGACTTTGTGCCAAATCCCTTTAGCTCAAATGAGCATTCTCAGCACTTTGGCATGAATTATCCTGCTCTTTCACCTTTTTATGGTCCTCACAGCTCTTATGGACCACCCGGTTTTGGAAACTCAAATCAGTTTCGACAACCACAAACTCAACTACAATTTGGGAGTCCTTCCCTTGGAAACCAAGCCTCTAGGCCACCAATGCCATCATCTCAGTTCAACCCAAGGCAGTCCCAAGCCTTTCTTCTTGGGCCAGGCCCTCAAAACTCCTCAATCAATGACAATCAGCAACCTTGGCATCCTGATTCTGGAGCTTCTCATCATGTCACCAATGATCCAGCACAACTGGCAGAAATCTCATCAGACGATACAAAGGTTCTTATTTGTATTTTGCTATATATTCGACGACGAGTGTGAAGGGATGATTCAGGACTGGCCATGAGGAAGGTGACACAGGGTGAAATCATCAAACTGATAGAGATCATCATTTCCTCGGCTGCCAGTAAGGAGGACTTCAGGAGTAGCCTGAGATTTGACAAAACAATGAGCTTCATGCAATTCAAAGAAGACTTTGTTATCTCTACAAAACTTGCTAACACTTACTAAATTTTTGGTTATAGAAGGGACAAGAAGGAGATTTTTTAAAGTGAGTGTGTTGTGTGTGTTATAAGGAGACTTGACACAAGCTGAGCCAATAGATTGAATGTATAAACCTCATCCATGTCTAGTTCTGACAATCATGTGGTGATTGGTAATGGTCAAGGTTTGCACATTCAATCTATTGGCTCAGCTTGTGTCAAGTCTCATAACACACAACGCACTTACTATAAAAAATCTCCTTATTGTCCCTTTTATAACCAAAAATTTAGTAAGTGTTGGCAAGTTTTGTAGAGATAATAAAGTCTTCTTTGAATTTCATGAAGTTCACTGTTTTGTCAAATCTCAGGCTACTTCTGAAGTCCTCCTTACAGGCAGCCTGGGAAATGATGATCTCTATAGTTTGATGATTTCACCCTGTGTCACCTTCCTCATAGCCAGTCCCGAATCATCCCTTCACATTCGTCGTCTGTTGTTCCTGTTTCATCGTCTGCTCACCCTGTTCCATCGTCTGACATTTCTGTTTCATCGTCTGGCATTCCTGCCGCCTTAACAACTACTACCACTAGTTCTCTACCTTGTCTGAATAAAGACAATATTCAGTATAACTCTAATGTATTAGGACCCTCCTTGAATGAGTTGTGGCACTATAGATTGGGGCACCCTCATCATGAGACCCTCAAAACTGCCTTACTTCAATGTAATGTTCCTTTACCTAATAGAAATCTTCTTTCTATTTGCTTCTCTTGTTGTCTTGGTAAATCTCACAGATTACATTCTCAACCCTCAACCACTGTGTATAATGCTCCCTTAGAACTTGTTTTTATTGATCTCTAGGGCCCTGATTCTAATGTTTCTTCATGTGGTTATAAGTACTTCCTTACTTGTGTTGATGCTTATTCCCGCTACACCTGGATTTTCACACTAAAACTCAAATCTGAAGTCTTTACCATGTTTGTCCAGTTTAAGAAAATGGTAGAATTACACCTTAACTCAAAGTTAAAATTTGTTCAATCTGATTGGGGTGGGGAGTTCAGACCCCTAACCAAATACTTCATAGACCAGGGCATCATTCACAAACTCACATGCCCTCACACACCGTTAAAATGGTAGTGTTGAAAGAAAACATAGACACATTGTTGAAACTGGCCTGACATTATTAACTCATGCCAAAATGTTCACTGAATATTGGGATCAAGCCTTTCTTACTGCAACATACCTCATAAACAGACTTCCAACCTCAGTCCTACAAAATGTCAGTCCATTCATCAAACTGTACAAACAAACACCAAATTACAAATTTCTGAAAGTCTTTGGGTGTGCTTGTTACCCCTTTCTAAGACCTTACAATACAACAAAGCTCTCTCATAGGTCAACTGAATGTGTTTTTCTAGGGTACTCCTCCAGTCACAAGGTTACAACTGTCTTGATGCCTCTGGAAAAATCTTTATTTCCAAGGTTATTGTATTCAATGAACTTAGATACCCTTTTCCAGACTTATTTCCTTCTGAACAGAAACCCGCTGTCTCCTTTTTTAATCACCACTTGTCCCTGCTATCATCCATATAGTGCCCACATCTCACACCACTCCATTTGGTTCAGTACCCACTCCTGTGTCTCATAATGCAGAATCGGGCTCTAATTTTGTTCCAGATTTACTTGTGTCTCCTAATGCAGAATCTGGCTCTAATTCTGGTCTAGATTCACTTCCCACCACTTCCTCGTCCTCAGTTCCAGTTGTTCCTCTCCCTGTCAATGCTCACCCTATGCAAACTAAAGCCAAGTCAAGAATAGTTAAACCCAAGCCCTCTTCTTCTCACACAAGCTGAGCCAACTTTAGTCAAGCAAGCTTTAAAGGATCCAAAATGGCATTCTGCCATGAGTGACGAATATAATGCTTTATTGAAAAATAACACATGGTCTCTTGTTCCATTGCCCTCAGACAGATTTGCCATAGGCTGCAAATGGGTCTTTCGTGTGAAGGAAAATCCTGGTGGCTCAGTCCAAAGATACAAGGCAAGGCTTGTTGCAAAGGGTTTTCACCAAAGGGAAGGCATTGATTATGCTGAAACCTTCTCACCAATGGTCAAACCCACAACAATCAGAATAATCCTCACTCTTGCAGTGTCCAAAAAATGGTCAATCCAACAACTTGATGTCAATAATGTCTTCCTCAATCGCACCTTGAATGAAAATGTTTACATGACGCAACCACCTGGTTTTGAAGCATCCAACAAAAATCTAGTTTGCAAACTTCACAAAGCTCTCTATTGCTTGAAACAAGCTCCAAGGGCTTGGTTTGACAAACTCAAGACAGCTCTCGTCAAATCTGGATTCATGCCCAGCAAATGTGATCCTTCTCCTTTTGTTCTACAAACAACACATGACATTATCTATCTCCTAGTATATGTTGATGATATCATCATCACTAGCAGTTCTGTCACTCTCATTCAGCAGCTAGTAACCAACCTAGACTCTGAATTTGCTCTCAAGCAGCTAGGGGATTTGGATTATTTTTTGGGTGTTCAAGTTCAAAGAATGCAGGATGGTTCTCTTCTTCTCAGTCAAACCAAATACATTCATGATCTTCTTGCAAGAGCAGACATGGAGGATGCCAAGGGTATCTCCATTCCCATGATTGGTGGCTGTAAACTCAGTAAACAGGGTTCAGATTACATGAGTGATCCCACAGAATACAGATCCATAGTAGGGGCACTGCGGTATGCCACTCTCACTCGTCCAGAAATTTCCTTCTCAGTCAACAAGGTCTGCCAATTTCTATCTCAACCGTTAGAAGAACATTGGAAGGCTGTGAAGCGGATCCTAAGATACTTAAAAGCTATTGCCAATCATGGTCTTCATCTCAACCCAGTCACTCTTACCAGACCCTTCTCTCTAAATGCATATTGCGATGCTGATTGGGCATCTGATGTAGACGACAGAAGGTCCACCTCTGGACTGTGTGTTTTCCTAGGACCAAACTTGGTGTCTTGGAGCTCTAAGAAGCAAACTCTTGTAGCCCGTTCTAGCACAAAAGCAGAGTATAGAAGTCTCGCCAACACTACAGCAGAAGTCTTGTGGATTCAATCCCTCCTAAGTGAATTAAAAATTCATTTTCAAGTACCTCGTGTCTTTTGTGACAACATGAGCACAGTTGCTCTCACCCACAACCCAGTTCTTCATTCCAGAACTAAGCATATGGAGCTAGACATTTTTTTTCGTCCAGGAAAAGGTTCAGTCCAAAGCTCTCATCGTTCAGCATGTACCTTCCCTGGACCAATATGCTGACATTCTCACCAAAGCTCTTTCTCCAGCTCGCTTTACTGAACTTCGGGACAAGTTAAAGGTGGTTGACAAATTTCGAATTACTCACCCACCTTGAACTTGCAGGGGGCTGTTAGGAATATATAGCAAAATACTAATAAGAACCTCTGTATCGTCTGCTCTATCGTTTGATGAGCATCGTCTGATGATGGTTATAAGTTCCTTACGTCTAGTGGTTTAGTCTGTATCGTCTGATAGTACGGAAAGCTGTCAGTGTACGACCCAATCCTCTCACAGAGTCTGGTCCACTACTTTGTTGACAACTGTCCCTTGACAGCTGCAACCTTATCTTCTCTCTCTTCTATATATATCCTCACTATTGTATAAACAAATCAACCAATGAGAATGAGAATGAGATTATGATTTTTTCTTTATTTTCTGTTTCCTTTAGTTACTACCTAAAATACTCTTCATGAACTGAATATCAACTCAACTGTGCAAATAAATTTGAACAATAGAAGATTCATCTAGGTCACTAGAATCATCAGTCTTGAAGACATAATCAAAATGATCTGTAAGACATGAACGGACAAATAGAGAGACGGAAAGCATGAAAGATGCATAATACTGGAAATTTTGAGCTCTTAAGAAAAATATGGTTATCCCAGACATACGTAACAGTACCTGTATCCCAGACACCGTAAAATACGGTATCTCAAATTTTACACGTATGGGAGCTTTTCTCTCGGGAGTTGCTTCCTCATCTGTTATACTGGGAAGACGAAACTCTGCTCTTAACATGTACTCCTGAGAGTACCAAACAAGAGAACCAAATCCATTAATTGACAATCACATTGAGGTATAAATTATGGTCACTATTCATGGGTATACAACACCATTTCCATGTGAACAAATACCTTGCCTCCAGGAAAGGATCTTATTGTCCAGACTAATGCATCCTTTTCCGGTGCATATGATGCCGATCCCATCGAAGTCCGAACACTTGGATTGGTTGAATCAACAGGCACAGGCAACTCAATCTCAACGTTTGTGGCAGTGCTGTAAGATTAATTTATATTATATGGGGTGTGAATAAATAGAGTTGTCTAAACTCTATAGCAAACTGAGTCAGTACATATATTCAAGGTAAGCAGTTGTCCTATCTATACTCAAGGTAAACAGTGGAAAAAGGAACAGAAAATAAAAAAATGCAATATCAGTACCTACGTTCCTTAAATTGACTTCTAGCTTTTACCACAATCTCAATCCGGCTTTTTGAATGCTTTTCAACTTGTGCTTCCACCCAAAATAAAGGCTTAACCTGGAAACAGATCATAGCATCAAAGAGACTAAGAAATTCTTTTGTATGAATGTATGTATGTATGTCACGATCACTCAAACAGAAGTTTATTTTATATCTATAGAAGATGAACCTGTGTACTGAGCCTATATGTCATCAAATCAAACGATCCATCAGGTGGGACAAAGGAAATCGTCCGATCATTTTCAAATCGGGCCAGACGCACACACCTGCAGCAAGGATCAGCACAAAATTTGAGAACGACAATCAAGAATAGTAATAAACACGCTTGTAGAATGTAATTTAAAATTTGTACCCAAAATTATCAGTAAGTTAATATAAGGAAGAAAATCAAGTATACACACTGATGAAATTTGATGTCCTCCAAGTCAATCGCTTTTCCCTTGGTCGTTCTACCTTGTGCCTCTAATAATACTCTGTCATTTAAGCCAAGTTTACACTCAGGCATACCACTGCATTATACAACAAGTCATGTCTGAGTTTTCAGATAAATACTGAATCAAAGAAGTTGACTTCATAATGAATGAGCAGTCTTCAATAAAAATATCAAGATCAAAAGTGGATGAGGATCATCTCATTTCACATGAGAACGTTAAGTGAAACATTTTGTATCTATATCTCTTTTCATAAATATTCAGAGGGTCCCACCTATTTAATAGGTATGAAGAGAGACAAACACAAAATTTCAACATGAGAGGATCCTCATCCCATTAAGGCTACGTTTGTTACGGGTGAAACAGGGCAGAGAGAGATATGAGAGAGGGGGAATGACGAGAGAGAGGAGAACTCCACTCGTTTGGTACCAAAGAGAGACTGGGAGAATGTTAAATTTTATCCCTCCAAAATTATACTACTTATTTATAAATATTTAAATATTTTAGGAAAAAATGTCATTTCATGCAAAAGTAGTCTTCTCTATTTCTCTTCTGTATTCAACCAAACAAAGGGAGACAGTCCATGCCATTCTTTTTCTTCTATTTCTATTATGCCAAACAACCTAAAAAATCTACTCTATTTCTCACATCTTTCTCTCTACTCATCTTCTCTCTTTCTCTCCTTCTCTCTTCTCTCTTTCTCTTCTCTACCAAACAAAGCATAAAAGTAGGGTGCACTGTGTCAAGTGGTAGGACTTATCTGCAATATACCTAATGGCTTTATGTTCAGCACCAGCTTCTAAAAACGGCTCTAAAATTTATGAAGAAATCCAAGCACATATAATCAACAAAGAAAATAACATAGTTCAAATTGCTCTTTAATTTGCATTTCTGAAATTTTAGCTTGACATTGATGAAGTTATTGGGTTCAGTCTTTCACGCATAGGCTATACAGAAGGAAAAAGGGATACAGAGAATAATCTTGTATTGATATAATAAATAAGGTGCGGCCTTACAAAAGATAAAACACTTAGTCTTATTTATATTAATGGGTAGACTCCTAATTCTAGTCAAATAAAGAAACTAATTGAGACTCATAATCCTAATTAAATAAGGAAATAAATCAATATAAATAAGAAAATGAAGAAATAAATCCCAAAGAGTCATCTAAGTTACCTTAAATTACGCTAAGATATGATCAAGATATTATAAGGTATTTGTATATATCCCAACACTACCCTTCAAGCTAAAGCTTACTTCACTTTGAACTTGTTACAAAAGTATCCTTTAGAAAAAGAAAAATATTGAGGGCCTGATAAATAATTATCTAGCAAACTCGCCCTTAAAGTACTCCAATTAGGGATAAAGTGAGTAAAACCAACGACCACAAGACCAAACAAGGTGTCCAATGAGAATAGGAGTCATAGACATCTTTCTCTGTTTCACAAAAAAACAGGCTATCAGAAGAGATATCATGACCAACTTATCCAAAAGTCAAACTTGAACATAACAAAATCAGGACGAGTCGACGATCACAATATAAGAAGTGGCGAAATCACCAAGGCTTGTAAGGTGGCACAGGAAAGCTGCTACATTCTTCTTAATTAATGTTTTTAACTTTTCGCCTGATAAGGGAATCTGATCCTCCTATTGATAGAACCCAGCCAAGAAGAAGATAGAAGTAGTGTATTATCCTCAAGGGCCCTAATTCCCCAATTAGGGAATCACAGAAGATACAAGACCTGATGACTATTCGAGAGACTCATCCACTCTCCCCAAGTCCCAAATGATCCTAAGATGCCTATTCCCACTAACCCCACTCTCATTTATAGGCTAACCCTTTTACTAACTACTAACTCTATGTACCTATCATTACTCCCCCCTTTCAACCACCCTGTCCTCAACGTGGGGGAAGAAAACATCAAAACCTCGTGAAACAGAAAACAGGGGGAAAAATAAAAATAAGCTAATTCCACCAGTTGGGCCAGGCCCATTTTAGAGAGTGAGGAACTCGTCTAAAGCATGTATGAAAACAAGATTGCAAGAAAAGTTGGGCCAAAGCTTCACTACAAGGCCCAACACAAGTCACTGCAACCCTTGACCACGTTAGTTCCAATCTCATGGATGCCCAAACCCTTCCCATGGGCGATTCGGGCTAGGCCCATTCGAGTTGGACATTTCCTCCCACGATTGAACATGTCTGCAGAGTAAAAAACGAAGTCGTTTCCACACACGACCTCAAGCCGTTCCATCTGTGTAATGTCCTCCGCCATATCCGGCGGTTTTGCTGGAAGACGTTTTACCGTTACCAGCTTGCATGGTCCCACGACAAGGATGCAGTGTCCATTGGCAAGGAAGTCTAACGGTTTAGCCGGCGGAGGTTGACAGTTAATGTCTAGCAACAAAACTAGTCGGCAGTCGATTGGCAGTAACCGCCATGCAAAGACATGTATCAGGCGGTTTTCGCAGCGGCCGATCTCTAGTCGAACCCTAAATCAATAATTTGGGGCAAAACGTTGGATTTATCCATCTTTCTTTGCGATTCTGCCAATTCTCCATTGACAAACCTTCTTGCAACTGCTTAAAGAAGATAACCTTCTCGGCGTCTTCCTTCTCACACTTCGCCGCCAGCGAAAAACCGATGAAATCGACCATGGCGACCGATTGACGTCGTGACACCACCGCTGCGCGCTTTGCCTCCGATGCCGCCTCCTCTTCTCTCCGCAACGCTTCTTCAACGGCGCGCTCCGCCACCGCTGCGAACTCCGATTTCGCCTCTGTTTTGGCTTCCGCCAAATCAGTTTTTCGTTCTTCCTCTAACACAAAAACGCCACCCCCTATCTTGTTCAAAGCCCGATAGTCCACACAAAAACGCCACCCCCCATCTTTTTTCTTGACTACAATAATAGGACTTGAGTATGGGCTTATACTAGGCCTAATAATTCCTCCTTGTAACATCTCTTTGACTAGCCTTTCTATCTCAGATTTTTTATAGTGGGGGTATTTGTATGGTCTGAGATTAGGTATTTCAGCTCCCTCCCTTAAATGAATAGCATTATCATGAGGTCTACAAGGTGGTAAACCTTGAGGATCAAGGAATACCTCATCAAATGTCCTCAAGACTGCAGAAAGCTCCTCAGGTATGCCAGGAACTAGCACCGGGACTGCCTCTTTTTCTTCACAGTGCAGTAATAACCCATCACCCTCCTGTCTCAACACTTGCAGAAGTGCTCCATAGGGTAACTGAGTTTTTGTTAAGGCTGGATCACCTGAAATTTAGATCCGCACCTTGTTTCAAAGATAGTTCTAGTTTGCCATAATCTGCCTTGACTTCCCCCAACCCTGCTAACCACTCCAAACCCAATACCAAATCTATTCCCTGCAGCCCAAACAAGTAGAAATCTTGTTTCACTTCCAAATTCTGCAGTAACAATAATAGCTGGTAACACTTCCCTTTGCTTCTAACCTTGTGTCCATCTCCTACCTCTACTAAATAAGTAGGAGTGTGCTGAATTTCCAATTGTAATTGTTCAACTAATGTAGAGGGAATGAAATTGTGGGAAGCCCCACAATCTATTAAGATAATCACAGATTTTCCCTGTAAATTCCCTGCAACCTTCAAAGACTTAGAAGAAGTAAGTCCTGCCATGGAGCACAAAGATAGCTGTAGAGATTTGAATTGCCCCTCTCCCATTTCCTCCTGTTCTTCCCCTTCACTGTCTTCCTCCTCTAATATTATCATTCTCAATTGCCTTTGCTTACATCTATGGTCCTTAGTAAATGGTTCATCACACCTGAAACAGAGATTCTTTTCCCTTTTCTCTCGCATCTCCGCACTAGCTAAATGTTTGAATTCTCTCCCATGTTGCCCTGAATTGTCCCCGAACTGTGACACTCCTGTGCTACCAACAGACCCACTCACAGGGGTAATTTCCTTCTTCTCAGTGATTGGCTTAGTCTCTACAGTGACAGTTCTGGAATACGAGTTATTCTTAGGGAACCCAGAATATCGGAGAACACTACTGCTACTAGAACTCTTCTTGCTCAAAATTAAATTCTTCTGTTCTATCAAAATAGCCTTTTGAATTGCTTCAGCTAAAGAATGTAATTCATAAAGCCCTACCTCAGCTCGAATCTCTTCCTTCAATCCATTCAAAAAGATCCCCTTGGCAAGCTATTGATCAATCACTTGCAAAGCCCCGACGTATTTCTCGAATTCTCCTACATACTCATCCACTGTCCCAGTCTGCTTGAGAGCCAACAGTAATTCAAAAGGATTAGGGATCATCGAAGGTTGGAATCTTCGAATCTCAGCCACCTTGAACCCCTCCCGAGACGGATTCGGGTTGCAGTGTTCCCACCAATGGAACCAACTCAAAGCTCTGCCCTCCATCGCAACCATGGTAGCTTGCATACGCTCTGTTTTCCGATACTCCGCGCAGCAGGAAGTATCGTTCCAAACGCGTCTTATCTCCTGAAGATTGGGATTTCTAGCTTCCGCCATTTATCTTGGCTTCGATGCTCTGATACCAGTTTTAGCACTGGAACCACAATCAAGGAGAAATTTAGACTTGGAAGGGAAGAATGCCTCGGAACGAATGAGATTTTGAGATAGAATTCTGGAATTACTTCAAGAACAGAGTTACAATGTGTTAGAGAAGAGAACTGGAACTGATTCTCCAACAGAATCAGTTCAGAGTCACCAACTGACTCAACCAAACTCTAACTGCCCAAAAACTGACTATTACACTCTGATTACAGTATTTATACTATAGCTAATATCTGACTAGACAACTCAGCTTCTCTCAGCACCCCTCTTTCCCCTTCTTACATATACATTCTTAATGAGGGGTCAAGCCCTCCTATCACCTGATGAGTATTCGAGAGACTCATCCACTCTCCCTAAGTCCCAAATGATCCTAAGATGCCTATCCCACTAACCCCACTCTCATTTATAGGCTAACCCTCTTACTAACTACTAACTCTATGTACCTATCACTATTTAATAGTATTCTCCAATCTCAACCTTTAATAGATTCTAATCTATCCCCTTGGCCCCTCAAGAAAATGATAGGTACTAATAGTGAATGAGAAGAAACATTGGTTATTATTCATGAATAGCAATGAACTGCAGTTACTGGTTATCAGAGAAAGCCGACACCCTTGCTAGAATTCCCTGATTCCAAACTAGATACCCTCCCTAATCCTTCTCCCTCTTATTTATAGCCTCAACTCACTCAATGTCTAACTCGCTCCATTTAACTAACTAATTGTAAGTTGTAACTCCATTAAACTAACAACCAATAACAACTAGTTGCTAGTTAGCTACAATAATAGCCTCTCCTTAAGAGGTCTAATGCCTCCAAATCTGTTCATGTACCCACATCAACCTATTCATCCCAGTACCTAGGGAATTCCAGTTTCTAAATCCAGCCTCCCATTCAGTAGAATCATTAGGCCAACACAATGTAACACCCGCTTGCTCATGGATCAGAAGTTCTGCAACTTGGTAAAACTCCAACCTAAAGCCTGGTTTACATTGCCGACAGCATGATGTCACCATGACATCTGAAATGTTGGGTGATTGTTGGATCTCAAACAAGTTGGCAATTGCAAACAGGAAAGGAACATACCAATTGCAGAGTTCTTTTTTTGAAAGGTCCATTTCCTCTCCCTTATAATTTGGGCCTAGTCTATTGTGTGGAAAAATGAGCCCAGTTGTTGTAATTCAATTCAGTCCTACCTCTATTCCCCATCCCACAGCTACCACTTTTGATGCCTCCCCTGCCTTCATATCTATTGTTTCCACCACTGGTGCCGCCCTGTCCCCCGTACCAAAACCACAGTTCGACAGTTCTGGTGGCTGCCGCTTCGCCACCATGCTGTCTCGACCATCATTCGAGTATCACAGTTTGCTGGTTCCAGAGGAGAGAATTGGTGTCCGTAAAGTAGTATTTCATCACTGCACTAGTAAACAGGTCTGGAGGCTTCAGCGGAAAAAGCATGACCCACGCGCTTGGCATCTGTCCTCTCTTTCCAGTTCTCCCCTCACGAACGTCATTGCTCTTTCAGAGAGGAACCACACCCCGAGACACTCCATCGGGCGCACCCATTTTCCTCCTCGAAACAATGGATATTTGCGTTTGATGATCTTCCCACCGCCCACAGTCACTCCACCTCCTTCGCACTGTCCACCTCTGTCGCTGGATAAGTCTTCAACCTCCATTTCTACTAATGGTTCTTGTCCCTTCCCTCTCTACTCACATGCCTCTCCATCCTCATGAATTGTTCTGGTCGCCATTGTTTGTGGGACAACTTCCACACTGCCGTGCTACCTATAAGACTCCCTTCTTCTTTCTTTTCCACCTCTACTCAGCAACCCATTTCCATTATTTGATTTAAAATCAGTCCATGCTCTCTGATTTTCCTTTGTTTCTCCTCTGCCCTTGGTTGAACAACATCCTCAATGCCAGTAATTCACATTTTATCTCTGTTTTTACTTCCACTGAATCCATTTCTAATACCTTCTCTAAGACTTAATCTTTCTTTCTACTTTCTTGCTCCCTAGAATCTTGAACCTAGACAGGAATATAAGGATCAAATTCTGGCTCGAATTTCTTGAGAAGAGCCTTCGTAAAGTCCCACCATGTTGCATCCAGGCTGTTTCTTTTCCACCAGTACCACCAATTGCAAAAACACTCCCTGTCATTTCCATCCAAACCAACTTCTCCTTCTCTGTTATTTCCATAGCTTCAAAATACTGCTCTACCTTGACCAACCACCCAGAAGCATCTACTCCTTCAAAGGTTGACATCACTTTGTTTTTCCCCTTGATTACTGGAACTAGTTATCCCCTTTCCCATTTCTTCATGCCCCAAAGCTGTTGGATAAAGCTCTGATACCAATTGATAGGTACAGTAGTGAATGAGAAGAAAATTTGATTATTATTCAATAATAGCAATGAACTACAGTTACTGGTTGTTCGAGAAAACCAACACTCTCCCTAGAATTCCCTGATTACAAACTAGATGCCCTCCAAAATACTTCTCCCTCTTATTTATAGCCTCAACTCGCTCAATCCCTTAAACTAACTAACCGTAACTCTCTTTTACTAACTAACCATTCTACTAACAAACCATAACAATTATTGGCTAGTTAGTTACAATAAAGCTTCTCCTTGAGAAGTCTAATACCTATCAGAAAATAACCTACCTACACCATATAGCTAACCCAGTTAACTAGTAGCCAATCTCAACAGCTTACAATTCAATAGTTCTCAGGGAAAGTATAAAACAAACCTCAAATATGTTCTCATCTTCAATGCCCCAACAACATCAGATCTAATTATTTGTCCATTGCTATTGACTAGTATGTTAACACTCTCCACCACATCCAAGAATACCTGAACAAAATAAATAAAAAGAAGAATATTAATTGGCAGCTTAGAACATCAAATAACAAGTCAAAGCGATACATCTTTTCCACTTTTCTAATGGCCACCTCATTTTTCTTGTAGTTTATCCCTTCACTACGCCAAGATACAGCATTTGTTACAGCCATGGGAGGTCTCTGTGTAATTTCCATTCTGTAAGCATCTGTCTTGATAAACTCACTAAGAATCGTTGCCTCGGTATATTGAGGGTAGCCGAAGTCCATTATTTCATCGAGTAGTTCATACTGCAAAGGACACAAAAATCAGATTTTACCAAAATGAATTAACGCAACTACCAAAGACTGAGTTCAAATGTTCACTGGCTACTTATATTTACCACAACAACAAAGTTATCCCTGAGAGATTCCTCTTCCAGCTCTTCAAAATAATGCTTAAACACCTGCCTCAAAGAAACGGATCATCCCGATTATCAATATACCGTAAACAATGCAAAAGCTATACAAAGCTTTCAGTTCAAAATATTGTAAACCATAATTACCAAATAAGGCTTACATCAACTATACGATGTAGGAAGAAAAAGAGGCTCGCAGCATTGCAGTTTTGTCTGGTTGCTGCCATGAGGTAAACATTGGTATGCTGTATAAACATGTAGGTCACACCATTATGATACACGACTGGATCTTGAGACTGCGGATCACCCTGTCACAATTTCAAAACAAACTTCACCACTCATCTCCCCCAACAGAAGACTAGAGAGCTCACAAACAACAAATCGAAATTCTCCATTCCAATTTCACCATAGCATGACATATCATCAGAAATTACCCAAGAACAACATTCAAAAGGTTAAACAAAGCACATATGATTGAGTACTGAACCTCTTTTTCTATGAGCTTGGTGAAGAAGCGTTCGGCTTCGACAGCGGTTACATCGCCACGGTAATCGCGCCAAATGAGAACGCGGCCTTTGATGTCGAGTAGGAACAGAGCAGAGGCTGCTCCTGCCATTGGAGCCGAGATCGATTCCGAATCAGAAATGGATCAGGATCGGATCAGTGTTGCGAAGAAGAAGAAGAAGGAGTGGGAACACGCTGAGGGTTCAGTGCGCCATGTTTGAAGCTAAATCATCACGATGGTCATTCTATTACGGTTTTCAGTTACGGAACGGATGTCCTATTGTTGCAGTCAATGTATCAAGTTATTTGTTCGGTCGGGGAGCGGTGGACTGAAAAGTCGAAAGTTTTGTTTGGTTACAAGAGAAAAGAAAGCACAAAGAAAGTATAAGGAAAGAAAATGCGCAGAAAATAAGATGATTATTTTATGTTGCTTGGTATGAGAGAAAGTAGATGAAAAAGTGGAAGGAAAGAAAAGCAATGTGTTGTATAATTATGATTTCACCCTTTATTTTTAGCTCTACAAATAATTAATAAACATCTCACATTTTAAAATATACTTAAAAGTTTAATAAATATTATACTTCGAATTTTATTTTATTTTAAATAATTTATTATACTTTTGTGATTGTAATATTTTATATTAAACTAAGGGCTCATTCGAGGTGGTTGCTAGTTTTTGGTTCTCAAATGTAAGTTTGAAAACAAAATGTGTTGGGCAAATATGGTACTGAAATAATTTTTTACCCAATTGCATAACGGTTTTACTCTTATTTTTAAAACCATAAAATATGGTTTTCTGGTTTTAGTTTTTAGTTTCAATAACATCTAGAATCACCACCACCACCTTCACCACCACCACCACCACCACCATCCGCCATTTCCACCAACGTTGCCACCACCACTACCGCCACCACCCTTCGCTGCCATAACGCCCCGATTTTCCAAACCGAACCGCGTCCACTTAGTGACCTGTTCGATATTCATTAGCCGAAAATACCAAGGGAATTTTTTTTATTTTCCACAATAAGTAACAATACTCATAAGGAAATAAACATAATTATAATACCTAGCGGAAAGTAATTATAATTCAAATAAACCGTTCAACAATCAAATACCGAGAGGAGCTCGAAAATTCAAATGTCTCGGAACTCCAACAATAAACATAAACAGAACGTAAGAGTAATAGTAGTACGAAAAAAAAGGGAACACGATCACTTGTCAAGTGCATCTCTCACAAGATTTTGGATCTCATTGAAGAAACCCTTCATTCGAGCCTCCATGCGTTCCTCCACCAAGCGAAGTGTCCGCTCCTCTAACATCTCCTCCTCCAAGTCCAACTCCTCCTCCTCCTCTGATGGCTCAGGAGTCTCGTAACGAACTAGAGACCTCTCCGGCTCCACCATGGCAGCAGCAGCAGCAGTAAACTCCACCGTTCAAGAACTAGCGAGAGGGGGAAGTGAAACAACCCGGCGGGTGCAGACCCGTCGACAAGCTCCTCATCCATACGCACCGTCCTTCGCACACGACCTGTATAAAGTCAGCTTCCACGATGTCGGTCAAGAGACCACGCGAAAGGGTTCTCCCTGTCGAGCATATCGTAGTCGGCATTGTACACCAGCGCCCGAGTTCTCTTTGCTCCTACCATCTAATGGCGGTAGGCGCCCAAACAACAAACAGCACACAGAGATGGTTAACTTCCAAATACAGATAATACAACAAGTACATATATTATCAATGTAATAACATGTAATTGCATCAGCATGTATATCATTAAAAAGGGAAAACATTTAAGTCATAACAATTAATCATAATATTTCTATTACCATAGCGACCTCTCGCCTCACCAAGGTTAGTCTTAATCATAATGTAATTGCATCAGCGTGGGTATGCTGTTTACCCAGTCTTGTTCTCTGCCTGAGTCAAGCACGTGTGTGGCTATACCTTCCGCACATGCGTGGGTGTTGCAGAATCCCAGTTTCTATTTTCCCTTGAAACCTTAGTTGGCCAGTTCGAGTCCAATTCTTTTGAGTTTGGTTTTCCACCTTGAGATAGTTTATTGAACATCACCCTTATGTTGTTACAGGTGGAGGAACAATCTTATGCGACCAAGTTGGAGGTAAGAGTAACTTCTTTGAGGAACCGATCGTCGTTGTGATTACTATGATTCTTTGTGAATTCTGTTGTTGCTTGGCTTTGAATATGTTTTGAACTTGTTGACTGATGTTGTAATATGCTTTACATGATCTTTATGATGTTGGAATTGATGAATTAAATTGAATATTGAGTATAATATGATGATGATGATTTTAAGAGGAATTGAAATAAATTTTTCATATGATACTATGACTAAAAATTGTGTAAACTGTTGGTTCATGAGGATAGAGATGTTGATGAATTGTTTCATAGCATATGCACTATAGTTAGGATGTTTAGGTTGATGTGACGGCACTTTGTCCCGTGGGATCAACCGAGGGCAATGTAGTGGATCTTTGTCCCATGTGATTGTCCTACCCTTATTCTGGGAAAACCTTAGCCATAGCTATGCATACAGTTATTATAGGAATAACTTGCATATTTTGGAGAATTAAATAAAATAATTTTGAGAACTAAAAACTGTATTTAATGCTGTAAATGGTTGCTGTTGGGAAATTTCTGCTGTTCTATTAATTGTTTTTGCTGCATTACTGTATAAAAATTACTGTTGCTGTTTTACTGTATGTTACTGTTGTCTTATGGTATTGCTGCTATTTCTGTTTTTTTATTTATCACATAGTGATAATTATGATTGTTGATATTTTCGAAGTTAACCCTTTACTGTTTGTAGTGTGTTGTTTGGGCGCTTAACACCACAAATGACCAGGAAGATTAATGTTGGAAGTTGATGTTGAAGAGAAGAAGAAGAAATATGAGTTTTTACTGCTTTATTTTATCAAGACTTAGTAAGGTTATGTTGTTGACAATTATTTACTTTTCTGCTCACGTTAGATTATATTATTATGGGTTAATATTTACTGATTAAATATTTTGAGCGACATTCCATTTTGAAAAAAGAGTGGTCTTTTTGAGAGGTTTACGAAACTTATATTTCCGCGTATTTACAATGTAACCCATGACCAGAAATTGGGGCGTTACTTTGTGGTATCAGAGCGATGGTTGAGATAACCAGAGCTTTTGGGTAATTAGGACTCTTGCATTCTGAGATCGATTAGTGGGATGTCAATTGAAGGAAGAATTTTTTGAATGATTGTTTGATTATGATATTTTTCTGAGAATGTCCTCTTCGTGGACGACTTAATTGTTATGTGATTGACTAACATTTCTTGGTTATTTTTGTCTTCTGTTTAACCGTTAGTTTTTTTATAAGCAGGAGTACGAGACTATCAAACCAGAATACAAAAATGGAAGATCCTAATGCGATGAACCAAATGGCAGCCGCCATTACCAATTTAACTACGCTAATGACTCATCAGGCCAATGTTGTTGCTGCACGTGCAGAGGAAGAGGCAAACCGGGCCAATGCTAGCGCTGTTGCACAGGCCCAACAGGCCGAGAGAGAGCAGGCTTCTGCTCAGACGCGGGGTCTACATGATTTCAAGAGGCAATACCCACCGAAGTTTTCTAGAGGCTACGATCCAGAGGAGGCGAGTCTATGGCTGCAAGAAATTGAAAAGATTTTCACTTTCCTTCAGACCCCTATCGCAGTTAGGGTGAACTACACCGCATACTTATTAGCCGAAGAAGTTGAGCACTGGTGGAACGGTGCCAGAGCTATGACCTTCAGAGGGGGTTTTCTAGCCAAGTACTTTCCTCGGAGTGTCAGGGCTGCTCGAGAAAAGGAGTTCACATATCTTAAGCATGGAAACATGTCAGTTGCTGAATTTGCTGCGAAGCTGGAGTCCTCTAGCAAGACATTACAGATTTTTCCGAGACCGGATCGACGAGGGGTTCATGTGTTAGCGGTTCATTGATGGGTTGAACTATGATCTTCAACGTGCGGTGCAACCACTTGGTATTGAGCACTACCAGCAGTTGGTGGAGAAGGCTAAGGGCATCGAGGCCATAGATGCTCGTCAGGGCAAGCCGCGGGTAATTGCAGTGGACCAACCAGGTCCCAACCAAAATCGTTTCTGCTGTAAATTTCTGAGTTTCTTGAAGATTGTTCTTAAACAGTAACAGATTACTGAGAATGGTAACAGATTACCATCCCTGGTAACAGATTACCAAGGAATAGTAATAGATTACCAAAAGTTGCCGTTTGGTTTTTAAGTCAATTTTTAAGGAGTTAAGTTAATTTTTGAGATTCTAATTCACCCCATCTTAGGATTTCTACCTTGAGTGTTTACAACCTCCACCACCACCTTCATCGCCACCACAACCACCTCCACTGTCTCTACCACCATCGTTGATGCAGGCACCACCACCTCGACTGCCACCACCCTCCATCACTGCCACCATTGCCACCGTTTCCACCCCCTACATCACCACCGTCGCCGCTGGCACTGTACCCGCCATTACCGCTGCCATTATGTAACACATCGACATCTACCACCACTACTTCCTGGCCTCTCCATTATCCTTTCACCACTACCACCCACTATCATGAATTTTCAAAATTGATAATTGTGGTGACTATTGTGGATTTACAAAGTTGACAACAACTTTTTTAAAACTGAAATCCAAAAAAAAAACTAAAACTGGATTTATTAAATGGAAAACTGGTTTTGATTTTTAAAAATTTTAAAACATAAAACCAAAACTCAAAAACCACCCCAAACTAGGCCTAAATTTATATTTATAAATTTCAAAATTATTATTATAATATATATTTATTAATAAAACTTTTTATTATTGTGCAAACTTTAGAAGTAAAGTTAATTAATGAAATCAATTTATCTCTTCAAATATGAATTTATTGGTTAAATCCATATCAATTCTTTATACAAAGTGTTTGAATTAGTTTTTTTATTTAACAATCAATTGGGAATTGATTTCTTAACAACTTGTAGTGTAGGATGATCTAAAAAATAACTAGTTCTATAAGGTTGTAAGGGCATAATAGTCATTCGCAAAAAATTCATGCACATTCACGTTTTTCACTCAGATTTGGAAGAATGTAATTTTCTGGTGTGACCCACCAAAAAGTATCCCTTCCTTCACTTTTATCTTCAAACAAATTAGGGGGAAAATGTATTGGTTTCTGTGTTTTTCTTCCACACCTAATCTTTCCTTGACCTCTCCCTCAAACCAAACACAATAGAAAGCTCAACATGGGCGCTAAGGGGATGATATAAAAACTCCCATCGATACAATTCACACCTCACTTTAAATTAAATCTCTAAAATACCCTTTGATTTCTTGTTTACCGGGTTCTAAAAATGTGGTACACATTTATGCATGTAGGTCAAAAAGCATTTTTGCTTCTAGGTTCTTAATATAGGAAGCTATTTTGAAAAAAAATGTTTCAGGAACTTGTGTTCCCGGAATACTAGTAACGTTTCTGTTTTTTTTAATCTGATAATGTAGGTTTCCTTTTATTTATTATGGGTTTAGAAATTCCCAGAACACAAAAATAAACAATACCGTGGAGTGTAAAACTCGGTATTATATGTTAACAATACCGTGTTCTAGAATCCAGTATTCTTTAGAGATGAAAATTCACGTAGTTCACTAATTTATCAAATGATATAATAATACTAAGATTATTCTAACTCATACAAAGTTATATAATTTATTTTTAAAATTACTATTTTATCAAATTAAATTTCCATGCAAACATTTTTATTTTCAAAATAATTGATCCCAAATCATCTAATTTAGTTATTAGATAGTAGTTCTCGTGCGATACATGGGTGACAAAGATACGTAATGTTACACCTATCACATATTGATTCTTTCTTGCTAAGTAGATTTCAAATTTTACTATACACCATTAACAATGCATGTTAAAATTTCAGAAAGCTAAAGGAGAAGAAATTTACAATATTTATTAAATTGTTGATAGTTGTTTGGAAATTGTGAACTTGTGCAGCTATGGAGGATTGTACGGAATCTTTGCTGGATTATATTCTTAAACTGTAAAATGTTCATTTTAACTCACACATGTATATTTATTTGGTTCTTCTTTGTACTGTTTTGTGTGTTGATTGAAATTACTAAACAATTTGGAAATTAGTTACCTATCATCTCTGATTCCAAAAAATGTACTTGACTCATACATCTTGAAACGGGCTCCAAATGTAAGGAAATGTTGAAAGGTGTAATCAATTTGGAATTAATCACTTACCCTATTGTGAAATAGATTAATGTTCTTCATTTGGTATTATTAGTGTCTATGCACTCATCCTATTGTGTTCTATTCACAACCAACTCACTAGTTATCAATTCAGAAATATCAAAATCAAAGTTGTTAGTTCTTACACCTTAATCACATGTTATTATTTGATTATCTTTTGCAAAGTGGAACTTCTTAAAATAAATTAATAACTTCAGACTAAGAGATTCTTAGAAATAGCATAATTTGTATTTGTTGTTTCATTCAACCTCAAGATCAGTCTTAGAACCATCATGTTTTGATAGGATCATTCATAACAATTTCATATACTGCATTATTGCATGGATTGTGTCTAATATGGTACTAAATAATTTATGTTCTTAGGGTACATATACTTTATTCAAGAAATGATATTTTGTGCTTAAAATTACTAGGTTGAGATTCATTCAACTATGACGATTAGTTCAATAGGTATTCTCTATAACATACAAAACTTCTGATGTACATAATAATTATCATTGTTATCGTTTTGACTTTGCCAAAATGAGTACATCATCTACATATTGTACTGCATTGCATCTATTTTATTGGATGATCTTGAAGCCCATTTCATTTTGCAAATCAAACCAAGACTTGCGCTACAAGCCTCTGAAGACCAACACCCTTGGTATTGTCTTAACACGAATTCATTTTTTTCATTGGTGTTAATATAGCCATGGTTTGGTCATTTTCACTATGCAAACGAGAATAAAAGCAACACTAGGTGGTTAAAGAACAATAATTGTATCAGTCAGGTGACTAACCTTGCCTTTCAAAAGTTTAATGGTCTATATATAAGTATCTATCTTTCTGTCAAAAACTCATTTTTTGATATCACGTTTTCCCTCCTTCACTCGACTAAGATAATTATTGCGGTAGAGGTTTTTCTTTGCATCAATTGACCTTTCTTCCTATGTTTCTTTCTTGAGAAGTATGTTCTTTTACAACTAAAGCTTAAGTTTCTTTCATTTGTTTAAATGAATAAATCCATGGATTGTGGTTGTAAACTCTAGGATTCCATACCTCGCTCCTCTTTTTATTTGATGCCCTTATCTTATTGCAGCTAAATGTCTGGAGCCCTAATGTGCTTTTGAAAATATATCTACTCGTGTAAGTTGTATCTTGGGGCAGAAAGAGAATTCACATGCTTCAACAAATTCAAGAGTTTGGAGAATTTATGGTTGAGTGAAGGTAGATATCTCACTTTCATGTCTTTTATCTTAGCTTAGTTATCTTTTGCATGGTCTCATTTTGAAGTTTAGTGATGATCTTTGATAAAGTTTTTTCTTTGTTTGTACTGCTTTGGAACTAAACCCTTAAGATCTAATCGTAGTAAGAAGATACGGGTTTTGTTGTCCCCTAAGAGGTGTAATACTTATGACATTCAATAGTTTACAAACTTAAATGATGGTTGCACAGTAGGTTGTTTGTTTAAATAAGAACATGAAAATATAAATGAAGGCAAGTAAACTGATAGAGAAACTGAGAACTTTCTGTGATTAGAATTCTGCTTTCTGACCTCCATGTATTGTATTTATTCACATACAAATGTTTTTCTATGCAAATGATTTCTCCCACCATTTCTTATCTTACTACCCAGTCCTCAAGCGTAGAAGATTATCAACTCAACTATATTAACGCTCAATCCCTTGATGATTAACAATAGCGAGTAGCATTAAGCATAGATGTTTGAATAGACTAATGACTGAAACCTATCTCTAAACCTTAGAATCATTAGATGATGTTACCTAGTTGAGATTTAAATAGTCATTTCCCACCACCCTATCAAATCTAAATTCATGGTCTCGGTGATCAATCTAAAGCAAGCTTTAAGCACAAGGTAAAATCATTGAATCATGGAAAAGAAATATGTGATTAACTCTAGTTCTGAATCAAGAACGTGTGAGTTCCCTACACAAGTTTGAATCAATCAAAATACTCTAGGGGATCAACCTAAGATATAGCATGAAGAATCAGAGAAAATCATTGATTCTTCAACATAGAAATATGGATTTCGTATTAAAGGAAATCAAATAGATTACATAAGTATTAAAAAAAATTATCCAACCCTAAAAAAGACATAAATTAGCTATCCATCTACTTGAATAGCTTTACAATCATAAAAAAGAAGAACTATGAAAAACCGAATTTGTGACGGTTACCTGATGATGAATCTGGTATCCAAGCCTCCTAAGCTTCTCTTGATGTTCTCCTTCATGTTCTATCTTTCCCCCAAGTGATGAGTTTGAAGGTGCAAGAAACATACAAGAAAGGGGGGGGGGGGTTTGAATTGTGTGACACATTTTTCGATTTCTTTTCTCAAGGATTATATGTTATTTGTTTATCATCTTTCATCTAAATTTGACACAAATCATTCTTGTAAATATGTGAGAATGCATGAAATTAATTTAATAAATTTTAAACGATGATTACTTATTTTTCAAGATTGTTTGCTAGTTACAAACATATGAATGAGCATGCAGCGGAAAAGCAATATAACATGAAAATAAAGCACACATGGTTTTTATCCTGGTTCACCCTCATAATCAACAGGGCTACGTCCAGTCCTTGGCTTCACCAAGATTTTCACTATTTCAACAAATAGTACAAGTATTATCAGGGACTTCTCCCAACAAGTATTCTAAGGACTTCTCCTATCAAGTATTAGAAGGACTTCTCCTTACAAGTATTATGAGGACTTCTCCTTACAAGTATTATCAGGACTTCTCCTTATAAGTATTCTATTGGACTTCTCCTTACACCTTTTTCAAAGGTTGGCTTCTCTATTTGGTTCTCTTCTTAGTAAGAGTGGATAGAGGAAATGAAGTTCAGTTTACAGAGAGGATAGGAGTTTGGGTTCTCTGTTTGGGAGGGTGTGTGAGTTGGGAAAGATAAGAGTAACACTCTATGAATTTTCCTCACACAAGCTCATATACTCAGGCAGGAATAGGCTTGAGGCATCCTGTGTGAACCAAGGTTCCTTGGCTCTTGGGACAGACTTAGTTGGCATATGGAAAATTAAGTCTAAGTTGCCCAAATACTTCGGAGACAGAATCTTCTATTTATATCTTCAGTTGCTTCTTCTTCTTGAGAAAGAGAAAAAAACTGTCCGAAGTGCCTCTTCTCCTCTGAGCTGTGCGTAACGGCTAGTTCTGCATCTTTCAGCAGGCGTAAGTCAATATCTGAATTTTCTCTGCAGGCGTAAGATATGATTTGGAGATCATCAGTTCATCTGGGTTGATGTCGTCTGGCTCCATGCTGAGCAAGTAGCTTTGAGCTATGCCTTCAGTAATTAATGCGTAGAGAAATAGCAGTGAAGCTTGCTTTGACTATTTTGCCCTAGTGCTTGCCAGCTAATACTTATCACGTGCCTTGGTTAGATATTTGAATTTCGACCGTTGAGAGTGTACGATGCTCAGAGATTCTTGCCGTTGATTCCGCAATGTCAGCTTGATTTGAGGGAAAGTAGAATATTAGTGGGACCAAGAGAATATTGTATTAATTGTGTCCCTTTCTAATTTCTGCCGCAGCCAGTATGTTAATAAATGTGTAGACGAGGTAGGAGTCTTTTATTCCACGAAGTAATTACTTCAGATGAAGAGAATAGATTCTTTAATGCTTCGATAATCCTGATGTCCTCGAAAACCACATTTCTTGATCTCTGTTCCTTTGGCGTAATTGATACTTGAGCGGACGGATTCTTCCTTGTAGCTTGGCAGACGTAGTCTCCATTCAATGCTTGAAGTTCTGCTGCAAAGTTGTTGGTATTGGCGGACGAACTTTTCTTCATTCAGTCTTTCTTATCTATTAGGATCTTCTTGTCTTTGTAGACGACTGATTCTCTCCTTTTGATCTCATTGAAGCTCTTTCATCTGATAGAGTTGATTCACGACTTCCTTTTGTGATGCTAGAGAACCTTTGAGGCTGAAAGGGTTTCTTCATAGATTAACCTGCCCTTTCAATTTTGATATGCTTTGACTTTGAGCGAGAAGACTTTGATGAGGTGTTCTAAAATGTTGGATGTTCTTGCCGCTTTAGCTCTCATGATTCACCAGACTGTCTCATGCAAGAGTACTTTCCTCCGTATATTTTTGACATAGTCTTCTTCATGGTGACCGGACAAACTCCTCTGATAGACTAATATTCTTGATGATGCTTTGAAGTTTACTCAGTCCTTTTAGAGATAGTTATTCCTGTACATGAGAGTTTTTACTGTGTTAGTAAATAAATCCAGTTAAACACGATATTGAACCTTAAAGAAATTGTTGATTATCAAAACATAATTATTCATTTAATTATTTGAATCTAACAGAGTTATGTTATATGTTGTCCAAGTTTCTAAAAATAAGCTCTTATAGTGAAATTCGTCAGTCCAGGCCCCCCGCGACCTTTGAGGGCCGATCGGCGCCCTGTGTTTCTTCACAGGTGGGTTTCTTTAGCCGCCTTGGCTGCCCAACGCATTCTGAGGCCCGTTGGGCGGCCTGCACACTTTGAAAACTGCATTTTCTCACCAAAACTTGCATCGTTTCTCGATCCAACCGTTGAAATTAAAGTTCCATGAGTTAGGAACCATATATCTAAATTTTAGTTGAATCAACGGTTAACGAATGGGGTGTTGCAGTTTTGCTTAGACAGCTCTGAACTTTCTGCACCAAAGAGTTGGATTAGAATTGAAATTTTAATAAAACCATATCATTGATGCATTTTCAAAGCTCATATTGCAAGATCTCATAATGATTGAAAGAATGATCCAAAACTAAAGCATGATGCCCACAAGAGAATGCATAACATTGATACAACTACTTATCCAACCTGAAACTGAATAGGCATACAGTCAATTACTCTTGGTCAGGGAACACTCAATCCAGCCAAGATATAACATATAAATCAAGAAAGGTCATCCTTTCACTCAAATGCATCCTTGAATCACATAAGTCAAAATTGTTACCTGTCTCCACAATCATCAAAGCTACATGTGCAGTCAATGATCACTAAGGTCTTTTTAGGGTTGTAATGAGGGTAGACTTTAAAGAATTCAGTTTTTCTAGATATGCAAATAAACTCAATAAGTCTAAGAGAGCAATTATAACTTACTTTCAGGATATACACTCTCCCCAACTTGCTTTAAACTGTAAGACCCTGAATTCTATTCAAAGGTATTTTGGATATTTCCTTTATTATTATTAATTAAATAAATATTATTGAAAGTTCTTATTAATATTATTGTGATGTTTGGCCTTTAGTTATTTAATTAAGGTGAAAGGAAATTTTTTTCCTTATTTTATGATGTTATGCGAGATATGCAATATTTCCTAGGGGAAATATTTATTGTTTTATTAGTGTGCTATTATGTGAATATATAAGATGGAGAAAAATAATAATATTGGTATATTATTATTATGAGTAGGTCGAAATTAATTAATAAATAGGGAGAAAATATTTTTTTATAAAAATTTAAATGGGATAGTTAGTTTTGAGGAATATATATGGAATCTCCTAATCACCTTATTTAATTAAACTTAAATAGAAATAAAAAAATTAAGGTTACATGAACCTAGACGCTTTATTCAAGGGCGTATTTGGTTTTATTAATTACTGGAGAGGACGGTTCAGGTTTTCCGACGCCCAGTCCTCTACTATAAATAGAGACCCTTGGCCCTTGGATAATTCATTCACCAGTAAGCGGAAAAACCCTTCCCCTCACTTTAGAGAGCAACTCGAGTTCTCCCTCACACCGAGAGAGTTCTCTTTTCATTTTTTAGTTTGTTAGAGTTTGCTCATAGCCTTCTTCCCTTTCGCTCTCAAGTTTCGAACTTCTCTCTCTTGTTGGTGGAGTTTTCTTCCTTCTTCTTGTGTTTAAGGTTCGTGAATCATTTCCCTATTCTTAATCTAAAGTTTCATATAATGATCATATTAGAGGCATCAAGATTATAAGGGTTGGGGTCAAAGGTTTGTTTCTTATGAAAGTTGATGTTTTATTGTTTATTAATCATAGTTCTTCGTAAAATACCTCAAGATGGTGGAATAAATTGTGGGTTTGATCTAAAAAGTTGAAAAATCTCTTCCCCCATGTGTTGTTGTCCACGACACATAGTGTAGTTTTTAGTTGAAAATGTTTTCCAAAGATGAACTAACTATATTATCCATATGTTGATACTATGACTATATAAACGTGTGAACCATTACATTCATGAGGATTCTGGAAATTATTAGAACTGTTAGTTCCTGAGGATTGATGATTATTTGTCATATCATATGCATTATATATAAGATTAAGGTTGATGTGACGGCACTTTGTCCCGTGGGATCAACCGAGGGTGATGTGGTGGATCTTTGTCCCACGTGATCATCCCGGCCTAGTTTAAGGCGAATTATTGGCCATAGATTATGCATATAGTTATTGAGAATTAGCAAGCATGATTATGTGATATTTGAATATAGAAACTTGTTAAATATTTTCTGTTATTACTGCTGTAATTCATGCTCTGTTATTCATTGCTTATTCTGTTTTCATCACTGTGCTATTGATTATTGTTTGTAATTGGATTTAACCATTTTCTGCTTGTTGTTTTATTGTTTGGGCGCTTATCGCCAGACGATCAACAAGGAGGAAATGTTTGAAGACTGATTGGATGCAAGCTAAGGAACTTTTGGAGCAGACTTGGAGATGATGTTTTTTGATTCCGCTGTTTTGTAAAAATAGCACATGTGGTGCAGAATTATTACTTTCATTTCATCTTGTTTCCTTGTTGTATTATTATTGATATTGGGCTACACTATATTATAAATATATGAGAGACATGTTGTTTTGGAAACTTGAGATGTTCTGAAAAGATATTTTTGAAGTTTTATTTCCCGCTTTTGTTCTACAATGTGACCCCCAGACAAGGAAAATTTGAGGCGTTACAAGGGGGTATTTTTAGTTAAGAACATTTTAATACTTTCACCAATTTTGGGATGACATCAATAATCGTCGAGCGGCACCGATAAATGCCCTCTAAGTTGTATTGTCAATATGGTGTAATTAACATTGCAAATAATACGGAAAACACAAGAATAAAATTTCATTGTAAAAAAAGCAATAACTCGAATAATTATGATATTAGTAAATGTTGATGAGATAGTTTACTCTACTAATGATTTCACAGAAATTACAAGCAAGAGTTTTCATCTTCCACTGCACAAACCGCTAAAGACTTCACTGTTTCCGCCTAGTGATGCTTCCCACTCTATTGAAGACATCGCAATCTGTGCCAATGCCCTAACGACATCCCTCATTTTAGGTCTTTCCATTGGATCTTCTTGTAAGCACCACTCTGCTATTTCTCCCATCTACGAGATTGAAGAATATATTACAAATAATTGTTGAGTTCTAATTCAAAATCAGATATGTTAGTTAGTTAGTGTTAATTGGCTGTTAACAAATTGTGATTGTTTGTTACTAATCCTTGCTACACACAAGTTAATGAGAATATTTCATTCTCTGTTTTTACTGTCTTCTCTCTAAACTCTCTCTCTTATATTCCAACAAATTGGTATTTTTCGATCTTGGATCTAAGAGAGTTCTTGAACCCATCACCGTGTAGCTGTGCGATGCCGTGAAGGTGATTCGTTTTGAGGCCTGAGTTTCGCAACACCAAGATCTCGATTGGGTGTTTGATAGATTCGATTATGTGTCTGCGGGCCGGGATCAGACGAAATCACCACCTTGAAGCTGCGTGCTTGATCGATTCGAAATTGAACCTGAGGGTTCTGGTCGTTATTGTCCTGAGGAATCATCCAATTTCTGCGTGTTATGGGTGTCTTTGCTGCGTTATTGGACAATTCTGCGAGTGGTGCTGTTTTGCCTGATTGGATCATCATCTTCACGGTGGACTGGGTCTTTGATAATACTCAGAGAAAGCTTCATGGGTGGATCAAACGAGAACCTTCCCTCGATGAATCTGCCGATACTCAATGAGAAGAATTGGGATAAGTGGAGTATATAGATGAAAGTCTTGTTTGGGTTTCAAGAAGTCATTGACGTGGTTGAGAAATGAGAATGGTCTTCAGCCACTTGCTCAAGGTGCTTTTGAAGCCCAGAAAGCAACGCATAAGTAGATGAAAAAGAAGGACTGCAAGGTGATGTTTCTCTTGCATCAATGTGTAGATGACATACACTTTGAAAAGATTGTCAACTAGGAAGCACCGGTACGCCCAATATGGGGTGGTACCAGCACCGGGTACGTCCCCGGTGCGGGTGCGCGGCCGGTACGCGCCGCTACGTGCCATATTTGATGGCAATGCACCCAGTGCGTTTTGACGCGGAACAGCGTCGTTTCTTTTTTTCTTATTATTCGAAAACGGGGTTCAGCAGGACAAAAGGGGGAGTTTTGGAAACCTAAATCCCAAATCAAAAATCAATCGAACTTGACTGGATTGCGCGGCGCTCTCCTTCCAGCTGCGGCGCTTCTGCTTCTTCTTCCACCGGCGGCGCTACTGCTTCTCCTTCCACTGGCGTATTGCTCTATTCTGTAACTTCTGTTCCTCCTCCTTCGAAACTTCGTCTTCCACCAGCGGCGCCTCTCTTCCACCGTCGAATCTCCCTCCTTCCGCCGATGCCACTCCCAAGAAATTGTTAGAGTCAAATAATTAAATGAATTATTATGTTTTGATAATTAACAATTTCTTTAAGGTTTAATATTGTCAGAGATAAAATTCCTAACATAGTGAAAATTCTCATGCACAGGAATGATCATCTACTAAAGGGACTGAATGAATTTCAAAGCATCATCAAGAGAACTAGTCCACCAGAAGAGTCCGTCCGGTCACCCTGAAGGAAATACTGTCAAAGATATACAAAGGAAGACATTCAAGTATAAGACAGTCCGGTGATTCAAGAAAGATAGAGCAGTAACTTCGAATAGCCAACTTCCTCTCTCAAGGACACTCCATCAAACTCTGCACGCTCAAGTCAAAGACTACTTCAAGAAGCTGAAACACTCCGCTACCTAAAGCCACAGTGATCAAAAGAAAGACTGCTTCATCTAAAGCTGAAAGAGTATGACAACCTATGAAGAAACACTTTCGGCCTCGAAGCTTCTCTAGCATCATACAAAGAAGTTGTGGATCAACTCTCTCAAATGGAGAACTTCATTGGAAGCAAAAGGAAAGAAAAGATTCATTCTTCTATAAGCCAAGAAAATTCTAATCCTGAAGATGAACTGAATGAAGAAAGATCATCCGCCGATGCAAGTAACTCACAGAACTGCTAATACTATATGGAGACTGTGTCTGCCAAATTCCAAAGAAGTATCCGTCCGCTCAAGCATCAGATTGCGCCAAAGGTACAAACATCAAGAAATGTGTTCTATGAGGATGTTAGCTTAACAGAAGCATTAAAGAAATTATTCTCCCCATCTTGAATAATTACTTCTTGGATCAAAGACATCTATCTCGTCTGCATATTTATTAGAGTACTGGCAAATGGCAGAAAGTAGGAAGGGACACAATTGATACAATATTCCTTGGTCCCACTGCTTTTCTAATTTTCCTCAAATCAAGCTGACATCGCGGAATCAACGGCAAGAATCTTTGAGCACCGTACACGTTCAACGGTCGAAATTCAAACATCTGAACAAAGCACGTGATGAGCATTAGCTGGCATGCACTGGGGTATAATGGTAAAAAAAATACCACAACTGGATCTTCACGCATTAAATACAGAGGAACTAGCTCAAGGCTACTCGCTCAGCATGGAGCCAGACGACGTCAACCCAGGCGAATCAATGATTCTCTGGTCGTGTCTCAGACCTGCTGAAAAATGCAGAACTAGCTGTTATGTGTAGCTTAGAGAGGAAGAAGCAATTCGGACAGGTTTTCTCTCCTGCTGAAGAGGAAAAACGAAGATCTTCAACTGAAGATATAAATAGAGAACCCTGCCTCCGAAACAATTGGGCAACTTAGACTTAAACTTCCATATGCCAACTAAGTCTGTCCCAAGAGCCAAGGAACATTGGTTCCAACTCAGGAAGCTTCACGCCTACTTCTACCTCTGCCTGAGTTTATGTGCTTCTGTGTGAGAAAATCCATAGAGTATTACTCTCATCTTTTCCAACTCACACACCCTCCAAAAACAGAGAACCCAAACTCCTATCCTCTCTGTATAAACTGAGCTTAATTTCTTCTACCCACTCTTATTAAGAAGAGAACCATGTAGAAAAGCCAAACCTTGTAAAAGGTGTCAGGAGAAGTCCTGTATAATACTTGTAAGGAGGAGTCCTGATAATACTTGTAAGGAGGAGTCCTGATAATACTTGTAAAGGAGAAGTCCTTCGAATACTTGATAGGAGAAGTCCTTAGAATGCTTGCTGGGAGAAGTCCGCGATAATACTTGTACTATTTGTTTAAATAGTGGAAAATCTTGGTGAAGCCAAGGACTAGACGTAGCCCTGACAATTATGAGGGTGAACCAGGATAAAAATTATGTGTGCTTTATTTTTAACGTTATATCATATTTCCGCTGCATGCATATTCATACGTTTTATGAACAGCTCTTGTTAAAAGTAAATAAATGATTAACATCCAAGATTAATAAAAGAAATTTTAAAAATAAGTCACACAATTCAAACCCCCCCTTTCTTGTGTGTTTCTTGCACCTTCAGAAATGACGACTGAGTCGCCTCGCTTCTGTTCTGGTACGGTCTTCACCTCCAAACTTCGTCTTCCACTGCGAACCTCTGTTCTCGTCTTCCAAGAAACAGAGCTCGTCTTCCAAGAAACGACACCTACTGCTCTGTTCTGTAACTTCTGTTCTTTAATTCTTTTTTATTTAACCTTTGTTTTTTTTTTCAATTTCTATTCTAGTTCGAACTTCAGTATATAAAAAAAAAGGTTGTGAACTTGTGATATTTATGGTTCATTTTGATTTTCATTTTTGCCCCATTTAGAAATTTCGGTGTTGAATTTGGTGTTGATTTATCTATTACAGTCTAAATGAATTCTTCTCAAGAATCTAGTTCTTCTATCGTATCTAGTAAATTTGCACTCGGGTCAACTGAGGGAAAGACTGCCATTTGGCATTATGTGACTATAATACAAAATAGGAAAGATGGAGGAGGGAACACATATTGGCGTTGCAACTACTGTCAAGATGAACATAAGAATTCTTATTTAAGAGTGAAGGCTCACTTGTTGAGGATTCCATCAAAAGGGATTGGTTTTTGTAAGAGAGTCTCAGATGATTGTTTGGAAGAGATGAGACAACTCATGATGGAGGCAAATGAGAAAACTAAACCTATTCAAGTTCCTTTACCCACAGGATCAACAAGTATGAATCCACCTACAATGGATGGGAACAAGAAAAGAAGAGGCTTGTTGGGATCAGTAGAACATCTATTCCAGAATGAAGCTAGAGATCATTTGGATTGTGAAATTGCAAGGTTCTTTTATTCAGCTGGTTTGCCATTTTATGTGGCTAAAAATCCACACTTTGTGAATATGCTCAAGTTTGCTGCAAATAATCCTCTTTCGAGCTATGCTCCACCTGGATATAATGCTATTAGGACTAAACACTTGGAAAGGGAAAGGCCCAACATTGAGAAGCTACTTAAGCCTATTAGAAACACTTGGCCTGTAAAAGGGGTGAGTATAGTGACCGATGGATGGACTGATGTACAAGGAAGACCATTAATAAACTTTGTGGCAGCCTCAGATGCAGGACCTATGTTCTTGAAGGCTGTTGATGCATCTGGTGAGTATAAGGATAGAAACTATATTGCAAATCAGATTTTAGATGTCATTAAAGAGATTGGACCACAAAATGTTGTGCAAGTCATTATTGATAATGCAGCGGTTTGCAAGGTGGCTGGAGCTATTGTGGAGGGTGTTTATCCACATATTTTTTGGACACCGTGTGTTGTTCACACATTGAACCTTGCATTAAAAAGCATTTGTGCTCCAAAAAATACTCAAAGTAATGAGGTTGCCTACCATGAGTGCAGTTGGATAGCTAAGGTTTCTGAGGATGCTCAACTCATTAGAAACTTCATCAATAACCATTCTATGAGGCTTTCCATGTTTAATAGGTTTGTGAGTTTGAAGTTGCTTGCGGTTGCTGAGACAAGATTTGCTTCAACTATTATCATGCTTAAAAGGCTGACAACCATTAAGCAAGGTCTTCTATCTATGGTCATTGACGAAGCATGGTCTAACTATAAAGAAGATGATACTTTACGAGCAAAATTTGTGAAAGAAACAATTTTAGATGATAGTTGGTGGGAGAAAGTTGATTATGTGCTGAGCTTTACAAGCCCCATATATGACATGCTTCGTGCTTGTGATACTGATGAACCCACTCTGCATTTGGTTTATGAGAAATGGGATACCATGATTGAGCAAGTGAAATTGGCAATATATCAACATGAGGGCAAGGAGTTGGATGAACATTCCACCTTTTATGAAGTGGTGTATAATATCCTTATTGATAGATGGACTGAAGGTAACACACCACTTCATACTTAGCTCATTCACTTAATCCAAGGTAAACTTGATTCATTTGTAACTTCCATTTTTATAGTACTCTTTCTTAGTTGAGCATCTATTCTTTAACTTGTTGATTATGCTTTCTATAATAGGTACTATTGTACATAATGGCTTGGGGAAGATCCAAAACGAGTAGCTCCTAATCAGGACAATGAAATTTGCATGGGAAGAAACAAGTGCCTAAGAAGCTACTTTTTGGATGGAAAGGACAGAATAGAGGCAGCTTCTGAGTTTGCCAAATTCTCAAGTGGGGACGGTGAACTTAGGCAATTTGATTGCTTACAACATAGATGGGACCTCCAGCCAAAGGAATGGTGGGTCATGTATGGAGCTGCACTCCCTAAGCTTCAAACCATTGCCTTGAAGCTTTTTTCACAGCCATCATCTTCTTCTTGTGCTGAGATAAATTGGAGTACATATAAGTTCATCTATTACGCGATAAGGAATAAACTCCACCCTACAAGAGCTGAGAACCTTGTTTCCATACATACAAATCTTCGTCTTCTTTCAAGAAAGTCCGATCATTATAAGAAAAGTGAAACCCAAATGTGGGACATTGGTGGCGATGAATTTGATCTTGAAGGTTCTAGTATTCTTCTGCTATGTCATAATAGATCCGAACACTTGCCCCGGATTGACTTCCGGATCATAATTGTTCTAGTAAATAACTAAAAAAAATAGATTAAAGATGTTTTTCTTTAAGAAAATGAATTGTATTTTTTTCTTTTAATTCGAAATCTTATTTTTTTTTGTTATATATATGATTTATTTCCCTTTCCCCTTCAAGTTACGTTGCCTCCCTTTTCCTTGATGAGCCAGATTTGGAGGGTGTTCTTTTCTCTGATGACATTGACACTCTTAATGTTTGAACTTTGAACGCTTGATTTTGTAATGTTGGTGGTTGAACAATCTATCATTTAGTTTTTTTTAATCAACATTAGTGATATTGAATGCTTTGATTATGTCTTTTAATGTTATTTTAATTTGTGATATTGTTTGAAATTATAATGTTTATCTGGAATAGATTAGTCATTTTATTTAATATATATAAATATATATTATTTAATATATATATATATATATATATATATATATATATATATATATATATTAACGTACCCGTACCCAGGAATTTCTGAAAATGGCGTACCGCATACCTGGTACCCTCGCGTACCCGTGCAACATAGATTGTCAATGCAACCACATCTAAAGAAGCCTGGGATACTCTTCAGAAGAGTCACTCAGGCAGTGAAAAGATAAAAAAGGTAAAGCTTCAACTCTACGTAGACAGTCTGAATTACTGGAAATGGTTGAGAATGAGAAAATTGGTGAATACTTCACCAAGATTCTTACCATCACAAACTTGATAAAAGGATGTGGTGAGAAGATTATTGACCTACAAATAATTAAAAAGATTATGAGATCTTTGACTCAGAAATTTGATTATATAGTGGATGCTATAGAAGAATCCAAGGATATTGATCAGATGAAGATAGAGGAATTGCAAAGTTCCCTAGAAGAGCTCATGAGATGCGTTTGCCTGATAGGAATTCAAACAAGTCTTGAAAGCAGATATTGAAAGGTATGACGACAAGAGGAAAACCAAGAAGTGGAAAGGAATCTGGTTGATCCCAGAATCAGGACAATTAGAAACAATCCAATGATAAGCCTGAAACCTCAAAGAAAGGTGAGGGTCAGCCCCTAGACATAACAAGCAGAAGAATTTTGATAAGAGCAAGGTTGAATGCTTCAATTGTCACAAATTGGGACACTACTCCTATGAGTGCCACTCAAGCAAAGGGAAGCATAGGAAGCAAGATGAGGATAGTGAAGATCGTGTAGCATATGAAGATTCTGATCCAAACCCACTTCTGTTGATGACTACAACCACTATCAATTCAAATTCTTCACATGACGAGCCATAGATAATGGTTGTTAGATTTAGATACATTTAGAAGAAGCAAAGTTCGATTTGCGGACGATAGAACCTTGGATGTTGAAGGAATTGGAAATATAGCTTTACATAGAAAAGGAGGAAAGTCTGCAATAATTGAGAATGTGTTCTATGTGCCTGGTATGACATGTAACTTGCTCAGTGTTGGGCAGTTGTTAGAAAATGGTTTCTCTTTTGGGTTGAAGGGGAAATCACTTCAGATGTTTGAAACTCATGATAGGTTGATTTTGAAAGCTCCTCTGTTAAGCAACAGGACATTCTAGGTCAACATCAGAGCAGCTGAGGTGCAATGTTTGAAAGCAGTAGAGCTAAAAGATGAATGTTGGCTTTGGCACTCTCGATATGGACATCTCAACTTTAAGAGTCTTCATCAACTTGGAAGTGAAGGTATGGTTTCAGGTCTTCCAAGTACTGTTATGCCTGATAAAGTATGTGAGACTTGCTTTGCTGGAAAACAAACCAGAAACACCTTTTCTTCTAATTTGGCAATGAGGGCTAATGATTTGCTTGAAGTAGTTCACTCTGACATTTGTGGATCCTTTGAAGTTGATTCATTGGGTGGAAATAGATACTTCATAACATTTGTGGATGAATTTAGTACGATGTTATGGTTGTATCTAATCAAAGCCAAAAGTGAAGCACTTGATGTGTTTAAGAGATTCAGAGTTGTACTTGAAAGGCAACGTGGTAAACTTCTCAAAATTCTTAGGGCTGATGGAGGTGGTGAGTACACCTCACATGATTTTGAGAATATCTGTGTGCACAATGGTATTCAACATGAGAAGACAGCTCCCTATGCCCCTCAACATAATGGGCTTGCAGAAAGGAGAAATAGGATTGTTTAAGATGTGACAAGAAGCATGTTGAAAGAAAAGACTACCTCAAGAATGTTGGGGTGAAGTTGTGTCAACTGCAGCTTACATCTTAAATAGATGTCCTACTAAGAAGTTGAAGAAGTCAGTTCCACTTGAGGTCTGGTCTGGAAAAAAGCCTTCAGTGAGTCATTTGAAGGTGTTTGGATCACTTTGCTTCAAGCATGTGCCTGATCAGAAAAGAAGGAAGTTGGGTGACAAAAGTGAGACAATGATACTCATAGGATGTCAACCCAGTGGAGCTTACAAGCTCTATGATCCACTGAACAAGAAAGTTTGTTACAACAGAGATGTTCATGTGACTAAAACTGAGCGGTGGAGTTGGGAATCACATAAGACAAGTTTCAGAAAAGTCTCTGTTGATTCTGTTTTATTTGAAGGGTCAAGCAGTGACAATGAGGTATAGGCTCAGGAGGTTGTTGATACACAAACTCGGAGGGTGCAAAGAGAAAGGAACATGCCCTCTAGGTACATTGATTTTGAGATAACGCATGACTCTAATGTGACCGATGAGGGCGAGCTGGTTCATTATGCACCCATGGCTGATGCTGAGCCTCTAAATGTTGAAGAAGCACTGTAGAAACAGATGTGGAAAACTGCAATGAATGATGAATTGGATGCAATTGAAAGAAACAAAATGTGGGATCTTGTGACACTGCCCTTCAACAAGCATTCAATCAGTGTTAAGTGGGTTTTCAAACTGAAATTGAACCCTGATGGAACAGTAGCAAAGCATAAGGCAAGATAAGTGGCAAAAGGTTTTTTTGCAAAGGCAGGGGCTTGACTATACTGAGGTATTTGCGCTCGTATTGAGACAATAAGGCTGGTTATTGCTTTAGCAAATGCTAGGAAGTGGCCACTACATCAGTTGGATGTAAAGTTCGCTTTCTTAAATGGTCCATTGGATGAAGAGGTATATGTAGTTCAACCACCAGGGTTTGTGATCAAAGGTAAAGAACATATGGTGTACAAATTGCATAAAGCCTTGTATGGGGTTAAGCAAGCTCCCAGGGCTTGGAACAAAAGGATTGATGGCTTTTTAGACAGATTGGGTTTCTCCAAATGTTCTGTTGAACATGGAGTCTATGTCAGAAAGAAGAAAAACAGTGAGAGTATTCTGATCATATGCCTTTATGTGGATGATGTGTTTGTGACTGGTTCAAGTCTAAGTGAGATTGAAGCTTTCAAAGGTATCATGAATTCAGAATTTGAAATGACCAACCTTCGAGAGCTCACTTACTTTCTTGGTATGGAATTCACAACTACGGCAAGGGGTATGCTTATGCATCAGAAGAAATATACAAGAGATGTCCTTAGAAGGTTCAATATGACTGAGTGTAATCCAATGAATACTACTGTAGAGGTGAGCCTGAAGATGAAGAGGGACGATGAAGGTGAAGCTGTTGATGTAACCTTGTTCAAACAGATTGTAGGTTCACTTAGAATTCTCTACAATAGCCGTCCAGATATAAGCTATGCAGTAGGGTTAGTTAGCAGGTTCATGTGTGAGCCTAAGAGGATACACATGTATGCAGCTAAAAGGGTGTAAAGATACCTACAAGGGACATTGGATTATGGTATTTATTGGAGTTCAAAGAAATAACCAGTGACCGCTCTATCTTCTTGTGAAGCCGAATACATTGTTGGTTCTTATGCAGCATGCCAAGCAATGTGGCTAGATGAACTTCTGAGAACCTTGCAGATTGAAGTAAGAAAGCCTCTGTGCTTACTTGTGGACAATATCTCAGCAATCAGCCTAGTCAAAAATCCAATTTCATGGAAGAAGAACCAATATATGTGTGGATCGCAGGAATGTGTCTCGTAAATTTTGGATAAATGATATTGTTTGAATCCTATTACAAGAAGACAATATTTTCAGGATGTGTCGACACATCAAACACATGTTAAACAAGATACTTGTATGGCACACTCATCGTATGTGTGGGACATGACTTGCACAATAAATAAATTGACATTGCTTGAACATAGTGGGATATGACTTAAACATAACAACTTATGACTACTTAGACATGACTAATTATAATTATAAATATATTCTTTTATTTTACTAGCACTTGTACGTTAATAGTTCATTTGGAAATCTTTTAAAAGAACGTCAATCAAAATTATGCTCGAAGTTTTTGGAAAACACTAACATAATAACAAGTTAGTCTGACATATGACATTATGACAAGTAGAACATCATTTTCGCCTATGAAAGTCATTAGTTCCTCGAATAAAAAATTCATAAAAAATGAAATATTTCGATCAATTTGGTCCCTGTAAACATATATGGAATAATGAATTCATATTAATCATTAAAAATGTACAAAAAAATCATATTGGTCCATTAAGCTAATAGGAAAATTCATGTCAGTCCTTAAAAATTATTACTCCCTCCTATATCCCTCCGTCCCAAAATATAGGGTCCTATTTCAGACAATCACGCTTATTAACAAAACATGTAATAAGCTAATTAATATGTTGGTTTTGTTATTTTCTATACAAATATTCCAATTTTACCCCTATTTAAAGCTCTGGAAATTGTTAATGTAAATATAGGAAATATCAAAAGTTAGTTGGGAATATGAAAGAAGTAATTAGTAAATGTGGTAATTAAAGTTTTGAAATTTAAAATATAATGAATGCAAGGGGTAAAAAAGGAAAAGCTTATATTTTTATTTCTGAAATCTAGAAGGGGTCTTATAATTTGGGACACCAAGTTTGTCTCTAAAGAGTCTTATAATTTGATACGGAGGAAGTATTAAAATTAACAATGGTTTATGTACGTGTGTGGGAGATTTATATAGTGAGAAAGGTTTTCTCACTGAGAGTAAATGTTGACCTTGCAACTATATATGGATATATGTCCCTAGATCAACTTAGACCGTTGTAATAATACTCTAATAGTCCTACACCATTTAATATTTTACCAAATTGTAGTTTAAAATCCGTTATTGGATTAAGAATTATTATCATATAGATCATATCAATATAATTTTACATCAATCAAAAATTATTTAATATGCTATTGGTACAAATAATTAATGTGATAAATAGTTATAGATCAGTGTTATCAATGGTGGGTGGTGGTTTATGGTGGCAAGCCAATATCCACTATAGAAAGCCACAACGGTTATAATAATCACAATAACAACAACAATAATAATAATAATAATAATATATAAACACAAAAGTATATGAAGTCTATAATTCAATATAATAAAAAAACTGCTAGATTTAAGAGTGGGAGTTGATACATAACCATCATGTATCTAGGTAGAATCTAACCTTGTAGACATCTTCCATTGGATAGCTGGCTTCAAGATTCTTATCTATGACATCTTCTAAAGCAATTATCGGGTCATCATCTTGGAATGCTTTGTTAACCTGAATGTGATGAAAAAATCATTTTCTTTTTTATAAGATAGCTAGTGAAGCTGATCTATATTAGAGTAAGGTTATGGTCAAATTTGGATGTCATAGAAATATTGTCAAATATATACTTTCAAACTTGAATCCAATTTCCCCACCCCGTTCCCATATTCTTTTAATTTTCAAACTTGAATGCGGTTAAAAGGTGGTGCCATACAAACAGCATTCCACGAGAAGTACAATAAAGAAATACAAGAGTGGTCCACACATGTGGTGGGTGCCATAAAGTAGACAACTAGCAGCAGTGGTCCAAAATATAAAATAGCTAACATTGGGAATTATGTTAGAGGAATTAGGGATTTGGGGAATTTTAGATTTAATTAGGGATTTTTTATTAACATCTTACCTGTATTTCAATAAATAAAAAAAAATCCACGTCACCTTCATTAACCCAGTCAGCCTACCACATGTGCACTTGCCGGAGCTCCAGTCTCCGGCAGGGACCTATATCAAACTTGGTACAACTACAAGGACCTTTTGCAAACTTTTTACGGGGAAGGACTAAAGCCAAATCTTGATGCAACCACAGGGACCAAGTAAACCATTAACCCTACTTTCAAACTTGAAACCAATTCCCCCACCCCGTTCCCATATTCTTTTAATTTTCTATATTTTCTCGACACTTACAACAGTAATAAGTGATTTCATTTTGGTTGCTTCTTTGCTGTCTCGAAATAGTGCACGTTTTCCTGTTAATAGCTCTGACAAAACCACTCCAAATGCAAACACATCAGTTTTTGGGGTCACCTGAAGCTCCTTCACAGATCTTAAAGGTAAAAAATAAAGAATGTCAGCAGAAGATTAAATGGGAAATAAACTTTCTTTCCTTGAGATAAACAAGAATTTGATAGTAAGAATAATTTTTATCCATAGAATGCACCAATTAACATTCTAATTATGATTGAAAATCACAAAACATACTCTGGTGGAAGGTAGCCTGGGGTTCCAACAAGCCTTGTTACTATAAAATTTTCATCATTGGTTCGGTCTACCAGCTTTGCAAGTCCAAAATCTCCTACCTTTAGTACACATAATTTATAATAGGAAAGTTTTAAAATGTTGTTTATGAATTAGGCGGTAAAAAAGTTGTTCCATTAAATAATATGTTAGTTGTCATAAAAAGACAAAAAATTTAAAAAGATAGACTTGCAACCTATAGATCAAGTAAACTAAAGGTAATTACAAAAATACATATAGAAAAAAAAATCTGCATGTAAACCTAAATGAAAAAATTTATATCTTTTCATTGAAAATATAAAAAGTCCATAACACATGATAATGTCATATTAGATAAAATATGTGAAAAAATTACAAGATTAGAATATAATAATATATTAGAATCACAAAATGAAATACTTAAATGATATATAGAAACTGATATAGAATTTATAGAAACGAATGCAAATTTCTGAAGAAATTAAGAAATATTTTAAACTAAGATTAAGTTTGTATAGAAAGTTATACAAAGCCTTTGATGAACATACATAAAAAATAAAAATGACATTAAATGAGAGATTAGAATTAATAGTCCCTGTATTACAATAAGTAGTAGAAGACTTACACAATATTATAAAGGAAATAATAGAATTTTATAGCAAAAATAGAGACTATAAAATAGATGACATACATGAGGACATTAAAAAATTAAAAAATAAGCTAAAAGGAAAAGAAACTGAACCAAGTAAAAATTTATGTGAAGAATTACAAGAAAATTTAAAAAACCTAAAAGACCTAATAGTTAAGAAACATAATGAAAAATGTGTGTTACTCTAGGAAAACTTAAAGAAATAATAACTAAGCAACACAAAGAAATAATAATTTCTGACCACTCCATAAAATTTATGTTACCTAGACCACCACTAATATAATGGAAGAAGTAGAAAGCAACATAAAAAACCAAATAAATTCCGCAGCAGAATTAGAGGAAATAATACAACTAATGGAACAATTAAAAATTTAAAAAAAAGAAAATCAAACCCAAGAAATAAAAATGTCTACAGAAGTATCTGAATCTAGTGAAGAAGATGATGAAGAAAATGATGAGATCATCATAGGATATGAAGATTCAGAAGATGAACATATTCATGTAGATAGAGTTCCTAAAATAGAAGAAGGAGAAACTTCTTAACAAAACAGAAAAGAAATTTTGATGAATATTATCAATAGAATTGGAAGTACAAAACTGAAGAACCACAAAATCCACCACCTAAAAAGTATGGAATACCTGAGGAATATACACCAAAAAGAGGAGTAATGCAATATAGAAATATTTTAAATATTGATTGTTCAAAAAATAGAAAAGAAATATTAATAAAATGGTTGAATGAAATGACCTTATTAGTAGTATCCAAAGACTATGAAGGAATAAATAAGCAAGACATAATAAGACTCGCTATATATAAGACGAGTGAGGTATTAAGAACATGGTTAACTGAATTAAAACTAGAGAATTTACCTGAAAACTTTGGTCCTGAAATAATAGATAATTTGGGAAAACTAATATACACAGAATTCATAGGTGATGATATAATTAGAGAGAATGAAAAAGCAAGAAAGAGAAAAGGCTAAATGGCACTTATATAATATGCAGATATGTGATATGTGCAATTTTAATGAATATGCATGTGAATATGAAAATTTTTACTACCAATTAGACGAAAATGATAAAGAAAACTTTAAAGAAATGTTTATAAGTATATTACCATTTCCGATAAATAAAAAAGTAAAAAATGCTTGGGGAAATAGACCAAAATCTAGAGCAAACACATTAGGTGGAAGAATATCAATTGTAAGGGATTTAATAAGAGAAACATGTATTATGTCCCAAACAAAATCTAAATTGAAAATGTTAGATAGAATATGTTGTGATGATAAAGACCCTGAAATACCACATATGTGGGGATGTGCAAAGAAAGGAAAGAAAGGATACATAAAAAAGAAAAAATATAAATTTAGGAGACAAAGAAACCCAAAAGAGAAATATAGAAGACGATATTTCAAGAAAAGAAAAACATATAAAAATACTAAGAATAAAAATAAATTTTGTCCAGAAGGAATTTTTTTTGTAAATGTTGGGTATGTAATGAAATAAGACATTATGCAAATGAATGCCCTAAGAAAAAGGAGAAAAAAGATAAGGTAAACATAATGAACATAGCTTATAAACATGAACTAGAACCCTTAGAAGAATGGAATAGTGATGATGAAATATATGAATATGTTTCAGAAACTGAAACTGAAACTGAAGATGATTCAGATTAGCACATTCATAAAAATAAAACTAATAATAGAATGATCAGAAACAAGTGTAATGCATGCTTACATAGATACATGAGCAACTATATGTTTAGCCACTAAACATATAACAAAAAATAATAATTGGAAAAACTTAGAGAAACCATTGAAAGTGGTTTTAGCAGACCAAAGACACAAATATATTAATAAAATTTTAATATTTTCAAAAATAATTATAGAAAATAAAATATTTCATGTGCCAACTATATACCAACAAGAGACTGGAATGGATATAATAATAGGAAATAATTTTCTGAGACTATATCAACCATTTACCCAAACAATAAAAGAAATATCTTTAGTTTGCCCATACATAAAGAATATACAGAAAAATAGAAGATTACAACCAAAATATTAGGTAAATATAACCCAGCTGCAACAAGCCCATCAGAGTTCGCCCGAAAACGTGGTGAATGTACAATATCTATAAAAGAAAAAATCCAGGTGGTCCAACAAAAACTAATATTCTTAGTAGAAAAAGTAATCGAAGAAATGACAGAAGAAATTCCAAAAATAATTTTAGAAAAACTTGAAAAAGCATGTAGTGAAAACCCTATAGACCCAAAAATAAATCAGAATAATGAATTCATGGTAGAAATAAAATTAAAAGGTCCGACAAAAGAAATAAAAGATAAACCTATAAACTATACAAATAGAGACAGAGAAGAGTTTGCGAAAGATATAGAATAATTAGAAAGAGATGGACTAATAAGAAAATCAACAAGTAAATGTAATAGCCCAGCATTCTATGTGGAAAAAGAATCAGAGAAGAAAATAGGAAAAAGAAGAATGGTAATAAATTATAAAAAGATCAATGACCAAACAATAGGAGATGCTTATTATCTTCCCAATGAAGAAGAATTGATAAAAAAAAAGAGAGGAAATAGATATTTCTCTACACTAGATTGTAAGTCAGGTTTTTATCAAATTAGATTGACAAAAGATAGTAAACCTCTAACAGCATTTAGTTGTCCACAAGGGCAATATGAATGGAACGTACGGCCTTTTGGCATGAAACAATCACCAAGTATTTTTCAAAGATACAGAGATATAGCCTTAAAAGACTTAAAAGATATTTGTTGTGTATATTTGGATGACATAATTATATTCTCCAAAATATTGGAAGAGAATTATGAAAGACTAGAAAGAGTTATAGATAGGCATAGAAAAAGGAATAGTATTGTCAAAAAAGAAAGCTATTATAGGAAAGACCAAAATAAATTTCTTAGGATTAGAAATAGAAGAAGGACAAATCCGAATACAAGATCATGTAGTAACAAAAATAAGAGATTTTCCTTCAAAAATTGAAGAGAAAAAACAATTACAAAGGTTCTTAGGATTATTAACCTATTCAGAAGGCTATATTCCGAAACTAGCAAAAATAAGAAAACCTTTACAACAAAAATTAAAAAATAATGTGAAATGGGAATGGAAAGATTCAAATACTAAGTATGTAGATACTATAAAAAGAAAATGTGAAAAACTACCAAAATTATATCAACCTAACCCAGAAGATAAATTAATCATAAAAACAGATGCTTCTGATCAATATTGCGAGGTGTATTAAAAGCCCGTTATAAAGGAAGAGAAGAAATATGTACATACACATCTGGGAGTTTTAAAACCCATGAGTTAAATTACCATATCAATGAAAAAGAAACTCTTGCTGTAAAGAATACAATTAAGAAATTTAATATTTACTTAATTTCCCAAGAATTTATTGTCAGAACTGATTGTACTTACTTCTTATATTTTTTAAGAACTAATATTTAAGGAGATTATAAGCAGGGTCATCTACTCAAATGATAACAATTGTTTAGTTATTACCAGTTTGAAGTAGACCTGATAAAAAGTAACAAGAATAACATTGTTGATTCTCTTACAAGAGAGCTAGAAATAAAACAATTTCATCCAAATTGGCAAAAATTTTAATTTCAGGTGAAGATGAATGCAGATTATGACATGAAAGTACAAATTAAGGAAGCTGAGTTGGAGCAATTAAAAGCAAAAAAATCTCTTTTAGAAAAAGAGCTACAATTATTAAAGTTGAAAGCTAAAGCCAAAGATAATATGACAACATAACCAGAGAAGAAAGAAGAAACCAGCATGCAACTTCCTACAGAATTCACAGAAGCAAAACAACAAGCATATGAAGACAAATATTATGTGTTTCTCAATGGTCCCAACCAAGGCATTTATGAAAATTGGGTAGAAGCTCAACCATTATGCATAGGATAAGGAAATGTAGCTTTCCAGAAATGCAAAAGTAGGAAAAATGCGAAAGACTTGATGGCCAAAGCAGGAAAAAAGATAAGCTTGAGACCCACATATGAAAGAAAGGCAGATTCCATTAAACTTCTTTCCCACAGATTACCACAAATGAGAGAAGAATTAAAAAGACAAATTGAGCCAAATAAGGAAGAATATATAGAAAGGATGAAAGAATTATGTTCCTGGAATGGAGATTGTTCCAAAATGTGGTACACCACAAACAGAACACATTTTGGATATAAAATAAACATTATACCAGGTGAAAATTCACTGTGGACTTGGAAAACATTCTTGTATGGAATGGTTGAAACCATATATCCATCACCAGACATGCAAGAATTAACTAATTTTCCTGAAGGATATATGTCTGTGATAACATTGTGGAGAAAAAATATGTTCAAAAACAACATTAATAATCCTCGAGATATTTATATTAAATGTTTTGGGAGTTATGGTGAATTCATTGAAGAAATGTATGTAAAACCCAAGCATTTCATTAAGCTTGGAATCTCCAATGGTAATTATCTAGTAGCAGATACAGGACCAGGAAGTGTACCAAGTCAGTTAAAAGTAATACAAGTAAATCAGTTGATCTCTATATTTGAGAAAATGAGAGAGATAGTCAAAGACTCAAGAATCAAGATGAATTACAAAAATCCAGACATCATTATCACATCTGGAACCAATAAAGGAATCTCTGAAAAGGAGTACAAACTATTGGTTGCATGGGAGACACAGTATTATGACTTTATAGGCATTAGTTACTTTGAAGAAATAAAGATGGAGCTCTGAGAAAGACTCAGAACAGTAGAGGATCACATGTGCAGAAGATGCCAAGAGAGCAGCAGCAGCTCACCATAAATTATTGAAGAGTGAGGTAGTTTTCAAACGTAAACAGTGATGAAATAATGTAAGAGTATAGAAGTCGGGGAAAAATAATGTAAGGGCATAGAGGTCATTAGTTAAGCCTCCAACCCATTATAAATAGCTAGACAGAGTACTTGGAGAGGCAGAGTGAGTATGTATAATCCTCTCGTAGAAGCTTTCATGCTTTCTCCCTTCCTTGTAAGGTTGGGTTTCTGAGAACTCATTTTGGTTCTTGTTTTATCAATGAAATAAATATGTTGTTTCCAAATATTTTCTGAGTGATTTCTTTAGTACACTAGAATCTCCACACTGGTAAATCATACCCCGCAAATAGTACCTTCAATAACCAAGTAGAAATCTTATAAAGAAGTTCTTCTTGAAGTAGCCCAGAAGCGGAAGACGTCATGGACCCTCTTCAACAAGCATAAACAATTTCAGGTATACTCTCAAAACTAAAACTATGAGTAGCATTGAACACACTTTTGGACAAGATATTACTGTAGATAGTTCAGACATTTGTGTACAGTTTTTAATAGATAAGAAAAATTAAAACAAATTTAGAAACAAGAAATAGATCTTTCTGAAGGAGATAATATAAAGAAAGAAAAGAAAAACTTAATGGAATTACTTAGAAAGAAAAACAGTCTCGAAAATATTATCTATTTGGGAAAAACATTGCAAGAAATAACTATAGATGTTAGTGATACAGATGGAAGACACAACTTGCAACTGGCAACTACAAAATATATCAATGAAAAAATACGAAGTATAAAGAAAGAAGAAGACAGAAAAAAGATTAAATATATTCACATAGGAGCAGTACAAGTTTTAATTAAAAGTACTTTTTCTAAAGGAATAAATAGTCCTATAAAATTAGCATTAATGGATAACAGAATAAGGGAACCAAGAGATGCTATATTAGGAATGATATATGGAAATCTAGCATATACCAAGTTAAAATTTAGCATATATCCTAATTTAGGAGTACCTATTAATACGAAAAAATATAAATGAAATTTTAAGCTTATGTTATTAGTTCAAAAGACAAGATTTAATGAACAAAGGTGATAAAATATTTAGCTTGCCATATAGTATAAGTTATGCCTTAAGTAATTCTCATCATTCGATAGAATTTAAAAACGATGATTATATACATATACCTGAATCATTTGATGAAGTTGAAAAATATTATAAACCAAGAAAAAACCATATAGAAAACTTACCTGAGGAGTGGAAAAATAGTTTAGAAATAGAGTGTTATGAAGAAAATATTCCCAAACCACCTCTAATAATGAGAGATAATACTGAGAGGAACTAAGAAAATTAAATAAACAAATTAAAGAATTAAAAACTGTACTTTCTTGAGGAGGATTAAGAATACCCCCATTAAAAATAGTTGGTATCAGAGCAGATAATCCAAGATGCAATCAATAAAAGAACAAAATATGTATTATAGAAGACAAATTGAAAAATTAAATAAAGAAGAAGAAAAATTTAAGAATAAAAATACTATGAAAAGTCAATTTGTGTTAAATATAAGGGATTATCAATAAAATGGTCACTGTGTTTGGGTCGCCGTCTGAGGTAGGTCCCTCCCCGGAAAAATCTTAGGAGATGGTCCCTCTGTTTGCAAACTGTCTGAAATAGGTCCTCACCGGAGACTGGAGCTCCGGCAAGAGTGCTGAGTGGCAGGACAGAGATGACGTGGCATTATCCACGTCATTTTAATTAAATTTTAATTTCCATATGTATAATTAATAATTAAATTATAACTAAAAATAAAAATTACAAAAATTATTAATCTATAATTAACTAAACTAAAATCATCTTCATCTTCATCTTTCCAGAAAACAAAATTTCCAGAACAAATTACAATACATTTTCCAAAAAACAAAATTTCATGAAACTCCAAACTCAACTTCCACCCTTCTTCAAAATCATCACCAACCACAAAACACCAATCTCAATTTCCAGAACAAACCAACAAAATCATACCCCCAAAATCCCAACCCTCTTGCTCCGGCCAAGCACCAAAACCCATTGCCATCATCATCAGACTCATATTCATAGATTTGAAGAAGAAGAAGAAGAAACCCTTTACATGGAACCAAATCTGAATGAACCCATCACCAGCAACATGCTTGCATCAATTAAGAAAAGAAGGAGAAGAAAACATGGAACCAGAAGCAAAAAGAAACCAAAACCCATCACCAGCAACATGCTTGCATCAATTAAGAAAAGAAGAAGAAGAAAACATGGAACCAGAAGCAAAAGAAACCTAACATCAACCAATATTTTCATCTTCATCCTTAAATCACCAAAAACCTCTTCCCCTTACCTAGTAATTAACCCCACAAAAAATAACAGCAAAAATTAGAAATAAGCACAGAAACAACCACAAATTTGTTTCCAAGGTTATGAACGATACCCAAATCAGAAATCTGATGTTGAGTACCGTGTCTTCGTTGGTGGGCTTGCCTGGACCACCGATAGCGAAGCCCTGGAGAGAGCCTTCTCTTCCTATGGCGAAATCGTTGATTCCAAGGTTGTGAATGATCGCGAGACTGGAAGATCCAGGGGTTTCGGATTTGTGACCTTCACTTCTGAGAAGTCCATGAGAGATGCGATTGAGGGTTTGAACGGCTCGAACCTTGACGGCCGCAACATCACTGTGAATGAAGCTCAGGCCCGCGGCGGAGGAGGAGGTGGCGGTCGAGGAGGAGGATATGGCGGTGGAGGATACGACGGAAGCGTTCGTCGCGATGGAGGTGGATATGGAGGATGGGTTTTGAGTGGAGCGGGGTTAGGGTGCGAAGGTGAGGGTGATGGGGTTTGAGAGATGTGAAGAAAATAGAGGGATTTGCAGATTTGGAGTTTGATTTCTGGGTTTGGGTTTGATGTGCCTTGAACCATGAAGAACGATGAAGGTGTTGAGGATTTGGGGAAATTAAAGGGGGAAATTTTGTAATTGTCTTAAATTAATTGGTTTTTCTTTTATTATTTTCAGATGTGTAATTGTGTTTTTTTTTTTAAAATTCCATGTGGACATCATTTAATTACTCAGCATGCCACATAAGCATTCGCCAGAGCTCCAGGCTCCGGTGAGGACCTATTTCAGACAGTTTGCAAACAGAGGGACCATCTCCTAAGATTTTTCCGGCGAGGGACCTACCTCAGACGGTGGCCCAAACACAGGGACCATTTTGTTGATAATCCCTAAATATAATAAAAACAGTGAAAAAAGATTATAAAGAATTAATATTAAAAACTCCAAACTTAGGATAGAGTAATGAAATTTCAGTATATAGACCCTAGTAATTATGAAGAAGAAATAATATTAATTTGGCTATTACCTTTTAATAACTATATTAAAATTATAATAATTGACAAATTTCTAGAAAATTTAGATGAAGAAACATAAATCCAAGTAGATAGAACACATACACTCTTTTGTACACTAGATGAATAATATATGAATAGAGATATTATTATAAAAAAGTTATAAAAAAAAAAGGAAAACTGGCTACCTGCTAATCAGGTGAGAGGGTATAAAAGGGTATGGTAAGAGAGAGTATATTTAACCTTGCCTTTATAATATTTCACTTTCAAAGCTTACTTAAAAAAAATGAAATAACTCCATTTCAAGCAACTTAGAGCTGTTTGTATCCGGAATAAAGAGCACTTATTTGAATTTATCTACTAAAAAAAATACCACATAAGCTTAATTGGATGCTAAAGTGATAAGTACCTTTGCTCTGAGCTTTTCATCAAGAAGGATATTGCTAGTCTTAATATCTCGGTGAACATATCGCGCTTTTGTATGATCATGTATGTATTCAAGACCCTTGGCGGCATCCAGTGCAATCTGAACCCTAGCACTCCATGAAAGAGGTTGGTAGCCTGTTCCAGTTCCACCACCATGCTTTAGATTGATATATATCTAAACTAACAGGAATACAGTGTGCACTATGCAGCTCAACTAGATCTAGTTTGGATGCAGACTAAAGAACATTTATTTGAGTTTATCTCCTAGAAAAAACACTAAATAAGTTTCAATAGGCAATAAGTGTTCTTTGGTCCGCATCGAAGGGCCTCCTAGTAGCTTTTTGGCCTTTATGGTGTTACTAATCATCCACCCTATCAGTTCTTCTGGATCTTGGATCCAATATACCTTTTAGTAACGGATCATGAAGATGGTCACTGAGAGATCCATTTGAAACAAACGCATACACCAAATAGAGGTGATCTTCTCCACTGGCATATCCCAACAGCTCCACCTGCAGCAATGATTATATATCAGTGGTATATTCTTCAAACATCATGTCATTAAGAATTTTGTCAAAGAACCTTCATTAGAGGTATCACTTACAATGTTGATATGATTGATCCTACACAAGACCTTTAGTTCTGCATAGAACTCTTTAGATTTATTAGACCTCATCTTCTTCACAGCAACCTCCTGTAATCAAATACTCCCAAGTTCTTAGTTAGCACTTAGTACATTAAGAACTTTGGAGACCATTAAGGAATCTTGGTGGTGATTGCATACCGTCTTCCTTAGCATTCCAAAATACACGCTCCCATATCCACCACTTCCAATTCGTTGAGTTTCATCAAAGTAATTTGTAGCCTCTTCAATCTCATCAAGGTTATATATTACTGGTCTTTCTGATTCTATTGACATTACATCTGCACCAATATTTACATGAATAAGCAATAGTCCTCCTCTCAATCTCCTAACAGAAACTATTATTAACAAATTTTATGTTTGCACTTCAAATTACCAGAAATGTATCTCGTATGAAGGTTACTGTTCATGGAGGAGATATTTCTACTGCGAATTGACCTTTTAGAGATAACTTGTGAGTCTTCTTTGCTGATTTTATTGGCTCTTTTTCTCCTGAGAATGACAACCATGATTGCAATAATTGAAAGTAATGCCACGCCCGCTAAGATGCCAATGATTATTATCCACTTCTTATGTTTCTTTCCTGCAAACACGGGAAAAATCAAAGAAAGAGGAATTGACATCAAGAGTGAGTGTTAACACACAAATGCATCTGTTTAATTTGTTTGGATGAAATTCTATCTATCCAAACTTCACCTGATCAGTGAGCATCATTTGGTTAATCATACAAGTTCATTTCCCACTGGATCCACTTTCTAGGATTGAATTTAAACCATGAGAAACATTATCAGATGAAATGGTAATAGTTCAATGAAATATTTGTTATTTCTAAAGAACAATTATTTTGAAGATTTAACAAAGAGGACAAGGGTACACATAAATGCAAAAGGATAAAACTAAGATATAGTATTTTGGTTACTGTTTCTACTGTTACCCAATGAAAAGCTCAGTTACCCATTTTTTAATGTTTTATTAATTTTTTTTAATGTATTAAATTCTCACAATTTCCATTTTTCTCAATGTCATATTGTGATTGGACAATAATAAAAACTGCACCTATAGAAATGTACCTAAGTTTCCTCCGTGAAGTGGTGTTTCCCTATGTAATGATTAGGGATGTAAAACCTCTAAAAAACAATTGTTGAGGTTTATTAACAGAAATGTAGAAATTCCAATGCTAGCCTTAATTTTTTAAATTGAAATATATCACTGCTATTGATCAAAGCTCAAAACTGCTTTAACAATGTAAGCTTATTGCAGTATTTAAGTTACGAATCATCATGAGGTAATTTCTCATTTCTAATAAACAATAGCAATAATATATGTTAGGAACATATACCAAAATACAAATAAGATTTTTTATATCGTCTAATGAGCATCGCCTGATGGTTATAAGTTCGTTACGTCTGGTGGTTTAGTCTGTATCGTCTGACAATACGGAAATCTGTTAGTGTACGACCTAGTCCTCTCACCGAGTTTGGTCTCCACTACTTTGTTGACAACTATCTCTTTACAGCTGCAACATTATCTTCTCTTATATATATATATATATTCACTATTCAATAAACAAATCAACTTATTAGAATGAGAATGCGATTATGATATTTTCTTTATTTTTCTATTTCCTTTATGGTATCAAGAGCCTGAACCAAGCCAACCATGGCTGCTTCCTCTGCTACCTCTACTCCTCTCACAGCGTCGAACGCTCCGGTGATGTTCGCCCACACTCTCACCATCAAACTTGATGATACAAATTTTTACTCCTGGCGCCAGCAGATTGAAGGCGTAATCAGGTCACATAAGCTTCAAGCATATGTCACTCGTACTTCCTTTCCTTCCCGGTATCTCAATGAGGAGGTCCGCATAGCTAACCGTACAAACCCTTCTTACTCCGATTAGGAACAGCAAGATTCAGATCTGTTCACATGGCTTGTATCATCCATTTCAACATTTCTTCTTCCCACAGTCATACACTGTGTCCACACATTCCAAGTGTGGGACACAGCTATTTTGAAGCTATAGCACGAGCAAAAGCTACCCAACTTCGCTCGGAGCTTCGCTCCATTTCCATAGGTTCCATGACTGTTGCAAAATATCTCAAAAAGATAAAAATGATTGTCAACACTCTTACCTCCATTGGTGAGCCTGTGAACTTCCGAGACCACTTGATGCAATCTTTGATGGACTTCCTGAGGAGTTTAACTCTCTGATGACTCTCGTTTATCACCGAGAGTCTGCCTACATGATTCATGAGATTGGATCAATGGTGTTGTCACATTATGCTCAACTTGAACACACTCGAAAGAAGCAACTGATGGATGCTTTGATAAATGTAACACAAGCCTCTCTCAATGTTACTCAAAGTCTACCAAAAGCTTTTGCTGATCTCTACATTGCTCCACCACCACAATCGTCGCAAGCCCCACAAGAACTAAATGAAAGTGTTGGAAACCACCGCGATAACTATCGCGATGAACGTGATGATGACTATGGTGGTTACCGTGGACACAGCAGCAGTGCTAGTGGCAGACGTGGTGGACGTGGCCGTGGATGTGGCGGACGTGGCAGCATACAATATCAGATTTTCTTTAAACATGGCCATGATGCTTCCAACGCTTTGGGCCAGCACAGAATGGATCGTCTCCTTTTGGTCAACCGGGATATAGTCAACAACAATATAGTCAACATGGACATGGTTATGGCTTTGTGCCAAATCCCTTTGGCTAAAATCAGTATCCTCAGCACTTTGGCATGAATTATCCTACTTTTTCCCCTTTTTATGGTCCTCACAGCTCTTATGGACCACCTAGTTTTGGAAACTCAAATCAGTTTCGACCACCACAAACTCAACTACAATTTGGAAGTCCTTCCTCTAGAAATCAAGCCTCTAGGCCACCAATGCCATCATCTCAGTTCAACCCAAGGCAGTCCCAAGCCTTACTTCTTGAGCCAGGCCCTCAAAACTCCTCAACCAATGACAATCAGCAACCTTGACATCCTGATTCTGGAGCTTCTCATCATGTCACCAATGATCCAGCACAACTAGCAGAAACTTCATCCATGTCCAGTTCTGACAATCATGTGCTGATTGGTAACGGTCAAGGTTTGAACATTCAATCTATTGGCTCAGCTTGTGTCAAGTCTCCATATAACGCACACAACACACTCACCTTAAAAAATATCCTTCTTGTCCCTTATATAACAAAAAATTTAGTAATTGTTAGCAAGTTTTGTAGAGACAACAAAGTCTTCTTTGAATTTCATGAAACTCACTATTTTGTCAAATCTCGGGCTACTTCTGAAGTCCTCCTCACTGGTAGCCTAGGAAATGATGATCTCTATCAGTTTGATGATTTCACCCTGTGTCACCTTCCTCATGGACAGTCCGAATCATCCCTTCACACTCGTCATTTGCTGTTCTTGTTCCATCGTCTGCTCACCTTGCTCCATCGTCTGGAATTTCTGTTTCATCGTCTGGCGTTCCTGCCTCCTTAACAACAACTACCACTAGTTCTCTACCTTGTCTGAATAAAGACAATATTCAATATAACTCTAATGTACTAAGACCTCCTTTGTATGAGATGCGGCACTATAGATTGGGGCACCCTCATCATGAGGCCCTCAAAACTGCCTTACTTCAATGTAATGTTCCTTTACCTAATAGAAATCCTTTTTCTGTTTGCTCCTCTTGTTGTCTTGGTAAATCTCACAGATTACCTTCTCAACCCTCAACCACTGTGTATAATGCTCCCTTAGAACTTGTTTTTATTGATATATGGGGCCCTGCCTATGATGTTTCTTCATGTGGTTATAAGTACTTCCTCACTTGTGTTGATGCTTATTCCTGCTACACCTGGATTTTCCCATTAAAACTCAAATCTGAAGCCTTTACTATCTTTGTCCAGTTTAAGACAATGGTAGAATTACACCTCAACTCAAAGTTAAAATCTGTTCAATCAAATTGGGGTGGGGAGTTCAGACCCCTAACCAAATACTTCACAAACCGGGGCATCATTCACAGGATCACATGCCCTCACACACACCATCAAAATGGTAGTGTTGAAAGAAAACATAGACACATTGTTGAGACTGGCTTGACATTATTAGCTCATGCCAAAATTCCTACTGAATATTGGGACCAAGCCTTTCTTACTACAACATACCTCATAAACAGACTTCCAACCTCAGTCCTACAAAATGTCAGTCCTTTCACCAAACTATACAAACAAACACCAAATTACACATTTCTGAAAGTTTTTGGGTGTGTTTGTTACCCATTTCTAAGACCTTACAATACAACAAAGCTCTCTCATAGGTCAACTGAATGTGTCTTTCAAGGGCACTCCTCCAGCCACAAAGGTTACGAGTGTCTTGATGCCTCTGGAAAAATCTTTATTTCCAAGGATGTTGTATTCAATGAACCCAGATTCCCTTTTCCATACCTATTTCCTTCTGAACATACTCCTGGTGTCTCCATTGAATCACCACCTGTCCCTGCTACCATTCATATAGTGCCTACATCTCACACCACTCCATCAGGTTCTGTACCCACTCCTGTGTCTCCTAATGCAGAATCTGGCTCTAACTCTGTTCCACATTCACCTCCCACCAGCTCTAATTCTAGTCCAGATTCACTTCCCAACACTTCCTCTTCCTCAATTCTAGTTGTTCCTCTCCCCCTCAATTCTCACCCTATGCAAACTAGAGCCAAGTCAGGAATAGTTAAACCCAAGTAGTTTCCTACTCTCCTTCTCACACAAGCTGAGCCAACTTCAGTCAAGCAAGCTCTAAAGGATCCAAAATGGCATTCCGTCATGAGTGACGAATATAATTCTTTATTAAATAATAACACATGGTCTCTTGTTCCATTGCCCTTAGACAGATTTGCCATAGGATGCAAATGGGTATTTCTTGTGAAAGAAAATCCTGATGGCTCAGTCCAAAGGTACAAGGCAAGGCTTGTTGCAAAGGGTTTTCACCAAAGAAAAGACATTGATTATGCTGAAACCTTCTCACTAGTGGTCAAACCCACAACAATTAGAATAATCCTCACTCTTGCAGTGTCCAAAAGATGGCCAATCCAACAACTTGATGTCAACAATGCCTTCCTCAATGGCACCTTGAATGAAGATGTTTACATGACTCAACCACCAGGTTTTGAAGCATCCAACAAAAATCTGGTTTGCAAGCTTCACAAAGCTCTCTATGGCTTGAAACAAGATCCAAGGGCTTGGTTTGACAAACTCAAGTTAGCTCTCGTCAAGTCTGAATTCATGCCTAGCAAATGTGATCCTTCTCTCTTTGTTTCGCAAACAACATATGACATTATCTATCTCCTAGTCTATGTTGATGATATCATCATCACTGGTAGTTCTGTTACTCTCATTCAGCAGCAAGTAACCAACGTAGACTCTGAATTTACTCTTAAGCAGCTAGGGGATTTGGATTATTTTTTGGGTGTTCAAGTTCAAAGAATGCAGGATGGTTCTCTTCTTCTCAGTCAAACCAAATACATTCATGATCTTCTTGCAAGAGCACACATGGAGGATGCCAAGGGTATCTCCACTCCCATGATTGGTGGCTGTAAACTCAGTAAACAGGGCTCATATTACATGAGTGATCCCACTAAATACAGATCCATAGTAGGGGCACTGCAGTATGCCACTCTCACTCGTTCGGAAATTTCCTTCTCAGTCAACAAAGTCTGCCAATTTCTACCTCAACCGTTAGAAGAACACTGGAAGGCTGTGCAGCGGATCCTAAGATACTTAAAAGCTACTGCCAATCATGGCCTTCATCTCAAACCAGCCACTCTTACCAGACTCTTCTCTCTAAATGCATATTGCGATGCTAATTGGGCATCTGATGTAGACGACAGAAGGTCCACCTCTAGACTATATGTTTTCCTAGGACCTAACTTGGTGTCTTGGAGCTCTAAGAAGAAAACTCTTGTAGCCCGCTCCAGCACAGAAGCAGATATAGAAGTCTCGCCAACACTACAACAGAAATTTTGTGGATTCAATCCATCCTATGTGAATTAAAAATTCCCTTTAATGTACCTCGTATCTTTTGTGACAACATGAGCACAGTTGCTCTCACCCACAACCCAGTTCTTCATTCCAGAACTAAGCATATAGAGCTAGACATTTTCTTCTTCCTGGAAAAGGTTCAGTCCAAAGCTCTCATTGTTCAGCATGTACCTTCCCTGGACCAATATGCTGACATTCTCACCAAAGCTCTTTCTCCAGCTCGCTTTACTGAACTTCGGGACAAGTTAAAGGTGGTTGACAAATTTCAAATTACTCACCCACCTTGAACTTGCAGGGGGCTGTTAAAAATATATAGCAAAGTACAAATAAGAACTTCTGTATCGTCTGATGAGCATTGTTTGCTCTATCGTCTGATGAGCATCGTCTAATAGTTATAAGTTCCTCTGGTGGTTTAGTCTGTATCGTCTGACAGTACGGAAAGCTGTCAGTGTATGACTCAGCCCTCTGACCGAGTCTAGTCTCCACTACTTTGTTGACAACTGTCTCTTGACAGCTGCAACCTTATCTTCTCTCTCTTCTATATATCTTCACTATTGTATAAACAAATCAACTAATTAAAATTAGAATGAGATTATGATATTTTCTTTTGTTTTCTATTTCCATTATTTCCTTTAATATATAGCTAAATGATAATTTCTGACTCCATATTTACAAACAAATTGCTGAAGAAAGTAAAGTGAATATCAAGCATAATGAAATCATGGAGAGGTTGAGGCAGAGGAGTCACCTTTTTTGTTAGAAGTTGGAACCGGAAGCCCTTTCAATTCCTTGGGAACAAGTAGCACCCAACCAATGTCTATGACAGCAGGGTTCTTAGCAAGAATTATGTTCAAACTAAACATGCCAGCCACTGTAGAATTTAGCAGATTAGCAATAGTTGTTTGTGTGTCATTCTGCTGAACTGTGTAGGTGACAACTATTTGAGAATCATTTTCTGAACACCCACATGGTATATGTATCGATAAACGCTCTTCTGGAAACAATAAACCGTTAACCGGCCAGGCTTGCCCACTGTAAATCACCTCCGAAATGTTCGAGAAAGTATCGTTTGGCCTCACCGTGAAGGTTGTATCATAGAAATATCCGCTAAGATCATCGGTGTTTTTGCAAGAACAAGGTACTGTTATGAGGTAATCTTGTCTGGCTCCATACATTATAGGATTGATTTGGGAAGAACTAACGGAGTAAAAAGAGGTGATATCTTCAACCGTGTGATTGTGGCTTATGTGGTAGACGAAGGAGTTACATGTTCTGATATTCGCAGAGCAGTTTAGAGGAGCTATAATAGTGGTTTTGATGGAAACTTCAAAGGCTGAAATTCTAAAAAATGAAGTCGCCAACAAGGGGAAAAGAAGAGAAAAAAGCTGAGTAAAAGAAGCCATGTTTGTGATCCCTGGTGAAGGGAGAGAGAAGGAGGAGTGGATAGAACAAGTTTTAAGGTGCACCTGTTGGTCTTGTCATCACTTGATTGTTGGTAAATTCGAGGGACCGAAACATTTCTAGTCGCCTATATTATTATAATAATCCTTTTCTCAAACTCAACATTAACCATTAATGATTACTATAATATAATCTTGTAGTGTCAGTATAAATCATTTGTTCTACCTGAACTGGTTTGAATGTGGAGCTTAACATTAGTGCTCGATGTTTACAATTCTTGGCTGGCTACGATACCTTCTGTGAATGACGAGAGATGAGAACATCTTTTGTGGAATTCACTAAAGACAGTACTAGCCACATAGCCAGTTGAAGATAACAGCTATAAGTTAAGTTTGTTTAGTACTGCCAATAGAATCTGGATGTTGTGTTAAAACGCGTGGGCATAAGTTAAGTTGATGTAATAAAAATGATTTCTCTTCCAAGTTTGAGCTGGTTCAAGGTTGCTTCATATTTTTTTTTGGTAGATAAGAGAATCCATCGCCGACAGCACTGATTAATCATCTCACTACGGGTGCTCCCACTAAACGATAAACGACCGGTTACAAATTATGCTTCATTACCGTGGGTGTGGATCGAACCCCCAACCTTATGGTTAAGGAATGAGGTGAACAACCACCACGAGGTGGCTTCATATTTTTCGAGAATAGTTTGACACTGGGCTTACAATCTTGCAATAATTACAAAACCGGAGGAGCATGTAGTGACCGACATGGCCGAAAGATCAGGAGGGAGACATTCCAATAACCATGCATGAGATCTGTGTCATGTCTCTCAAGTGAGAGCCAAAACACATAGTAAATAAATGTTTGGTTACCTGATCCTAAAGAGGGCTAAGCTCCAGATTACTCTTATGTTCTTTGAATAAGAAAGCTTTTGAGTACTAAAATTTGCCAATATGTAATTATAAGACTCGACCTTGGGTTGAAATTATATTCCAAGTGATTTGACTATCCTTAAATTATATTTCGAGTTCAAATTTTATGTATAAAAAAAACACCTACTAAGAAACTAGCTTCATAAGAATGTCGATGTCCATGAAGAAAATTACCTCTTGTGGAGAAAATTTATTAGTCCAATCGCTCCCTCCCTCGGAGCTAATTCAAAAGCATTAGCCTAACTTGCCGCGGGAAAGGTAGCCCTTAGTCAAGTCGGATTATAATGTGTTAGATAACACACACAAAATGAGCACAATTTGTTGACAAGGTCTCCTTTTCATTTAGAAACAGACTTTCTACATTTTAAGGCTCCTCATAACCTTTATTTAGAACCTCTAATACACCTTGAAAGTCAATCAATACCTTCATGCCAAGGAACCATTTTTGAAATTTTCTTTTGTAAGACAGGGAAATTGGAAAGTAATATCTCTATAGCTAGCCATCTCTCAAATATTTTTAATACTTCTCTTAACCCTCTATATCAAACCAAGCTCTGGTTCCACTGTATTAGAGGAATAGAAGGAATTACTAAAGAGAAGTCAAACTTGCTTCATTCCAAATGTCAAGTAGATGGAGAGGAAAAACGCACCCCACCAAGAAGCTCCAGTGGTGCGTGGTGGTCATGTTGCGGGAGGAAGCAACGCGGTGGGAGCTGAAAGCTTGACAGCACGAGGAACTACGGTGTTTCACCGTCTTCAACGGCGAGGGTTGTTTCTGATTCAGCAGTGGTGCGACGGAGTTGAACTGAAACCGCGAAGGTAGTGGTGGGTACGACTGATTCAAGAAGTGGCGAAGGTTGATTTGGGTTTGAGGATTCTATGTTCTCTTCTTTCATCTCCCTCTGTCTAATTGTGGCTCAATTCTGTTTTGATTTGGGGGTGGATTTTCATGGAGCAAACAGAACCTTGAAGATGGATTATTGGAAGATGAAGGTAGTGTTTTTGGTGGAGAGGGAATGGCAGGGACAGAGAAGAAGAGGGGGTGATGTTCTGTTTTTTCTTTCTTTTTTTATTATTGATGATATAAATAAAAATTTGTTTATATTATTATTAATTGATTGTGTAGCTCAACTGGCAAAAGTGATTTTTTGTCACTTCTTAGTCTCGTGTAATGGGAGACTGATGAGCTGCACATTTCAAAATATAGATGGGTACAAAAAACTTGGTGGGATACATTTCGCAAAAGTGTGTATTACAAAAGTGTATTTTAACCGATATTTTTCTACACTGTTCTAAATTAAAGTTATCTAGATTTTTACATTGAATATTTAAGAATAATTCGAGATTTCTTTAATATTAGAATATAAATAACAACCGCTAATACAAATCCAGGTACTACGGTTTCCCTAACTAATATTCAATTCTCTTGAAGAACTCATCTAAATCAAAATTTGTAGTTTTTCGTCCACAGATAATACCTCACTCACCATTTATTGTAATTGAGTTGAGATGAAAACTTGGGAATTATGCAGTGATAAGTTTTAGTTCTAAATGAATCTGGCCGTAATGGAAAACAGGGATGAGTAGATTCCATACCATCTGGTGACAAAGTGGAGAAAAGCTCAATATTAAGACACTTGAACAAGATTGAGTAAAGATTTTTCAGAGATTGCTGTTTTGACTAAAATATCTCAAATGAAACATTTGATCTGATTATAATAGCTAAATCTGTGAAATTGAACTTTTCTCCTGGCATTGCTATCTGCTGAAGCCAAACCAGTAACTAAGTTGCACTGTGCATTTTAACAGAGAATGAAAGAAAGCCACTATACACTTTTGGGCAGAATGTGTGTAAGGGTCCTTATGATTCAGGAAGCAGGAAGAGATTCCAAGCTGCTCAGTGCGTTATTTTCAGTGCCCAGCAGCACTAGAGGGACATATCTCCCCCAATCTCGTTGATAACTTTCTCCACCTTGACCAACATATCTAAATAACATGAAAATGTAAATAAGTATTCGGACACCTTTAGCAGACTATACAAAATTTTAAGAAAATGATGGACTTAGCACAAGATAGACACCTAAAAGACTACCGCTAATGAGGTAAATAAAACTATTGGATACAAGAAAAAAGAGGGATCGCTTAGGACTGGAGAGAAAAAAGATAAAAGAACTAACCAAATAAAATGGCATAACATATTTAACCAATGTTCCAGAAATAAGCAATAAAAAGAGGGATCGCTACCTTGGAAGGAAGAATCTTCCATGTACCTCTGCATGCAAGGAAAATAAATATCATGGGACAACAACAAAAATCAGTATGAGAAGATGCACCTCACAGATGTTCACATCTTAGAGAAAACTGATATTATAATGAGCATTGTTTCAATGTAATTTTGTGATCAAAGCATCAACGAGTAATATCCTCGCAAAAATTCAAAATATCTACCGCAATTTGGGACTTGAGATCAATTTCCTCCGAGACAGTTGGTTGAGCTGCAATATATGTTTTAAATCAAATGAAACAGGTGGTCGTAGAAGTCAGAACAAAAATTACTCTGTTAAATTAAAACAGAAAAATTCACCAACCATGCTTGATCTCAGAGCAATCCATCAGTAGTGAGGCAAAACTGGGTGGCAAGGCTGGGAGCGTGCCTTCAAATCTGTGAGCAAGAGTTGTTTCCTTTTCTTGGGTCCCTGAAGGTTCATTACTTAGACATAGTGGCATTTGTGGAACGTAATTGTCGAGCGGAGTCACAGAGCTCAGTTCATCACAAGATCTAGAAGCGCAGCAAGGTTCAGATATAATTTCCAGTCTCAATCACAATTAACTCAACCGATACTTCAATATAGCTAATAAGGGACATATATCTAATACGGACAAAGGTGGATGAAAATAAAAATATCTACATGAAAATAGATAACAGAGCAGTGAAACCTTATGAATTAAACATATGATGACAATTTAATGTATCAAGGCGTAAGAACTCAGAGCCACATGATCCTATTTCTCCAATGTAACCTAACCAACCAATCATACAAAACTCCTTTTTACCTGTGGGGGTGCTTGTTTGATGACATGAACTCTGAGTGCGAAGAAATTTCAGAACCAAAGTCAGTATTTAATGGTTCTGGATCCTTCTCGTTTTTCAGGATCTCCTGGTAAGGAACACAATCATCAAGAATTGACAAGGAACAAATACTGTTTTGGAAGAGCAGACCCTGGTATTATGATAAGCAACCGTCACCTTCAAAGAATTGATAAATGACTGTGTTTCATAGATTGATGGAAACCGCATAGCGAACTTCTGGATCTGCCAAAAAGGAAATTTAGCCTTGTAAAGCTTCCATTAACTATTTATTCCATAGTCTGAAAGCCAAGAAAAAACCGAATTCGCAGTTCAATCAATATTGCAATCCAACTATCACACTCAAGCAAAGTTACAATCATCAAAGGCGAGAAACAACACTGTATTTCCAGTTTGTCACTGATGTTATAAGTCACAAATCACAATCGAGTAATATTCAGGGTAGTCATCAACAACTTATTTCCAAAATTAACACATGAACATTTAAAGTTAGAGAGGCAATAAACTAGTCTATTGCTATACAATCCAATGAAAAAGTCCTCTGTCGGACGATCTCAATTAACTAGTCATTTATCGACTCACATGAGTGACAATCGACTAAATAGTGAAATTAGTTCTTAACAAAATGTGAAATCAATCATATTAACCCTTGAATGATAGAAATCATGACTATGATTCCAAAATATGCATTTCTCTCTGTCAAATTAAAAATATAAATTGATCATATTAATTAATTAATCCTTCAATGATAAAATTAAAAACTATTACTAAGGTTCCTAAACAGACATTTCTTTAATCAAATTAGCTCTCAGGTCAGATTCTCAACGATTTCTTCAGTCAACTCAGTTACAGCGCCACGATTGTCAAGAACAAATTTGACTAATAAAATATACATTCTAGATCAATTTGATGACTAAATGCACAATTAGGGACACTAATATAATCTCCATCACTCACTATCTACTCCAGGAAAATAAATCACTGTTGAAATCAGTTATTAACAGCCAATCATACACTGATATACATTAACATATAAAGCACGGAAAGCAAATCTTACCTCGCCGGCGGAATCTCTGTAGCTCACTAGCACAGTTCTGATGCCTCTGGCAGGAAACCCAGGGACGCACGACACCTGCGGCCATGAAAACAGCAGCTTCGAAACGTAGTGCTCTTCCTGCAACGCGTCAAAACACTCCTCAGAATTCAAAAATTGAAACACGTTCTTTTCGATTCATAAAAAAAAATCGTCAGAAAAGGAATAATCAAATTAGCTCCTCGACAACAGTTGCAGCAACGATCAAGGTGATAATCAATATTCAATATCCTATTCATTCGATTAGTATCCGTACACGAACGATGAGAGAGTGGAAACACTTCTCTGATTTGATTTCAAAGGCGAAAAAATAGTTAAGAAAAAAAGAACTGGAGCGAGGAAATGAGGACTGACGAGGTGTTTGGAGTTGAAGGAGACGGTGAGGATGGTATCGGAGAGGGAAAGATCGGGGGAGAGGCGGAGGAATGCGACGGAGGAGGAGGCGATCCAGTTGCCGCGAGGAGGACCGTTGCGGAGGCGAGGAGGGAGAGGGAGGAGACCGGCGGAGGAAGGAGAAGAAGTGGTGGGAAGAGAGGAATAGGGGATGAAACGTGCGAAGGAGATCTCCCACTGGTTCCTCATGGAGTGGGTCGTTGACACCAAGCCCAAGGCTAGGATTCCCGCCATTTTTCGCTTTTTCCTTTTCTTTCAATTTCAACCAGCGCTCCCTTAATTTATATGCGCTTCTACAGCTACATGCCCAGTACGTGTAGTGTAGTGTGAACTGTGAAGTGTCCAACAGTCTCCACGCCGGGAAGGGTTGAATTTTTTTTTATTCTCTATTCATTTTTTATCTTTCTTTATTTGTCAATTTTTTACATTTAGAGTGAGTTTGGATGGAGTAATTTTAGAGAGTAATGTATTTTTACCGGGTAATTGAAATGAATGGAATCACAATATACTGTTTGGATATTATTTACGGTGAATTCTGAAATTGATGTATTTTAATCGAGTATTTCATTTACACTAAACCAGCGGAATTTGAAATGACACCACTTGAGGGAAAATTTGTGAAATTCCGCAGCCATCTTCTGTTGTGGGGTCCAACGAGAACAACGTCAAGTTGCAAACAACACTGCATTTTCATTTGGAACTTCTAAATTGCAAAAAGGATCGGACAAAGTATTTTGTTAATTGTTTTTTCCAAACAAGAGTATTTTCAATTCCAGGGAATTTAAATAATGCAATAGCAATTCCTTTCATTTTAAATTCTCAGAAATTGTAAATTTCTTCATCCAATACCGGGTTAAAGTTTTTTCAAATTACATCTTAAACAGAGTGACCCTGCTCAGATCAAATTTATGAGAGCAATTAAAATGGCAAAAAAATAATTAAATACATAAAAAGTTACATTTTAAAGTCTAGTCTATTAATTTATGATAATGCTGTAGCAAAAATAATACATACATAAATTTTCTTAGCAAATGGATATCATTACAACTTTCCTTGACAGAAGGTATGCCTCATGGTGGCAATAAGGTATGTAAATTAGAGGGATTCATTTATGAATTAGTGAAGATATTCAATAATTTGGAAGTTGGAATCTTCATTTTGATGAAGATATTCAATAATTTGGTTTCATATAAAAAAATAAAGATGAACATTGCATCTATAAAAAGGGTTAATGATTGCATAGTTGTATTTTTTGTTATGTATGTTGATGACATCCCATTAGAAATGACATTTTCACCCTTCAGTCTATAAAGACCAGCTCATCAAACTATTGTTCCATGAAAGATTTAAGTGAAACAACCTATGTATTTGGTATTATGATCTATAGAGATAGAAAGAAGTTCCTTGGTCCGAGTCAAAGTACATACATAGTTAAAGTGTTGAAACAATTCAACATGCAAGATTCTAAGACATGATCTGGCATAAACCTTTCAAAGGCCCAGTATCCTTCCAATAAGGAAGAGAGAGATCATATGAGTAAGATTTCAGATGCCTGGACAATTTGATTTGTCATGTATTTCCAAGCTGTAAAATTGACCAGATACTTTGTATGCATGAAGGATGACGAGTAGATACCAGGATGATCCCGGAGAAGGTCACTACACTGCTATCAAGAACATCCTTAAGTGCTTGCGAAGGACTAAGAACTAATTCTTGGTATATAGAGAGGAAGTTGAACTAAGTGTAGTAGGTTACACTACTACTAGCAAAGATGATCTGAGATCTCAATCGGGTTATGTGTTCTGTTTAAATAATGGCGTTGTGAGCTGAAAATGTTCAAAGAAAGAAACAATTATTGGTTCTACCAAAAAGGCTGAGTATTTGGATGCTTCAGATGCATCAAAAGGATTCGTTTGGATCAAGAATTTAATTATGGAACTTGTTATCATTCCTTACATTATGAATCATATGAGCCTCTCTTGTTACAATAATGGACCCATTGCACAAGCTAAGGAACCTAGATCTCATCAGCTATACAAGCATATACTTAGACGATTTCATCTCATCCAAAGGATAACTGATAGAGGAGATGTGAAAATATGAAAATTTCATACTGATGATAATGTTGATAACCCCTTGACTAAGCCTCTTGCGCAACAGAAGCATGATAGTCATACTAGAGCAATAGGCACTAAGTATATGTTTGATTGGCTTTATTTCCAATGGTAGATTGTTAGTGTATGCACTTACACGCAATATGTTTTGAGCACATTATGTGTATATTCTAAACATGTTATGTATCATTTTATTATTATTAATAAAGGCATTTTAGTATAATATTTCTATTCAAAATATTAAAGTTTGGAAAATATTATTTATAAATTTGTACAAGATCAAGTAGTAGACTTGATAGTGAGATTATAGGGACATTCTACTTTGTCTACCCCACAGTTAAGAGAACCTAAACTACTACTACTACTTCAACCTTTCGCCTCAAAATTCAAAAACTTTTCTTTACAAGGACAAGAGACAACACTTACTTTCCACTTGATAAATAACTTTTGTTCCGGTCAGCTCTTGAACCATAGGACCAAATAGCGTCGCAGCTGGCCCACTAGGGATGCTCTTCAACATGCACCTAAGAGGCAGCCTGCACGACCTGAGTTAGAGACGAGCACGACCTGGGCTAGTGGTACCCAACTGTTAGCCTGGAATTTTTCCTAAGTCTTGTTTTGGTCGAAGGGTACGCCATGAGGCAATTTCGACTAAGGCTAATGAGACAATTTTCAGTATTCGACTAAGACGGCATGCTGAGTCGAAGTTGAATTTGTTATTGGAAGTAAGATCTTAAAACGAACAAGTGTTGAACTTTTTTCTGATTAAAGCCTTGGTGTGCATGAAGTTTCATGTTCGACGGAAGTTATGGGCAGTTAATTAAAAATAGGACGCGTGGAGATCAGGAAACAAACGCAAGACACGTGTCAAGTTTAGAGAATTCGTCCGTTACAAGCGGTTGAAGATGCAACCTGCAAATAGAAGAAATATGTACAGAATTAGGGTCTGTCGTCCCATTCGCAACATGTCCATAAGCGTTAATTCTCAACCCCTACGCCATAAGTCCAAGCAACCGTGACGCAATGCAACAGGAACGAGTCAACCGTAAATGACTGAGCGAGTTCGACTTACCACCCTTTAAATTTTATGCAAAACTCTTTATGTTTTCCTACACTTTAAATTCAATGCAGCTTTTAGTCTTTTCCTTTAAATTCGCTTACCCAGTTCGTTTGAACCACTTTCGACGAATATCACTCTCACCCACTCCATTTTCACGATTCACGCACAAAAAATTTCCATATCCCCGAGCCTGTAAGAGGATCGAAATCCAGCCTCTTCATCAACATGTGGATTCACTTGTGGTTTTACCTGATTTCATTTGTGTACCAAAAATTAGAGTAAACACCAACCCGACCACCCCGGACAAAGGCCAAGGGAAGTGCTACATAGCCGCTCGGCTCACAACCACTCCCGCTCGGAAGCCTCACTAAAGAGCTTCCCTTCATGACCGACAATACCTCTGGCGCCAATTAATACAGGTTCTATTGTTCCATTGGGACACTTCTCACTCATTACTTACCTTACAAGTTTGTTATGCATTCTTACATGTTTGAGCTGAGATCCTGGATGCTCCCATTGCTATAACACTAACTTGAGTGTCAGAGTGTCTTATCCAGGTCCCCTCGATGCACTGCAAGGCGAAGACTCCACCTCAACCATGACCGAGCAAGGCTGAGATCTGCCACTGCTCCGCTGACAGCACCGCCGTCTAAGATTCACGCACAAACATTTGGCGTCATTTGTGGGGAAGAATTTGACGTTCAATTCACCATTCGGTCTCTGTCCTTAAGGAAGAAGCTCACAATAGTCCCATTTCTCGTCTCTATTGCACGGGATTCTCTCATTTTTACATCATCTTTACTCTCACGACACGAAGCCGGCAACTTCACAATGGCTTCAGAAGTATTGAGACTCACAAGTTCTAAGGAAAAATCAAGCAATGTTTACTAGGTTCGAGGCCCAAGGGGAAAACAAGCCTTCTTCTCGGAGAATAATTTGATGGATGTTAAAAGGGTTTTTACGTCTTTTAATAAAAACCAATACTTAAGCTGCGCTCAAACCTCTTTTAAGATTCAATTGCAGTATAGTAAGGGTGTTATCGATCCACAGAGAGCAAATGTGTAAGAGTGCCTTTCTTTAATTAAGAAGTTAAGCAGAAAAGAAATAAGAGTTGTTTGTTTGGAGAAACTTGTATTTAAGAGCATGAAAATAAGAAAGAAACGATTTGAGAGAATAACAGATTGGGAAAACAGTTGGATTACGGTTTCATATTTCACTATCCAGGACTTATTTATTCTTGATTACAATCACTTAAAATCTTTAATTTATTCCCGCCAGTTCTTAACTAACTCACCTATTCCTAGTATGAGAAGTTGATTCAATTACTTTCCTAATTACCGCTTCCACAGGCAATTAATCAAAACAATTGTAAATAAGCAAGTGTTAAAGAACTAGGTGATCTAACGCTATTCCTAGCAAATTAGCTTCTCCTAGATTAAACAGTTTATATCAGATTAATAAGGTAGCTTCCACATACAAAATTAATCCCAAATCAGATGAAAGGTGATCAAGCAATCATAAGCAATAAGAACAAAACTGTTTAATTGAAATTAAAAATAGAAAGTAACAAAGAACCAAATAGAATCCTATCAAGATGAAATACTACGCCTAAGTCCAACTAAAAGAGAGCTTAGTTATCCATAGGATGGAAACTAGCTTGCTTACTAGGAGAATCAATAAGGAATTAGGAGACGATGAAGAATCCAAGCATCCGTTGATGAAATTAGAGCTCAAATTAGAGCTCTCTCACGTCCAAGGGGTGTTTGGAGGAGACTAGGGTTGAAAGAATGATCCAAATAGGCCAAAAATCGCAAATTTATAAGCCTCGGGCGCCGCAGGGGCGCCTAGCCGCGCCGACAGGCGCCTAGCGCCCTGGGCCAGGCCCAGCGGCGCCCAGCGCCCTCGTAGAGGCGCTCCGCGGCCTTGTTTCCTCTTCTGGGCGCTAAGCCCTTTAATGGGGCGCTTAGCCACTCTGGGCGCTTAGCCACCCTGTAGCCTGCTGGCCGCTTAGTGGCTTGTAACGGTGCTTAGCGCCCCGAAAACGTCTCCAAATCAAGATCTAACCGTCCATATTGAAGTTCCATGAGTTAGGAACCACATACTCAAATATTAGCTAAATCCAACGGTTAACGAATGAGATATTGCAATTTTGCTCAGGCTGCTTCAAGATTTCTGCATTAAAAAGTTGGGATTAGAACTGAAATCTTCATTAAACGTCAAGAATGTGTATTCTAACCCAGAATTAATAGCAATTCATCATTCCTTTGCAAATCATACATTTCTTGGGGGTTTTAACAATTAAAACTCATAATAAGTGCCTAAAAACAATGTTAAAACTATGAACGTTTGACACTTATCAAACTCCCCCCAACTTAAGACCTTGTTTGTCCTCAAACAGAAGGTAAATTCTTTCAAAAGCAATTAACAGAACCCAAAGGAACAGGGCTCAAGATGGGATTTCAGCAAATATATAATCCTGCACAAAAGTGTCTAAAAGACACAAGATTTTCAAAAGGGTAAATTGCAATCCTCACAGTTGATAACAAATAAGGAACACCAAACAAGAATCACATAAATTCTAGACAAAAAGCTTTCCCCCTTCAAAATCAAGGATATAAAGAACTCAAAGACGCGAGTTCAGGGGTAAGTGTTTATGCTCAAAACCATCAATTGAGTCACAAAAATCAGTTTTGCTACCTGTCTCACAAATTAATCAAATTGCATGGAAATTCTAGGATCTCAAAGGTCTTTTAAAAGGTTGAAATGGGGCTAGGCTATCAAGAACTGGGTTTTTCAGGATCAAAAACTTTCAAAACTAAGAGAGCACACAAAATAAACTTAATTACCACTCTCTTCCCCTTTTGTTCTTGCTTTCAACAATTTGCTTTCTTTGCCCCTTTTCTTCTTTAATTCTCCCTTTTCCTCAACTTTTTATTTTTGCTCGCCCTTTTTACTTCTCAATTCCTTAACACTTTTATGCTTTTCTTTTTTATTTTTCTTTCTTTTTTGCACTTGCATTTTTGCTTTTTATTTGATTCTTTTGAATTGAGAAGCTTACAAGCTATTACAACCACTTTCAATCTCCCCCCAACTGTATTTCTCTCACAATTAATTTTGCATGCTCTCCTAAGTTGAGAAAGTAAAGGTGGGGACTGTTTGCAATATCGGGCTCAGGGTTGTAAAAAAAAAAGAAATGAAATTAAATTCAGGCTCAAAGGGGCTTGCAAGGGATGTTCCTAATCAAGGTAAGCTATTTGGCCAGAGAGGGTAGAACTAATGAAACGAATGCCTAAGATCATCTCCTTTCATAACCATGCAATCACTAAAAAAGAGACTCAAGCAAAACCAAATTTGAAAAAAAACAATGATGATTCACTCACTCACAGTTAGTGTTTGGTTCACTCCTCACTCGGTTGGGGTCCTTGATTTCAAAAGGTTTAAACAACAGGCCTAGGAACCCAGTGATAATTGTTTAAGAAATTAAATATAACAAAACGTAAGAACTGCTAACTTAACCCAAGATTTTCTAGAACAGCAGGATTATACATTAGTACTTCATCTAGGTTCCAGATTAACAAAACAAAACATAAATAACAATGGAGACTTGGACAAACATGTGATATCATACTATACCATAAAAATTGAACAATAAAAGCAAAGTAAAAAGAACTCCCTCATGATGCTGTGTCTCTTATGCTTCCAAATTGCTTCAAGGCTCATCCCCTCCAAGGAATTTGGACTGTCCTCAGGCCAAACAATACCAGCAACAGATGGTTCTCAAAACTTGCAAAACTCATTCTCTTCTTAAAGTTAGCACTGCAAAAACACATGTAACCACACCAAAGTGTGTAGTCTCATAAAAAAAACAAAACAAAAAAACTGTAAAAGTTACCACACTGGGTTGCCTCCCAAAAAGCGCTTCTTTAACGTCACTAGCTTGACGTGTGATTTGCATAAAATCAAGGAGGCCAAAGACCAGAGGAGAAAGTAATTCCCTTCTTCCTCTCTGGTTCCTTTTCAATTTTCACAAGAGCTTTAAAACAGCTTTCACAGGTTTTTACTACTCTCCAAATCTGTGAAAGTCTTTTCTTCTTCCTGGTCTTTCTTTTCTTCTGTAATCCGGCATTGGCTTTCTTGGGAACATTTTCCAATTCCACTTTCTCAGAAGAAAGAGTGCTACTGATAGCAACTGGTTTGTCAGTTTTCAGCTCTGGCCGTTGCTCAGGTATCTTATCCTCACTGGGATCCCGGATCTCTTCCACCTTAGTGGCTTTCAGAACTGTAAGAGATGAATCCAGTACATCCAGGAGTTGTTGTACTGCAGAATCATCATCAGATGCAAGACCTACTTAAGAATCAGTTAGAGGTAACTCCAAAGGATCATTAACCTGTGGTTTCCTTTCGACTTGCTTAATGACCCCATCAAACGCATCTACTCGGAAACACTGGCCCTTTTCCTTTGGGGACTTCAGAGCCTCAAAAATATTAAAAGTGACTTCATCATCATGGACTCGAACTTTCATCGTGCCCACATCCATGTCAATCCCCATTCTTGCAGTCATCATGAATGGTCTTCCCATAATCAAAGGCACCTATGGATCCTCTGCAATATCAATAACAACAAAATCAACAGGAATTAGAAATCTATCTACTCTTACCAACACGTCCTCAGCTATGCCAATTGGATATTTAATTGAACGATCCGCAAGCTGTAAGGACATCCTGGTTGGCCTCAAATCTAGCCCACTAATCCTTTTCATCAAGGATAGTGGCATCAAGCTCACACTGGCTCCAATATCCACAAGGCCCTTGCCAACAACCATATCCCCAATGGTTAGGGGAATGGTGACACTGCCTGGGTTTGCTAGCTTAGGAGGAAGGCCACTAGTGATAATGGCACTGCAAGTCGCTCCAAGCTGCACTACTTCCTCATCCTGGTATTTCCGCTTCTTAGTAAGCAAGTCTTTCATGAATTTGGCATAGACAGGCATCTGTTTAAGAGCTTCTGCAAAAGGAATGTTAATCTGCAAACTTTTAAAAATATCCATAAATCTAGCAAATTGACGATCCTTATCTATCTTAGAAGGGGCTTTGGGATAAGGAAGAGCCTTAACTATCTTTGGAACTCCCCCCTTACTTAGCTCACCCTTCTCTTTCTCAGCATCTTTTTCTTTTCCCTTACCTACAGTTCCCTTAAGAGCTACACTCACATCATTATTCTTATCAGTTGCTACCCCTGTGTACTCTCTAGACTGTTCTTTCTCTACCTCCTCATCTTCCTCAACAATATTAGGCTCACCAAAACCACTACCTACTACCTTCCCACTACGAGTATAAATAGCCTTACAATGCTCTCTTGGGTTGGTTTCAGTATTAGCGTTAAATGGACCTTTCTGCATCCCAGCAAGTTGGTTGGCCAGTTGGCCCACCTGAGTTTCCAGATTCTTGATAGAAGCTCCCTGGTTCCTTTGACTTTCCATAGTTACCTGCATAAACTGGGTTAGAGTATCACTCAGTTTATCAAACTTACCTTCCAGAGACTGCTCCTGCTGATTTTGAAATTGCTGAGGTTGCTGGAATGGATGATTCTGAAAAGGTTGCTGATGAGTGGATTTTATATGATGTTTTTAGGTAGTTTTTAGTCTTTTTATTTTATTATTTTTGAGTCACTTATAGGTTTTTATTGTTTTTATGTAGATTTTGTATTTATTTTGCATTTTTCATGTAGATTAGATTTTATTAGATTTTCTAGCTTTATTTTATATTTTTAGGAATTTTTCTAGTTATTTTGTATTTTTAGAAAAAGCTGGTTTAGTTATCATTTTTGTCCAGGGACCAATGTGTAAAGTTTCAGGGAGTCAGGGACCAAATTGTAAAAGTTCAAGAGTGGAGGACTTAAAGTGAAGATTGAGTGAATATGAGGGCTTGAATTGAAGTGCTAACCAAGAGAGGACCAAAGTGAAAAAAAGGAACATGAAGAATCACTCTCTAATTAGCACATGGAAAATTATGTTCAAGGAATTGATGTTAGTGGAGGAAAGGTTTCAGAATTAAACAAGGCTGAGTAGTGGCATTTTATGACCATCAAAACCCACTACCATGAATGAAGAAGGAAGAAAAGCTTGAAGATGAAGAAGCAGCGTCCCAACGCTCCAGCGTTGGGATCCCAGCGCTCCAGCGCTGGGACTCTGACTAGGAAATGAGTCAGATAGTGTCCCAGCGCCCGAGCGTTGGAAAGCCAGCGCTCAAGCGCTGGGCCTCGGACAGAAAGTGGATTTTTAATGCATCCTAGCGCCCAGGCGTTGGAAATTGCAGCGCTCAGGCGCTGGAGCCCAGAATTTTACTATAAATAGGACCTTTCTCTTCACTTGTAAAGCACACCTTCTTAGAATACAACAAGTATTCTCTCTTTCTCCCTCTTGAGCATTGTTCCTAGGACTTGTGGGAAGCCATATTTGAGCTCCTATCTAGGGTAATTCAATGTCTCCTTTAGCCATGCTTGGCTAAATTCTTTTTAAGTTTTTGGGTTGTTTTAGTTTATAATTCATGTTCTAGTTTTCTTTTACATTTCTGAATAATATCTTCAATTCATGTTTTATTTCTTTGTTCTTCATTAATCTTTATGCGCAAAAGATTTCTTGCTTTCTACTTATGTCATAAGGCCATTTGGTAAGTAGTAAGGGAAATAGGAAATAAAAAAGGTTATATGTTTGCATTTCTTAAGGCTATAAGGATGTACGTAACTTTGTGTTGGCCCGGATTCTTTCTTCATCTTCTTCTCTAATTAACTAATAACCAAGGCTATGGAGTTAGTAATTAGGTAAGAAAGTTCTACATTTCTTAAGGCTATTAGGATGTAGAAATTTAGGCTATAGCACCATGAATATGAATTTAAAGTTCAGAAATTTAGTAAGAGTTTTCTAGCATGTTTTATAAATTATGTGAATCAACCCAAGAGCTTAAATTCTTCTCATCTTATTTGTTTTATTATTTTATGCTATTGCTCTCTTCTTGTCCTAAACCAAACATCAACCATATCATTTTATTTTTATTGCACAAGTACTAAATTAAATATTAATAAGAACACCTATCCCTTGGGTTCGATCTTTTGTATTACGCGATAGTTTAATCGTACACTTGCGATTTTCCTTATCAGTTGCCTTGGAGCTCTATTAGAAGAAGGACCTGAATCCTGCCTCCAAGGCTGATTGCTGAACTGATTGTTGTCCCTAGGATAATTATTCTGGTAGGGCCTCTGCTGACTATTCAGATAATGAATCTCCTCCTCAGAAAGTGGCTGATAACAATCAGACTGTTGCCCTGGTACTTCAGCATCACACATGTTCACCCTTTGCATATCCCTTATGCTTTTGGGCAAAGCATCCAGTTTCTTGGTCAGATCATCAAGCTGTTGCTGAAGAATCTTGTTTTGGGCCAACATAGCATCATTGACTCCAAGTTCTAAGACTCCTGCCTTCCTTGCTGGGCCTCTAGAATATTGGCTTTGTTGGTCATTCAGAGCCATAGCCTCTATGATATTCATCGCCTTAGTGGGAGTCTTTGACATCAGTGAACCACCAGCAGTGGCATCAAGAATGAGCTTGCTTTGTTGATGCAATCCATTCCTGAAGATGTGAACTTGGGTTTTTGCATCAAAACCATGATTTGGGCACTTCCGGCACAAAGACTTGTACCTCTCCCAAGCCTCACATAGACTTTCACCTGCAGCTTGAGCAAAAGTAGAGATAGCAGTTTTATAATCCATAAATTTGGAATCAGAAAAGTACCTTGCCATGAATTTACTTTCAAGCTGAGGCCAATCACTCAAAATAGCTTGAGGTTGGTCGAAGAACCATTCCTTTGCATGCCCAATTAAGGTCAATGGAAAAAGCCTGAGGAACACTGTGTCCTCTTCAGAAGGCCTCATCCTTGCTGTGCCACAGAGTTCATAGAACTTGGTGAGATGGTTGTAAGGATTCTCATGATCTAACCCTGCAAAAGGATTAGCATACATCAGCTGCACCAGTCCTGTCTTCATCTCTGGGGCTTTCTCATTATTAGTTCCTCTTCCAATCCTGATCATATTCCTGGGTGTGAAATTAATGAATCCAGGATTAGGATCTACACCTCCACCGTTTGGATTCTGATTTGCCATGTCTGGCTTAGCTTGGGTTGGTGAAGATGGTGAGGGTGGTGAAGGGGTGGAAGTATCCTGCTCTTGTCTTAACTTAGCTAGCTGCTTCCTTTTCTTTGTCTTGCTGTTATTCCTCCTTGCTGTAGCTTCGATTTCTGGGTCAAAAACAAGTTCCTCAACTCGAGTCTTACCTCTCATAAACAAAGATGAAAAGCTACCTAAACAGAAGTGTTAGACCGCAGATAAAAGAAAAATAAAAATAAAAATAAAAATATTCACAAATGCTTAAACAAACAAAACTAAAGCAATGCAAACTCAAACAACGCTACTCCCCGGCAACGGCGCCATTTTGTTAAAAGTGTTTTTACGTCTTTTAATAAAAACCAATACTTAAGCTGCACTCAAACCTCTTTTAAGATTCAATTGCAGTATAGTAAGGGTGTTATCGATCCACAGAGAGCAAATGTGTAAGAGTGCCTTTCTTTAATTAAGAAGTTAAGCAGAAAAGAAATAAGAGTTGTTTGTTTGGAGAGACTTGTATTTAAGAGCATGAAAATAAGAAAGAAACGATTTGAGAGAATAACAGATTGGGAAAACAGTTAGATTACGGTTTCATATTTCACTATCCAGGACTTATTTATTCTTGATTACAATCACTTAAAATCTTTAATTTATTCCCGCCAGTTCTTAACTAACTCACCTATTCCTAGTATGAGAAGTTGATTCAATTACTTTCCTAATTACCGCTTCCACAGGCAATTAATCAAAACAATTGTAAATAAGCAAGCGTTAAAGAACTAGGTGATCTAACACTATTCCTAGCAAATTAGCTTCTCCTAGATTAAACAGTTTATATCAGATTAATAAGGTAGCTTCCACATACAAAATTAATCCCAAATCAGATGAAAGGTGATCAAGCAATCATAAGCAATAAGAACAAAACTGTTTAATTGAAATTAAAAATAGAAAGTAACAAAGAATCAAATAGAATCCTATCAAGATGAAATACTACGCCTAAGTCCAACTAAAAGAGAGCTTAGTTATCCATAGGATGGAAACTAGCTTGCTTACAAGGAGAATCAATAAGGAATTAGGAGACGATGAAGAATCCAAGCATCCATTGATGAAAATCCTCTTTTCCTTCTCAAATTTGAGCTCTCTCACGTCCAAGGGGTGTTTGGAGGAGACTAGGGTTGAAAGAATGATCCAAATAGGCCAAAAATCGAAAATTTATAAGCCTCGGGCGCCGCAGGGGCGCTTAGCCGCGCCAACAGGCGCCTAGCGCCCTGGGCCAGGCCCAGCGGCGCCCAGCGCCCTCGTAGAGGCGCTCCGCGGCCTTGTTTCCTCTTCTGGGCGCTAAGCCCTTTAATGGGGCGCTTAGCCACCCTGTAGCCTGCTGGCCGCTCAGCGGCTTGTAACGGCGCTTAGCGCCCGGAAAACGTCTCCAAATCAAGATCCAACCGTCCATATTGAATTTCCATGAGTTAGGAACCACATACTCAAATTTTAGCTAAATCCAACGGTTAACGAATGAGATATTGCAATTTTGCTCAGGCTGCTTCAAGATTTCTGCATCAAAAAGTTGGGATTAAAATTGAAATCTTCATTAAACATCAAGAATGTGCATTCTAACCCAGAATTAATAGCAATTCATCATTCCTTTGCAAAACATACATTTCTTGTGGGTTTTAACAATTAAAACTCATAATAAGTGCCTAAAAACAATGTTAAAACTATGAACGTTTGACACTTATCAATGGAGCATATATTGGAGCCTTTTGACAAGGAAATCTGTGATCTCCAGATGCCTCAGGGCTTGGTTGAGATGCTTGATGTTGATATGTACGCTAGACAGAGGAGTCTAAGAAAACATTTGGAAACATTAACAACATGTGTGGATGCCATGCGCGTCACAAAATTAGAAGAAGCAGAGGCACTAATGTGAAAGTTATTCTTGACGACATTGAAAGGAGAAGCTCCGCAATGGTTCCAAATTCTTCCTGCACTCACAATTAATCGATGGTCAGACTTCGTCAACCACTTTGAAGGGAAATTTGAGGTGAATGCGAAGGGAAAGAGGAAATTGGTGGAGATCGATTCTCAACGGGCGATTGTGAAAGGAATGGTAAAACAGGGCACTAGAGAATCGCTCCAAGAATTTTTGGAACACTTTACCAAAGAGGTGATCCTTCCGTTTGAGGGAAGCGACGGAGAACTCCTACTATTGGTGCACGCAGCAATGCTGTTACGAAGCTCACTCCATGAATCTATTATCCTCAAACCTCCGAGCAGTTGGAAGGAGTTTGAGGAGAGAGCACCTGAGCATTAGAGGTACTGTGACTTGCACGACAGTGTGTACTTCGAAACCTGTGGGTTTGATGCAAAGCGTGGCGAGGAGATAGAGTATGCACTTAAGCAACTCAATAAGGGAAGGAAGCAGAAAAACAACACGCCGAGCAGGTGCGGGAGCGAGAAGTACCAGCCTCTCACGAGCGAAAAGGATTTTCTATTAAGGCCCCAGCAGGGGTGGCTCTTCTGCAAAGAAGGAAGAATTTGATAAGAAGTTTTTCCATAACACGGTGGAGGAAACACTTGGTGAGCACCAAGAGGAGAATGGAAGTGGGTTCCAGGTTCCACGGGTCCTGGCGGTCAAGGGAAAGTTCATCCTGAAGGTACCTACTATGGTTAGCCATAAGGAATTCGAGGGTGTCCAGGTTGATACAGGAAGTTTGATGAGCCTAATGTCTTTCAGATGTTTCATACGGCTAGGATATGAAACAAGGGATTTGGTTCCTCTAGTAACCAATCACATTGGTTTTGGTTGATATGCTATAGCGCCACCGGATTAATGAAACTACCTGTCACGGTGGGACGTGGAAAGAAGAGCAGGACTATTATTGACCCGGGTTTTAGGGCTATTTTCATAGTTATTTTGCATATAGGTTCCTATGTTAATTAGGATCTTTATTCATTTTTCATGCATTTAGGTCTCATATCATGAATTTTTGTATTTCTAGGTTGTTTTATGTTTTTATTTATCTAATAGACATTTTTATGATTTTTATTTCATTTTCTGGTTTCAGGTGTCTGGCGCGCTCGCCCCAGGAAGCTGGCGCGCTCGCCCTAGAGACAGAAAGTAGTTTTTACACAGCATTCTGGCGCGCTCGCCCCAGTAAGCTGGAGCGCATGCCCCAGTGTCGCTGATTCCAAAATCTTCTATATATTTTAGATCTAGTTTTAGGTTTTAGGGAGTTGATGGTGGAGAGGTGCGGTTAGGCACTTGAAGGCCTGCTAGGGCACCATGGAGGAGTCATGCATCTCCTCCGGAAGGCCATGGTTCCAATTTACCTCGGGTTATATCTTCCTTCTCTTCCCTTTCTTCCCCTTCTATGTTGTTTGATTCTATTTTGGTACTTTGGATGATGTAATTTGATTTACTCTTGTTCTATACATCTTTATGAAATTATTATGATGGGTTTTTATGGTTGGGTGTTGCTCTCTCTATGTGTAATGCTTCATTTGGTCAATTGTGTTAGAATCAAATAATTAAATGAATTATTATGTTTTGATAATTAACAATTTCTTTAAGATTTAATGACGTCAAAGATGAAGTTCCTAACATAGTGAAAATTCTCATGTACAGGAATAACTATCTCTAAAAAGAATGAATAAACATCATAGCTTCATCAAGAGAATCAGTCCACCAGAAGAGTTCGTCCGGTCACCTCGAAGGAAACAATGTCAAAGATATATGAAGGAAAGCATTCTCGTATGAGACAGTCCGGTGGCTCAAGAAAGCTAAAACAGCAACTATACTCTACATCCTCTTTCAAGGATGCTCCATCAAAGTATGCTCGCTCAAGCCAAAGCCTATCTCAGGAAGACATTCAAGTACAAGATAGTCCAGTGATTCAAGAGAGATAAATCAACAGCCTCAAATGGCCAGCATCTTCTCTCTTGGTCACTTGATCGAAATCTGCACGCTCAAGTCAAAGTCTACTTGAAGCAGCTGAATCAGTCCGCTACCTAAATCTACAAAGATCAAATTGAAAGACTGCATTGCTCAAAGGTGAAAGAGTATGACAACTTATGAAGAAACACCTTCTGCCTCAAAGCTTCTCAAGCATCATATAAAGAAGTTGCGGATCAACTTTCTCAGATGGAGAACTTTAGTGGAAACAAAAGAAAGGAAAGGATTCAGTTCTCTAAGACAAGAATATTCTGTTCCTTAAAGAAGAACTGACTGAAGGAAGTTCGTCTGCTCAACTATAAGGAAGAATCCGTCCGCTCAAGTATCAATTGCGCCAAAGGTACAAAGATCAAGACATGTGCTTCTCAAGGATATCAGATTATCAGAAGCATTAAAGAAATTACTCTCTCCTGAGTATTTGCTTCTTGGATCAAAGACATCTACCTCGTCTGCACATTTATTAAAGTACTGGCAATCACAGAAAGAAAGAAGGGACACAATTAATTAAATACTTCCTGGTCCCACTGCTTTTCTGCTTTTCCTCAAATCAAGCTGACATCGCGGAATCAACGGCAAGAATCTCTGAGCATCGTACACTCTCAACGGTCGAAATTCAAATATCTGACCTCGCGGACCCACTCTTATTAGAAGAGAATTTTGTAGAAAAGAAAAACCCTGTAAAAGGTGTCAGGAGAAGTCCTGTATAATACTTGTAAGGAGAAGTCCTGATAATACTTGTAAGGAGGAGTCCTAACAATACTTGTAAGGAGAAGTCCTTCTAATACTTGATAGGAGAAGTCCTTAGAATACTTGTTGGGAGAAGTCCCTGATAATACTTGTACTATTTGTTTAAATAGTGAAAATCTTGGTGAAGCCAAGGACTAGACGTAGCCCTGTCGATTATGGGGGTGAACCAGGATAAAAACCATGTGTGCTTTATTTTCTTGTTATATTGCTTTTCCGCTGCACACTTATTCATGCTTTCATAACTAATAAATTATCTTGAAAACAAGTAATCAACTTTCAGAATCTACTAAATGAATTTCATGCATTCATACATATTTTCAAGAATATCTTATGATAAATATAAATAAATACTAATAGATGATTAACATACAACCCTTTAGAAAAAGAAATTAAAAATGGGTCACACAATTCAAACCCCCCCTTTCTTGTGTGTCTCTTGAACCTACAAATTGGTGAATTCTAAAGCTCGTATTGATTCATAGATATATTGGAAAATTGATATGGATTGATGTATGCTTGGTTATGGAAGAGGGAAATGCACTCGTGTCTTGGGTTTGTTAGTTTCTCTTTGTGCTTCATGTATCTCTTGAACATGTGATGATTTTTAAGGCTTGCATGACAAAAGGGATTTGGGTGTGAGTTTAGTAAATGAGAGGAACCGCCCTTTGCACTAGTTATCTTAAGAATGGATTGTCTTAGGCTAGGTGAGGTATTCTAGGTGACGATAGGATACACTCACCACTAGGTAGGAATATCTTAAGTTGGGAATGAGGTCTTAACCGAGTGACTAGTCGGGATACTCACCACTAGGATAGAAGTACCTAGGTGGGAATCAATGGTATTTCATGAGTGATGGTCATATATTCCATCCACTGGGACATGAACTTCTTGGGTTAGAAACGGAGCTTGGGGTATGTCTCATCGAGCGGATTTATGTTACAATGCGCCTTTTGGGATTGTTAGGACTTAAGGGATTAAGGCTAGGTTCTCAATTGGTAGGATTTTCTTAATTAAGGAATTAGTTAGGTGAATAGATCTTACCGGCATCTTAAATGTTAATTCCATCTTATATGAGTGTCTTGGTTGAGAACAATTTGTGGATTAAGTAACATCATTTCGCAAGTACACTTTCTCCTTTGTTTACCTCCGTCAACTTCTTTTATCGCTTTATTTATTTTTGTTCACATTTAGAATAATTATCACATTTTGAGCCGCTTATTCAACGTCTAGCTAGTGAGATTAATACATAGCAACACAATCCCTGTGGAGACGACAAAAACCGATACTATACTACGATTGAGTCTTGAAAGGGATTTGATAGTAGTTAGTCGAGGAAAACCTCTTTTCATCATGCATATCTCTTTCAGCAACTATCAAGGAGCAATTTCTGGTCATAGTGCATATTCCTGAGGCAGATTTAGTGCTCGGCCAACTGGCACTCTTTGGCCTCCAGGCCACAATTTCTTCCCATGATGGAAAGTTCATTTACTGAGTGGAAGTTGGGGTAATGAAGACCATAGTTGCAACAGACAATGGAATACCGGGATCAGAACGCTCGGCTAGCAACATCATTCTATGAAAACGAGTACAATATTTCTATCATAATGATATAACTACGTCTTTGGATATATTCCAAACATCATAGGCGACATTTCTATTTGGTGTTAAACCATGTTAGCAACAGTGGATCCTTCTCCTCTCTTATGGCTGAAAAATGTCAATGATAAATTGGTCTTTGATAAGATTTTAAATGCATGCTTCTACTTTTATATTACAAAGTTAATAAACATAATAAAACTGATGGATATTTTCTTCGAGGTTTGTCTTGTGTTTGTTGTTTATGGTTGCAGACATACAGAAAAAGTAATCCAACAAAGGAATACTATCTTCTCGTCTTGCAAAAATGAAATCATGAGCATAGGTAAACCTTTAAAGGGATACAGTCTCGTCCAAACCAAGAGGCGGGTGTAAGTAATATTTTTCAAGGATACGATCCGACCGTCTCTGTAGCGCCCCAATTTACGGTCAGGGGTCACATAGTAAATAAGCGGAAATATTTCTTTAAAACCTCTAAAAAACAACTCAAGTTTTCAAAATAGAACGTCTCTCAATATTTAGAATAATATTAAGCCCATAACTAGTTTAGTTAAACATTATAAGAGTCAAGAGGTAAATAAATAGTAAGTTTGCACCAACAAAGTGTTAGTTATTTAAACATCGGGAAAATACAACAAATAATTTTCCTCAAGATCTTCTGGTTCTTCTAGACCTTTCAAGCGCCACCTTACACTTGCATCAAAATTCAGCCTTCATGCACATCCTAGCCCTGGTTATCTTTGGCGTTAGGCGCCCAATCAACAAACAACAAACGAAAAGGGTTAACTCAAAAGACAAGAAATAATTAACAACAATTGTGATAAAACAAATAGTAATTATAAGCAGCAATAGAGGTAGGAATTACAGAAACAATAACAATAAAATATTCATGAGTTCTGATTTAGAATATCACACAACCATGGTTGTTAGTCCTAAATAGCTATATGCATAACTATGGCCAGAAATTTTACCCAAACAGGGTCAGGATGATCACGTGGGACAATGATCCACCACATCGCCCTAGGAAGATCCCACGGGACAAAGTGTTGTCACATCAACCTTAAACATCCTATATAATGCATATTCTATGAAAATAATTATCAACATCAATGAACCAATAGTTCAAACCTCCTCTTAGTCACATTTTAAACATATGCAAATATAGTCATTTTAACATAGAAATTATTATTATCAAAATTAACAACCATTGGAAGGGTTAAAATCATCTTCAATAGATTCTCAAAATTACACAACATTTCTGGCCAGATAGGGGCCCAACGCATGTGCGTTGGAATGCCACCGCTCATGCGCTGGCACCTTGACGTGCCCAGGGAAGGAAATAGCCCTAGCACATGTGCGCCCGAGAGTCCAGCGTGATGACTGGGGGTATAAAGGTCTTTTTACTTTCTTTTTCTTTCTTTTTTTTTTCTTTTTCTTTCTTTTTATTTGAGTCTCATGTGGTTTTTATTTAATTTGTTAGAGTTTTTATTTTATTTTTGCATTTGCATATAGGTTAGTAATAATTTTGTTTTTAGTTCTTTCCAGTTAGGTTTTATTATAGTTTTGGTCCTTTTTATGTTTCTGGTAATTATTGGGTTGTTTATGGGTGCTTTGATGAAGAATGATAGAGAATAATGAAGGAAAGATGAATGGGTTTTGGTTTAATTGTGGATTCGAGCAATAAAAAACAATTAACACATGTGCAAATTGATCAATTGATGATGGTGCTGCTGTTGCAAAAGGAGGCATGAAGCCAATTGAAGCCCCTTAATTGCCATCAAGTTTGCCATCAAGAAGGAGAGCATAAGAGAATAGGAGTTGAAGCATCAGACGAGCCCAACGCTTGAGCGTTGGCAAACCAACGCTCATGCGTTGGCTCTCTGCCTGGGTGCCTAAAATTGCAATTATTTCCAACGCCCAAGCGTTGGGAGGCCAACACTCATGCGTTGAGCCCCTGCCTGGCCTCGTACAAATTCATTTAATTCCACTGCCTAGGCATTGGAAGCCAACGCTCATGCGTTGGTGTACTGGCAGGAAATTCTTATAAATAACTGCTTTCCTTCCTTTGTAAAATATACCTGGATATACCTTTTCACACTTGAACACCTTATTTTCTGAGCTGTGCCTGGAGTTGTGGGAAGCCATCTTGAGCTCCCAATTCAAGTTTTTATTTTTATCATGTCTTTTCTAGCTATGTTACGCTAGTTTTCTTTAGTATTTGGGTTGTTGTGAATCTTCATAAGACTATGTTCTAAGTTTCTGTTTTTATTATATGAATGAAGTTCCAGTTGTTATTATCTTTTCCCCATGTTTATCGTGCTTGAGTATGCGCGAGTTATTTTGCTTTCTTCTTGCACAACGGTAGTTGGTAAGGACTAACGGAACTTGGATTAGATTGATCCGTTTGTCCGCCGCCTAGGTATAAGGGTGGGAATTGTTTGTGTTGGCTAGAATTAAAGAACTTATTCTTCAATTGAATTGACCAGACACTAAGGTATTAGGTTTAGCACACTGAGATTGAATGATTTGCTTGCTTAAGGCATTAACAAGTGAAGGCTTAGGCAAGAGCACCTAAGAACTATTTCTCATTTCATATGTAAAATTGATTCTGAAAAGCTTAGTTAAGTGAAGTGAAACTCAACCCAAGTACTTGTCCTTATCAATCATATTTCTGTTTTTGCTTATGCTGTCATTTTAAACTACAAAATCAAACAAAATATAGTTTTCTTTTTCAAATTCTAGAAAACCGATTTTAAGTCTAAACCCAATCCCTATGGAGAACGATGATCTTTTATATTACTTCAATATCGCTGTGCACTTGCAGAAAGGCTATCAAGTTTTTGGCGCTGTTGCCGGGGATTGATTTTTTTATTTTTAATTGGTTGTTTAGTGTAACACCCCGATTTTCAAGGCGTTACTATAGCAAATAAAACATAAATAAATATGCAGGTGCATTTTCAAAACTTGGAAAAGAGAGTATATTTTTTTTTGTTTAAATCATTTTCCTTTTTGAAATATGCCATGCTGAGGTGCATTAATATTATAAATACATACTTCGCAAATAGCCAAACATATGGCATGAAATGACCGACCAACAGTTTGGAAATTTCTTACAAAAAATATAACTGGTTTTCAAAAACCCTGCTGTCAGTTGTAAAAGCAACCTAAAAATTCTACCCTGACACGTTAGCATACAAAATATTATTACATAATAATAAAAGTGGCGGCACAGGTCTTCCAGCTCTATGCGCCCGACTTCTGGTCATGGTTTTCCTGTAACGGTATCCATTCGCATCTTCCGGCTAAGGGACGTCCGGCTGGCGACGGATCACCAGAAATACAAACAACACACAGATGCAAGGGTCAACTCAAAATAAAACATTGGATACAATTAAAGCCTAAGGCAACACATAATGTCTAAATAAATCAACATGTAGCAAATAACAAGTACACATACAATTATTTGACGCAAGTAGTTGAAAAACTCTAGGACTCTATATGCACGTACATCATCCATATGTACAGAAAAAGTTTTATCCGGATATACACCAACTCCCGCAAGAAGGTGGGACACTCTCCCGAACTAGAAAGTAAGTCGATAAGTAGAGAGTTGCCGCTTACACGAGAACGCTCTGTAATAACGCCCAGATAGGTTGCATCTCCAGCCCGTGACTCTTTATTAGCCCCGAACCATGACGACTTCAAAGAATGCTTGACACGACATGAAAACAAAACACAAGTAGGACTCATACGTATTTGAACGAGGCCTAGCATAGCTTCATAATTAATACTAATCATGTAGAGCGGTTGCACATATCTTAAGCAGATATAAATCATGTCGAAGGAAGAAACATGCTTTCAGTTATCATCAAAGCAATAAACATCCAATAAGTCAAGCCACAAATCACAACAATGTCACGCATCAATCAAAAACTAATCCATCATATCAGATGCCTTCAGAGACTGCATTTCATATATCAATCAATACAGTTTAACGTCGGGTCGTTCTCAGAACGCCGTCAACTATAATTCTAAAGATCATATTGCAGCATGGTATATACATATACTTATGCTAATAGAAAGAGTTACGAAGTGCCCTTACCTTAAAGGTAGTCGATCCTGGCGGTCACGTAAACTCCGTGTGTCTAGATCGGTACGAGGCCTCGTTATCCTTCAACAAACAGAACCTAGCTTAGAACTTTGAACTTAAACCTATGGTCAAGGGGCTGGTCTAAACAGGGGTCTAAACACTTCGACATATATTCTACAACTTAGGAAAATCATAGAGGTCGACGACACTTAAATAAGATTTCGACGATTACCGAAAGAACTTAGAAAAACCTTAAGTTACAAAAACCAAAACTTGTCAAAACTTTAAACCATTCAAAGAGCTTCAAGGCTAGATGCTTATAAACCATTTTTGAAGCCTTAATCAAGATTTTAGAAGACAAAAACACACACATTTTCATCAAACTTCAATTCTGCCCAAGTTCTTAAAAACCCTAAAATTTCCAAATTTTCACCCAACCCTTCACTAAATTTTCAAATCAACCACACAACCAAAAACATAACTTCTATTTCAAGATTTCTAAAAAAAATTTAAAGTCTTGAGTTCAAAAATCTTCTACGTGTCAAAAACACAAACTTTCATTCCAAAAGCAAATTTTCCAAATCCTAAGTTTTCTTGACTTAGCAAAAACCCTAATTAAGCTATGAGTTTCAAAATACAATTTACCCAAAGCTCAATTTTAAACTTCAAATTAGAAATTTCCAAAGTTCTCTAGAAATCAATTTTCTAGGGTTTCAAATACACAATTTTCTCTAGGCCCTTATGCACTAACTAGGGCAAAACCTTTCCTACAAACTCAAAACCATTTTCAAGATTTTAAATACACTCAAAGCTAATTGAAAATTAATTTATACCCTTGTTTCAATTCTGTCCAATTCGGCCATACCCACTTAAATTCCAAATTCAAATTTTCTTTCAAAACTAACTTGTACACATCAAATGTTACATGAAATCTATGGTAAAACTAAATTTTAAAGTTTTAAAATCACGTATTCACATAATCAATTTTCCAAAAACCTAGCTTCCAAGAAAAATAATTAGACAAAACCATAGATCAATTCAATGGGAATAACTTTCCTAAAGGCAACCCTAGCAAAAGCTCAACTTCAAAATCTTCAAGAGACAAAAACTCAACCAATCAAAAATCTAATCGGTTCAAATTGAAGCTTAAGATGGTGGGAATAACATTTTTGAAGAGACATTTGAGTTCTATCACATGCATAAAAACCAAACTCAACATATGGAAAAACTGAATCGGTAGAAGTGTAGATCAAGAGGAGAGGAGTAATTTACCTCAAAGGACCAAGTGAAGAAGATGAGAGGAAGGGGCTGCCATGGAGGAGCAAGGATTCGGCCAAGAGGAGAGGAAGGAAGAAGAAGATGAATAGTTTCCTAAGCTCTCTTTCTCTCTCTTGTTTTTCTCTCTAAAACTCACTAAAACTCCACTTAATGATTTGTATTAAGAGAAAACAACATGGAACCCTTATAATGGGTGGTTGGGCCGTGGCTATGGGCTCCAAATGGGGGGGTGAATATTTAATTTTTCATTTACCCTAAGGACCAAAGTTAAAAAGGTAAAAGGTTAAGGTAAAAAAAACTTTTACTGTTCGAGGACCAAACCGTAAGGTTTTCAAAGTTCAGGGACTAAACTCTAAGCTTATAAAGTTCTAATAAATATCTAGGTTTGATTATTAATAAATTCTTAATCATGACGCATCAGTGCGTCAGTGCGTCAGTGCGTCAAGTCACCGGTCATCATCAGGTTCTGGTTATCAGTGAGTACCTCAGTGTCACTGAGAATATCTGCCCCGGGGTCATTTATTGGTTTTGGGGTTCCGGGACCCCGCACAATTCGGGGCAGGTCGATTTTTCTCGTAGTCTGCGCCTCGTTGCCCGAAAACACTATTCATGGAGTCACTATTCACGAAATTCCTCTTCATGAATTCGGTCTCGAAACGCCAAACAAACGAAATCGTTTGGAGATTTTTAGATTCTCGATCCGGGGTCCCGAATTCATCCGTTTCACCTGTTGAAGTTTTGGCTAAAAGTCCCATTAGAGCGAAAAATCCTTCCCGGGCTCCAAGAGGAAACCATATCAATATTGCAGTCGTTCTTCACGAAATTCTTCACTGATCGTTGTGGTGATAGTGAGAACGTCTAATTCTCGTCCGAATTCAAAGTCAAGTTCTGTTTGGTTTCCTACCAAGTGTCGCAAAGAATACTTCATCGGTTCTTCGGCCGACGATATCGCTTGCCGATACCGCCGAGCGGATCCAAACAGTACCTTGGAATAATTAAATAATTATTTAATTACTGGAGAAAATTCCGGGTGTTACAATCCTACCCCCCTTAAATTAGTTTCGTCCTCGAAACTATAGGTCGACGAGGTGCTTGAGTATTTCCTTTCCCTACTTTCTCCTCGGGTTGCCACGTTGTTCCTTTCGTAGTTCGTCCAATACTACTTGCTAGGGAAATTCTCTCCCCTTGGAACTTCTTACCATCCTTGTCCTCGGTGTTCACAAATGAGACTATGAGTGATAGGTCATCCTTGAGTTGCGAGTGCTCTAACTCAACAACTATGCATAAGCCTTCCTGACTTAATTGCATTCCCGACTCCCGTCGTCAGGGTCTTTCGAGGTAGGCATGTTCCTCGTTTCATGCTCCAATCCTCTTACTAGCGTAGTCCTTACGCCTGCTCTGAGAAGTTCTCATATTTTCTTTACTCTTCTCAAACCCTTCCATGGTTTCTTTACTAGTGTAGCTCGAAACATCTCGCGTACCCACTTCGCTTTGCAGGGTTCCATCCCTAGGTTGGACGATTGTCATCGCCGAAGATAAACTCTATCAAAGGTAGTTGTTCCCTCCATCTTTTTCAATGGTCCAAAACACAAGCCTTGCAAATCCTCTAGTGATCCCAATATCTGTTTAGTTCTGCTTTGCCGTCGAAGGGTGACAGAAGAATCTTGATCTCGTCTTCAAATATCATTGGGCAAAAAGTTGAGCAATTAAGCACGTAGGTAACATTCAAGTTTCCACGTAAGGCGCATTCCACACAGAAATAAATAAACAGTGTGGTCGATGGCTCTACGATTCCTATGTGCACATACAACTCCCCGTTATACAAAGAAATTTCATTCAAAAAGATAGCACCAGACCCCGTAAGTTGGTGGGACACTCAACCAATTTCCGTGCGAAAAAGTTCCGCGGATAGTCGGGAGTTGTCACTTACACGAGTACGTTTCGCATAACGTTCCCGAAAGATTTCATCTCCGGTCTAGGGTGCTGCTTAACCCTAACTGTAACGACTTTAAATTGCTCGATTTCGACGAGAGGGCTTCAACTCTAAGCTCCTTGGATTCATTCCCTCAAGAGCGATTGGAATATCATTCCATACCCGAGGTGATGTTGGGCATGTTCCGTGCAGTTAAGCACCCTTTGAAAGCATACTTCTGACGTCTGTTGTACGTTGAAGATTTTCATTGTGGGTAGAGGTGAGCTGACTTGAACAATCCTCGAATACCCATATCCATCGATGTGCCATCCCACTTCCACTCGGGGACGTTAAGGGGCTGGAACATTTCTGCCAGCTCCTCATGTTCCGTCCTTGCCTTCTGACAAGTAAGGTATGCCATCACACTCAGTCTGTCTGCTTCCTTGTTCATGATAGCCTGATCCAACTTCAGACCTTGAAACTGTTTGAAAAATTCCATCTTTCTCACTGTCGTGGTGGAGGCATTCATTGCTGGTTGATCCAAGACCTGGCAACCACGATGAACTCCCTTAGATGGTACTACGGGGTAAAATCCTACTCCCTCATGGGCTTTGCCCATTCACGCCGCTTCAAGCTTCCTCCTTCAAATCAAACGAGTATTCCAAATTCCTCGTGATAGCTGAAGGTAGTGTAGCACCCTCATAGGGGTGGCGTCTTCATATCTTGAGCGCAAACCCCACTGCGGCTAGTTCCAACTGATATTTTGGATAGCTCTGCTCTGGCGACTTTAACCGTTCCCAAACAGGCACCACCAACTTGAGGTCCTGCTTCAGAACACGGCCTATCCTTTGGTATACGTATCGACATCGACTGCATATTTTTCTCCCTGTTATGGTAACTAGTGTTGATGAAGTCATCCACTGTTTCTCCATTCGTCGATAACCGGATTTATCCCTCTTGGTCCTTGCAAAATGTTGGTCCTTCCTAGTGAGTCGCATTTGCGGTCCCACTAGCTTTGAGAGTTCTTCGGTGAAGCATCGGTAGTAACCATCCAAGTCAAAGCAACTCTTCGTCCTCAATTGTTGTCTTCAATCGGTCCCATGCTAACCCTCATTCCACTTGGCTAGGTCAACTGTGATTCCTTCCCTTGAAATCACATGTCAAAAAGGTTTTAATCCTTTGAGTCGAACTCGGACTTGAAGGACTGGCATACCGCTTCTTCTCCGTAATACATGCGGTACTGGTCGAAGACAGCTTCTCCTGTTCTTCGAAAATCTTGGCGCACCCAAGTACGTCATCAAGCATTAAGGCCACGAATGGTCCAAGAGTGGCTGAGATCTCCCCGTCCTCATATCTTACGAAGACGACTGGTGCATTGGTCACTCAAGGCACCGCATGACACTCGTTCGGTCCGTGAACAGTTCTGGAAATGGTCTTAGGAACATCTTCTTCCTCAATCTGATTCTGAAGATGTAGTGGTCCTGGTCGATCTTAGGGAACCACACTGCTTCTCAAGTTGGTTCACCAAGTTATCGGTCCTTAGAAAGGATATTGATCTCTTATTGTCATTCCACTCAGTTTTCATCAATCCATACAGGGTCGGAATTAAATTAAAATTGGGCACAAGTCAGGGGCTCAACGCATGAGCGTTGGCCCTCCAACACTTGAGCGTTGAAATTACAAAATTCCTGGACTCCAAGTCAGGGATCCAACGCATGAGCGTTGGCTTCCCAATGCTTAGGCGCTGGGTACGTCTGATGGTTCATTGCCTTGCCTCTCTTCTCTTCTTTCTTGATGGCTCTTGATTATCATAAATGCCCATCATGTGGCCACTTCTTTGTCTCTAAACAGCTGAATAACATCAATTCTCTTCTTCAATTATTTTTTCCACATGCTTAAAACAACAAAAACAATTGATGCTTCTTCTTCTTCATTTATTTTCAGCCACAATTCTTCCTTTATTTGCATCAAGATCCCCACAAATGTTCCTTAATTAACCAGAACCTCTAACAAGGACCAAAAATACAATAAACAAAACTAAAAAGACTAAAAACACAAAAGGTGCTAAACCATATGCAAATGCAAAAATAAAGTGAAAACTCTAACAAAATAAAATAAAAACTATACGAGACTCAATAAAAATAAAATAAAATAAAATAGAATAAAATAAAAAGACACTAAAAATATCATACAAATCCCAGTCATCACACCACTATACCCAATGACAGCTTTTCCTCAAGCGTAAAACACTTAAAGAAAGCTTATCCTCAAGCTTAGAACAAGTTACCCAAACTAGCACAATATAGCTCAAGATACATTTTTCAAAGAAAGCATAGTTGGTTGAAAAACATGCATGTTAGGGAAACAAAGTTTATCAAGAAAAACTTAAGCATGGTATTTGATCAAAGCAGAAGAATGAGTTCACCAATTAAAGCTCACAAATTAACAGTTCAATGAATAACAAGTGAATTGAAACTAATCTGCCTATCATTCAAATCAAAACCAAACAAGTACAACAGTGCTATTTTGGAGAGACTATAAGGGTTAAAACTTGACCAAGGGTTCAGAAACAGGTATGGATTTCAAGAACTTGGCAACTCAAATGGCTGACTCAGATTATGACTCATGTTAAGTGATTTTTCTTGACTAAGAGCTTTAAATAATTTAGCACATAGGCTCTCTTAATTCTTTTCTTCTTTTTTTTCAATTTTTTTCTCTAAGGCACATACCTCAGATTTTTCAATTTCCAATTTTTTACATTTTTCTTTTTTCAAAGAGAAACCTATACATACATAGCTCTAACATTTCCCTTTTTCAGAATCACTTAACCACTCAACAATAATTCCAATAGTAGGCTCCAATAAAAATAGACTCAATTTCAAGGCTCAATGTGGCTTACTAAGAGAAAATTAACTTTTTCAAGATCAAATTCTGAGTTCTCCAAAATTTCCTAAAGGTCTCTCTCAAGATAACTAAACATGCAAGAATTCAGTCAACATGTAACACAAGGCAGAAAAGTACAATCACAAGTAATCAGAGTCCTCAAAGCACTCCGAAAAAACAGTGTAAGTGGTACCCTTTTTAGAACTCACTCAAGATCATACCAAAGCTCAGTCAACTAGAATCCATTCATAACCTAACTACATGCAATTCTACCCTGCAAAAGATCAAATGTATCATTTTAAAAAACAGCATAGCATAGGGTAAAACCACTTAAAGGTTAAGTAACATGGCATTATCTGGGATGCAGATCACTGACTCAAATGCACACTTAAAAATCATAAAATAAAAATACTAGAAATAAAAAAAAGCTAAAAAGAAGAAAAAACAAAAAAAAAAAACCTATGGTCAGTGTTCAGAGATTCATGGGGTTTTCTTCTTCATCAGGACTACTTGCTCATTTGTCACTGGTACCACCTGCTTCTTTATTCAACAAAAGAAAACAAACAAACAAAGTAAAACAAAAAAACCAACTTTGGCCTGCCTGAGCCTCAATTCTTGAGCGTTGGCATTCCAACGCTTGAGCGTTGGAATTAAAAAAACAAATTCTACGATTCCAGGGGCTCAGCGCATGAGCGTTGCCCCCCCCCCCCCAACGCTTGGGCGTTGGGTTTTATGAAAACCTGGGAAGTTGGCAGGGGCTCAACGCATGAGCATTGAGCCTCCAACGCTTGGGCATTGGATACCTGCAGAATCAAACTATTTTTTTTTCATATGCAGAAAGTAAAAATAGAACCTTAATAAAATGAAATCACTTACCAAACCTTCCATGGGTTGTCTCCCAAGCATCCCAATGTTATAGTCTTTGGTAGACTCTTCCCCTTTTAATCAATAAGGGGGCAAAACTTTCTTCCCTTGATGACCAAGTCATCACTCAACTTATTGGTTTCTTCTTCATCGGACTCAAAATGTTTAATAGTCCTGAACACTGAGAACTTAAATTTCTCTTCTCCTACCTTCAAAGATAGAAGGCCTTTTGCCAATTGATCTTGGCATTACCTGTTGCAAGAAAATGCCTCCCAAGGATCAATGGCACCTTGGAATCTTCCTCCATGTCCAGAATTACAAAGTCAACAGGGAAGGTAAATTTATCAACCCTGACCAATACATCCTCTGCTACCCCATATGGGTGTTTGATTGACCTGTCCGCCAGCTGCAAAGACATGAGAGTAGGAGTTGCCTCCCCTATGTCCAATCTATGGGTCATAGAAAGGGGCATCAAATTGATACTAACTCCTAAGACAAACAATTCCTTGGCATTAGGTAAACCTTTAACATTTACTGGAATGGTGAAACTCTCAGGATTCTTTAACTTTTGGGGGAGTTTCCTTTGGACAATGACACTACATTCCTCAGTGAGCATAATTGTTTCCTCAGCCTTACTTAGTTTCCTTTTCCTAGAAAGAATATCTTTCATGAACTTAGAGTATGTTGGCATTTGTTCTAAAGCTTCAGAAAAAGGGATGTTTATCTCAAGTTTCTTGAAAATTTCAAGGAACCTAGAAAACTGTTTTTCTAAATTCTTTTTAATCAAAGCTTTAGGGTAAGGAACCCTGCCAACACATCTACTAGGAAAAACCTTGATCTTCTCATTTCAGAATCCACAACAACATTATTATCAATCATATCCCCACCCTCTTTATCTTTTCCCTCACTACTCTTTTCATCTTCAGGAACAATCCTATCAGGCATAGTTCTACCACTCCTAAGAGTAATTGTAGACACATTCTCTAATTTTTCTTTTGGATTAACAAGAGTGTCTAACGGTAACGTACCTGGGATTCTCTCTGCTATGGTCTTGGCAAGTTGGCCAACCTGAACTTCCAAATTTCTTATGGAAGCTTCATGATTTTTGGAGTTCGTCCTTGTCTCGCTCATGAATTGAGTAGTCTGTTGGGTCATTTCACCAACAATCTCTTCCAGGATCTTCTTCCCTTGCCTTGGATTTTGAGGAACTGGAGGCCTTTTGCTTTGATATGGCCTTTGAAATTGTCTTTGTCCTCCGGCCTCTCCCTGATTCTGATCCCTCCAAGAAAAGTTAGGGTGATTCCTCCAATTAGGATTATATGTGTTGCCATGGGGATTATTCTAAAAATTCCCCATGGCCTTCACTTCAGCTTCTAACCCATCCTCCTCAGGATTCAACTAGACTCCCTCCATCCGCTTGACCATGACATCAACCTTCCTAGATAGTAATTTATTGGAAGCTAAAATAGTATCAAATGCTTCCACCTCATACATACCTTTCCGTATGGCCCTGTCTTGGTTGGAATGAGCATCCCTTGTAGAAAGTTTGTTGATTAAATCAAGGGCTCCCTGAGTTGGTAGAGCATCAAAGGCTCCACTGGCTGCGGTATCAAGCTTGTCCCTTGTATAATCATTGAGAGCTGCATAAAATTTCTCCACTTGGTCAGCAGTGGATATGTTATGGCCTGGGCAGCGCCTTAGGAGTCCTTTGAATCTTTCCCATTTCTCATTCAAGTTCTTCGAGTCCTGTTGAATAAAGGATTTGATTTCCTGCTTCAACTTCCTTATCCTGTTGTAGGGAAATAATCTAGCTGTTAATTTCTCAGATAGATCATCCCAAGAGGTGATACTCTGGTGTGGTTGAGAGGATAGCCACTCCTCCGCTACATCCCTGAGAGAGAATGGAAACAGCATCAACCTTACCATATCCAAATGCACATTACTTCGCCTCAAGGTGGAACAATGCCTAGTGAACCTCTCCAGGTGGGTGTGAACATCCACATTTGCACTTCCTCCAAACTGGTTTTGGCTAACCAATGATATGAAATATGGAGGAATCTGGAAGTCCGACAATGCATCGGCCGACACCACAATGCTCCCCTCAAAATTATAGTCCACTCGGGGGGCTGTGATGTCACGAAGAGAACGGTTAGCATCCCCTTCCTCAGCTTCTTGCTGCTGTCTAGTGAGTCGTGCATCGACCCCTGCGGTGAGTCGTGCATCAACCTCTACAACAAGATGTTCTTCATACTCGTCACGAAGACGTGCCTCCATCTCAGCTTGGGTTTCTGCCATTGCTTGTGCTAGTCTCTAGAGTGCAAGTCTGCGATGAAACGTTCTTTCAATTTTAGGATCAAAATTAAAATCACCTAACATGCAGAACAAACAAGTCAAGAGCACCTATTCACAACTCAGAAAAAATTCTAGTAACCAAAAAGCTTTAAACAATCAACAAAAAGGTCTTAAAAAACAGAAACCTATCCTCGGCAACGGCCCAAAAACTTGATATCCAATCTGCAAGTGCACGGAGGATATCGTGTAATATAAAAGATGTTGAACCCACAGGGATAGGTTGAATTTCAAGACCCCAAATCAATTGTTTATGATAGTGGAATCGCAAGTGTACGATTTACTATCGCGTAATATAAAAAGATCGAACCCAAGGGATAGGTGTTCTTATTGATATACAATTTAGTACTCGTGCAATAAAAATAAAAGATAAAATATGAAGTTGGTTTGTTTTTAGAACAAAGATATAGCAAAAAAAGGATAAGAAATAAAAATGATAAGAGTTAAGCTTCTCGGGTTGATTTACATAGTCTATAAAAATGCTAGCAAGTTCCTACTTATTTTCTGAATTTTAAATCCATGTTCATGATGCTATAACCTAGAATTTCTACATCCTAATGATCTTAAGAAATGTAGAACTTTCTTCCTAATTACTAAATACATTAACCAGAAAAGAAGATGAAGCATGAATTCGGGCCAACATAAGGTTACGTCTATCCTAATGATCTTTAGAGATATATACTTATAACCTTTTTTAGATCCTAGTTCCCTTACTACTTATCAAATGATCTTATGACATAAGTAATAAGTAAATCTTCTTGTGTACAGCAAGATAACAATATGAGCAAGGAAATAAAACAAGAACTGAAAATAAAACTCAGAAAGGTAGAAACAAAACTAAAACATAATTTATAAACTACTACAACCCAAGAAACTTAAAGAAGAATTAGCCAAGCATGGCTAAAAGAGTCATTGAATTACCCTGGATAGGAGCTCAAATATGGTGATAATGAAATCGCAAGTGTACAATTTTACTATCGCGTAATAAAAATGTTCGAACCCAAATGATAGGTGTTCTTGTTAATATTAAGTTTAGTACTTAAACAGAAAAATAAAAAGATGTATTTGTTGGAAGTTTGTTCAAGGTAGCACATGGAAATAGCAATAAAATAGAAAAGAATAAGATGATAGCAAATAAGCTTCTTGGGTTGGTTTACATAGTCTATATAATATGCTAGCAAGTTCCTACTTAATTTATGAATTATAAATCTAACTTCATGATGCTATAGCCTAATTATCTACAAGTTAATTCCTTACACATTGTAGAACTTTCTTTCTAATTACTAAATTCAATTCCTTGCAACTTAGTTAACTAGAGAAGAAGATGAAGAAGAAATTCAGGCCAACATAAAGTTACGTCCTTCCTAATTCCTTAGTGAAGTATACTTATAACCTTTTTTAGATCCTAGGTCCCTTACTACTTACCAATTTCCATTCGAATAAGTAATAAGCAAGAAATCTTTTGCGCATAAGAAGAATGAAGAACAAGGAAATAAAACATGAAATAGAAGTAATATTCAGAAAGGTAAAAACAAACTAAAGCATAAATATAAACTATTACAACCCAAGAAACTTAAAGAAGAATTAGCCAAGCATGGCTAAAAGAATCATTGAATTACCCTGGATAGGAGCTCAAGTTTGGCTTCCCACAATTCCTAGGAACAATGATCTTTGAGGGAGAAAGAGAGAATACTTGTTGTATTCTAAAAAGGTGTGTCTTACAAGTGAAGAAAAGGGTCCTATTTATAGTAAAATTCCAGCCTCCAGCGCTTGAGCGCTGGCATTCCCAACGCATGGGCGCTAGGATGCATTAAAAATCCACTTTCTGTCCGAGGCCCAGCGCTTGAGCGCTGGCTTTCCAACGCTTGGGCGCTGGGTCAACATCTGACTCATCATCCAGTCAGAACCCCAGCGCTGGAGCGCTGGGATCCCAACGCTTGAGCGTTGGGACGCTGCTTCTTCATCTTCAAGCTTTTCCTTCCTTCTTCATTCATGGTAGTGGGTTTTGATGGCCATAAAATGCCACTACTCAGCCTTGTTTAATTCTGAAACCCTTCCTCCACTAACATCAATTCTTTCAACAATATTTTCCATGTGCTAAATTAGAGAGTGATTCTTCATATTCTTCTTTTTCACTTTGGTCCTCTCTTGGTTAGCACTTCAATTCAAGCCCTCATATTCTCCCAATCTTCACTTTAAATCCTCCACTCTTTGAAATTTTACACTTTGGTCCCTGACTTCCTGAAACTTTACATATTGGTCCCTGAACAAAAATGATAACTAAACCAGCTTTTTCTAAAAATACAAAATAACAAGAAAAAATTCCTAAAAATATAAAATAAAGCTAGAAAATCTAATAAAATCTAATCTACATGCAAAATTAAAAATAAATAGAAAATCTATATAAAAAGACTAAAAAACCTATATGTGACTCAAAAATAATAAAATAAAAAGACTAAAAATAGCCTAAAAACATCATATAAAATCCACTCATCACACCACTATACCCAACGACAGCTTGTCCTCAAGCGACAAAACTTAAAGAAAAACTCGTCCCTGGGTTTTGAGAAAGTTTCATCTGATTAAAACATGAAGCACAAAAACCTTTCAAAGAAAGCTTAGCAGATAAGAAAGACATGCATGTTTTATAGACAAAGAATCAAGAAGGTTAGGCTTGGCTTTTAACATGTTTGAGTTCATCAATTAAGCTCACAAAATGATATTCTCCATGAAAACAAGAAAGCTCAATAATCCTGCCTATAATTCAAATCAAAATTGAAGTAAAGCAACCAAGTGATGTTGAAGAGATTTTTAGGGTTGTAACTTGGCCAAAGGGTTGAACAATTTAAGGTATGGAATTCGAGAAATTGGCAACTCTAGTGGCTGACTCAGAATCTGTTGTTAAGTGATTTTCCTTGACTAAGCTTAAACAATTCAGCACAAGGGTCCTCTCAATTTTTCTCTTTTTTTTTTTTTTTGAACAAAGTAGTGGAATGTATGGGATGAATGACTTGAATTTTACTCCCCTCATACTCTTTCTCACCCCACCACTTCATTATTTTTTCTTTCTTTTTCATAAGGCACATACCTTATTTTTTCAACTTTTTTCCTTCATCTTTTTTAGAGAGAAACCCACATACATAGCTCTAACAATTTAGCACATGAATCACAATAACAACTTTAAGAATTATCACATAAAGTAGGCTCCGAAGAATGACTCTTTTAAGGCTCAAAAAGGGGCTACTAGTGGATATAACATTTCAAGCAAAAATGTGAGTTTTCAAAAATGCCTATAATCTCTTCTCAACTCACAAAGTGTACAAAACTCCAATCAACATGCAACACAAGGCAGGAAAATTTCACAATCAAGAATTCAGAGTCCTCAGCTCTCAGAAAAAAGATAAGGTAAGTGGTACCCTTTTTAGAACTCAGAAAAAGACTTTGCCAACAACCCAACAATCAAGATATCAAAAATCCTTTCTACAGCATGCAATCCTAACTGCTTAAAAACATAGAACTTTTTCACAAGGCAGTTCAATCAGATAAAGCATTTCACAAAGCTATAGCAATATTCAGAATGGATAATATACTCAAGACTCATGCAAAAAGAAAACAGAAAAACTAAACTAAACTAAAAATAAAACTAAAAACTATAAAAATAAAAACAAAAACAAAGAAGCTGGTATGGTAACAAATTTTCCACAAAAGTCCAAGGGAACCTCAATGTAAAAATCAATTTGAACACTTAAGTTCAAGAGGGCTCTCCCTCCTTTTGGTACCTATCCTGTAACATTGAACAAACAAAAGTCTCACAAGTAAAAACTTGCTTGACTTGTTAGTTCCAAATTCAGCATACTCAAGAACATGGGTTGAAAAATTTGTGTCCACCTTAAAAACAAGAATTCTTGAGTTCCCACAAATTAAAACCAGTTTAGAACCAAGGGAAAACTCATAGAACCTTAAAACTTCCAGAAAATGGTGAACACAAAATTTATTAAAAACTAAAAACAGCAAACAAAAGCAAAAACAGCAAACTGCCCGAGCTCCAGCGCTTGAGCGTTGGGGATACCAACGCTTGGGCGCTGGAATTAAAATAAAAACTGGGCATCAGAGGTCCCAGCGCCTGAGCGCTGGGTTCCAACGCTGTGGCGCTGGAAATTAAAAAAAATAAAAAGCTGGGATTCCAGGGGCATAGCGCATGAGCGCTGGCCCCCCCAACGTCTAAGCACTGGGATCAACTGGAATCAGAGGTTGTGAAGCAGGGGCCTAACGCTTGAGCGTTGGCCTCCAGCGCTCGAGCGCTGGCCTCGCCTGCAGCAGAAACATAAAATTTCTTTTCTTTTATTTATGTACAAGAGTTGTGCAAAAATTTAAATGACAAAAATTTAAACTATCCTAAGTTGGGTTGTCTCCCAACCAGCTCAATGTTAAGGTCCGAGATAGACCCTTCCCTTTAATCAATTGGGGGCATCTAACAAAGCAAAAACATCTTGTTTGTCAAAATCTCCCCCCAAGTATGGTTTCAATCTTTGTCCATTGACAGTGAATACATTCTTTGTAACTTCATTTTCTATTTCTACCGCACCATGGGGGAAGACTTTGGTGATCCTGAATGGTCCTGTCCACTTGGACCTCAATTTTCCAGGAAACAATCTCAGTCTTGAGTTATATAATAACACAAGCTGTCCTGGACTTAATTCTTTTGGCACAATTTTCTTATCATGCCACTTCTTAGTCCTCTCTTTGTAGATCCTAGCATTGTGATATGCTTGGAGTCTAAATTCATCCAGCTCATGTACCTGTACCTGTCTTTTATCCCCAGCTTCCTTGGGATCCATGTTCAAATATTTCAAAGCCCAAAAGGCTTTATGCTCAAGTTCCACAGGTAAATGACAAGTCTTACCATAAACCAACTGGTAAGGAGAGGTTCCAATAGGAGTTTTAAACGCAGTTCGATAAGCCCACAAGGTGTCATCTAATTTTTTTGACCAATCCTTCCTTGAGGTACCAACTGTTTTTTCCAAAATCCTTTTTAACTCCCTATTAGAAACCTCTACTTGTCCACTAGTTTGGGGGTGATAGGGGGTAGCAATTTTATGATTAACACCATATTTTTTCAAAAGAGTTTCAAAAGCTTTATTACAAAAATGCTTACCTCCATCACTGATTATTGCTCTTGGCACCCCAAATCTAGTAAAAATCTTTTTCTTCAGAAAATCCAGAACAACTTTTCCATCATTTGTGGGAAGGGCTGATGCTTCAACCCACTTAGAAACATAGTCAACAGCAACTAAAATATACTGGCAACCAAAAGAAGGTGGAAAGGGTCCCATGAAATCAATGCCCCAAACATCAAAAAGCTCAACTTCCAAAATCATTTTTTGGGGCATCTCATTCCTTCTTGAGATATTACCAGTTCGTTGACAGCGATCACACCTTACCACAAATGCTCTACTATCTTTGAAAATAGTAGGCCAATAAAAACCACTTTGAAGGACTTTAGCTGCAATCCTCTCACCTGAAAAATGGCCTCCATAATCGGAGCCATGGCAATGCCATAAAATAGCCTCAAATTCTTTTTCTGGAATACACCTTCTAATAATCCCATCAGAACATTCTCTAAACAAATAAGGTTCATCCCAGAAAAAGAATTTAGCATCATGCAAAAATTTCTTCTTTTGTTGCCAAGTCAAATCAGAAGGCAACACACCAGCAGCTTTAAAATTAGCTAAATGTACATACCATGGAGCTATCTCTTGGACAGCTAAAAGCCTCTCATCTGGGAACTCCTCTTGAATAGGAATTGGATCGGAGTTCCCTTCTTCAAGTCTTGACAAATGGTCTGCTACACCATTGTCCTTCCCTTTCCTGTCCACAATTTCAAGATCAAACTCTTGCAAGAGTAAGATCCACCTGATCAGCCTGGGTTTAGCTTCCTGCTTAGCAAACAAGTACTTCAATGCAGCATGGTCAGTATGCACGATAACTTTAGTACCCAAAACGTAAGGTCTGAATTTGTCTAGAGCATAGACAACGCTCAACAACTCCTTTTCAGTTGTAGCATAATTTTTTTTAGCTTCATTCAGAACCTTACTAGCATAATAAATCACATGCAAAACTTTTCCATTTTTCTGACAAAGAACAGCCCCTATTGCATTACCACTAGCATCACACATAATTTCAAAAGGAAAATCCCATTGGGGAGCAACAATGATAGGGGCTGAAACAAGTTTTTCCTTTAATAATTTAAAAGCAGCCAAACACTCATCATTAAAGATAAAAGGAGCTTCTTTTTCAAGGAGATTTGTCATAGGCTTAGCAATTTTAGAAAAATCTTTTATAAATCGCCTATAAAAACCTGCATGACCAAGAAAGCTTCTTATACCTTTAATATTAGTGGGAGGAGGTAGATTTTCAATAATTTCAGTTTTAGCTTTATCTACCTCAATCCCTTTTTCAGAAATCTTGTGCCCAAGCACAATGCCATCTTTTACCATAAAATGACATTTTTCCCAATTAAGTACCAAATTCTTTTCTTGGCACCTAACAAGAATCCTTTCCAAATTGTTCAAACACTTGTCAAAGCTGGGGCCATATACAGAAAAATCATCCATGAATACTTCCATACATTCACCAATTAAATCATAAAAAATAGCAAACATACATCTTTGGAAGGTTCCTGGAGCATTACACAAGCCAAAAGGCATTCTTTTATAAGCAAACACCCCGAAAGGGCAAGTAAAAGCAGTTTTTTCTTGATCCTTAGGATCAACAACAATTTGATTATATCCTGAATATCCATCCAGGAAACAATAGTACTCATGGCCAGCCAACCTGTCAAGCATTTGATCAATAAAGGGAAGGGGGAAATGATCTTTCCGGGTGGCAGAATTTAGCCTCCGGTAATCTATACAAACCCTCCATCCAGTTACCTTCCTGGTGGGGATCAATTCATTATTCTCATTAGGAACCACTGTAATTCCCCCTTTCTTGGGAACTACCTGAACGGGACTAACCCATTCACTATCAGAAATGGGATAGATGATCCCTGCATCAAGCAATTTAATCACTTCTTTCCTTACCACCTCTTTCATGGCAGGATTAAGTCTTCTTTGGGGTTGGACTACAGGTTTAACTTGTTCTTCTAAACAAATTTTATGCATACAAACAGTGAGGCTTATGCCCTTAATATCCTCTATAGTCCAACCCAAAGCAGATTTATGAGCTCTAAGAATTCTTACCAGTTTTTCTTCTTCAAGAGGAGAGAGGGAACTACTCACAATGACTGGCTTATTATTACCTTCCTCAAGAAATACATACTTAAGGGTGGAAGGTAAGGGCTTCAATTCCCTCTTTTCCTCTTGAACTTCTTCCTCTCTTTTCAGCTCCTCTACCCAATTTTTCGTTGATGGGAAAAAATGGGCAGCTTCCAGATATCTTGCCATTTCAATGACCTGTTCGTCATTGCTGTCTATATCTTCAAAATCCAACCCCTCAGAGATTATAGTCTCTAAAGGATCTTCTTTCCACATGGCAACAACTGTTAGGCAAAAATATTTTTTTATATATTTTTTTATATATACAAGAAGTACTAGACAAAATAAAAATAAGAACTTGAGAGAACCTATCCCCGGCAACGGCGCCAAAAACTTGATAATGAAATTGCAAGTGTACAATTTTACTATCGCGTAATAAAAATGTTCGAACCCAAAGGATAGGTGTTCTTGTTAATATTAAGTTTAGTACTTAAACAGAAAAATAAAAAGATGTATTTGTTGGAAGTTTGTTCAAGGTAGCACATGGAAATAGCAATAAAATAGAAAAGAATAAGATGATAGCAAATAAGCTTCTTGGGTTGGTTTACATAGTCTATATAATATGCTAGCAAGTTCCTACTTAATTTCTGAATTATAAATCTAACTTCATGATGCTATAGCCTAATTATCTACAAGTTAATTCCTTACACATTGTAGAACTTTCTTTCTAATTACTAAATTCAATTCCTTGCAACTTAGTTAACTAGAGAAGAAGATGAAGAAGAAATTCAGGCCAACATAAAGTTACGTCCTTCCTAATTCCTTAGTGAAGTATACTTATAACCTTTTTTAGATCCTAGGTCCCTTACTACTTACCAATTTCCATTCGAATAAGTAATAAGCAAGAAATCTTTTGCGCATAAGAAGAATGAAGAACAAGGAAATAAAACATGAAATAGAAGTAATATTCAGAAAGGTAAAAACAAACTAAAGCATAAATATAAACTATTACAACCCAAGAAACTTAAAGAAGAATTAGCCAAGCATGGCTAAAAGAATCATTGAATTACCCTGGATAGGAGCTCAAGTTTGGCTTCCCACAATTCCTAGGAACAATGATCTTTGAGGGAGAAAGAGAGAATACTTGTTGTATTCTAAAAAGGTGTGTCTTACAAGTGAAGAAAAGGGTCCTATTTATAGTAAAATTCCAGCCTCCAGCGCTTGAGCGCTGGCATTCCCAACGCATGGGCGCTAGGATGCATTAAAAATCCACTTTCTGTCCGAGGCCCAGCGCTTGTGCGCTGGCTTTCCAACGCTTGGGCGCTGGGTCAACATCTGACTCATCATCCAGTCAGAACCCCAGCGCTGGAGCGCTGGGATCCCAACGCTTGAGCGCTGGGACGCTGCTTCTTCATCTTCAAGCTTTTCCTTCCTTCTTCATTCATGGTAGTGGGTTTTGATGGCCATAAAATGCCACTACTCAGCCTTGTTTAATTCTGAAACCCTTCCTCCACTAACATCAATTCTTTCAACAATATTTTCCATGTGCTAAATTAGAGAGTGATTCTTCATATTCTTCTTTTTCACTTTGGTCCTCTCTTGGTTAGCACTTCAATTCAAGCCCTCATATTCTCCCAATCTTCACTTTAAATCCTCCACTCTTTGAACTTTTACACTTTGGTCCCTGACTTCCTGAAACTTTACATGTTGGTCCCTGGACAAAAATGATAACTAAACCAGCTTTTTCTTAAAATACAAAATAACAAGAAAAAATTCCTAAAAATATAAAATAAAGCTAGAAAATCTAATAAAATCTAATCTACATGCAAAATGAAAAATAAATAGAAAATCTATATAAAAAGACTAAAAAACCTATATGTGACTCAAAAATAATAAAATAAAAAGACTAAAAATAGCCTAAAAACATCATATAAAATCCACTCATCATATGGCTTCCCACAAGTCCTAGGAACAATGCTCAAGAGGGAGAAAGAGAGAATACTTGTTGTATTCTAAGAAGGTGTCCTCTACAAGTGAAGAAAATGGTCCTATTTATAGTAAAAATCCAGCCTCTAACGCTTCAGCGCTAGAATTCCCAACGCTTGGGCGCTGGAAGCATTAAAAATCCACTGCCAGACCGAGGGCCAGCGCTTGAGCGCTGGCTTCCCAGCGCTGCAGCGCTGGGCACTGCTTCTTCAACTTCAAGTTTTTCCTTCCTTCTTCATGGTAGTGGGTTTTGAATGCCATAAAAAGCCACTACTCAGCCCTTAATCAATTCTGAAACCTCTCCTCCACTATCATCAATCCTTCAACATAATTTCCCATGTGCCAATTTGAAGAGAGTTGCTTCATATTCCTCTTTTTCACTTTTAGTCCTCTCTTGGTTAGCACTCCAATCAAAGCCCTTTAATTCTCTCAATCTTCACTTCTAGCCCTCCACTCTTGAACCTTTCCACTTTGATCCTTGATTTCCTGAAACTTTACACATTGGTCCCTGGACAAAAATGATAACTAAACCAGCTTTTTCTAAAAATATAAAATAAAGCTAGAAAAACAAATAAAATCTAATCTATATGCAAAATGCAAAATAAATATAAAATCTACATAAAAACAATAAAAAACCTATATGTGACTCAAAAATAATAAAATAAAAAGACTAAAAAATACCTAAAAACATCATATAATATCCACTCATCAGTTTACAACTTAAAACAGAAAATTAAAAGGTTTTGATTGTTGATTGTTTTTAGGAAAAAATGAATAGGAAAAAGAACAAGATAAATATTTGATAAAATCAGTACTTGGGTTGAGCTTCACTAATTCTAACTTAAGCTACCAGAATCAATTTCATATATGAATTTTAGCACATGTTCTTAGGTGATTTAGCCTAGGGTTTCTACTTGTTAATTCCTTAAGGAAGAAGAACTTCCAATTCGATTACTAAGCCTAATGCCTTAGTGATTAGTTAATCCAATTGAAGATTAATTTCTGAGTTCAGGCCATCACTAACAATCCTACCCTTATACCTAAGTGGCATGCAATTGTTCTTTCTATTCCCAATTCCCCTAATTCCTGATAACTACCATTGCATAAGAATTAGGCAATAACACTTGTGTAAAGCAAGATAAATGATAAACATGGAATAGAAACTAAGAACATAAACCTTTATTCATATAATGAAAATAGAAACCTAAAACATAGCTAAAAAGCAGATTCACTACAACCCAAGATACTAGAAAACTTAGCCAAGTATGGCTAAGGGAAACATAATAAGAACCTGAATTGAGAGCTCAAGAATTGGCTTCCCACACCTCAGGAAATGCTCAGAACAAGAGTAGTACAAAGTATCTTTAGGTATCTAAGTGTTTCTCCAAGTGTCTTTACAAAAGAAACAAGCAGCCTATTTATAGATATTTTTGATGGCGACCCAACGCTCAGGCATTGGATTCAAGTGCCACCAGACGTGGCCAAACAGGGGCTCAACGCATGAGCGTTGGCCCTTCCAACGCTTGGGCGTTGGAATTAAATTAAAACTGGGCACAAGTCAAGGGCTCAATGCATGAGCGTTGGCCTTCCAACGCTTGAGCGTTGGAATTACGAAATTCCTGGACTCTAAGTCAGGGACCCAACACATAAGCGTTGGCTTCCCAATGCTAAAGCGCTGGGTACGTCTGATGGTTCATTGCCTTGCCTCTCTTCTCTTCTTTCTTGATGGCTCTTAATTATCATAAATGCCCATCATGTGGCCACTTCTTTGTCTCTAAACAGCTGAATAACATCAATTCTCTTCTTAAGTTCTTTTTTCCACATGTTTAAAACAACAAAAACAATTGATGCTTCTTCTTCTTCATTTATTTTCAGCCACAATTCTTCCTTTATTTGCATCAAGATCCCCACAAATGTTCCTTAATTGACCAGAACCTCTAACAAGGACTAAAAATACAATAAACAAAACTAAAAGGACTAAAAAATCAAAGGTTGCTAAACTATATGCAAATGCAAGAATAAAGGGAAAACTCTAACAAAATAAAATAAAAACTATATGAGACTCAATAAAAATAAAATAAAATAAAAAGACACTAAAATTATCATACAAATCCCAGTCATCAATAACATGATGAAGTTACTTTGAGAAGAACTATATTTTGCATATGATGATTTATGACTGAGGATTTTTGTGTGAACTGTTGGTTCATGAGGATTATAATATTTGTATGGTCATAGCATATGAATTATATATATATTGGGTTGATGTGGCGGTGATTCGTCCCGTGGGATCAACTGAGAATTTTTAGGTTGATGTGACGGTAATTTGTCCTGTGGGATCAACCAAGGGCAATGTGGTGGTAATTCGTCCCACGTGATTGTCCTGGCTCGGTTAGGGTGAGTATTGGCCATAATTATGCATATAGATATTGAGGATTAGGAACATGTTTATGTGGTTTTGTAAAATGAGAAATTGTGGTTGTCTTGATATCGTTGATGTTGCTTAACTATTTCTGTTTTGTTTTTTACCTTGCTGTTGTTATATCACAAATGTTATATATTATTTTTTCTTGATTTTCAAGTTAACCCTTTCTACTTGTCTTGTTTGATTGTGTGGGCGCTTAGAGCCACAGATAACCAAGGCAATGAGGCTCAGGAAGGTTGACATGGATGCTCGGACAAGCATTAAAGAAGGACTCAAAGAAATGTAGAACTTAGTTGAAGAATAATTTCTGTTTTTCCGCTGTTTTGAATTTTAGCACATGTTGTGCAACTTTAATTATTTTGAATTATTCCGCGTTTCTATTGATAATTATATAACTTAATATGGGATGATTATTTATTTATAATTATTGAGAAACGTTGTTTTTTGAAACTTGAGTGTTTTTTAGAGGTTTCAAAGTATAATTGCCACATATTTACTATGTGACCTTCAACCCAAAATTGGGGTGTTACAATTATGCAGTAACTACAAAGGGTTTTTCCCTTCCCACCTCGGCAGAGGAAGAACAAGACTCCCTAAAAGAAATGTCCATAGGTGATCTTGTGCAAGAAAGTGGCAAGCTAGAGGCAGAACAAGCATGCATCATTTTGATGATGAAATGTTGTCAGAATCTGCACGACTTGAAGGGTTTAGTACACTTCGTAATAGACCCTGGTTGACTACTTGATTAAAGAGGAAGAAGAGTCTATCGAAGACTTTAAATTCGAGCTTCTTGGGAGACAACCCGAGTTAAGTTTGCTTGTTTCTTTTTATATTAAGTTTATTTTGTTCTTTTATGTTCTGTTTCTTGGTTTTTTATTTAAAAAAAAGGGAGTTTTGTGCTGCAGGGAACCCAACGCCTAGGCGTTGGAGGCTCAACGCTCATGCATTGAGCCCCTTCCAAGCTGCCCATGATTTCATAAATTCCAACGCCCAAGCGTTGGAGGGGCCAACGCTCATGCGTTGAGCCCTTGGAATCCCAGCATTTTTTGTGTAGGCGTTGGCAGCCCAACGCTCATGCGTTGGGGCTCGGGCAAAACAGATTAAGTGTTGTGTTTTCTCTTCTTTTTCCACTATCTCTTCAACTCCCACCCACTTCTTTCAAAAACCACGAACTCAGACCATTATAAATCACCATTTCACCCACATTTCACTTCACACAATTACATTTCACTTCATTCCACTTGGTGCTTGAGTACTTCTTTGCTGCAACTGCTACTTCTTCAACCTTTGTGTGCTTTTGTCTTGTGAACTTCAAGGTTAGCTTCTTGTGTTTTTCTAAGTTCTTCTTCTTATACCTTGATTCTTAGTCAAAATACACATATTGAAAGTTGATTGTTGTTGCTGTCGTGGGTTGTTGCTGCTATTTTGGGGTTGAACATTTTTTCTTTTTGCATGAACAAAATGTACATAGTTTTGATGTTTTTAGACTTGCCCACCAAGTGTTTGATGAAATGTATGAATGAAAACCTTGAGTTCTTTTTATAGTTTCTTGATTGATTCTTGCCATGCATGTTATTGGTGAAGACTCAAGGTAGTTTTGTGAGAATGGTGGGCAATTTTTCTATTTTTGTATAGGACTCTTTGATTTGGTTCTCAAGGAGGGTTGTGCTTAAAGTAGAACTAACTTTCTAATAGTTTCTTTGATTGTTGGATTGTGTGTTCATTGTTGCAGGATGGCACCTAAAAGGAGACACAGAGTTGAGGAACCAATCATTGAGCAAGGTTTTGATGATTCCCGGTTTCTTTCCCTGGAATGGGAGAAGTATTTCTAGGAATTTGTTAACCAGAAAGAGCTGATAAGGGAAAGGCCGGTGGACATTTCTATTGGAGATCCCTACAGGCTAGGGAAGGTTGTGGAGCTGAGAAGATGGAAAGTTCTGTGCAACCCGATAGCTGACGGGTGCCAGACTTTAGTTTGGGAATTCTATGCCAATGCAAGGTATGATCCAAAGATCCAAGGCCTGCCCATCCTGTAACACCCAAATTTTCAGGGCGTTACTGTAGCAAATAAACAGTAAGTAAATATGCGAGAGCTTTTCAAAATGTAGAAAAAGGAGGGTATATTTTTTTTTCAAAACATTTCCTTTTCGAAATATGCCATGGAGAGATGCATTAGTAATATAAATACCCTGATTTATAAATAGCCACATATGAGGCATAAGGTGACTGGCCAGCAGCTTAGAAATAAATTACAAAATGATTTACTTTGAGTTCAAAAGACTTGCTGCCAGTTGTAAGAAAATAAACTAAGACTCCCTACATGGATACTTAGTCATACAAAAATTCATACATAACAATTTAAAACGTCTGTGACAAGTCTTCTCACAATTAGGCACCCGTCTTCTGCCTTGATCTCCATTGAACTGGCTTCCACCCGCGACTTCTAGGTAAGGGTTGTCGGACTGGCGACAAATCGCCAGCAAACACACACAACAGACAAGCAAGGGTCAACTTCTAAAACAGACAATACAAATAAGCAATTCATATATAACACTAACAGACAAATATCTACATCGAGAGGATGCAGGAAAGCCAAATTGATAAATATAATGACCATGCAGGAAAATTTACAAGCAAGCATCAATCACAACACTAATAGAATTTCAACCAAAAACGCACTCAATAAGCAGCACAGAACACGCATAGCAATCATATTACAATCATCCAAGATAATTATGATGGAGCTGAGGTGTAATATAGCCCGAACATTCGGGTTGCTGCAAAGAGTCGGCACATAGCTGATTGGGAATAAACTTGTTACCCCAATCGTATACAACACATAGCCAGCACATAGCCCGCACATAGCTGATTGGGAATGAACTTGTTATCCCAATCGTATACAGCACATAGCCCGCACATAGCTGACTAGGAATAAACTTGTTATCCCAATCGTATACAGAACATAGCCAGCACATAGCTTCCCCACAGTATGCTGGATGGATAGACTTTCTATTCCAACCAGCTGGGGGATGACGACAGCGTCGTCTTGAGGAACATCCCTGCATACAAAATTCATGAGCAAAGAACAACAATAACATGAGCGAGTTCCTCACTCCCATTCCCCACCTAGCGAAAATGTTGTTTTTACGAATCCGAGACCCTTCTTCGAAGGCGGCGTCATCCATGTCGGAGAGCCCGTCAACTTCGAGGGATTGCGATCGCCTGAACTTTCCTGGTCTAGTGATCTCTCGTTGGTAGCTGCCGAAGCGTAAAATGCCCGCTACTACCAACGGTGGCATTACCGAATAAGCTACCTAATTTTCTTGACAAAACATCTCTTGAAATATTTTTGTAAAGGTCTTTAGAGGCTTCCGGAAACATGTCATATGATTCCTCGTGAGGAAGTCCTTAAAGTTCTTTTTCCAAGAAGTTACTTAATTTTCTGTGCAAGATAAAACTTGTAGAAAAGAAGTGGAATCGTCCTTAAGTTCATAAAAGGGTTGATGAATTCCTTTAGAACATTATGAATTTTCCTTCAAGAAACGTAGGATAGATTCGTTTCGAAAGCTCACGGTTTAACTGCAGGTTCCCTTGAAAGCATATTCCAAAACGTTCATTAAGTTTCTAAAAGAAAGTTTCTCTTCTTACTCTTTTCGAAATTGTTAAGCCTTTACATTTTCAAAACAAGGTCTGCATACTTTATTTTGATAGAAACCCCATTTCCATGGTAGCATATACTAACTCCCCGGCTAGAGCACACAATGAAAATTGGTGATAAGGCATAGCAATATTGCAACAAGCAAGATCAAGGGAGACGGTAATTCAATCAAATGTGCGAAAAGGAGAGCATGCTTACAATTAAAAGTAAGACAAGAACTTCAATCAATTCAAGACGCACATACAAGCAAAACATCAAATCAATTCTAATCCAGCATATTAGATGCCTTCAGATACTGCAATCAAATTCAAGCAATTTAAAGTCGGGTCGTTCTTAGAACGTCGTCGATTGACAAACAACAATATAGTATATACATACACATGCTTAATAGATAATGTAACGAAGTTCCCTTACCGAAGAATTGTTTGATCCGGGTAATTACGTAAGCTCTGATCGTCCTGGCGGGTCCGAAGTCTCGTAAACCTTCAAGAAACATAGCCTAGCTCAGAATTTGAAACTCAATCCTAAGGTCCTTTCTACTGGTCCTACATGGTTTATATTCCTTAGACAGTGGTCCTAACTCTTAGGAAAAAATCTTGGAAGTCGAAGACGTTTTTTAACAACTTTGACGTCCGTCGAAAGAACGCGGAAAAATCTAAGTTACAATTTCCAAAACTTTCCAAAACTTTAAATCTTTAAAGTTCATCAAGGCTAGATGCTTACAAATCAATTTGAAGGCCTTAAACAAAATTTTGAATCCAAAAACACACACAAAACCTCAAGTCCTCAATTCTGCCCAAATTGTGTAAATTCACAAAAACTTCTATTACCAAATAAGTCATTAAACTACTCAAGACAATTTCACAAACCAAAACATAACTTCTATTTCAAGTTTTCTAAACAAATTTTCAAGTCTTGAGTTCAAAAATCTTCTAAGTGTCAAAAACACAAAATTCCATTCCAAAAGCAAATTTTCCAAATCCTAAGTTTTCTTGACTTAGCAAAAACCCTAATTAAGCAATGAGTTCCAAAATCCAATTCACCAAAAAGCTCAATTTTAACCTTCAAATTCCAAATTTCCAAAGTGCTCTAGAAATAAATTCTCTAGGGTTTTAAATACACAATTTTCCCTAGGCCCTTATGCACTAATTAGGCCAAAACCTTTCCTGCAAACCCAAAACCATTTTCAAGCATTTAAACACACCCAAAGATAGTTTAAAATCAATTTTCTTCCCTTAATCCAATTCTGTCCAATTCGGCCAAGACACCATAAATTCCAAAATCAATTTTTCTTTCAAAACTAACTTGTACACATCAAAGGTTACATGAAATCTATGGTAAAACTAAATTTCAAAGTTTGAAAATCACTTATTCACACAATCAATTTTCCAAAAATTTAACTTCCAAGAAAACAAATTAGACAATTCCATAGGTCAATATAGTGGGAACAACTTTCCTAAAGGCAACCCTAACAAAAGCTCAAGTTCAAATTCTTCAAGAGACCAAAACTCAACCAATCAAAAATCTAATTGGTTCAAATTGAAGCTTGTGGAAGTGGGAACAACATTAACAAAGGGGGTTTAGTGTTCTAACAACTTCATAAAAAACCAAACTCAACCTATCAAAAATTCGAATCGGTAGAACCGTAGATCGGGATGAGGGGAGTAATTTACCTCAAAGCACAAAGTGAAGAAGATGAGTGGAAAAACAACACAAAGCCCTCTCTTTAAAGAGGTTTGGCCGTGGGTTTGGGCCTAAGAGGGGGGTGATTTTCAACTTTTTATTAACCCTAGGGACCAAAGTGTGAAGGGTAAAAGGTTAAAGTAAAAATCTCTTTTCACTATTTGGGACCAAAGTGTAAACTCTCAAAGGGCAAGGACTAAACCATAAACGTTGAAGGGGCAAGGACCAAACTAGGATTATGAAAGATTAGAAAACATCTTGAATATTTAATTATTATATTTCTAATCCATGACGCGTCAGTGCGTCAGCGTGTCAGTGCGTCAATGCGTCAGATCATTCAACAGTGAGTACCTCAGTGTCACTGAGAGTATCTTCCCCGGGTCATTCATTGGCTATGGAGTACCGGGCCCGCACAATTCGGGCCGGGTCGATCTTTCTCGAAGTTCGGGTCACGCTGCCCGAAAACACTATTCATCGAGTCACTATTCACGAAATTCTTCTTCATGAATTTGGTCTCGAAACGCCAAACGAAATCGTTTGGAGCTTTCAGATTCTCGATCTGGGGTCTCGAAGTCGCCCGTTTTGCTTGTTGAAGTTTCGGTTAAAAGTCCTGTTAGCGCGAAGAATCCTTCCCGGGCTCCGGGAGGAAACCATATCAATATTACAGTCGTTCTTTACAAAATTCTTCACTGAATGTCATGGTGATAGTGAAAACATCTTATTCTCGTCCGAACTCAAAGTCAGGTCTAGCTTGGTATCCTACCAAGTGTCGCAAAGAATACTTCATCGGTACTTCGGCCGACGATATCGGTTGCCGATCCCGCCGAGCGGATCCAAACAGTACCTTGGAATAATTAAATAATTATTTGATTACTGGGGAAAATTCCGGGTGCTACACATCCCACATATGAGTCTTGGTTCAGGGGGACCACTATCAGTTATGGACCCGTTGCAATCAGGAGGTTGTTGCAGCTGCCCACTGAAATCCAGGACAAGTATGTTTTTGGGCACAATGATGAGGGATATAATGACATGCTCAACAACTATCCCTTTGATGAAGTCCTGGAGGTAGTAGCAGTGCCCGGTGCCAGATGGGAAACAGAGAAGGACAGGATCACAAAAAGCTACATATACAGGAGATGCATATAGCTTGAGGCCAGGGTGATGGACCACTTCTTAGTGGAGACCTTGTTTCCAAGTTCTAATAAAATAGAACTCAGGAAACAGGCTGCCCTTTGCATTTATTGTCTGATGAAGGAGAAGCCAATTGACATGGCTCGGATCATTTCATGGAGAATCCACCACGCTGTCAACTTACAAAAGAAAGGAAAACTTTTCGGCTATCCTCTTTTAATAACAAAACTTGTGCAGGCCAGGCTAGGAGTGAACTCTCCTCCCATTGAGGTGCATATACATCCGCTTTCGCCCATGACTTTGGAGGGAGCAAGCAGGATTTATAGGGATAAGGAAGACAAGCTGGAGAAGAATGATCCGAGGCAGTTCTACCAGCAAGAGCGGAGGTCAAGGACCAACACTAGAACTACAGCTATTGGTACGGAGATAGAGCCATTTTTTCCCTCTCAGCCCACCTGGCAAGAAGAAGCTTTTGGAACCATGTTCCATCACATGCACCGCATCTCTAGCAACCAGCAGTTGCTATGGGATCATGCTGGTTATGAGGATTCCAGGTGGAGGAGGTGTCCTGAGCCCACAGAGCTGGAACATAGATTGATGAGCATGAGCCTGTATGGTCAGCAGGGTGGTAGTAGCAGTGGGGTTGGAGCAGCTGATGAGGAAGACCCAATGAACCAGAATTGAACCAGAGTACTTTTTTTTATTTTTTTTTAGTTATTAGTTTAACTTTAGTTTTTATTTTTCTTTTTAGTTTAGATTGTTGTTTTTAGGATTTGAGCCATGCATGTAGGTAGATTGAGTCAGTTGTTTTGTACCCCAGAAATTATGCCATGTTTACCTAACTATCAAGTAGTTTCACCTATAGCTTTGTTTTTTGAAAAATTGATACATTTGTTTTAAAATGTTGGGTAGAAATGCATGCTGTTAGGGAATGTGAAAGAATTCTAGATTGTTGAGTTTTGATATAATCTTGAAGTGAGTTCTTGTATGGGTACCACTTACCCTTCTTCTTTTTGAGTGCTTAAGAGAACTCTGATTTTCTTGTGCTTGTGCTTATCTGCCTTGATTTATATGTTGACTGAATTTGTGCATGCTATGTTACTTTGAGAGAGACTTTTAGGAGTTTTTGAGAACTCAAAATTTGATATTGATTTGTACCATTTTCCCTTAGTAGCCCCTGTTGAGCCTTGAATTGAGTCTATTTTTTTGGAGCCTACTATTGGAAATGTTTTGTTGAGATGTTAGGTGATTTAAAATTGTTGATGTTAGAGCCTAGTATGATTAGGTTTCTCTCTTGAAAAAATGAAAAAAAAAGAAAAAAAAAAGAAAAAAGGAAAATAATGAAGTAGTAGGGTGAGAAAGAGTATGAGGGTAGTTAAAATTCTGTTCATTCTTCTCATACATTCTACTACTTTGTTCAAAAAAAGAAAAAAAATAGAGAGAACCTATGTATTGTAAATGTTGAAGTTCTTGTTTTGAAAGGAAAAAAAATCACCTACATGATTCTGAGTGAGCCACTAGAGTTGCCAAGTTTTTACAATTCCATACCTGTTTCAGAACCTTGGCCAAGTTTCAACCCTGATAGTCTCTCCAAGTTGCATTGTTGTACTAATTTGGTTTTGATTTGAATGATAGGCAGATTTGTTTCATTTCACTTGTATATTCATGAGCTATTTATTCTGTGAGCTTAATTGATGAACTCATTTCTACTGTTTTGATCACTATCATGCTTAGCTTCTCTTGATGAACTTTGCTTTCCCTGACTTGAATGTCTTCAACCAACTTTGCTTTTCTTGTAATATGTATCTTGTGTTGTTTGTGCTAGCTAGGGTGATTTGTTTTGAGCTTGAGGACAAGCTTTTCTTTGAGTGTTTTACGCTGGAGGACAAGTTGTCGTTGGGTATAGTGGTGTGATGACTGGGGGTATAAAAGTCTTTTTACTTTCTTTTTCTTTGTTTTTATTTCTTTTTATTTGAGTCTCATGTAGTTTTTATTTAATTTGTTAGAGTTTTTATTTTATTTTTACATTTGCATATAGGTTAGTAACTATTTTGTTTTTTAGTTCTTTTTAGTTAAGTTTTATTAGAGTTTTGGTCCTTTTTATGTTTCTGGTCATTATTGGGCTGTTTATGGGTGCTTTGATGAAGAATGATGGAGAATAATGAAGGAAAGCTAAATGGGTTTTTGTTTAATTGTGGATTGGAGAAATAAAAAACAATTAACACATGTGCAAATTGATCAATTGATGATGGTGCTGCTGTTGCAAAAGGAGGAATGAAGCCAATTGAAGCCCCTTAATTGCCATCAAGTTTGTCATCAAGAAGGAGAGCAAAAGAGCAAAGAAGTTGAAGCATCTAACGAGCCCAACGCCTAAGCGTTGGCAAGCCAATGCCTGCTTGGGAGCCTACAATTGCAATTATTTCCAACGCCCAAGCGTTGGGGGGCCAACGTTCATGCGTTGAGCCTCTGCCTGGCCTCGTGCAAAGAAGACAAGAGTGGAAACACCACAAATAGTGGTCTGAAAATTCCATCCCCAAGGAGAGAGAGAGAGAGAGAGAGAGAGTCGACCAACACCCTCATAATGCTGCATTATTTCTAATCAAAATCCATTAAACCCAAGACCAAGCCATTAAACCCCATCAAGTCACTTAATTCTCATTCAAATTCAGAATAATTTTGGTAACACTACCAACCAATCAAATTTCAAAGATATGTCATATTTCTGATGGACAATAAAAATATGTCACATTAATCAACTTTGCCAAGCATATATGTACCTTCTTCTATTTACCTTTTTATCATTTCACACCAAGTCAAAGATCGCGTTAACTACATCATTAAATCAAAATTAAATAAGGAATGTTATTGTTCATAAGTTTAGCAATTGGAATAGGATATGACGTTCATAGGGTCGTATGACCTAACCTACTTCATGCCTAGGCTAAAGCATGTCAAATGAATAGATAAATAAGGCCTAGACTTTTTAAAAGTATATTTAGTTAAAAAATATTAGGTTTAGACCATTTAAAAAGCCTTATAAACCTAATAAACTAGTCTATTTAAATAAATATAAATATGTTTTATCATTTTTATTATTGTTACATTAGAAATTCTTATAATATCTTGATATTAGATATTTATTTATATTTGTAAATGTTTGAACATGTTGGCTTCTGATAGCGTTTAGTAAATGTGTGAATCAGATAGAACGGGACACATGAGTTCCATTCTATTATGTTATGTTACTAAATGCTAGCTATATAATGATGTGAGAAATGCTAGCAATACACTCATTTAATAAACACACTCTAACACCTACTATGATTGATTTATTTAATATAAAGTCTATGCATTTGTTAAGAAGAGAGAAAAATGTATTGACTTTTCAATAAATTAACCAATCACAGTAAGTATGTCGGAGTGTGTTCTTAAAAGAGTGTGTTGGTAGCACCCATCTAATGAATTAAAGATATTACTTTATTTAAAAATTAATTTATGGCATATTTAAATATCTTGCTCTGAAGTATAATTTTAAATAGACACTTGCACTTTTAAAGCCCAATATAATCTAATTTATTTTCATGCTTGACTGTTTATAGAAATATTTATGTAGTATAATTTAATCTTAGCGTATAAACTACAAATCTCTTTACAAATAACTTTGTTGGATGATGTAAAAATATTATTATAAAACGAGTATTTAAATAGGCTATCTGGTTAGGCCAGATTTGAGGAAGGTCATGCTAGGTCTGAAAAAAAAATGACACGGACTTGTTTGATTACAGTTTTTGAAAACTTTTTTTTTAAAAAAAAATCGAAAAATTTAAAAACCCGTTTGACAAAACCTGTTTTCGAAAACAGTTCTTGTTTTCAGTTTTAAAAACTAAAATACCAGAAGGACTAAAATATTTTTTATGTTTCTGTTTCTGATTTTACTTTTCAAATTTCAGTTTTTTAAATATTGGAAAACATATCAATCAAAAGTTTTTTTTTACTTATTTTTTGAAAAACAATTTTCAAAAGTTGTTTCGAAAAACAGTTTTTAAATGCAGTTCTCAAAAACTGCAATTAAACAAGGAAATACCAAACTTATGCCTTAAAAAATTTAAAGAGGCTAAAGCCTAGTTCGATGGCTTATTTCCACCTTGAAAAATGTTAGGAACACTCTTTTTCCAACACTCTTTTTAACACTCTCTCATTAATCGGTTAAGATTTAAGTAGGATCCACTAAAAATATAGAACCCATGATTTCAATCAAGTTGCTAGCACTCCTCTTCCCACCATTTATGGAGTCGTGGTGTAAGGCTGAGCAAGAAGCCCATTTAGACCCATACCTGAAGTACCCCCCAACAAAAAAATTGAAATGGGCGGAATCGGGCGGCTCCACGAATTGGGAAAAATGGCTTGAAGCGGTTATGTACGGTCGGGCCCGGGTTATTTTTTTTTTCTCCAACGGTACCCGAATATATCTAATATAATAGTAGAAAAAGCAAGTACAACTGACCTTTGCACAGTGACATGACTTGCTTTTGAATTTCAAATTTATGAGCCTGCTACATGCTACCACATGTGTCAAGCCTGAAAAGCCTACAACTTGTCATCATTTCCCTAGGCTAAAAGGACATAATCAATACTTTATTCCTCGTTGATTCAAATCCTCTGCTATTCCTTAAATCAAGCTGCTTTTGCGGAATCAATGACGAGATTTTCTGATCATCGTATCTCCTCAACGTTCAAATTCAAATCTTCTGTTCAGATCATTAATGGCTACCTTAGCTGGGATGCACGAGCATTAAATTCATAAGTTAAAGCTCAAGGCAGAAAGCCTTGAAGAACCAGACGATGACAACCTCCGCCATTGAAGATGCATTAAATGCTTGGCAGAATGCATTCAATGCTGAAACAGAGTTGCAGAAGTATCCGTTACTCACAATGGAGGAGAAATTCAAACAGAACTATTTTCAAATCTTCAGCAAGCTCACATTGATCATCCCACTGAAGATATAAATAGAGGACTTGGCATCGAATTCAAATTGGCGACTTTTACACGATCAAAGCTTTCAAAACTCTCTAAGTTCATCATCTGCGATCTTATACACTAAGCCAAAAACTCAGCAACCTCAAGCTATTTCTTACCTGAGTTAAGTTGTCAACTAGTGTGAAGCTTTCACAGAGTGTAACTCTCATTCTCATTCACACAAACCTTTCAGAGAACCAATTTGCCTATTTTCTCTGTAATCTGTTCTTCATATTTCTACCCACTCTTGTCGAAGAGACCTTGTAGAAACCAAACCTTCTTGAAAAAGAACTGGGAGAAGTCCTGTCTAATACTTGTAAAGGAGAAGTTCTGTTAGAATACTTGTAAATGAGTAGTCCTTAGAATACTGGGAGAAGTCCTCAAGAATACTTGTACTATTTTGTGAAAATAGTGAAAATCTTGGTGAAGCCAAGGACTGGACATAGCCCTATCGATTAAAGGGGTGAACCAGGATAAATATCTTGTGTGCTTTACTTTTCAGTCTTAGATTAAATTCCGCTGCACTCACTAACAAATTTCTTTCAAACTTATAATTGTTATTTTTCAAAAAAGATTTGAAAAATCATACACACAATTCAAACCCCCCATTTCTTATGTGTTTTTGTCACTATCACCCCACTTCATCTTCAATCATAGGTTGTGTGTTTTGTTCCTCTTCGAGCGAAGTCCGAAGGCTTCTCTTTGTGCAGTACATCTTCGATTAGAGGCTTGCAAGATCCAAACTTTTTGTCTGATAGAGGACAGTGAGAGCAAGGGTTGTGTTTGTTCTTGTAGAGAAAGAGCACCCGTAGATCGCAGAGAGTGAGTTTCAATCGAGAGAGATTAGGGAAGAAGTAACCTTGAGAGAGAAAAGTGATAGAAAAGCACATAGAAAATTTGTTCACGCATTTCGACCAACTCGTCTACCTCTGTGGCTATAGAGTGGCTATAGCTCCCTTCTCGTTCATGAATGATAGCTTTTGTTTACGCAGTTTAGCCTTCGAGCTTATCTCTACGGCTGGTACCAAGTAGCATACATTTTAGGGTTACAGAGTTTACACTATTTACAAGGATTATAATGATCCAGATATTACAATATAATATCCCATTAAATCCTATCGTAATCCCCTCGACCAATCGGATTCTAGTAGCAGTGGATAAGGTGGAGTCTCAGTGCTCAACAACTGTCTTCATCAGACCACGCATCTTTGACTAAGACGATCTCCTACTAAGACAATCTCCAAGGCAGACGATCTCCAAGGCATCTTCAGCTCAGACGATCTCCAACTGAAATGAGCCACACTCAACAGTTCTGCTTCGTTGTATTTTTTTATTTAGTAGTTCTTGTTCTCTGTATTTTTTTGTTCATCTTCTTGATGGGTTCTTCTCTGCTATTTGTTGATTTTTGTAATATTTTTTCAGTAGCTCTTTATTTCTTCTCCCCTATTTTTTCCTGGTTGATCTTCTTTGTTGGGTGATGGACAAACCGCCCCAAACCGCCCATTTAACCCGTCACCCGAGATAGACCGGACCCGACAAACCCGTTTTCAACTTCGGTCGACCGCGGATCTAGTTTTTAACATATCGGTTTTGGTCGGTTCGGCAAAAATCAGCCCCAAACCCACCGTTGCTAAGCCACTGAAGAATTGTATTGCTATGTTTCCATTGCTATGTTTCCATTCGAGTTAAAATTTTGCATTTTCATACCTGCGTTGAGTTTTCATTCTATGCATCATCTTCATCTCTCCTGCTAAGCGGAAAAGTCAAGGAACCCAGCATTCTCAGGGAGAACGAACAAGGAACACTCGAAAAGCCATGAAAATTCTCCTAAATCCAAAACCTCTTCTCTCCCCATCGAACTCTATTTCCCCCCAAAAACCCCGAAACTCCACTCTCTTCCAGGCTCAGCCATGTCCCAAATATCATCGCCGTTGGATTGGGCGGCGAAGTCTGTCGTCCTCGCCGAAGGCCGTGCTGGATTCGGCCACCGTCGAGCAGTCCGGGATTCCGGAGTTCGACTCTCGGAACCCGTCGCTGTCCTCTTCGTATCGCAGTGCGGCATTGGCGAGGCCCAACCAGACGGTGTTGGAAGCCCAAACTAGGGTCTGCACCGGCCCAACGCAGACTCGACCACTCGATGAACAACAAGCCTTTAAGGTGTTCGACACCATTCTAAGATCAGGTTCTTATTTCTTTTACCTCTTGTGAATGTGTCATTGGTGAGTCACGTGTGTATGATAATCATAGTAGAATTTCTAAAGCACTTGATCACAGGCTCTAGTTTCGATAGAATTGATAGTTTAGAATATGTTTGGACTGACCAATGGAGTGGAATGGAATTGACTCATATTAGGTTCTATTGTTAGGATTGTTGAAAATACTCAAACTAGGATGGGATGAAATAAAACATGATGATTCAATCCAATACACTACTTTTTCTTGCTTTATACAAATAGAAAGGAATTAATGATAGAATAAGTTAAGGCTTTATTGGAATGGATTTTAGTGGAATGGAATTAAATGGCAGGATTATTTTAAATAGAATACTTAGGAGTTTCTTCCATGCCATCTCTAAGGCACTAAAAGACAAAAATTTATGATATGCAACTTAAAGTACACGTAGAGTAAAAGAAACAATGAAAATCAACATAGGAATATGAAAAAACTTAATTTGACTGACAACTTGCCTAAGGGTTTGAAATAACTGACAACTAGGTGAGTTGACACCGATGTCATCTCAAATACAATGGTATGGAAGAAGCCCCCTTAAATGAAATGAAATATTATGGAATGTATTCCATTCCATTCCATTCCATCCTATACCCTACCTTTTCTTCCTTTAGATACATAGCCTAAGGGTTTGAAAATGAAAAGCTTGAATTGTGTGCAGTTGTGTATTCTGACTTCTGAGTATTTGGTCTTAGCTAGGGGAGAACTCAAGGATGAGGAAGAAGTTTCTAAAGCGCAACTTGGAGCATTTTTTGCTGCAATGACAATCCGTGCGAATGCCTTTCCGGAAGCGACACAGTGGAGTGAAGGAGAAACAAATGCAATGAAGATGCTCTGGCCACTTCTGGTTAGAGTGCTTCCACCTGATGTGGTTTTTGTGGCAGACCCTGAAGGATCGATGATGGGGATGGGGAGTTCAATTGGACCATCATATGTTGGCAATGGCACCAGCGAAATGAGACTGGTTGGTGCTCTTAGAGAGGTGCTGGCTGGAGGCCATCTTGGATTTGAGGAAGTCCAAGGTGTGTTGAAGGAAGTTCTTCCCTTCCAAGAGGAGGGTGAAAAGCCTCAAGGAGTGAGTGAGGCTTTGCTTGCGGCATTTTTAATTGGTCAACGCATGAACCGGGAAAATGACCGTGAACTAAAAGCATACTGCCTTGCATTTGATGATGAAAGTGGTATAAGTTCTAATATGATCAGTCAATTTTATCCTAGCTCATTTTCTGTTACTTTCTAGATCATCACGGCTAGAATCCCTACTGTTAATATTATTCTCGAGCTTATTCTCAGGTCCCCCTCCTGTTGCTGATGTCAGATCGCTAACTCATTATGGCGAACCTTATGATGGTAACACACGCTTCTTCAGGAGTACATTATTTGTTGCTGCAGTTAGAGCTTGCTATGGTGAATCTTGCTTGCTTCATGGTGTAGATTGGATGGCACCTAAGGTGTGTGAATTTTTCTCCATTAGGTTTATTAGATGGTTTAAGTGCAAAACTGAGATGCTTACTGTTCATGCTTTTTTTAAAATTCTATCTTCAGAAATGACTAACTGAAGTTAATTTTCTCCTTTGAAATTCTATCCTTTGATATTTTATCTTCTTTTATTTAGGGGTAATCTATTTTTGTTTGTTTTTCAGGGGGGAATAACTGAAGAGCAGATGTTAAAGTTTATGGGGGCAAATATAAACTTATCCCCTATCAAGGCCAAGAAACTTCTTGAGGTCTTTTTATTTAAATATTTTGTATCACTAGCATAATGGTTTTCTCTCTTCTTTTGGCCACTATATATAATGCTATCTTTGTGCGTTTTTCATTCCAGGATGATGAAGTTGGTTTTGCTTATGTAAGTCAGCGTGAAGCTCGCCCATCTCTGTAAGAGCATCTTACCATATATTATTAGTCTAAGCCTTATTAATTTCATAAGATAGAGGGGCTTTCGTTGGCTAATGTTTTGATGCGTTTCTTTCAGAATATCAAATATTTTTTAAGATAACAAGTTTTTGATAAAACAGTCCTGTCCTGGTTACTTATCTACTTGTAGAAGCTATAGTGCAATTTAAAATGGTTTAGAACTATAGTGACTAGATTAAGTTCGTGGTATAACTATAGGGAGTTCCAAGTGATGGGTAATTTAACCTATGATGTATTATTTCTATTTAGGAAATGTTCAATATGGCATTGCTATCTATGTTTATATGTATAACATTATATTGGAATAGATTAGGCTGAACTTGTTCTTTTTTCTGCAGCTACTCTTTAATTAAGATAAGGGAGCACATAAAGAAACGCCCTCCGCTCGCAACAACTGAAAAGGTTCAGCAATATGTAAAGGTTGGATTTGGACTTATTTTGTCTATTACTACGTGTTATTGATCTCTCTTCGTTTATTACTGGTATTTATCTAAATTTAAAAGCCACCATCATACAGAAGAATTGATTCTCTGTTTTTAAAGTCGCAACAAATTTTAAATTCATCTCACATTGTCTATTTTTCAATCATAGATGTACCTGTATTATAATCCATTATTTGTTAAAAGAATGCACAAATGATTTTACCACAGCAGTCTTCCTCAATAACAGAGGCTATTGAGTTGCACGCTTTATAAACTATATACCAGATACCTGATTCACAAGAAAAAAGAGTTTTATGAACATGGAAGTTGCTAATTAAATCATTAAAATAACTTCATGGTAATTTTGGGGCTTTTTGAGTGTTTCAGAAGAACGTTTTTGTATAGAAATAGTACTTCAATGCTAGCAAAGATTTCAGCTTTAAGGAATGTTAACAAGTTAATTGATATGGATGGTAATTTTAGGCAGATTTGATTAGTTAGGTTAATTTAGGATATTTCTATTTTATTTTTATATCTTTATTAGTTAGGAATTATTATATCCTTGTTAGTTAGGATTTGGTTGTTTTTCTTTATTAGATAAGATTTGATTGTTTCTTATCTTATTAGATATAGGATTTTTTATTTAATTAGATATGATCTAGTTTCCTATTTTCTTGTACTCGACCCTTATTATAAAAGGGGATTTCAGAATTGAATAAAATCAATAAGCAAGTATTTTCATTAGAACTGTAAATTAGAAGAGGCTCTGTCAAGGACGAGCATGCTTCTTTTCTACAAACTAGGCCGCAAGAAGAATTTCAAGAAGAATTCTCTTGTGTCTAGACCCATGACCAGATCCTCCGCTAAGGGCCATTACATTGATACTATCTAAAAACTTAAATTTCTCCTTGATGGTAGAAATTACTAAAAAGGAGTTGTTGGTGAAAGCCTATAATTAAAAATATAAACTTCTGATTGCTGAAAGGGAAAAAAGGTGGCGAACAAAGTCCTCCTTTGATACCTAGAGCTTACATATTTTCCTTCTATATCACACATAGTTGATACTACACTTATATTAACATGAAATATTATTTTCTGCACTTTTAGCTCACTTTTATTGAAAAAGGGTCATGTATTTTGGCTTGCAAGTTGCGACTATTTCGAAAATCAAAGGAAGAAACAAAATTTTGGTTGAATTTTATGCAATTTTGCATTTTGAATGTAAAATTGAACTGAGTGAATAGTAGAGACCATGCGCAGGAATAAAGGTTTTTATGTCATAAACCAGAGGTAGACTAATTGAACTGGCTCAAGGAATGGGTACAAAGCATGATTTTTTGTTACCTTTTTTAAGAAGTCACCATCAGCTTATATAGTTAAAACTGTTCTTTTTTTTTTCGACAGGCAAGTGGCAAGGAATCTATTGTTGCTGGATTTTATCATGAAGGTTATGAAGAATCATTGTTAATGCTCATGAAAAGAAGGGGTGTACATTCTGGTTTGGTAGTGAAGGTTTGATTTTACATTTTTAACATCAAAGTCTGTGATCCTTTCTGGCTATTATTTTTAAAAAAAGGTTAACAATTGGTTTTATTACAAACTTTTGTTTATCATCTCTTATTATAACTGGTTAAATCATGTCAAGATCTATGCTAGGCGAAAATGAACTAAAGAGTTTGTTATATCTGTTGGTAAGTTGTTGAAGGTTGTTAGTATGGTATGGTTAGTTAGAGGTTTGTTAATGGTAAGAAGAGGTCTGTTACAGGTTGTAAAAGGTTCTAGACTTTAGAGGCCATGTAAAGCCTAGTTGGTGGAGAATAGGAGACTTTTTTCAGAAAGTGAGGACAGTAGGAGAGTGACAGAGCCTCTCAAATTGCTCCGAGTGTGTATGCAATTTTGTATTCTGCCTTGTTTAGTCTGCACCTACAGGGTTAAGTACTGAATCATTGATTCCTCAATAAAACCAGTCTCTTTTCTTTGATTTTCTATGCCAGTGTAACAATTGATATCAGGACTCCAATCTTGGAGCTGTAGGAAGGTGTTGTGCTTGATGGGTGTGGCAAACAAGGTTTTGGAGACTCAGCTGGGAGAGCCGCAAAGGCAGGGCGAAGGATCACAGCAGAAATGAGAAGCTTTACAGAGAGAAAATTGGGAAAATATGGAATCTTTGAAGTTGATGATGCAAAAACTTTGTCCGGTGAATCTTTAAAAAGGGACAAGCCCAGCAAGGTTGTGTGAATGAAGAGTAGATGAAGAGGTGGAGTCAGATGATAGATGAGTTGCTGATAGATCCAAGATTCCATTTCCAACCTTTGATGGTGCTGGGTATCGAGAATGGAGGGCCAGATGTGAACAGTACTTCATCCTGCAGGAGGTACCGAGAGTCAGAGGGTGAAAGCTGCAATGCCAAGGGTGGAAATCTTTCACATGGCAAAGGCACTACACAGCAAATAGAGGCAAGAAGAATCTTGATTGGAGACAGATTCAATATGATGTGGGTGTATGTTTATATGGTGGGAATTATGATGACCCACTGTCAGAAATTCATTATTGTGATGGTTGAAACAGATTGGGACTTTGGAGGATTATTTGGAGTATTTTATGGATTCTTAAGTGGAGCCTATATGGATTGTTGCATGGCTTTAAGCGTTTTCTGGGGTGGGTTGAGAAGCTCTTTAGAGAAGGCCAGATAAGCCTCGATTCTCCAAGATGCCATGAAAATAGCAAGGTCACAAGAGAACATCTTGTTAGAGTTGACTGGGCATTTCTGGGCAGAGTATTCAGCCACTCATCAAACAGGAAAACTGATGAGATTTTGCTCTAATTCCACCAGTAAGGTGCAATATTACGACTCAAATCACTCAATCCAAGATTGAAAATTATTTGGCACAACACAAAACTGACAGTAGCATAGCGCAGAGTCCTAGTATCAATAGAACAACAAGAGGACAGAGGTAGTAGAGGGCTCCAGTAAGGGAAATACTCAAGGCTAGTACCTTATGCTATAAATACAACGAGAGAGGAAGAGCTCGGCTTAGTCTCATGCGATGAGAAATACAACCCGAGGCCTTTTTTTGCAAGAATAAACACCTTGGGTGATGATTTTGGGTGAACTTGTTGCAGTACAAGACACAACAATTGAGGATTGTGAAAATTCAGTCCAGTGGGAGGGGATAGGGTGACCTCAACGGGGTTTATTTCTTTTTATTCATGGTCCATGGACACATGCTGTTCACCTTGAGGGCAAGGTGAATGTTTATATATAGATGAAGAGGGATCCCTCCAACATAATTTTTTTTTTTTGGGGGGGGGGAGTATTGTTAGGATCTATCTTAAGAGAAAATGTACTAAAGAGTTTGGTAGAGCTGTTAGTAAGTCATTACAGGTTGTTAGCATGGTTAGTTACAGGTTTATTATTTGTAAAAGGGTCTAGAGGCTTATTAGAGTGTAGCTGGTAGAGACTGAAAAAGAGGGCAGTATGAGAGTGACAGAGGCTTTCAAATTTCTCTGAGTATGTTGGCAATCTTGTTTTCTTCCTTGTTCAGTTTGCGACAATATTGAGGCCAGTACTGAATCGTTGATTCTTCAACAAAACCAATTTCTTTTCTTTCATTTTTCTCTACCTTTGTAAATCATCCTAATATAATATATTAATATTAAAAGAGGCTTACCACACCTTAACAAAAGAAGCCATCTCATGTAACCTTGATTATGGTCATATTGTAGGGAGAGGAAGGGGCCCTCTCAATGACTACAAGATTGCGATCAGCTAACACAACTAGGGGACTTCCAGTGAACTACTGTTCAGGTTTTCGTTCACTCAACATTTCATCGACATCAGAACCTGGTGGTATGTATTTGGTTTCCTTATTTACTTCTATATATTATTTAGGCTTAAATAATTATTTCATTAAAATGTGTGTTTGAATAACTTTTGTTGGTTTTTACTTTTGTTTTTCTTTCTGCTCATTGACAACAATATCGCTGTGCAAGACTTGGAGTTTCTGACTAGTAAACTGATAATTTTCCCTACAACATGTTATAGATTGATACAACTAAAATGTTGTTATTAATATTGTAGGAGTGAGCCGTCAAGGTTTTAGTCTCGAGGTCAATGCCAAGGACTACGGTTTCCAACCCACTGACACACCAAGAACTGATAGATCCGTAAAGTTCTCTAGAGTTTGTGTTATTTCTTCTTTTTGCCATACTCTGTTACAATATCTGGAATTATTAGATATATGCTTGCAATTCACTGTAACAATATGTTGAGTTAAACATTTTTCCATTGCTGTTCTAATGGGTTGTTTGTTCTTTAATTAGTGTGTTAGATAAATTTATTAGTCACCCATTAAAATCTTATAATCCACATTCATGGTCATCCCCTTATGCATGTAAACTTGGAAGAGTTTTTTATTCCTGTAGGATGAGAAGCTCTCAAGTATTCTGAATTATATTTTGATAAGAAACCTTAAATATAAACCTTACTAAAATAAATACCCAACTAATAGTTTGGATCACTACTTGAATTCTCTACCATCTATTCCTATGATATTGTTATTCTTTTGTTCTAATTACATCCCGTAGACAAGAAAACCGTGATGGAAATTACAAATGCAATGGTTCGAATCTCTGAGCCATTAAACTGAGGAAACCCCTAGTAAAAATGCTAGCTCTAATTTATGATTAGAATCAATTATCTCTTCATGGGCTCTGATGATGGGAGAGCTCTACTCAACGTTCAAACAGTGTTTTAATAGTATATATTTTATAACATAAGCTATCTTTAATACTTGCATTTGTGTGTGCTGTTTGTTTTCCCAGTGAACAAATGGAGGACCACCAGTTGTTTTGAATTGTATGCTTCGGTCACATCTTTTTTGAACTCTTTAACCAAATGTTTTCTTTTGATGATGTATTGAAATTTTAGTGTGCCATCAAAAAATTTTGAACTCTTGAACCGAATGTTATCTTTTGTAGTGTGCCATCAAACCATTAACCACTTTTCCTATGATGAGAGCTGAAGCTTTTTGACTGGCATTATATTTTTAACCTTTTGAAACTTCAGGTCACAAAAAACATTGTATTCGGTTTAGAAGCTCTCTGTGGACAAAAGGGACCGGCATATGATCGAATTGTCTTGAATGCTGGAATGGTGGATCATTTGCTTGGAGTTGATGGTGCAGAAGACATATCTGCAGCCCTAGATAGAGCAAGAGAGGCGATTGACAGTGGTAATGCTCTGAAACGGCTCTTAAATTATATCAAGGTCTCCCACAGAGTTGATTGAATTAGTCCCAAACAGGTATTGCAAATAACATTTCGTGTACAATGTGGGATACGTACATGAGGGAGTAACGGGGAGGAAAAACCTCAGGTGGATTCGTTTTATGAATCGGTTTTGAGGCTTTGAAGAGAGTTGATTCGTTTTTTGAATCGGTTGAGGTTTTGGTTACGTTTTTACAACTTTCTCCAACTTGTTTTAGAAACCACGCATAGCTAGCTGTCTTTGTAAGTAATGGCATGCTAATAGTCAATTTTATAAATTTTTGTGCCTTTTTTTAGAAGTGAATCTTAAACTTTACTCACCAACTTGTCCTGGGAGTGGGTTATATTTAGCGTGTTCGATAATGGTACGTAGTTGACTATTTATATGATATACGATGTGATAAGAAGAAATAGATAGAGAGAAAATAGGGTGTATATGAAGTGTTTTGGTTGTCTACGAATCATCTCTATTAAAGTACAACTTAGAGGGAATCACTATTTTTTGTTTTTGAATTTTTTCCTTTCCTTCTTGAGTTAAAACACTCGCATGATTATGAAGGTCTTTGAACTTAGCATCTTTCATGCACAATGGAAACTAGGATAGCAATACAACAAATTAAGGGGTTGAACCCTGCCTTCTCAATTCTAATTAATTCTGGAAGCCTAAAGTCTTAATCCTAAATTCTTTTCTCTATTCCTATTCTTTTCTTCTTTCTTTTTTAATGAGAGAGATTAAATTAAGACATGAAAGTCAAGCTAAATGACATTTACAAAATCATAGGGTAATCAAACCCTAACAAAAAGAAATACAGTTGAGCATCACAAATACTTGATATAATACAACCCGCTTACTATCCCTGATTGAGTTTATAATACATCACAAATTGTCAGTTTGGGGTACATTGTGTAGTATTTGTCAAAATGGGGTACTTTTTGAAATATGACTGAATCCAGGCGTCATGTTTAAACATGACTCAATCTAGTCATGTTTCAAATGAAGACAAAATTGGAGGGAATTAGAATTAGAATAATGTCTGTGATTGGGAACATGATGGGATGGGGGAGGCAGGTGCACTGAAGCACGTGAATGAGACATGATCAGTTCTAGGCGTGTTTGAACATGCCTCGATCTGGGCGTGTTCAAACACGCCTTGTTCCAGGCCGGTTTCTTCTGATTGGCTTGACTGGTCAAACACGCCTGAATAAACTTCTCACAAACAGATTTTCATATGAAATCAGAAACTGTTCTATGGTGCTCTAGCCTAGAATATTTACTTGTTAATTCCTTAATCAAGCAAAACTTCCAATTCAATTACCAAACCTAATACCTTAGTGTCTAGTTAATTCAATTGAAGAATAAGTATTCTTAGTTATGGCCAACACAACAAGTCCCACCCTTATACCTAAGTAGCGGGTTATCCCATTAATCTAATCCCATTTTCCTTTAATCTTACCAATTATCATTGTGCAAGAGAAAACGTGATAAACTTGTGTGCACCAAGCATAATTAAGCATGGGGAGAAGATACAAAGAACAAAGGCTTTATTCATATGAAAACAGTAAGCTTAAAGTATAAATGGAAAAAGAATTCACTAGGACCCAAATGCTAGAAAGTACTAGCCAAGCATGGCTAGATTAAACATAAGGATAATAAAAAGCAAAACCTGAAACAAGGGCTCCAAAGGCCTCTTACAAGCTCAAAGAACAAGGCAACAAACGAAGGAACTCAGGTTCCAGGGTTTGATAACATTGATACAAAAGAAAAGTCAAAAACCAAATTTATAGCTAAACTGCCAGCAGGCCAACGCTCAAGCATTGGGTTCCAACGCTTGGGCGCTGGAGACTGCATTGGATTCCCATCTTCAGACAGAATCACAACACATGAGCGTTGGGGTGCCAACGCTTAGGTATTGCGAGCATAGCAGACTCCTCATTTTCTTGTTCTAAACCTTCTCTTTTGATTCCTTTCATCAATGCATTAAAGGGCCTTCATGTGGCTTCATTCTCCTTTTTGCAACAGCTGAAACCTTCATTTTCTTCATCATTTCTCCATTTTAGCACATGCTAAATGCTTGATTCTTCATCTCCTTCTTTAATTTCTTCAATTAGGCACATGTCAAACAAGCATAGGAGGTTTGATGGTTCTTCTTCTTCTTTAACTTCAGCCACACTCTTTCATTTATTTGCACCAAGATCCCCACAAATGTTCCTTAATTGACCAGAACCTCTAACAAGGACTAAAAATGCAATAATACATAACTAAAATGACTAAAAACACAAAAGTTACTAATTTATATGCAAATGCAAAAATAAAGTGAAAACTCTAACTAAATGAAATAAAAACTATATGAGACTCAACAAAAATAAAATAAAATGAAAGAAAACGATAGCATAAACATCATATAAAATCCAGTCATCAATTGTTATCACTCAAAATATGATAAACGTTTTAAGATACGTTTGAACTTAACAAACAACTTCTGTTATTTTATCTTATCTACTTAAAACAAACCAAATCTATATCTCTTAATTTCAAATTTAACCCATAACAACCCACTTATATCTCAACATAACAGAAACAAATATGTTGCCCAAAACAGAGCACGCCCCCAATCTTTTCTCTAAGAGATATCTTTTCAATTTTTCCATATCTTGAAACCACAACAGAATTATACGACATAAAAGGAGTAAACAGAACGAAGGAAGAGAGAGATAGAGGGGAGAGGGAAAATAGATTGTTTTCAGGTATGTTTCTAAACGGTAAGCGAAACAGGGCATACAGAAGTTTATACATTTTGACTAGAGATAGTAGGCTAGTCTTCTAGACTAGAGACTGTAGACGACGCTACATATGCTAACAGAGGCTGTAAACGATACTCACATATGTTGTAGACGGTACCCACACGTGTTGTAGATGATACTCTCACATACTGTAGACGACACTCTCACATGCTGTAGACGACACTCTCACATGTTGTAAACGCTACTCTCACAAGTTGTAGACGATACTCTCACATGTTGTAAACGATACTCTCACATGTTGTAAACGATACTATTACGACAGGACTAAACGATACTTAAACTTGACAGAATAAAACACAATCTAATATAATTTAAAGTCAACAAACCAATAAAAAGTCGACAAGGACCAAACTACAAAATGTAAAATAATTCAAGAACCTATTCATAAATACTAGAAAAACGAGAGGCTAGGATACCACATATTTATTTGTATTAATATGTTTTTTTTGCTCTTCTTTAATTTAGAGTAAATAAATGTAATTTATATTTATCAACTCCAATACGTCGTAGGGTAGCTAAAGGCATATTGCATAACATTTCAACTACTACACTTCACAATTGCCCATTACTGTGGACTATGTGAAAGTTTACATTGATACTTCATTAAAAGACGATGCACCTCTACCTTTACCTATTGAGGATGGAAGTTTTTTTTGGTTGAACAAGCAATAGGATTTTTCATAGCATGGCCAAGGCTCCTTGTATCTGTACCAATTATGGTGTGTCAATAGATGTGATTTGTAAATGGGTCATTAATATTGATAGCATTCATTAGTATATATTTGACTAATTAACATAAATACAATGCTTTTAGACACCAACACCATCTAAAGACAAGAGCAACGAAATAAGTCATCCTAAAGGATCAAAAGCTAAACCCACTATGGTATGTCAATAATGTGATTTGCTAAGTGTCACGAATATTGAGATCACTCATTAGTAAATATTTTACTAACATAAATATAATACTTTTAGGCACTAGCAACATCTAAAGACAAAGATATAGGAAAGAAAATGGGTCACAGTCACACTAAAGTAACAAGAGCTGAACCCACTATGGTATGTCAATGGATGTGATTTGGTAGTGTATCATTAACATTGTTATCATTTATCAGTAAACATTTGACTAACATAATGCAATTCATTTAGATACCAACAGTCCAACATCATCAAAAGGCAATGACAAAGAAATTAATCATTCTAAAAAGGATGTAGAGTTGAAGCAATAAAAAAACCGTTTCAACCTTTGGTTTCTTATTGCACATATCCTTGGACATGCATGTGGTGCATTGAAACAGGCTACCCAATTGAGTATAGAGATGGATCACGAGATATTTTGTTGGGAATTTGTTGAGTTCAATTGTGCGGAGCATGTTGCTGAAATTAATAAGCGCTTATGCCATAAGCGCTTATAATCATAAGCGCTTAATTAAGCTGTTTTCCCAAACGGGGCCAGAGTTCATCAACTATTTCTCTGTATATAAGGTACTACTAAACTTTAAATAGAAGCAATTAATGTTTAGTCTTCATCAACTTCATATTGGAATTATGTTTAATCATTAGATTATCATTTCAGGTTCTTCATATTAGGATATGTTTTATTCTTTCTTTTACACATATATAATAAATAACTCAACATATCTATTTAAAGTAAGTATTCTTTATTTCGTTAGAGCATTAAGGATTTTTCTTTGTAAGATCAATCACTAGTTGCCTAAAATGAAAGCCAGTATGGAGGAAGATTAAGGTATTTATAAAACTCAAATCAATCTTATACTGCTAGCACATCAATTTAAAACTTTACTTTAGTTTCTAATTTCCTAAACAGGAAAATTACATTGACTGTGGTTATTATGGGCTGAGATACATGAGGGACATGATCCTCCCGGAGTCTCAAAAAAGAAGTATGTAATTTTAGTCATTACATATTTATTGTGGCTGTTCAACTAAGTTAGTTCAATTGTAACTCTGATTTTTATGTTCTTTGAACGCTTAGGATGCTTCTTGTCTTGGATGTAGCTTCTACAGTCAAAAACATTTGGACAAAATCAAGGAGGAGTGGTCTTCCTATGTGCTGCAAAAGTTCACTATGAATAATAGTCAAAATACTGGAACTCTCGCATAGAGGAAGCTTTATAGCACTAGATTTGCCTTTTAATGAAATTTGAATTTTCAAATAAAGTTGTTCTGTTAATGCTATTTAGGGTTAGGGACATGTCTTATTTTGTGGTATATGCAATGCTTGAGAATTTTCATATACTCCTAGTAATGTTACCTTTGATCTTTTGTATAGGATCTGATGTTGTAATTGGGTGGGAATTAAACTCTGTTCCCTTTACCTTCTGCATATTTCAATTGCTATACGTGAGGGTTTTAATAGTAGTAGTTTTCATAGGCGCTGTTTTCTGAGCATTTATAACCATGAGGGTTTTAATAGTAGACAATATAACTAATAATTGTCTCCTTTGAATGCCTTATCTTCCTATAATCTGAAGTTGAATGAATTCACTACTGTTATGCTGTTGTGATGTTGTATTTTACTTTTATGTGTGACTGAATGCTGGATAAGCATTGGACTTCTTGTGTTTCTGCTGTTATGCACATGGTCGGTCACTTTTTGTAAAATTGTCGTGTCCCAGACTCTCTGTTGTATTGAATATATATATATATATATATGATGTATCTAGTGAGAAAACTCTTCTTATAGGAGAATGGTGAGAATAAATCGTGGCGGTTAGATCTAACAATGAGTAGTCATGATTAAAAGAAATAAGTCACGTGACTTGTTTAAAAAGTCACATGACATTTTTAAGTGGTCATGTGACCACTTATTTCTTTTAATCAGGACCATCATTGTTAGATCTAACGGCTACGATTTATTGTCACTATTCTCATATAAGAAGAGCTTTCTCACTAGATACATCCCATATATATATTATGCCAATTCTTTGTATGGTTAAGTTTACACCTGTCTGAAATATGCAGACTTCATTAATGAGGGTGGAGTTGATCTGCCAACTATAGTTGCCTCAACGCATTCAAGTCTATATCAAGTATTTTGACATCACTTTGATACCATCTACGGTGTTTTTTTTTCAATTCCCATCACATGAAAATGGATTCTGGGTGTGGTGTTGTCGGCTCTTTCATTATGTTTGAGATGTTGTGTTAAGTCCTGTCTTTTCATTATTATTATGATTATTCATATTTTGAGACGTGGTTAGTTTCAGTAGATGGTTAGATTTAATTTAGATGGTATTTTTGTGTAATCTTGTTCAGCTTTCAAGTTCTGGGAATAGCTGCCTTAGCTGATACCTCATGTGGTTTCCTGCGTTGCACCGATACGTCAGTTTTGGGTCAGCACTGATACTGGGTACGCACTGGATGCGGCTGCGCGCCGGTGCGTACCCAATTTCGCGGCCAAACAAAAATAAATCAGGTCAATTTTGGGTACGAAACGATGCCGTATTATTTATTTATTTTTTTAAAATTAAAATCTAGCTAAATGGAACATCATACCCTAGTTTCCCAAATTAGTTCTCATTTCAGCCTTGAGGGACGCGCCACACCTCCTCCTACCACTGCCGAATCTCTTCCTCCTTCCGCCAGCGCTTCTGTTCCTCCTTCCATCGCCGCTCCGCCTCGCTTCTGTTCCTCCTCCGCTAGGCTTTTGTTCCTCCTTCCATCGCCGAATCTCTTCCTCCTTCCGCCGGCACTTTTATTCCTTCTTCCACCGCCGCTCCGCCTCGCTTCTGTTCCTCCTTCTACCGCTGCTCCGCCTCGCTTCTGTTCCTCCTCTGCCGCCTCTGGTACTGTTGTTTTTATTTTCAATTTGATACCGATGTTTCGAAGATGGTTGAAGTAGTTGAATAGGGGGATCTATGACAATAACTCTTGCCTCTTGAATAGTTGAATAAGATTGGTATCACAGTTTTGATACTCTATTGCTCTTCCTCTATTTTTATTTTCAATTAAAGTGTAATAGTGTACCACCACCACGCTTTGATGCAATGCCTCTGCCTCTTTCAATTTAATGCTTTGATGTTCTTTTTAGTTCTTCTCTGAATATGTTCCATAAATGTCAAGTTTTGTTCGTATAAGTCAATAAGCTTCTTCTTTGAATATGTCTTGTAAATGTCATGTTTTATTTATTATTGTTTGAATATCTGTTATAGTGTAAATGACTTCTTCTTTGGAGGCTGATTTTTCTCTAATGAGATTGACACTCTTATAGTTTGAACTTTGAATGCCTTGATTTTGTAATGTTGGTTGTTGAAGAATTTATCATTCAGTATTTTTTAATCAACATTAGTAGTTTAAGGATTTTTGTCTCTTAATGTTATTTTAATTTGTAATATTGTTTGAAATTATAATGTTTACCAGAACTAGACTTGTAACACCCCAAATTTTCCTCGTCTGGGGGTCACATTGTAGAACAAAAGCGAAAAATAAAACTTCAAAAATAACCTTTCAAAACATCTCAAGTTTCCGAAACAACACGTCTCTCATATATTTATAATATAGTGTAGCCCAATATCAATAATATTGCAACAAGGAAACAAGATGAAATGAAAGTAATAATTCTGCATCACATGTGCTATTTTTACAAAACAGTGGAATCAAAAACATCATCTTCAAGTCTGCTCCAAAAATTCCTCAGCTTGCATCAATTTAATTTTCAAGCATTTCCTCCTTGCTAATCGCGTGGCGATAAGCTCCCAAACAATAAAACAACAAGCAGAAAAGGGTTAACTCGAATTACAAGCCATAATCAACAGAACAATGAAGAAAACAGAATAAGCAATGAAAAATAGAGCATAAATTACAGCAGTAATGACAACAAATATTCACAAGTTTCTCATGTTCAAATATCACATAATCATGCTTTGTTAGTTCTCAATAACTATATGCATAATCTATGGCCAATAATTCGCCTTAAACTAGGCCAGGACGATCACGTGGGACAAAGATCCACCACATCACCCGTGGTTGATTCCACGGGACAAAGTGCCGTCACATCAACCTTAATCCTATATATAATGCATATGCTATGACAAACAATCATCAATCCTCAGGAACTAACAGTTTCCACAATTTCCTGAATCCTCATGAACATAACGGTTCACACGTTTATACAGTCATAGTATCAACATATGCATAATATGTCAGATTCAAACGATTTCATATTTTAATGTATTTTGATAAATAACAATTTTACCTTAGGTTTAATATTGATAATGATTTCCTAATATCTTGAGTATTTCACGTTTCAGGAACATCTATCTCTATGGAAAACGTCTGCTCACACCTATGAATGAATTATCAAAAACAGTACTTCAAATAAAGACAAAGAAGGAGAGTACTTCTGGCTACACGCCAAAAGAGTACGTCCGCCTATGGAGTACGTCTGGCAACTCATTGAAGAGTCCGTTTGCCAGTTGGGTATGTCTGCCAAAATAGTACGTCCGCCTATGGAGTACGTCTGGCAACTCATTGAAGAGTTCCTTTTCCAGTTGGGTACGTCCGCCAAAAAATTACGTCTGCCATTGGAGTATGTCAGGAAACTCATTGAAAAGTTCGTTTTCCAGTTGGGTACGTCCGCTAAAATAGCACGTCCGCCTATGGAGTACGTCTTGCAACTCATTGAAGAGTTCGTTTGAGAGTTGGGTACGTCCGCCAAAAGAGTACGTCCGCCTACGGAGTACGTCTAGCGACTCATTGAAGAGTTCGTTTGCCAGTTGGGTACTTCCGCCAAAAGAGTACATCCGCCTATGGAGTACGTCTGGCGACTCATTGAAGAGTTCGTTTGCCAGTTAGGTACGTCCGCCAAAAGAGTACGTCCTCCTATGTAGTACGTCTGGCAACTCATTGAAGAGTTCGTTTGCAAGTTGGGTACGTCCGCCAAAAGAGTACATCCGCCTATGGAGTACGTCTGGCAACTCACTGAAGAGTTCGTTTTCCAGTTGGGTACGTCCGCCAAAAGAGTACGTTCGCCTATGAAGTACGTCTGGCTACTCATTGAAGAGTTCGTTTACCAGCTGAGTACGTCCGCCAGGAGAGTACATCCTCTTGGAGAGTACGTTTGGTAAACTCATTGAAGAGTTCGTTTTCCAGTTGAGTAGGTCCGCCAAGAAAGTACGTTTGCCTAAGTGCTAAAGAATTCATTTGTCAAATACTACAAGCAATAAAGGCTAATCTACCTCGTCAAAGCATTTAATGAAGCATTGTCCGAAGCAGAATGAAGAAAGGGACATAATAAATATTTTATTCCTCGTACCTGCAAACACTCTGACTTTCCTTAAATCAAGCATATCTTTTCAGAGTCTACGGTGTGATTTCCGAAACATAATATCCTCTCAACGATCAGAATCAAATCCTTTGTTCAGAAAGAAGAAATTCTCTTTGTTGTCTTCCACGAGCATTTAATGATCAAACGATTACTCAAGGCTAAAGTAATAAAGAACCAGACGAATTCAACCAAAGCATTTAATGTTGCAATTAATGCAAGCAGAATGCATTTAATGTTGTTACAGAGCTGCAGAAGTATCTGTTGCACTCTCAGAAGCTCAAATTCAAATGGAAACACTTCAATCTTCATCAACGTTCATCAAGGGGCTCCCTACTGAAGATATAAATAGAGTACTTAGACACTTGATTCAATTGGAGACTTTCAACGATAAATTTTCAAAAGCATTCTAAGTCATTCTCAAGCAATCAGCTCTATTTCAAAATTCAAAATCTCAAAGTTATTCTTTCCTGAGTTAAGTTGTCTGCCATTGTGTGAATCCTTAATAGAGTGAAAACTCTTATCCTTTTTACACAGCCTAAACAGAGAACCAACCTTCATATTCTCTCTGTATATTGTTCTTAAACTTTCTACCCAACTGTGACTGAAGAGATTCTTGTAGAAACACAAAAAAAAACTTCTTTGTAAAAGAACAAGGAGTAGTCCTGTTAAATACTAGAAAGCAGAAGTCCTGTAAGAATACATGTAAAGGAGTATTCCTGCGAATACTGGGCGAAGTCTTGAACAATACTTGTACTATTTGAGTAAATAGTGGAAAATCTTGGTGAAGCTAAGGACTGGACGTAGCCTTGTCGATTAAGGGGGTGAACCAGGATAAATATTCTGTGTGCTTTAATTGTTAGCTTTAATTAATTCCGCGGCACTTATCTCTTGAAAATTATTTTGAATCTTATACTTGTGTTTAACAAAAAGATTTCAAAAATCACACACACAATTCAAACCCCCCTTTCTTGTGTGTTTTTATCACTATCAATTGGTATCAAAGCTTAACTGCTATGAGTAGTACTAACATCTTAATAGGTGTAGAGTGAAACGATCCATGGAGAACACTACATTTCCTTCCGGTACGGCTACCAACAAGCCACCTTTCTTTCACGGCTCCAACTACCCCTACTAGAAAAAGCATATGCAGTTATTCATAGAATCAACAGACTGGATACTCTGGGACGTTGTAGCAAAAGGTAACTATGTTCCCAAAGATGCTTCAGGAAAAGCTATTCCACAAGAACAATGGATAGACGAGCACCGAACTGAAAATCAACGCAATGCAAAAGCCAGACTATTTCTCATATGTGCTCTAAGCAAAAAGGAGCATGACAAAATCGACAGTTTGTGCACTGGAAAGAAGATACGGGACACATTGGCCATTGCCCATGAAGAACCTCAGGTGTGCAGGAGACCAAAGTAAGCATGCTAACTGCACAATATGAAGCCTTCAAAATGAAAGACAATGAGGCTATATATGACATGTACTCCGGATTTCAATCTATTCTCAATGGTTTGAGAAATCTTGGAAGATCATTTACGAGCAAGGACCAAGTCACATAGATTCTCAGAAGTCTCCCACCGAAGTGGAGATCTTTTGTTACAACTCAAAGGGCTGCTAAGAATCTTACCACCTACCAAGTGGAGGATCTCTTGGGAGAATTAAAAATACATGAAATGGACCTAGCAGAAGATGCTGAGGTCGTACAAAGCAAGCCTACCGCCATCAAATCTGTAGCTTTCGAATCTAGCTCATCCAAGGCACTTAAAGCTGCTGAATCGTCTGATGAAGCTGAGGTATCGTCTGACAACACAGACGACAAACAAGCCATCTTCAACAAAAGGTTTAAGAAGATGTGGGCTAAAAGAAAACAATCCAAGTATGAGCCCAGACGAGATTAGACCAAGGTAAAATCCACTTCCACCTTAAGAAAAGATGGAGAGAAAAGTTCTAGCAAAAGGTCGACCGTCTGATACAAATGCAAGAAGCCTGGCCACATCAAGGCAGATTGTCCTCGTCTGGCAAAAAGACCTGCTTAGAAGAAAAACTTCCACAAAAAGAAGGCTCTCTCAAGTCAGAATGAAGAGTCTGAGGAACAATCTGAACATGAAGAAGTAGAAGAAGATGATGATGAAGAGTCATATTTTGCCTTTATGGCATCTATAGACTCGTCTAACATTTAAGTAGACAGAGAAGCTGAAGTTATGATGGTAACTGTGGATCCGTCTGACAATGAGACAAACGACGGAGATGAGGTAACTTCTGAAATATAACATGATGATTATAATGAATTGCTTGATTACTCGCATTCTCTAGCTGTTAAATATAGCACCTTAAAGAAGAATCATGGTAAAATAGAAAAAGAATGGCATGCATCCAAAGAAGTAACACTTATGTTAACATAAAAAAATAAAGCCTTGCTAGAACAAGATTCTAACAAAGAAATCAAGATCATGAAACAAAGAGTTAACAGCTTAATTAAAGATCTTTCTACATTTACTCTAGGACATGATAACCTAGTAAAGTTAAGCAGCAACAATAGAACAATGTATGATAAAAGAGGTCTAGGCTTTGATGAACATGATTGGGATATTACTGCATCTGGTAATACATCGTCTGACATCCCATGTTCATATAAGCATGATATGTCTGAAATAAAATTTAAATCATCTGAGTCTAAATTGATTAAACCTAAAACATTCATTGTTAAAAGTGATAGCAGAATCGCAAGTGTACGATTTACTATCGCGTAATATAAAAAGATCGAACCCAAGGGATAGGTGTTCTTATTATTATAATATTTAGTACTTGAACAGAAATTTAAAAAATGAGAAAATATGTTGATGTTTTTAGAACAAGAAATAACAATAGCATAAAAATGATAAGAGAAAAGATGATAAGAATTTAAGTTCTTGGGTTGGTTTACATAGTCTATAAAACATGCTAGAAATCTCCTACTTAATTTCTGAATTTTAAATCCAAAATCTTGGTGCTATAGCCTAGAGTTTCTACATCCTAATAGCCTTAAGAAATGTAGACCTTTCTTTCCTAATTACTAAATCCATAGCCTTGGTTATTAGTTAATCAGAAAAGAAGATGAAGAAGGAATTCGGGCCAACACAAAGTTACGTCCATCCTTATAGCCTTAAGAAATGTATACTTATAACCTTTTTTATTTCCTATTTCCCTTACTACTTACCAAATGGCCTTATGACATAAGTAGAAAGCATGAAATCTTTTGTGCACTAAGATTAATGAAGAACAAGGAAATAAAACATGAATTGAAAGTATTATTTAGAAATGTAGAAAATAACTAGAACATGAATTATAAACTAAAACAACCCAAAAACTTAAAGAAGAAGTTAGCCAAGCATGGCTAAAGGAGTCATTGAATTACCCTGGATAGGAGCTCAAATATGGCTTCCCACAAGTCCTAGGAACAATGCTCAAGAGGGAGAAAGAGAGAATACTTGTTGTATTCTAAGAAGGTGTGTTTTACAAGTGCAAGTTGCCTCCCTATTTATAGCAAAAATCTGGCCTCCGCAATTCAATAATTCTGCCTATCATTCAAATCAAAACTGAAATAAAGCAACCAAGTGATTTTGAAGAGATTTTTAAGGTTGTAACTTGGCCAAAGGGTTGAACAATTTAAGGTGTGGATTTCAAGAAATTGACAACTCTAGTGGCTGACTCAGAAACTTGTTGTTAAGTGATTTTTCTTGGACTTAAGAGCTTCAACAATTCACACAAGGGTTCTCTCAATTTTTCTCTTTTTTTTTTTTAAAACAAAGTAGTGGAATGTATGGGATGAATGACTTTAATTTTACTCCCCTCATACTCTTTCTCACCCCACCACTTCATTATTTTTTCTAAGGCACATACCTTATTTTTTCAATTTTTTTTCCTTCATCTTTTTTTTAGAGAGAAACCCACAAACATAGCTCTATCAATTTCAGCACATGCATCACAATAACTTAAAAATTATCACAAAAAGTAGGCTCCAAAAAATGATTCTTTTAAGGCTCAAAAAGGGGATACTAGTGGATTTTTTGCTTTTCAAACCAAAACTCTGAGTTTTCAAAAACGCCTATAATCTCTTCTCAACTCACAAAGTATACAAAATCCCAATCAACATGCAACACAAGGCAGAAAAATTTCACAATCAAGAAATCAGAGTCCTCAGCTCTCAGAAAAAGATAGGGTAAGTGGTACCCTTTTAGAACTCAGAAAAACTTTTGCCAACAACTAAAACAATCAAGATATCAAAATCCTTTCTACAACATGCAATCCTTACTGCTTCAAAACATAAAACCTTTTCACAAAGCAGTTCAATCAGATAAAACATTTCACAAAGCTATAGCAATATTCAGAATGGATAAAATACTCAAGACTCATGCCAAAACAAAACAAAAAAACTAAACTAAAAATAAAGCTAAAAGCTATAAAAAGAAAAACTAAAAACTAAGAAGCCGGCATAGTACACAAATTTTCCACAAAGGTCCAAGGGAACCTCAATGCAAAAATAAAATTGAACACTTAAGTTCAAGAGGGTTCTTCCTCCTTCTGGTACCTATCCTGTAACATTGAACAAACTAAAGTCTCACAAGTAGAAACTTGCTTGACTTGTTAGTTCCAAAAACAGCACAAATAAGATCATGGGTTGAAAATTTGTGTCCACCTTAAAACAAGAATTCTTGAGTTCCCAAAAATTAAAACCAGTGTAGAAATAAGAGAAAACTCAAAGAATCTAAAACCTTTAAGAAAATGGTGAACACAAATTTTTTTTTAAATACTAAAAACAGCAAGTAAAAATAAAAACAGCAAAACTGCCAGAGCTCCAGCGCTTGAGCGTTGGGGATGCCAACGCTTGGGCGCTGGAATAAAATAAAAACTGGGCAATCAGAGGTCCCGGCGCCTGAGCGCTGGGTTTCCAACGCTGTGGCGCTGGAAATTAAAAAATAACAAATGAGATTCCAGGGGCCTAGCGCATGAGCGCTGGCCCCCAACGCTGAAGCGTTGGACAACGCTGGAATCAGAGGACTTTAAACAGGGGCCTAACGCTTGTGCTTTGGCCTCCAGCGCCTGAGCGCTGGCCCCTCCTGCAGCAACAACATAGAATTTCTTTCTTTTATTTATTTACAAGGATGGTGCAGAAAATTGAAAGACAGAAAATTAAACTATCCTAAGTTGGGTTGTCTCCCAACTAGCTCATTGTTAAGGTCCGAGATAGACCCTTCAAAAATCACTTTTCAACCGGGGTCTATTACAAATTTCATTAGACCCCGCAAATCATGCATATTTTGGCACAAGTACATTATGGTGCCCAATGAATTTTCAGCTAACAAAGCAACAATATTCAAATTAAAAATGGAAGAGATAAATAAATATTCCCTTCCTTGTTCTTTGCCTTGCCATTGTGAACCTATAGCATAGGTTTCTTGAGGTTCTTCTTCCTCCATCTCCAATTTGTCTTCGAAGACAAATTCTATAATGAAGGTTGCTTTTACCTCCTCTCTTTGAACCACGGGTTCACTTTCATGAACATGTGGTTGTTGTTCATCCCTGGGCTGCCTCCTCAGAATGCTTTGTATTTTCACTTGTAACTCTTCCATGGCCTTACAGTCCTGCTCAGGGATTGGCAAAAATCCCGCATTCCGCTTGCACTCTAAATTAGAATAGAATTCGTCAATAAGAGTGAAAGCTTCCTGCTTCTTTTTCTCATATTCTACTTCAAGTTTAGCCCGAAATTTTGCCTCCCTTTGCTCAAATGTTTCAGCCATTGCTATACCTGCCAATACTCAGCAAACAAAATTAGCAGCACCAGTTCATCACACAAATAATATTTTTTTATATTTTTTTTTTAATAAAAATCACTAAACAAAATAATAACAAGAACTGAACCTATCCCCGGCAACGGCGCCAAAAACTTGATAGCAGAATCGCAAGTGTACGATTTACTATCGCGTAATATAAAAAGATCGAACCCAAGGGATAGGTGTTCTTATTATTATAATATTTAGTACTTAAACAGAAATTTAAAAGATGAGAAAATATGTTGATGTTTTTAGAGCAAGAAATAACAATAGCATAAAAATGATAAGAGAAAAGATGATAAGAATTTAAGTTCTTGGGTTGGTTTACATAGTCTATAAAACATGCTAGAAATCTCCTACTTAATTTCTGAATTTTAAATCCAAAATCTTGGTGCTATAGCCTAGAGTTTCTACATCCTAATAGCCTTAAGAAATGTAGACCTTTCTTTCCTAATTACTAAATCCATAGCCTTGGTTATTAGTTAATCAGAAAAGAAGATGAAGAAGGAATTCGGGCCAACACAAAGTTACGTCCATCCTTATAGCCTTAAGAAATGTATACTTATAACCTTTTTTATTTCCTATTTCCCTTACTACTTACCAAATGGCCTTATGACATAAGTAGAAAGCATGAAATCTTTTGTGCACTAAGATTAATGAAGAACAAGGAAATAAAACATGAATTGAAAGTATTATTTAGAAATGTAGAAAATAACTAGAACATGAATTATAAACTAAAACAACCCAAAAACTTAAAGAAGAAGTTAGCCAAGCATGGCTAAAGGAGTCATTGAATTACCCTGGATAGGAGCTCAAATATGGCTTCCCACAAGTCCTAGGAACAATGCTCAAGATGGAGAAAGAGAGAATACTTGTTGTATTCTAAGAAGGTGTGTTTTACAAGTGCAAGTTGCCTCCCTATTTATAGCAAAAATCTGGCCTCCGCAATTAAATCCCACTTCCAGACCGAGGCCCAGCGCTTGAGCGCTGGGTTCCCAGCGCTGCAGCGCTGGGTGCTGCTTCTTCATCTTCAAGCTTTTCTTCCTTCTTCGTGGTAGTGGGTTTTGAATGCCATAGAAAGCCACTATTCAGCCCTTAATCAATTCTGAAACCTTCTTCCCACTACCATCAATCCTTCAACATTATTTCCCATGTGCTAATTTGAGGAGAGTTGCTTCATATTCTTCTTTTCCACTTTTGGTCCTCTCTTGGTTAGCACTTCAATTCTGGCCCTTTAATTCTCTCAATCTTCACTTTTAGTCCTCCACTCTTGAACTTTCACATTTTGGTCCTTGATTTCCTGAAACTTTACACATTGGTCCCTGGACAAAAATGATAACTAAACCAGCTTTCTCTAAAAATATAAAATAACTAGAAAAATTCCTAAAAATATAAAATAAAGCTAGAAAATCTAATAAAATCTAATCTACATGCAAAATGCAAAATAAATATAAAATCTACATAAAAACAATAAAAAACCTATATGTGACTCAAAAATAATAAAATAAAAAGACTAAAAAATACCTAAAAACATCATATAAAATCCACTCATCAAAAAGAAAGGAGAAACAAACTCCTAATAAAATAATGCATGGGAGGAAAGTTCCACCCAGGTTTGTAACTAACAAGAAAGGACCCAAGAAAATTTGGACAATGGTACCTGGACAGTGGGTGCTCACGTCATATGACGGGAGAAAGGTCTTTGTTCCCAAAGATTCATGCTAAAAAGAATGGAGCAACGGTTACCTTTGGAGGTAATCAAAAGGGTCTCATCGTCGGTGAAGGAGATGTGGGTAAAGCTCCTCTTCCTGTAATACGGAAGGTTCTTTTGGTTGAGTAATTAAAACATAATCTACTTAGCATAAGTTAATCATGTGATAGTGGGTTCACTGTTACCTTCAAGAAAGCGAAGTGTAAAGTCACAGACGACGATGAAAAATTAATCTTTCAAGCTCAAAGACAAGGGAATTTGTATAAGACGAACTTGGAAAACCTTGCGAGTCAAAATGTGACATGTCTGGTGTCAGCAGAGGATGATAAATGGGTATGGCTCAAGAAGCTAGGGCATGCATCCTTGAAGACCATTACTAAAATGATCAAACATGATTTAGTACGTGGTCTGCCAAATCTATCTTTCAAATCTAATGACACATGCTCAGCATCTCTTCAAGGAAAGCAATTAAAAAGATCTTTTCCATCTAAGAGCGTTGTGAGTGTGGATAGACCTCTGGTGATGTTACATATGGACTTGTTTGGACCTATACTAGAACGGCTAGTTGTTCTGAAAAAAGATATTGTCTTGTCATCGTTGATGACTACACAAGATTTACATGGGTCTAGATCCTGTCCACCAAGGATGAAGCATTCAAATCATTTGTCATCATCACCAAGAGAGTTCAAAATGAAAAGGGCTACTACATCACAAACATTCACAGTGATAGAGGAGGTGAATTCATCAATGAAGATTTCAACAATTACTATGAAGAGAATGGTATCTTTCACCAACCATCAGCCCCTAGAACGCCTCAACAAAATGGAGTAGCTGAACGGAAGAACATATCACTGCAAGAGATGGCTAGAACTATGCTCAGTGAAACCTCACTGCCTAACTATTTATGGGCTGAAGCTGTTCACACTGCATGCTATATTCAAAACAGAATCATGATGTGGCCAACACTGAAGAAGACAACTTATGAGTTATGGAAAGGAAGAAAGCCTGATATTTCCTACTTTCATCCATTTGGATGTCCATGCTTCCTCCTCAACACAAAAGACGATCTAGGAAAGTTCGGTTCCAAGTCTGATAAAGGAATATTCTTGGGATATTCACCTAACTCAAAAGCTTTCCGTGTATATAACTCAAGAATAATGGCAATTGAAGAATCCATTCATGTCAAGTTCGATGATGTAAACTCAAGTGGAAAACAGATGTCCATTGAAGATGAGTTTGACAACTTGAACTTGTACGAAGAGCCATTGTCTGCCAAAGCTCAACATGCAAACGCAAAGGTTGTATCAAAACAAACTACCTCATCTGATATCCATGCAGACGTTGACACTCCAACCTCGTCTGGTCATGCCTCGTCTAATCAGATTATGACCTCCAGTGGTATCTCTCTTCCAAGAGACTGGAGATTTAAGCCAGATCATCCACCAACTCAAATCATTAGGAGTATCTCTGAAAAGGTAAGAACCCGATCCTCATTAAATGATCATGCTGACTGTGCGCTACTATCTAAAATAGAAGCAAAGAACATAGGTGAAGCATTAAAAGATGAAGGATGGATCTTAGCCATGCAAGATGAGCTTAACCAGTTTGAAAGAAGTAAAGTTTGGAACCTTGTTCCAAGACCTGAAGGCAAATCAATCATTTCCACCAAATGGGTCTTCAGAAACAAAATGGATGAAGATGGGAAGGTGACCAGGAACAAAGCCAGACTAGTGGCCCAAGGATACAACCAACAGGAAGGAATTGATTACACTGAGACATTTGCCCTTGTTGCTCGTATTGAAGCCATACGCATACTACTAGCTTTTGCATGTCAACATTCTATCAAATTATATCAAATGGATGTGAAAAGTGTGTTCCTAAATGGCTACATTGAAGAAGAAGTGTTTGCCAAACAGCCCCCAGACTTTGAAGATCCAACCATGCCAGATCATTTTTTCAAACTAAGAAAAGCTCTCTATGGGCTGAAGCAAGATCCAAGAGCTTGGTATGATCGCTTAAGCTCATTTCTTATGAGCAATGGTTTCTCAATAGGTAACATCGATAACACCTTATTTAGACGCAAGTCATCAAATGATTTTATTTTAGTACAATTATATGTTGATGACATTATTCTTGGCGCTACTAATGAAACTCTCTGCAAAGAATTTTCTAAGCTTATGCAGAGTGAATTTGAAATAAGCATGATGGGATAATTGAAGTTCTTCCTAGGTTTGCAAATTCGTCAAGAATAAGGAAAGACATATATCCACCAGACGAAGTGTATTAAAGACCTCTTAAAGAAATATAATATGGAAAAATCAAAGGAGATGAGCACTCCCATGCATCCTGGGGTCATACTAGATAAAAGTGATGAATCTACTCCTGTTGATTCAACCAAGTATAGAGGGATGATTGGATCACTGATTTATCTTACTTCAAGCAGACCAGATATTATGTTTAGTGTTTGCTTATGTGCAAGATTCTAGGTAAATCCTCAAGAATCACACCTTAGTGCTGTTAAAAGAATATTTCCATATCTTGTTGGCACTACTAATCTTGGTCTAGTGTACGAGAAAGGTGAAGATTTCATATTAAGAGGATTCTGCGATGCTGATTACGCGGGAGATCGTATAGAGAGAAAAAGTACAAGTGGTGGTTGCCACTTCTTAGGTCAATGCCTAATCTCTTGGGCGAGCAAAAGACATAGTACAATCTCATTGTCTACTGTTGAAGCTGAGTATGTAGCTCCAGGTTCATGCTACACCCAACTCTTATGGGTAAAGCATCAGTTAGAGGATTATAATATTTTTGAGCATAGTATTCCTTTACTATGTGATACCACTAGCGCTATCAATATTACTAAAAATCTTGTTCAGCATTCTAGAACTAAGCATATAGAGATCAAACATCATTTCATATGTGATCATGTAGCAAAAGGAAACATTGATATATCTTATGTGCATACAGATGATCAGTTAGCTGATATTTTCACTAAACCTCTTATTGAAAATAGATTAGCACATCTTAGAGAAAGTATAGGCATGTTTCCTGCACCATAGTATGCCTCGTCTGCACTAACCTTTTTGTAGGAAGTCGCAGAATTGTTTGACGAACACATCTCGTTCTCATCTGCATTGGTATTCGTATGCCTCAAAACTACGTGAAGCCAGACGAACACCTTTTGGTCCTGGTCTGGTAGTGTACTCGTCCGGCAAAAACATTGTAAGATTCAAACCGATCACGTCCAGCATCAACTGTGCTCGTCCGTGGAAACTGAATGGTCATCGTCTCCCACGTTGGTATACCTGCTGAACTGTTTTTTCCTTTCAGTTACTTGCTTCTTAAGCACGCATTTAATCTCTTCAACTGCCTTGTCTGCACATTTATGACATCGCATTAAATGCGCATGCACCATTACTGCTCTGTCACATCAAATCAATTGCAATAATTTCTTTCATGAATTCCAAGAAAAATCCTTTTGAATTCCATGCAAGCTTAACAAAAACATTTCAGAAACTAGGTTCACTTCACACACTTCATTTGTACTCTTTCTGAAACCCTTGCTCTCGTCTGCCTCTATTCCTGTGCTCTCTAATCCTTTTGCAGAAACAACATCAATGGCCCCCAAGAAGCAAGCACCTGCTCAACCACAGCTTACTGAGGATCAACAAGTTGTTCTCAATCAGAGGAAGAAATGTATTGAAGCCAACAGGAAGGAACAAGAAGAAAAGGTTGGGAAAGTGAAGATAAGCAACTTGGGTGATAGAGATCTTGTCACCCTCATATATCTGGACCTCAATCTGTATCAATATGTGAAGGTGGCTGGATTAGACCTGGTACTGTTTCAAGACTGGGGAAACCTATTCAAGATCCCAGAAACTCTTGCTCTTGCTCCACTTGTTAAGGAGTTTTACAATTGTGCCGTGAAGATTGGCATCAACCGAGGAATAAAAACTAGGTGCATGAGACACATTGTGGACATCTTCCCTGCAGACATCGCACTCCCCTTGAATGTGAGTGTCAACATTCCACATCTTGTTCTCCAACACATGCTCCACACACTGGAGAACTCTACAACCAACCTTCGATATGGCTCTCTTATTACTGCCATGATGGGCACCAAGAAGTTTCTAATTGAAGAGATACAAAAAATGGATTTCATGGCTCATGACTACATCTATGCAACTCTAATCAGGTTTGGTGATGTTCGAAGAATGAAGCTGCATATTGACACCTCTGGAGTTCCAGAAGCTATATTGAGTGAATGGGCAAAGAAGCAGAAGGCCAGAGACGTGACCTCGTTTCCTTCGAAGGCAGAAAAAGCGTTGCCTGCTGCAAGAAAACCAAGAGCAAAGAGGCCTCTGTCTGCAACAGTGTCTCCATCCGGCAAAATAAGTGAAGCGCCCTCGTTTGCTCTGAAGCCCAAGAGGCATTGTTTGATGAAGGGTTATCAGACGACAACACCGTCTACCGTAGTTGATCAGACGAAGCCTTCGTCTGTAGATGGTCAAGGTGCCATGCCCATTTCAGCTTTTATGCCAAGTTCTCAGAAAGCCAAACGGACAACCATCCCGGAAGAATCTGAACAACCCACATCCTTTCACCAACAAGAAGCAATCAAGCCTTCAGCTGCTAAACCTGAGGAAGTGTCACATCCAGCTGATCTTCTTTCAGTCTCATATGTCTATTATCTTAAGTTTCTGCCTTCAGTTTTTCATAAATTCATTGCAGACATAATGGATGTACAGGATGATGGAAATTGCAGATTCAGATGCATTGCAACAATTCCATTTTAATTGATTCACAGAGTTGACCCTTTGGTAATTGATCTTAGCCATTGGATGCTTGTTCTAGTTCCTCGTCTGCCAAAAGCCACAGCTGTATCCTGAATTTGATCAGCATCCTTCCACTCCATCACCTTCAACTCCTACAGTTGCACCAAATTTTCCCTTCTTCATCCCCTCAGAACTGTTGGGATTATCCTCAGAAACTCAGGCACAAAATAATGATGAACAAGCAGCTATTTCTCCATATCCACTTTCAGTTGCCATGCCAAACGAAGACAACGCTACTGATGATATGGTTTATTTATCAGTTGAACAATTTTGATATGGTTTATTTGGTTTTATATACATCTAAAGCCCTTGAGTTCATTTTTGCTTGCTTGCTAATATTGTCTGCTCTGATATCATGCTTACCTGATTTTGCTAATGCCAAAGGGGGAGAAGTATTGGAGAAAAAGGCATAAAATTAGTTTAGAAAAATATATATCATACTTAGGGGGAGCAATGAAAGCAACCTAAGTATAGGTTCAGATAATTATTTTCCTTAGGGGGAGCTAAAAATAATTTTAACTGAAAATAATTTTCGTCTGCTAGTTAGCTATACGTTATTTATAAAACATGTATTCAAATCAATCTATATCTCGGATACCATGTTTTTCTTACAATGCAACATATGCTTTCAAAAAGATACGTTCATGTTTTTCTAGCTAAGAAAACTCAAAAAGATAAATGTTGAATAAAAATTGTTTTTGAAATAATGTATTAGTTCTGATACCATCGCTTTCGAAATAACGTTATTAAACCTTTTTCTCAAATGAAAAATGTCATTATCAAAAAGGGGGAGATTGTTAGATTCAAACAATATCATAATTTAATATATTTTGATAAATAACTATTTTACCTTAGGTTTAATATTGATAGATAAAGATTTCCTAATATCTTGAGTATTTCACGTTTCAGGAACATCTATCTATATGGAAAACGTCTGCTCACACCTTTGAAGGCATTATCAAATGTTGTACTTCAAAGAAAGACAAAGAAGGAGAGTACGTCTGGATATACGCCAAAAGAGTACGTCGGCCTATGGAGTACGTCTGGAAACTCATTGAAGAGTTCGTTTGTCAGTTGGGTACGTCCTCCAAAAGAGTACGTCCGCTTATGGAGTACATCTGGAAACTCATTGAAGAGTTCATTTTCCAATTTGGTACGTCCGCCTATGGAGTACGTCTAGAAACTCATTGAAGAGTTCGTTTTCCAGTTGGGTACGTCCACCAAAAGAGTACGTCCGCCTATGGAGTACGTCTGGCAACTCATTGAAGAGTTTGTTTGCCACTTGGGTACGTCCGCCAAAAGAGTACGTCCACCTATGGAGTACGTCTGGCAACTCATTGAAGAGTTCATTTGCCGGCTGAGTACGTCCGCCAGGAGAGTATGTCCACTTGGAGAGTACGTTTGTTAAACTCATTGGATAGTTCATTTGCCAGTTGAGTACATCCGCCAACTGAGTACATCCGCCAACTGAGTACATCCGCCTAAGTGCTAAAGAATTCGTTTGTCAAATGCTACAAGCAATAAAGGATAATCTATCTCATCAAAGCATTTAATGAAGAACTGTTCAAAGCAGAATGAAGAAATGGACATAATAAATATTTTATTCCTCGTATCTGCAAACACTCTGACATTCCTTAAATCAAGCATATCTTTTCAAAGTCTACGGCGTGATTTCCTAAACATAGTATCCTCTCAACGGTCAGAATCAAATCCTTTGTTTAGAAAGAAGATATTCTCTTTGCTGTCTTCCACGAGCATTTAATGATCAAACGAGTATTCAAGGCTGAAGTAATGAAGAACAAGACGAATTCAACCAAAGCATTTAATGTTGCAATTAATGCAAGGAAGAATGCATTTAATGCTCTTACAGAGCTGTAGAAGTATCTGTTGCACTCTCAGAAGTTCAAATTCAAATGGAAACACTTCAATCTTCATCAACGTTCATCAACGGGTTCCCTACTGAAGATATAAATAGAGGACTTAGACACTTGATTCAATTGGAGACTTTCAACGATAAAATTTCAAAAGCATTCTAAGTCATTCTCAAGCAATCAGCTCTATTTCAAAACTCAGAATCTCAAAGTTATTCTTTCCTGAGTTAAGTTGTCTGCCATTGTGTGAATCCTTAATAGAGTGAAAAATCTTATCCTTTTCACATAGCCTAAATAGAGAACCAACCTCCATATTATCTCTGTATATTGTTCTTAAACTTTCTACCCAACTCTTATTGAAGAGATTCTTGTAGAAACACAAAAAAAAACTTCTTTGTAAAGGAACTGGGAGTAGTCCTGTTAAATACTAGAAAGGAGAAGTCCTGTAAGAATACTTGTAAAGGAGTAGTCCTTCGAATACTGGGAGAATTCCTAAACAATACTTGTACTATTTGAGTAAATAGTGGAAAATCTTGGTGAAGCTAAGGACTGGATATAGCCCTGTCGATTAAGGGGTGAACCAGGATATATATTCTGTGTGCTTTACTTTTCAGCTTTAATTAATTCCGCTGCACTTATCTCTTCAAAAGTATTTTGAAACTTATACTTGTTCAAAAATGGTCATATTTCGAAATTTTCCTAAAACAGGGTAGAACAGAGTATGTCCCAATGCTCGAGATTGGCCTCCAACGCTCATGCGTTGGCCTCGTTTGGTGAACAAGAATTCTGGAAGAATCCCAACGCCAAAGTGTTGCAAACCCAGCGCTCATGCGTCAGCTCTCGACCTGAGAGCCCAGAAATAGTGTTTTTCACATTAAAATCATTTTAATCTTAATTCTTCAAAACCCAAACTTTCTCATGGACCAAACTCATTATAAAATTGATCTAAGATAGTTTCTCTTTAGAACTCAAAGGACTTTTCAGAAACACAAAGATTATAACAAGCTCTTAATGTAAGAACTAGAAAGGAAACCAACCTCAAATGGCTCAAAAGATTAAGAGATTTGAAACTTCAACTCTGTCGTCCAACGAACAAGAAGAATTCGAACACGCAGAAAATTTGTCCTCCTACGAACAAGAAGAACTCGAACACAAATCAAAAGATGAACGGCTATTACTTCAACACCAAGTATTTCAAAGATTACAGAGAATTGAGGTTTCTTTGAAGGAAGGAAAGATCTTGGAGGAAAACTAAAGAGTAATGTTCTACTATAAGTTCTCTATTTATAGAGTGAGGAAACCGGCTTACAAACAAAGTCTAAAGATAAAGTGGTCAACAAAAACTGAAGTTATCACATCCAAGAACATCTGACACTTATCTCATAAGGTCAACAACAGCGGCTGATCAGACCAGACAATATATGGAATAACCGACTTAACCAGTCACTAAGACTAGTGATGACTGGGGGTTTTATGGTCTTTTTTTTTCTCTTATTTTGTTTCATTTAATTTTGAAGGTGCAAGAAACACACAAGAAAGGGGGGGTTTGAATTGTGTGACATGTTTTTAAAGTTTCTTTCATTAATCTTGAATGTTAATCATTTATTTACTTTTAACAAGAGTTATTCATAAAGCACATGAATATGCATGCAGCGGAAATATGACATAACAAGAAAAATAAAGCACACATAACTTTTATCCTGGTTCACCCCCATAATCGACAGGGCTACGTCCAGTCCTTGGCTTCACCAAGATTTTCCACTATTTAAACAAATAGTACAAGTATTATCAAGGACTTCTCCCAAAAAGTATTCGAAGGACTTCTCCTTACAAGTATTATTAGGACTCCTCCTTACAAGTATTATACAGGACTTCTCCTGACACCTTTTACAAGGTTTGGTTTTTCTACAAAATTCTCTTCAAATAAGAGTGGGTAGAAACAATGAGTTTATACAGAGAGGATAGGAGTTTGGGTTCTTAGTTTTGGATTGTGTGAGTTGGATAAGATGAGAGTAATACTCTATAAATTTCTCACACAGAAGCACATCAACTCAGGTAGAGGTAGAGGTAGGCTTGAAGCATCCTGAGTTGGAACCAAGGTTCCTTGGTTCTTGGGACAAACTTAGTTGGAATATGGAAGTTTAAGTCTAAGTTGCCCAGTTGTTCCGGAGGCACGGTTCTCTATATATATCTCCAGTTGAAGATCTTTGTTCTTCTTTCACAGCAGGAGAGAAAACATGTCTGAAGTGCTTCTTCCTCTCTTAGCTGTAAGTAACGGCTAGTTCTGCATTTTTCGACAGGTCTGAGACACGATCTGAGAAGCATTGATTCGCCTGGTTGACATCGTCTGGCTCCATTTAAGCGAGTATCCTTGAGCTATGTCTTCTGTATTTAATGCGTGGAGTTCCAGTTGTGGTATTTGTTTTGACCACTATACCCCAGTGCATGCCAGCTAATGCTCATCGAGTGCTTTGGTCAGATATTTGAATTTCGACCGTTGAAAGTGTACGATGCTCAGAGATTCTTGCCGTTGATTCCGCGATGTCAGCTTGATTTGAGGAAAAGTAGAAAAGCAGTGGGACCAAGGAATATTGTATTAATTGTGTCCCTTTCTACTTTCTGCCATTGCTAGTATTTTATTAAATGCGCAGACGAGGTGGATGTCTTTTGATCCAAGAAGCAATTATTCAGGATGAGGAGAATAATTTCTTTAATGCTTCGTTGGGCTAATATCCTCGTAAAACACATTTCTTAATGTTTGTACCTTAGGCGCATTCTGATGCTTGAGCCGACGGATTCTTCCTTAGAATTTGGCAGACCCAGTCTCCATACAATGTTTGAGATTCCGTTACTGAGTGTCTTGCATCGGCAGACAATTTTTCTTCATTCAGTTCTTCTTAAGGATCTTCTTGACTTATAGAAGACTGAATCTTCTCTTTTCTTTTGCTTCCACTGAAGTTCTCCATCTGAGAGAGTTGATCCACAACTTCTTTGTATGATACTAGAGAAGCTTCGAAGCCGAAGGTGTTTCTTCATAAGTTGTCATACTCTTTCAGCTTTAGATGAAGCAGTCTTTCTTTTGATCACTGTAGGTTTAGGTAGCGGACTGTTTCAGCTTCTTGAAGTAGACTTTGACTTGAGCGTACAAGGCTTGATGGAGTGTCCTTAAGAGAGGATGTTGAGTATTTGAAGTTACTGCTTTATGTCTCGTGAGTCACTAGACTGTCTTTTACATGAATGCCTTCCTTTGTATATCTTTGACAGTATTTCCTTCAGGGTGACCGAACGGTCTCTTCTGGCGGACTAATTCTCTTGATGATGCTTTGGGATTCATTCAGTCCCTTTAGTAGATAATCATTCCTGTTCATGAGAAATCTCACTATGTTAGGAATTCTATCTCTGACGATATTAAACTTTAAAGAAATTGTTAATTATCAAAACATAATAATTCATTTAATTATTTGAATCTAACAATCTCCCCCTTTTTGATAATGACAATTTCTTTGGAAAAAGGTTTAGTTGAGAATATATTCATTGATATAATCATCTTGTTATTTTTCAGATAACAAAAAAATAGTTTTTCTGCAGGATATTTTATTATATAAAAAACATGATCGTTCTTTAATAGTACTTAGACAAGAAAATTTTTGTTTTTAGGCGGACGGTCTTAACTCCTTGAGTTTACCTACCTTTGCTCCCCCTAAATCTGATATTCCTTAAATAATTTTTGTCTAACATATGTTTTTCTAAATAAGCTCCCCCTGAACTGATGCTATTAAGTTTTTGATATATTTAGGGTTTAATTTTAAGAGATATATCTTTCCATTCCCCTAATTGTTGCTTTCCTAACATTTGCTATCTCTTTTTCCTTACCTAATTCTTCTCCCCCTTTGGCATTATCAAAAAGAAATAATCGATAAGTAAATAGCAGCAAATGTAAAGTATGACAGTAAGTAAGCAAATAAAGTAGTGTAGGATGAAGAAGTCAGTTGTTTTTCTTCTGTTGTGGGTCAGAGCATCTCCTCAGCAGTGCTTCAATGATTTCAAAGCGAGTGTCCATCTTATCAGAGAGTGTTTGAGACACCGAGTTAACGTGGTTGAACACTTCGCTACGCAGCTCTTGGTTTTCTTTGGTGTTGTCGGAGCAGGATCTATCAAGTTTCTCTGATAAATTCATTATAGCAGCTTTGGCATCAAAGGGCTCTTCAGTAGACGGAATTCCACTTGAATGCCTTTGTTCAGGAATTTTCTCAGCTGAAGAGGGAACTGTGGGTTGAGCCGTTGTAGTCTCAGTACCCAAGGCCTTTTCTGATGTGTCAGTCGCAGAGATTTCTCTTGGAGAGATTGGAGATGCGACATTGAGGCTTTCATCAGAGTCCGAAGAGATGATGATCACATCTTCGGATGCAGTTATAATTTGAGGTGGAGGAATAACTGATTCATGTAGAGGATGACTATTTGGAGATGAAGCAGCAGTTAACAAGGAGTCATGTCTGTCAGCGACCAAGATAAGCGACCATGATCCATATTGGAACACAATGCGTTCAACACCATGGATCAATCCAGATGGAATGGTTCTTGTATGAACGTGTCAGAAAACAGACAGTTCCCATTCATGATGAAAGATATCATACCTTGTCCTATGAATGAATGTGATTCTCAAACCGTCAAGAGCAGGAGGAGACCGAATTCGAGCCTGAATGCAGAAGTTGAATCCCAGCGTTTCCATGAGCAGGTTTGGAGCATGCGATGCATTTACCACAGTGAGCATTCTGGGCACATGCATGGAGATTGGCGTGAAATTACGGCGAGATCATATAGGCACATGAACAGGGAAATTCCTCATCATATGTTCCCTAGCTTGAGATACTCGGGCAATATTCTCCTGATTTCCTTTCGACGCAGAAGATCCTTCACCAGTTACTTGCTGAGTGCTTAGAGGGTTATCCAGAGACGCTGCTGGATCAGTGACATGTTTATCAGCTTCTTTTGGGTCACTCTTCTTCTTCTTCCTTGGATTGGTCATTCGAGCTACACGAGATTTAACCCTCTTTACAACACTTCTTACCTTCTCAGGTGATGTATGTTGTTTGTCAGTTGAATGAGTTGGCTCAGGAACTTCAGGTTACATTGCATCATCATCACTCGGTCTGGAAGCTATCTCATTCCTTTACTTTATTTTTTTAACATTTAGTGGACGGCTTTGGTCTCCCATCCTTGCATCTTTTGGGTTTGAGTTTGGTTGATTGGGTCTTTGCAGGGGTACCTTTTCTTGGACTTCAGCACTTTCCTGGACGATCTTAGAATCAGGCCGTTTCCTCTTGAGTCTTGAAGATCGAACATAATCAGGATTTACAATTTTCCTATACATCACGATCCTTGGCGTGATGTTCTGACCCCATGGTTTGGCTTCTTTTAAACAGTTGGGCCACCATTGTGGTGTACCAAAGGGAAGAGGAGAATCTTTCTTCAGAATCACTCTTATCCAATGACTATCTTCTACATTGCATAGAATGGCAATGGGCGACGGAGTTTGCACTGGCCCTGTCAGAGGAAGATATGTGCAGGATTCCCTGAGACTCAGAGTGACAAGGATGATTCCGAAGGTAGTTGCAGCAAGTAGTCCCATGTGAGGAACATTGAACCACTTGGGAGCAAGAGCTGGTTCATTGGGACCAAGAATCAGAGCATTCCGAATGATTTCAAGATGACCTTCGGATTCAAATGTCTTCAAGTGTAGCTAGTGTCTGAAGTCAAGTTCCTTAATCATTCTTCTCCTTATCTCTGGCCATTCATTCTCGTCCATTCCCAGCCACTGAGCAATGCACCTAAATCCACAATTGCCATCATCTTGGACATCGACAATGTTTTCCACAAATTCATGGAATATGGTTGGCACATGGGGAAGATACTTGGAGATGGTAGAGGATTGTTGAGTGGTTTCAGAACCAGATCCCAGAGGCATCTTCTTGACATTTTTAATTAGTGATGCAATTGGAAGGTCGTCTTCGTCGATTTCCTGTGGAGTTGTTGAGTCTTTAGGCTGCTCTGTTTCTGATGAAGGCATTATCTCAATCATCTTTCTAGAACTAGAAATATGGTGCCTTTTAGAAGGAGGAGAGAGGTCATCACTGATGTCCTCCTCAGGTTCATCATCCTGTTCCTCATCTATAATTTCCTTCTGCTGAGGTCTTCTCGCAGGCATCAACAGTTCTTGAGGCACGCTGGAGATGTCAATCTTCAGCTTCATTCTCTTGAAGTCCCCAAACTTGATGGGAGTCGGATGGACGTAGTCATGGATGATAAGCTCACTTTGCTCCTTTACTTCATCAATGAGCTTTTTCTTTCTCATCATTTCAGAGATGAGAGCTCCGTAAGGCAGGTTCGCTTCTTGACTTTCCATCGTGTTGATGACGTGGTTGAAGATTAGGTAGGAAAGATTTATCTTTTCCTTGTGCATCATTTGATAGAGGGCCCAATGGGATAGCTTATCTACTTGATTGCAGTTTCCTTCTCTAGGAATCACTATCTTGCACAACACGACATATGGAAACTTGTATTCCTCTATCAGATTGTTGATGTTGGTACCATGAACCTTTGGATCCTGTTTCCAAATGCAGTTAGGGTTGGGTGCTGACAGTTCCCATGTTGGGCTGAATCTTACCCCATCATCTATCTTGACATCCAGGGTTTCAGCAATGTCTCCTGGAGATATAGTGTTAACAACTCTCATGCATTTGGATTTGATAGTGACTGTTCCCTTCTTGACTGCGCAGTCGAAGAACTCCTTAACCACAGGTTTGATGGTGGATGATGCAGAAATTCTCATGAGATTGGTCCACTCCTGAGACAGTACCAAGTCTAGACCTGCGACCTTTGCATGGTTGTATATGTTGAGATCAAGGTATCTTGGGGGAACAAGTTCTTTCTCTCCCAGATTGATCACTTTTTGCTTGCCTATCAGTGCTTCTTGTTCTCTTCTGTTGGCAGCAATGTTCTTGATTCTCTTGTTGATAATCTCCTGCTGAGCAGAGGTTAGTTCAGAGGTAGCAGCAATTTGTTTCTTAGATGCCATTGTAGTATTCTGCAAGTGAAGTTTAGAGAAGGCAAAAGAACAGGTTGAAGATAATAGAGAGTTTGGAAGCAAATACGTCAGTGATAAGTATGTTACTTCTTCTTTCAAGTTCTTTTTGTTAAGTTTAGTTAGAATGCAAACAGTTTTCACTTGGTTTACGAATCGAGATGATTGGTTCTGCAATGATGTGAAATAATGATTAGCATGCGCATTAAATGTGAATCTTTAAATGTGCAGTCATGGCAGTTGAAAGATTTAATGCGTGCTGAGAACGTTTTAGCATATGAAACGATACAGCTGTTTACCAATAACCCAGACGATGACTCATGTTTGCTTCACTTAATTTTTTGCGGCAATCTCCATTTGAATCAAACGTTGTTCTTTCTTCGAGGGCTTTCCTGACTTCATGCCCTTTCTTTTTGTTGTTCATTTAATGTGTACGTCTATCTTCAATCCTGCAAGTATCATCATATAGTTCTTTGCCATAGAGCTTTGTTAGTATCATTTAGTCATTATATTGACTACATGCAGTGGGATGTGTGTGTCCTTCTTTTGACAAGTATAAGTACGTTAAGAGTACTTCCTTTGAGGAACTTGTTATAAGTTCTGTGCTAGTCATAGCTTTATCAATATCTTCCTTTATGTAAGGGATGTTTTGATCTACATACTAAATTTTTGAAAGCAAATGGTTCAACCAACAATTGAATCTAACAATGTTCTTCCAGAGTTAGGAAGATATCAGAACAAGACTGAAATAAGTGTCCGTCTGATAGATCATCTCATAGATATTCATTAGCTTTCACTGGACAGTCATGAGAGGTGTTCGTCTGGCATATCCTCTACCTTTGCTTTTAGTCAATGTGAAAATTGACATTGATTTCTTGAATCACTTGTAGTTGTATCCCTGCAGTTGCTGTTACTGAAGAAGCAAATATATTCTTTTTAAGTAGGAACATTCTTCAGATTGCATTCAATGGGCTGACTTTTGTTTTTCTAAATTTAATGCTTGATCAGCTTATGTTGATCATAATTACAACAGATATATTTCTTCTTATAAAATCATGCAGTAGTAATCATAGTATGTTCTTTAGTATCCATACATCTTCGACTCCAGAGGATTAGTTTCACACTCATAAACTTGAAATTATTATTATTTGAGCGTTGTAGCCAGAGTGGGGCATCCACTAAGCAAATAAACATAGATATATGTATACGTGATGCCAATTCTTCAAGATAGTATATTTTCATTATGCAGATATGTCATGGCAATAAAGACTTGATGCTTATGTATTTTGCTTCCCTCAGAAGATGCATCTGTTTTATTCGATTTATCTTAGGAGTATAAATGATGAATATGTTAGAATATATTCGGTAATCTTTTCTCTCATACATTTATACACTTAAACTATTTGTGACATAGGGGATAAGATAATAACAGATAATTAATTATAGGTTTAGAGTTACCTCATTTTCTTTTCTTGAGAGAGAGCCTGATCATTTCTCATACCAGCTAGAAGATCCACCATTGATGATGCTGTATATATGAGCAGAGATTTCCACAGTTTTCACTTGCTTCCTCTTCTGTGGGATCTACTGTACTTCTTCAAGTTATCTGTGAATAACTTCCTTTTAACCTGTTTAATCCTTTCTTGAGATAGTTTCTTTGAGATGTTCTTCCTACACTATTGTTTGGATCATAGTTGCTTTTGTTCGAGGAGAACATCTATTACCATAGATCTTTGTGCTCTGCATCTGTGAAGATGTTAGTTATTCTCAGAGTGGTTAGGCTCTGATACCAATTGAAGGTGCAAGAAACACACAAGAAAGGGGGGGTTTGAATTGTGTGACTCATTTTTAAAGTTTCTTCCGTTAATCTTGAATGTTAATCATTTATTTACTTTTAACAAGAGTTATTCATAAAGCACATGAATATGCATGCAGCAGAAATATGACATAACAAGAAAAATAAAGCACACATAACTTTTATCCTGGTTCACCCCCATAATCGACAGGGCTACGTCCAGTCCTTGGCTTCACCAAGATTTTCCAGTATTTAAACAAATAGTACAAGTATTATCAGGGACTTCTCCCTACAAGTATTCGAAGGACTTCTCCTTACAAGTATTATTAGGACTCCTCCTTACAAGTATTATACAGGACTTCTCCTGACACCTTTTACAAGGTTTGGTTTTTCTACAAAATTCTCTTCAAATAAGAGTGGGTAGAAATAATGAGGCTCAGTTTATACAGAGAGGATAGGAGTTTGGGTTCTCTGTTTTGGATTGTGTGAGTTGGATAAGATGAGAGTAATACTCTATAAATTTCTCACACAGAAGCACATCAACTCAGGTAGAGGTAGAGGTAGGCTTGAAGCATCCTGAGTTGGAACCAAGGTTCCTTGGTTCTTGGGACAAACTTAGTTGGAATATGGAAGTTTAAGTCTAAGTTGTCCAGTTGTTCCGGAGGCAGGGTTCTCTATATATATCTTCAGTTGAAGATCTTTGTTCTTCCTTCACAGCAGGAAAGAAAACCTGTCCGAAGTGCTTCTTCCTCTCTTAGCTGTAAGTAACGGCTAGTTCTGCATTTTTCAGCAGGTCTGAGACACGATATGAGAAGCATTGATTCGCCTGGGTTGACATCGTCTGGCTCCATTTGAGCGAGTAGCCTTGAGCTATGTCTTCTGTATTTAATGCGTGGAGTTCCAGCTGTGGTATTTGTTTTGACCACTATACCCCAGTGCATGCCAGCTAATGCTCATCGAGTGCTTTGGTCAGATATTTGAATTTTGACCGTTGAAAGTGTACGATGCTCAAAGATTCTTGCCATTGATTCCGCGATGTCAGCTTGATTTGTGAAAAAGTATAAAAGTAGTGGGACCAAGGAATATTGTATTAATTGTGTCCCTTTCTACTTTCATCCATTGCCAGTATTTTAATAAATGCGCAGACGAGGTTGATGTCTTTTGATCCAAGAAGCAATTATTCAGGATGAGGAGAATAATTTCTTTAATGCTTCGTTGAGTTAATATCCTCGTAAAACACATTTCTTAATGTTTGTACCTTAGGCGCATTCTGATGCTTGAGCGGACGGATTCTTCCTTAGAATTTGGCAGACCCAGTCTCCATACAATGTTTGAGATTCCGTTACTGAGTGTCTTGCATCGGGAGACGATTTTTCTTCATTCAGTTCTTCTTAATGATCTTCTTGACTTATAGAAGACTGAATCTTATCTTTTCTTTTGCTTCCACTGAAGTTCTCCATCTGAGAGAGTTGATCCACAACTTCTTTGTATGATACTAGAGAAGCTTCGAAGCCGAAGGTGTTTCTTCATAAGTTGTCATACTCTTTCAGCTTTAGATGAAGCAGTCTTTCTTTTGATCACTGTAGGTTTAGGTAGCGGACAGTTTCAGCTTTTTGAAGTAGACTTTGACTTGAGCGTACAAGTCTTGATGGAGTGTCCTTGAGAGAAGATGTTGAGTATTTGAAGTTACTGCTTTATCTCTCGTGAGTCACCAGACTATCTTTTACATGAATTTCTTCCTTTGTATATCTTTGACAGTATTTCCTTCAGGGTGACCGGATGGTCTCTTCTGGCGGACTAATTCTCTTGATGATGCTTTGGGATTCATTCAGTCCCTTTAGTAGATAATCATTCCTGTTCATGAGAAATTTCACTATGTTAGGAATTCTATCTCTGACGATATTAAACTTTAAAGAAATTGTTAATATCAAAACATAATAATTCATTTAATATTTGAATCTAACAAATTTGAGTCTCATATAGATTTTATTTTATTTTATTAGAGTTTTTGTATTCTTTCGCATTTGCATATAGTTTAGTTATTTGTTTGTTTTTAGTCCTTTTAGTTATGTTTTATTACAATTTTAGTCTTTCATAGAGTTCTGGTTATTATTAGGTGGTTTATGGGTTCCTTGATTGAAGAAATTGATGAAGAATGATGGAGGAATAATGAAGACAAGCTGAAAGGGTTTTGGGATTTAATGAAGAAATGAAGCAACAAGCAAGAAACATGTGCTAAAATGAGGAATTGATAGTTGTTTCAGCTGTTGCAAAAGGAGAATGAAGCCACATGAAAGCCCTTTATTGCCATCAAGCCTTACCATCAATAGAGGAAAGAAGAGAGCAAAGAATGTGAAGCAGCAGACGAGCCCAATGCTCAAGCGTTGGGGAGCCAACGCTCATGCGTTGGCTCTCTACCAGAACATGTTGTTTTAAGTTAATTTCCAACGCTCTAGCATTGGCATCCCAACGCTTATGCGTTAGACACTGGCAGGAAATCTGTTATAAATAGCAGTTTCAATTCTTTGTAAAAGGACATCTTGTACATAACTTGGGATACTTTTTACCTCATTTCTGAGCTTTGCCTGGAGTTGTGGGAGGCCACCTTGAGCTCCCAATTCAAGTTCATTTTATTTTTATCATGTCTTTTTTAGCCATGTTAGGCTAGTTTCTTTTGTATTTGAGTTGAAGTGACTCTTCATAACACTATGCCTTAGGTTTCTATCTTTTATATATATGAATGAAGTTTCAGTTCTCAGTATCTTTTTCTTGTATAATAATATTCTTGCCGTACACAAGTTTACTTGCTTATTTCTTGCACAACGGTAATTGGTAGGATTTAAGGGAACTGAGATTAGATTAATCGGTTTATTCGCCACTTAAGTATAAGGTTGGGAATCAATTGTGTTAGCCAGAACTAAGAACACTAATGCTTCAATTGGAGTAACTGAACACTAAGGTATTAGGTTTGGTAATTGGATTGAAAGTCTATTTGGTTAAGGCATTATCAAGTAGAAATCCTAGGCTAGAGCCCCTAAGAACTAGTTCTAATTTCATATGAAAAATTGATTCTGAAAAACTTAGTTAAATGAAGTGAAACTCAACCCAAGTACTTGTTTTTATCTATCATATTTCTGTTTTTGCATATGTTGTCTTCTAAACTACAAAATCAAACAAAATATAGTTTTTCTTTCTCAAACTCTAGAAAACTGATTTCAAGTCAAACCAATCCTTATAGAGACGATATCTTTTATATTATTTGAATACAATTTATACACTTACAAAATTGCTATCAAATTTTTTTGGCACCGCGACCGTACCCGTGGTTTCGGATATATGTAGTAAATGCACAAATTGAGGAGTGCCTCTGGTGTGATCAGATTGACGCGTAGTGTTTATCATTTAGATAAGAACAATGCTAACTATTGAAATGGGTCAACAAGGTTGGACTGGGGCATTTACTTATGATAGTTTATTGGAATGTTGTGTTAGTGAAATTAACTTTTGGTGAATTTTAGTTGTCGATTGTGATACTTGCTAAATGGATTCAATTTTACTTAACACTAGTTCACTACCGGATGCCAAGACCTACATCTAGTAATGATTTTAAAGTCTTGGAAATCCTTTCTAAAGTGCACATTAATTCTCTGATAAGCTTTGTGAGCAACTTCTAAGTTCCATACTTGATTATCAACATTCTGTGAGCTACTTTTAGTATTAATTTTGGATTCAATTTTACTTAAAACTAGCTCACTATCGGATACCAAGACCTGCATCTACTATTGATTCTAAAGTCTTAGAAATCCTTCTAAATTGATTCTAAAGTGAACATTAATTCTGGTCAGAAGCTTTATGAGCAACTTTAAGTTCCAGACTTGATAATCAGGATTCTGTGAGCAACTTCTAGGTTCCAAACTATAGGGAATCACGTTTGGCGTCCCCCTATTCGTCATACGCCCCCTTTTTAAAAAATTACCAAAATACCCTTCTGTACAAAAAAAACTGAATAAAAAAAAATCATAAAAATTTCAAAACTCCAATTTCTTCCTCTTCAACTCATCACCATCAACATTTTTCCCCATCCATTTCATTCTCATCTCCTTTTATATTATCATGTAAAGAAGTGTCAAGCAAGAAACCTTGAAATCTTCTTTTCGAAAGAAAAAATGAATTGTCGAAGTGAATCACGAAGCCTGGTTATTATTCGCACCATGATGTGCGATTTTTGTACAAATGTCACATTTAAGGATGCGATTCCCCTTTTAATAATTTTTTTTTATATTCATTTAAAAATCGCATGTGCATGTAGGAGTGCGATTGATGGAAAATAGAAACGCACTCAACGATGCGATTGTAAGTTTAAAATTAAAAAAAAAATAACGGAAGGTCGAGGGGTTTAAAACCACCCACGACCCCATTCGAGCCATCTTCTCTGTTTTCACCCACAGAACCAAAAACCTAGCCTCCATTTTGCTCTCAGCCACGACCCCATTTTTCACTCACCCACGACCCCATTTTGCTGTCACCCACGTCGACCAGCAAGAAGAAGTTCGTGCAATCTGAATCTCCATCAAACAAAGCTCAAGGTAATGGCTTTTCTTCTTCTTTCATTCTACTCTGTTTTTATGCCTTAAGACTATTTGCATGTGGATGCGTTTTTGTAACCCATTCTTGTGATTTCTTGGTGTCCTTAAGTAGCATTGTGTTGTGTTCCTAGTTTTTATGTTTTCTGTTTGGGATATTGGAACTTTGGTGGGTTTGTAAGGGCATTTTTTGGGTTTTTTGAACCTATAAAAAAATCTCACCTTGGAGTGCGATTTTATGGAGTTGTTTTGTCTAAAGAATTGATTTTGTAATTTTAGTGTTGTTCTGTTGTGAAAACTAAGCATTTGCAATTTTCTGTTGTTGTGATAGATATGGCAAGGACTCGTGTCACTGGTCAACCGGTTGAAGAAGAGGAAGAAGAAAACCATTCGGTGGACATTCGACAAAGGGGTCATGCGTCGCACCGTAGGCGGCGTGGAAAGTCTCCCGCGGTTGAAGAACCCTCGTATAATCAGGCTAAGTACAAGGCTGAAGAGGAATGGCGGCACAGGTACAAAGAGCAAAGGCAGCATGAGGGTGGTGAGGATGAGGACGATGAGGAAGTGGGTGACGAAGATATTGTTGAAAGCGAGGCTGATGAGGGTGGTGACGATGAGGACGACGATGATCGTGAGGAGGGGGGCGTGATGATGCGGCAAAGAAGGAGCTGAAACGAAAATTGCAAGCAATAGACAGAGCTAACAGGGGTTTGACGTCATTCCCAGGTGGTCCGGGTAATCTAAATGTTCTGCGGAGCTACGGGACACATGTTGCTGGGAAAGTGTGGCGGTCTTACATCGACGGCAACATACCAGATCGTCCCCTTTGAATCGGGGAATGCAAGATCTCTCATTTACTCCTTAAGCACCCTTTTTGTATGGAGATCACCATTATCAAATCTGTGGCAAATCGCTTCAACCTCTGACTTCAGGTTCAGATCGTTGGCAGGATCCTGACACAGGTCCACAGTTGCCCACGATAGTCGCCTCCAGAAATAATGAACTGCATCCAATGGCACACACGAGTACCTTGCAAGCTCACATGCACATGGTAATCCATGCGTGCTCCTCAAGCTGCAACCACAAGCATGACTATCAACCCCCACTCTGCCAACCTTAGCCCTTTCTTTTACAAGTAATTCAAGCGCTTTCTTTGAAACAAAACCATGCAATTTTTGAAAAACCTGTCCTTGAACATGTGATCCCTCAAGAAGATGCTATGCTCGAAGGACGACATAATCTTCGTGTGTTGCAACACAGTTTGCTTGTTCATCGCCGTCCAACAAGAGCACAAATCGCCCTTGCTATCTTTAAGGATAAGCTTCAAAGCTGCATGAGCGCCTTCAACCCTACATGCATGAAACACAATTGTTATGGGATTAAGTAAGGTAAATAGTAAAAAATAAAAACCTAATTGAATAAAAACCAACCTGTTAGTTGTTGTGTTTCCCAAGTGCATAGCAACATCAATCCAGCATTTCACAAATTTTGTTCTATGATCGTCCAACCAAGTCTTATGAACATACGAGATAAACTGTGGAAAGGACTTACATGATCCTTTTAGCTCTCACAGATGGATATCGTACTCCTCTTCAGAAACTGAGTCCATTAGAACGCTCCATGAATCTCTGACTAGGTCCCAGATACTCTTGTCACAATACAACTTGGACTTTGCGCTGACATTCTTGCCTATGTGAAACCTGCATAGCAAGTGCTTCGCATTAAGGAAAACATCCTGGACAGCTAACATCAACGCAGGGTCTTTGTCCGTCACAATCACTCCTGGAAGATTTTCTTGTTTTTATATCAACCCTCTCAGTTTCTGCAACGCCCACATAACATCGGGAGTTTTCTCAGTAGTCATGAAGGCGAATCCTATACTGAAAGTCATGTTGGTTGATGTCACGCCTACCATCTCAAGCAACGGCAACCCGTACCTATTGGTTTTGTAGGTACTATCTATGAGGACAATATTAGGAAAAATGTTAAACAACTTTATTGCATGAGGATGTGACCAGAAGATGTAATCAATAACACCAGTGTCTTCATCCTTCATGTGCCAATGAACATATTTGTCACGTTCCAACAAATCCATTAAATGTTGCATCTCAGTCAACGGTCCCCTTTTTGATCTCTTGTACCTTGTACTTGTAGAGTATATTTGTGTTATCCTCGTCAGATTACGGGGATTATTCTCCTTCAATGAAACAAGCGCTTGTCCTGGTTTAACTCTGTTATCCACCATGTCATGAAACATTTGTTTTTCCTCAGGACTCAAACGTCCAGCATATGCGTGTCCAACTAGTGACTGTGCCCTTGCATGGTTATGAAATCCACATAACACATTCACCCACCACAGTCCGTCAGCCTTCCTAGGTCTTGCTTTTAGCTTAAAGGGACACTCACACTTTCTTTTCCCAGTGGTCTTATTTGTCAACTTCCCCTTGTACTGTCTGTATTTTCCACCACGCTCCTAGCCAAGTGTCAGAAATTGTTTCCTGTTAACGTTTCCATAATCAGACTTTGCAGTTACGAAACAATACCATTCTCCTTCCCAACTGCCCGAGCCCATTCAAATAGTTCATGCCGAGTCCCAAATAACTACAAAAGTATAAAATCGTGTAAGACAAGTGTACGGTAGCAATGGTAAAACATATTAGCACAAAACAAATGCAAACCTTATCAGTTGTAAATGCTTTTGTACAGTCAACAGGGAAGGCATTAGAAGAATCATTACCGTACGAATGTTTTAAACCATCATCCTCAGTCTTCACTACAACAATTAATTCTTTCCCATTACCATGATCTTCAACCTCCTCTGACAACAAAATTGAAGGTACTAAGATGCCACACATAATACCACAAATTATTCCACACTTGTTAAGTTTTTCATTAAGGCCCCGTTTGGGAAAACAGCTTAATTAAGCGTTTATGACCATAAGCGCTTATGGCATAAGCGCTTATTAATAAGCTCTTTTAAGATATTTATTACAATGAATTGAAAATAAGCTATATATAAGCATAAGCTCTTTTTCATAAGCTACTCTGAATAGCTTATGAAAATAAGCTCAAAACAGCTTATAGGTAGGTTATAAGCTATTTACATAAGCTCTCCCAAACGCTTGCATAAGCACTTATACTATAAGTTAAGCTCATATAAGCTCTTTCAAACGGGGCCTAAATCGCATGTAAAGATGCGAAATTAAAATGCATTTTGATTTGTTTATAAATTGCACTCAATGATGCTATTAAACACAAGGACAAATTCATATCGCGTTCAAGGATGAGAATTTTAACCAGCATTCAATTTCGCGCACATACATGCGATTAAACATACGAAACTGATTGCAACCAAAAAATAGGAAACGAGTGAAGGGAGCATAGCACCCATGATATCCGGTGGTGGTAGACAAGGAGGAAACAAGACGAAGGATGTTGATGTTTAGTAGATGAAGGAGGTGGTTGATGGAAGATGATGATTGTGGTTGTTACAAGATGATAATGTTGGTGGTGAAAGGATGGAGAGAAGGGGGGGTGTGGGAGATAAAATAGAGATGGGTGGAGAATGGGTTGGAATGGAGAATAGTAAAAGGATGAAAATGATGATATTTATTTAATTTTTTAAATTTAAAAGGGTAAAATGATAATATTTTAAATTTTAAAGGGCAAACTGGTAAAAGACGCATTAAGGAGGCGTATGGCGCGATAGGAGGCACCAAACGCGATTTCCCAAACTATATTACGAGGATGGATAACTTGATCCTAACATGATAGTGTTTTTATTTTTTGCCGTGTTTTATGTTCAAAGTAAAAAAATGAATAAAATATTCTAGAGTATTTTCTGTTTTTAAAATACCAAAGAGATCTGTTTCTGTGAAATTTAGATAGACCCTTGCTGTATTAAAACGGGAAACCTACCTGAAATGAGCAATGTTATAATATGAAATTTGTCTGAACAACAGAAGTAGGATCATATGTATTTTGCAAAATATGGAAGCTTTGGTTTACTTAATTTTAAGTGTTAACTCTAATATAAAGATCACTTTAGGATCTATTCATATTCACACATCTAATGTCATTTGTCAAGTATCTTGCCGACACGAAATATGGTCTCTTTGAAATCCTTGAACTTAACAATTATATACATTGGCTAGTGAAATAGATAGAATTTCAGTTCCACATGCATCTTTGTCTCCCTTTCTTGAGAAGGTAATTCTCAATTTGATTACCTGAATACAATTTTTTTCTTAAAAAAACTATATTATTTTCGGTTCACATAAAAAAATGGTGGCAGTGACGTTAAGTGGTGGTGGAGGGTGTAGCGGTGGTGGGGCCGCTGGTGGCGACAATGGCGATAGTGGAGAGTGGTGGTGGTAGGGGTGAGCAGCGGGCGAGTTCGGGCGGGTTCGGGTGAGAGGTATCGGGTTCGGCCGGTTTTGAAACACACATTTGCAGGACCGAACCCGACCGTGGCTGATTTCGGGTGGAGCGGGTTCGGGTTTGCCGGGTTAGCGGGCGGTCCGGGCGGGTGGGGCGGGTTCAGAACAAGAAAAAGAACCATCCACCAAAAAAATCACAGAGAAAGAAATAAAAAAAATACAAAGAAGAAGGGCGGCAGTTCATCAAATTGCATTAGGGGTTTTGTTGCGAACGGCTAGGGGAGCACGATGGTGCTGCTGGTTTCTCTACCGGCGTCGCGATATTGCCGGAAAATAGGAGAGAAGGTGCGACGACAGCGTTTCCAAAACACGAAGAAGAAGGCCACAAGGGCGGGGATGGTGACCAAAAGGAGGCACGGTGGTGGCGCGCCATGATGGCGACGACGGTGGTGGTGGTGGTGGCCGACGGCTTCCAAGGCAGGGAGAAGAGGAAGAAACAGAACGCAGAGGCCAGAGAGAGGAGAAGTAAGACGCATGAGTGAGAAATGAGGGAATGAGAGAGTGAGAGATGATTTAGGGAGGTGGGGATAGGGGGACCCACCCTATCTCGTTTCTGATTGGCTAGAGAGGATTCTCCTCAACTCCTATTGGTTGAAAATCCAAAAGAGATAAAAAAAAAAAGACCAGTTGCTCGGGTTGGACCAGGTTCCGATGGGCTGGAACCCTGGAACCGAACCCGACCGATACAGACCGAATAAGCCTGTCTTGGTGAGCCGAATAAACCGCCCACCCGACCCGACTCGCCTGTGTTAAAGAAATCGGTTTTTTCCGGTTTCGGGTCGGGTTGGGTATTCTGCACAGCCCTAGGTGGTGGTGCTAGTGGCACTGGTGGAGGGTGGCGACAATGTTACATGTTATTGGAAAAAAATATGTGTAAGAGCTGGGAGGGTGTAGGCTTTATCACACATTTATAGGCTGAATTAGTTAATTCTTCATTTTAATATATAAGAGTGGATTGATAGATAAGTGTATATAATATAATGTTAGCACTATACAATGGATAAACCCATAATATATTGTATAATCTTATATTGTCGGGCATTGGATAGGTGATGAGTATGCAATCCAAAACACAGTAATATCAAAAGCTACACTTTATAACTTGTTTCCAAAAGTGATTATGGCTTCTTATCAAAGAACCAAACAAATGTATGGTGGTGGTGCTATCTTCTTAGAAAAACTTGGAGCAAAATCCATACTTTATTTAAAAAAATTACTCAACTTGTTGGGGTAGAAAATAAGACTCACCAACAAATAAATAAAACCACTAAGAAAATTGGCTATCAAATTTTTACCCTAATTAAGCATTAGATTTTATCAGTTCTTTCACTTATATAAGAGTCGCTACCACATTATCATATTTCCTTTTAAATGCTAGTCAGACATTTTATATAAAAAGACTTCATTATAGTTGCACCAACCATCAGCTCCGATACAAGAGCTGGGAGAGAAGAAAGCATGAGAACATACACACCAACGCCCCAAATAAGAAAGACTATCAAGAGAATTGAAGTATTGAAAAGTGCATATTTACTCAAAACCTTATAATATTAGATGATCATCTTAAACTTACCTTTTCTTATTCAACGTGCAACTCCAAACATTACCCATATTAAAATTTAGCATCTTATTAAATATTTGTTTATATATGTCCTGCCTGATCTTCAGCAATTTTCACGGACACCCTCTCTATCTCTCCCCCTGTCACTATCTGGCTTCTATAATTCCACTCCACTTCTTGAATTTTTTTCTTCTTCCCATTAGGTAATTGTCTATGCTTATGTCACGAGTTTCCTCGGGTTCTCTCTCCCTCCCTTCGCCAATTGGTTCCTTTCTATTCCCCTTTTCTAAGTTCTAACACGCAACCCTCAACGTCATACTCTCTTCCACATTAATTTTTTTCGGGTGTTAGAGCATCTTCAATGGGGATTTTGAACTGAATCCAACAATTGGAGATAGGTGACATGCCTTGAGATCTTATTTTGGTGTCTTGACTGGTTTCTCTTTCAAAGTGAGATCTTAAATTAAATAATATTGTTTTTCTCTCATCCAACCAACATTCAACCATTAATATGTAAATTAATTATTATGAAATATTATGTATTTTATTTAAAATATATTGTCATTTATTTTTCAATAATATGTATTTCCTTTCATTTTCAATCATGTTGAACTTTAATTATATATTTCTTATCTAATTGATATTTAATTATATTATATCTTTTTAATTATTAATTATGTTTGTATAGAATATTAGTTTAATTTAATTAAATATTAGGCGGAAATAAATAATATAAAAATATTGTGTATTGTGGGTCCACCTAAAAGTAAAATAAGATCTCAACCACTGGAGCGAAATGTGCAGTGAAATCTTATGGGTGTCTTAAATCCTATGTGGCAGTATGGACCCACCAAAAGTCTTTAAAACACCAAAATAACATCTCACTATTGGAGATGCTCTTATGTAACATATTTCTACATTTGATAATTTTGATGGTTGTGAAACTAATTTCTCATCTTTTGTTCACATATTAAGCGGTAGAAAATTGATGAAAGAAAGAAATTCCACATTAATTAATAGCTTACCTCACCTCACTATTCTTTTTCATTCATCTCTTCTCATTTTTCCCTCTCATCTCTTCTCTTCTCCCCTCCTCTGTCTCCTTCACACAAACTCTTTGATTCGACCAAAACCTCCATTTTATTCTCCTATACCTATCACTTTTCTCTATTTATTTCCCTTTTCTTCAGTTAACACTTTCTTTCCCTCTTGTTTCATCTTATTCTTTACCATTTCACAAAAATAAAAAAACATCTTTATTCATCCCCTGCTTTATATATTAACCCTGAAAGAGCTTTTGCTGTTTGGTTCGATATGGGGCTTTCTGAAAAGGCGCAAGTGGAAGGAGCCTTTGAATCAGATAATAGAAAATGGGTCATCGGTTTACGAGCGCCACTGAAGCCAATACACACTGTTCCTGTGCAGAAGGAACAGAGAGAAGAGGTTGAAACAGAGGAGTGTTCAAGTTCAACGACGCCAACAGGTGAGGAATCAAGGATCCCAACTGCGTTCACGTGCCCACCTGCTCCAAGGAAGCGAAAGCCTTCTTTGAAGTGCAATTATCGTCTTGGTGGTGTGGTGAGAGTGTTCTTCACGCCACCGGACTTAGAAACTGTGTTCATTCGCCACGCTGAAAGGGCGAAATGAGTTGAATCGAATCGCACAAGATGTGGAAAAGCAGAGAAATTGAAGTAGCAAGTGTTGTTGTCGTCTAGCTAGCTTTTAATTTGTGCACCTTAGTTTTTTTCTCTAGTTTAAGTGTTTTTCTTTATGTTTTATCTTCAGTTACTAGACCTTCCTTCAGTAGTTTAAAGATTAGGACTATTTTGTATAGAGTAGTTTAGAAATGAATAAAATTACATCTTAACTTGCATGCTTAATCTTTCTTTTGAGTTGTCTGCTTTTGATCTGATGAATTAATATATGACATATTTGGACAAGCTTTTTCTTCCACTAAAAGTCAATTCTTCTAAGAAGTAGTAGAAGCAGCTTCTCATTTACACCTTCAATCATTTCTATTATGGATTTTAATTCTCAAAAAGATATTTTAAAAAATAATTCTTACCGTCTTTTAAACTTAATAAATTACTGCAGACTTAGGGATGGGAATAGGCCAGGCCGCCGACAGGGGCCATTGCCGTGGCCTGTTTAAAGCCTGGCCTGGCCTGTTTAATAAAAAAGCTAGGCTTAGGCTTTTGAAAAAGCCTATTTAACTAAATAGACCAGGCTTAGACCTATAAAAAAAGCCTATTTAGTCTATCAGGCCGGCCTGTTTATTAGTTTTTAAATTTAACATATTATTTTAATAAAATATACAAATAAATCAAAATATTAAATTTACCAATTTTAGTAATGGTAGAAAATTTAATTTTACAATTTTTGAAACTTATTACTTAACAAATCACATTTACTTGCTTTCACCCAAATTTGACAACTTATGGAAAGTAATCTTTTCAGATTCCAATTTTTCAAATTTTTACTCTAATTTCTCTTGATTGATTGACTCCTCCTTACCTGCCATGTTTTTCACGTTCATTCACGTCGTCTCTCTCGTCTCTCTCGTCTCACTCGTCTCTCTCGTCTCTGTCTCTCTGAAACGATTGGACTTCGTCAATCGTCACCTCTCCGTCACCTCTGCTCTGCTCGACTGCTCCCTCCCTCTCTGTCACCGGCGCACCGCACCGCACCGCACCACCGGCTCACTGCGCCTCCATCGACGCACAACCTCGCGAGTCACGCTCACCCCTGTCCGGCAGTCCCCTTGCTCTGAAACCCGTCACCTCCGCTGCTCTGCTCGACTGCGGGCCCTTTCTCTCACCGCCGACGACGCACCAGACTCACCGTGCCTCCATCGAGTCACAATTCACCCCTGTCTCTTGCTCTGAAATACGTCTCTGCTCCCTAATCCTTTTCTCTCACCGCCGACGAACTGCACGTACCGCCATCGGCGCACCACCACGCAGGACACACCACCCTCACTATAGTTTCTGTTTATCTCACTCACAAGGTATGTTCATGCACGGTACCATCTCTGTTTGGAATTTTTAATTTTCTTAGGATTCTGCTTGCAATACAATTTAATAGATGGAGATAACAAATAGTTGATGAAATTTGTAGAGAAAGCTCAAATTAGTTTGTGATTAGTATGTAACTATGTAAGTATGTAACTCTTTCAATTCCATGTTGTACTGCACTACTGGAAATTCTGGAATAAAAATATGTATAGTTCATGTGAATTCTAAGCAATAAATTACTGTATTTTAAAAAAAAAGGGTGAAAGAATGCATTTGATGTAGATCTTTGGTGAAGTCATAGTATACAGCTGTCAAGAATTGGGTCTTGGTTGGATTCTATCTTTCCATTATGTATTTCCATCATGGTGTTGGGCAGCTTGCTGGATGTGGGAGTGCTTTGTATTGATGAATTCTATATATTATTTTCTTTCCTATTATGTGCTGCTTAATATATTCAATGCCAAATTTGCACCAACATTGGCCTTAGATCACTTACTAACTTGACCTCCTGATTTTAATAAAATTCTGAAAGTTCCTCTTTGATGGCCAGGCTTTCATTTTATATGATGTAATTGATTGCTTTAGCCTTATTAGTTATTAGTTATTATGAATTTTCATGCCGTTAATCCCAGTTGATATAGGCTGTGTTCATACAGGTTGAATAAAATGTTTTCTTTTCTGTACCTCATACTATCGCTAATTGTATTACTTGGGCTTAGTGAATCTGGTTTGAACTTTTAGGATTGTTTGCATAAGCTAAGTTTTTTTTTTATGTGCTTCTCGACTTTGTCATTTATTTTGTCCAGTGCATGATATTGTTCATGAATTTATTTTGTCATTTATGTGCTTCGCTATTCGGGGTTTGTGAACCTTTTAGGAGTAATTGTTTTGGGTATTTTTTGGATATAATTCCTTTCATATGCTCTATCGTGATTATAATTCATAAATAGCAATTTCATAGATAGTGGTTGCTTTAGTAATTTTCATTGGCATCAAATACCTATGCTTCATTGTTTTGTTTCTTTTACAGGTTCACACAGAATGTCTTCTTCACTTTAGAGCAATGAACCAATTTCATCAAACCCAGTTGTTACTGAGGTGAACATACCTGTCCAGGAAGATGCAACTCAGCTACAAGTTAACACACAAGATGGTGAACAAGGCAGAGATCAAGAAGGCGAAGACTTAGTTGTCAAGAAAAGGAGGAAGAAAACATCGCCGGTCTGGGAAGATTTTGATGAAGTTGAACTTACCGGAGGTGTAAAGAAAGCTGTTTGCAAATATTGCAAGGAAAAATTTGCTACCGGTGGGAATGGGGCCAGTACCAGCCACTTGAAAAGGCATTTAGGAATTTGCGTTCAAAGGATTGCACAAAAGGCTACTGAAAAGAAGCAGAGTGTCATTCTGTTTCAGCCTTCAAAGTTAGGTAACCCATTTATGAGTTCTGGTGCTAGATACAATAATGAAAAGATGAGAGAAATCATTGCTTCTGCTATTATGGTTCATGAATTTCCTTTTAGTGTGGTTGAGGATGAAGTTTGGATGTGGGCCTTCCAATATGCTAATTCAGATGTTCAAAAGGTGACTCGTAAAACTATAAGAAGTGATTGTTTAGCTATATATGAGGTAGAGAAGAAAAAGTTGAAGGCATTGCTGAAAAGTGTGAATAAGATTAGCTTGACAACAGATATGTGGAAATCAAGCCACCAAGTAGCTGAGTATATGGTGGTCACAGGTCACTTCATTGATGTCGGGTGGAAGCTTCAGAAGCGTGTTTTGAGTTTTGTGAAAGTTCCTGCTCCTAGGCGTGGGGTTGATGTTGCTGATGCCTTTTTCAAGTGTCTGAAAGCTTGGGGGATCGAAAATAAGGTTTTTTCCATATCTGTTGACAATGCTGCCTACAATGATTCATGCTTAAGAGTTCTCAAGGAGAACTTATCATTAAGCAGCAAGTTATTCCTTGACGGTGCTTTATTTCATGTTAGATGTTGTGCCCACATATTAAACTTGTTGGTGCAGGATGGCCTAAGCAAGATCAAGAATATCATCTTCAATATTCGTGAAAGCGTGAAGTATATCAACTACAATGATGCAAGGTTAAAGGCCTTTTGCGATGTGGTTGAACAGAAGCGCTTGAAAGATAGGAAGCTGGTTATCGATTGTCCAACAAGATGGAATTCGAAATTTCATATGTTGTCCACTTCTTTGAAATTTAAGACTGCATTTGCTGCATACAAGGAAAGAGAGCCCCATTATGTGTATACACCTTCACTTGAAGATTGGAGCAAAGTTGAGAAGGTTTGCAAACTTCTAGAAGTGTTTGATCTAGCAACTCATGTAATATCAGGTAGTGAGTATCCGACTGCTAATTTATATCTTGCAAAAGTTTGGAGAGTTAAAAAAGTAATTGACAATGCTTCTGAGGATGCAGATATCTTCATGAGTGAAATGGCAGCTCCAATGAAAGCTAAGTTTGACAAATACTGGGGTGAGTGTAACTTGCTTATGGCTATTGCTAGTGTTTTAGACCCTAGGTGTAAATTTCACATTGTTGATATATGCTTTCCATTGATTTATAAACCTGAGGAAGTTGCCATAGAGAATATAAATAATGTAAGGAGATCATTGGAGAATTTGTATGATGAATATGTGTCTATGAGTATTCAAGAGTCATCTTTTGTGGCTGCGAATACAAATGATGGTGGTAACAATGCAACATCCTCCAACTGAACCAAGATCTTCAGTTGTCACTGGATTTGATCAAATTATGAATCTTGTCCGTGCAAAGGAAGCGGTTCCTCCAATGAAATCAGAACTACAAGCATATTTTGATGAAGGTGTTTATATTCCTATTCCTGATGGTAATAACTCGTTCAGTGCATTGGATTGGTGGGCGAACAACAACTCAAAATATAAGGTCTTGTCCAAGATGGCTGCTGATATACTGGCTGTTCCCATCTCCACAGTGGCATCAGAGTCTACATTCAGTGCTGGAGGGCGAGTAATTGATGAATTTCGTTCTAGACTAAATGAAGAATCTATTGAAGCACTCATTTGTGGTGGGGATTGGCTCCGTCATAAGTGTAATCTGATAAAGAAGTCAAAGGTAATTACTTTATTTTATAAGTTCTTTCGTATATCTCTAAATTATTTTTGAGTATTTTTTCAGTTAGTGACGGGTTATTTTCTTACTTTGAAGGTGGATGAAGGGCATGAGTTGATCAACTTGAAGATTTGATGCAAATTTTGAAGATATTTTTTTTGTTGGGACTAACTTGAAGACTTGCTGTTGTTTTTTGCTTGAAGATTTGCTGATTTTTTTTTTGTGTTGATGAAGGAAGAAAGGGGATTAACTTGAAGACTTGATTTTTGCTGTTTTTTTTGCTGAAACTGCTATTAGTTTGTTATTTGTCTAGTTAAGACCTGTTAGCTTGATTTTTTGTTGAGACTACTGCATTTTGAAAAATGGATCTTGAGATTGTTTGTTTGTTGAATCCACAATTTGTTATTTCTCATATTGTTTTAATGGATTTGTGTGGTTGTGAGGTGATTAACCATGCTTTTAATTTTGGTGGCTATGAGCCTATGAAGCATTCCAAAATTTGGATGTTTGTTTAATTAAATATTGTTTAGTTATATTGGAACTTGGTTGGCCTATTTAAATGTAAACTTGTTGGCCTGCTTAGATGTTGGCCTGTTTAGATATAGGCTTATTGGCCTATTTAAAGGCCTTGTTATAAAATAGGCTTATAAATAGGCTTCAGGCCATGCCAGGCTTTTAAAAAGGCTAGACCCAAGCAAAAAAAAGCCTATAATAGGCCACAGGCCAGGCTTAGGCCTTAAATTTTTTAAATAGGCCAGACCTATTTACGCAAAGCCTGGCCTGGCCTATTCCCACCCCGCAGTTTTAAATCGCTTGAACCCACACATATATAGATTGAATGTCAGCAAGGTGTTTGGGTTAAAAGTTATTTTCCTTTTCACATTAGAAGATAAATTGTTGAGGTAAACATTACAATAAGTAGCTTTTACGGAGAGAGAAGTAATTTTGAGAATTCATAATTGTGAGCAGCTGATTTCCAAATTAAATTTTTGTGGTTCTTTTGATATGGTTAAAAAAAGGTTATTTACTTGATGAGTTATCATATCTCCACATTCTACTATATTTTACAAATCATTTTCACCGTTTTTTCTTCCTATCTCTCTATAGATTTTATCACATTATATATCATATCACATATTTATCTCCATATGTTTCTAAATTTCTCTAAAGTGTGAACACAAGTTAATTCTTACTTCACTTGACTGCAATTTGTTAACCGACAAAAAGAGCTTTGTCGACTTCATGGAGATGTACACAGGTGAAATCATATAATTGTCTAAGTGTGTCCATGTGTGACTGTACATGAACACGCGAAGGAATGAGACATTTCAAGTCAAAATCAAAGGCAAGATTGTTTAGTTGCCAAATGCGAATGGAGGAACACAATTCCTTTTCCTTTCGAAGAGGTTGGCATATGCTGCACGGCTACTTCTCATAGTTGATTGACTCAGACCAAAGCTCCACATAACTCCTTAACCAAGTACCACTTATCTTCACTTTTTTACAGTTATAAAGAACGTATTGCTTTTCCGCACCATACTCAATGCAGATAAAAATTTAATGTCTTGATTCATCTTATAAAAATTGAAATCGTCTTCCGCTAGAAAAATGAGTGATAGACTAATAAGATGAGTGATGAAATATGTAATTTTTTAATTCAATTATTTTAAATAATATTGATCCATTTAAGATTAGAATTTTAACCTAAACTTTTCATAGGATCATTTAGATAATCCTATAAAAAATTTATGAAAAACTTTTCCATGCACATCTAGTTTTAGTTACATCTCTTAATTAATAAATAAGTGATTATTTAGTGTAAATATTATGTTATGAAACATAATAGAGTGATTGGAGATTTACCACAGAATCGTGTTTGATTTCACACTTAGATAAATAAGTGTGCTCATTAGAGAAAAGGTCTTCATAGAGAGTGATCAGCGAGTGTTAAGTTACTTAGTCACTACACGGAAAAGGCTGTTTTCTGGCGCCTATTTCGTAGTGGTTCTATAAACAGCCGTCGCTTCTTATTTTCAAGGATTATTTCACAACAGTTTCCAAAACCGCGGGCAATTCTTGCTGATTAGCGGCGGTTACAACCGCCGGTATGTTTCTCCAGTTTTTACGACGGTTAAAACCTTCGGTACTTATTCTTTATTTATTGTTGTCCTTATTTTACGGCGGTTATAACCGCCGGCATGTGTTTAAATGCTTTACGGCGGTTATAACCGCCGGTAATATTTTTTATTTAATTTACCCGCAAAATGGTTTTTTATTTCCCTCCTTCTTTTCTTTTCCCCCAAAAACCCCTCAACCCCACAACCCCACAACCTACAACTCCCACTGTCTCCTTCGTCGCCCACTCACAACCCCACCCTCTCTGCACCGTCGACAGCGTCTCCTCCGTTCCCCTGCTGCGGCGGCAAGTCCTCTCCACGGCGGCCACAACCCCACAATTCCTACGGCGGCAACGTCCTCTCCACGACGGCCACAACGATCCACGGCGTCGTCTCTCCCCTCTGTTTCTCCTGAACTTGCTTCCACGGCGGCCACTCTCCATTTACTCTCTCTGTAGGACGCGTGATTCTCCTTCCTTTTTTCATCCTCTTTCTCGTTCCCTCTCATCTCTGATTTTTGTTGTGCGTTTTTCAGTGAATGTTGGAAGAGCCCCAATTGCAACGGCAAAGGAACAGAAGCTAGAGAAAGATAAAAGAGCTTAAAGAATCATTGAACAGGTAGCTGCTGATAGCTTGATTTCTATTTTCCCCCCCTTCATGCTTGCCATTTCATTTCATTTCTCTTTCTTTTTAAGTTTGGTGTTTTAAATATTGAGTTTCAATTTCTGGTTGCACTGTAATAGATTTTTAAGGTTGCATTATTATAGTACGAAAATGTGATGCTATATAGTCCTTATGATTTACTTTGGAGTACTAGTAGTTTGTTGTTGTTGTTGTCCATTTCAACTGTATTGCAAACCTTAACTCAAATAAACAAGAAACCAGCACACATCGTACATTGCAAACCTTTTTTCAATAGAAAGTAGAAACTCCAATGAAATCTTGATACCTTTCTCTCTTCCTAAAGTTGTTAAAAAGTAAGAAATTACTACAAAGTGCCGGGTCTGATTTCTCTTAAAGAGAAACAGTGAGGTTTATAAGAGCTTTGCAATGAGGCTGACTAGAGTTTGGTAAGAATAACATATTTTCCAGAAGAGTATGAATGTGAGGGCAAGGAATAGGATCATTAATTTGGTGAGTTTAGAGGGTTTAGACAGAGAGACAGATCCAATAGTGGAGACTAATTATGGACAAGTTAGCCTTTAAACCATCTGAAGCTAGATTCAGAGTACAAGTTGAATCTATCAGGTAAAATGTAAGAGAACACATTTAATATCACACCTTAGTTACACCAATTTAAACTCGGTACTTTGCCATAAGTTTGCGTTATTACAAAGCCACTGAAGAAAGTATTGTAAAAAAAAATTATAACATTGTATGAATACGCAAAGATTTCAATGTTTGATCCTAGAAATCCTAAACCATCATATCTAAGCTTATTTCCTTCCCGTAATAAAAAAAAATGCTAGCACCCACTCATGTCAACAAATAGGGATGATAACCAAGCATTGTTTACTTAAAATGCGAAACTGCAGCCTATTTGGTTAGTTAGCAACACTTATATCAATGTCATTCCAATCGCTATACAAAAGAGTAGTTTAAAACTATACTAATATCAAAGTATATATACATATATGTATAACTATAACTATTTTATATTTTTATCCATTTCATGAATCATTAGAGTGCGTGTTGCGTGAGGAGTTAAGGTCCCTTCCAGTCGATTGATCCTCCGCTTCTGGCCGTCTCGCTCCTATCGCTCTGTTGGCTGACAGCCCCTATCGCTAATAAGAGAGAGGTAGCGAATAGAATGTTGTGGCAATCCCTGGAGAGATAGTTCACTAATAGACCGAGGGATAAGGAATTCGACTCATTCACATCCAGAAAAACACCAGATGAAGTTCCGTAAACAAACACAGGAAAAACGGTTAATATCAAATGCCACATTTTATTGCTTAGAATCATTTATATGTCTCAAGATTTCTTTCACATTGAAGATAAACTGCAATGACATAAAACAACGTACTCCTAATCTGCAACTACAATCACAAAGATATATTCATGAAGTAGCAATGACTAGGGTACATCTTTACTCCCTATTTGATTGGAAATGAGTGCATGTCTGGTTTATTTATATCATCTTCATAAAAAGACTACCGTTATGGAATCACCAAATATCATAGTTGTCAATGTTAGATTTCGTAGAGAGAGAGAGCATGAAGTAAACTTCTGACTGTATTCAGTGAATGAATTGTGATACAAGTTCAACTAATGATAAGAGTCAGTTAATTACTAACTTAGTAACTGATCCATGTGCACCCATGTGCTGACTCAACAGCTTAGTTAACAAACTCAGTCATAATCCTATACATCTGGAGTATATTAACTGTATACTCCAACAGTCAAACACTATTACATAAAGCTGATATGTGGTTACGTGACATGCTAGATGCCGATGGTCGTATTACGTCATCATCATTAAGAGCAGCTGATGTCCTGGCAACAAAAAGGACCACTAGGATATTGATTGAATGGAATTCTCGTAGCCAACCCGTAGGAGACTCTGGTGGATTATTGGGACAATTTTTGGGACTTGTTGCAAGCAATTTTTCCAATTTCCCCATAATTTATGAGGATTGGAGACTAGTTCCTCCTATGTACAAGGATAATGTTTATGATCAGACTATCAAGGTACAAATTAAAATTAGTTAAATACATTTGATCTATTGTGGTATTGTTCACTTACAAATTCCGTTATATTTATGATGCAGGTCAAATTTGTTGTCAATGATCAAGATCATAAGAAATTTATTTTAACTAGCTTGGGTAAGAAATGGCGAGACAACAAATCTGAGTTGTTCCTTTGTAAGTTTGTGTGGGAGAAATCTTTTGAAGCAAATGTTCAAGAATGCCCAGAAGGGATTGATAAAGATCATTGGATAAAGTTTCTGCGGCATAAGATAAGTGAAAAACAACAGGTAATAAGAATACAATCATCTTATTGAACGTATTCTAATGGATTTATGATTGACTGATTGTTGTTTTTGTAATAATGCAGGAGATAGCTGAAAAAATGCAGCAAACCGGGCAAAGCAAACGATCCCTCACACACTAGGATCAAAATCACTTGCAAGGAAGAGATATGAGCTGGTAAAATTTACTCGAACTGTCGGTAGCTGAAATTATTAGATATATTAATCAATATATGATTATTGTTTATATGGTGCAAAAACTTAGGAGTTGCAAGATGGAAGACCGTATAATAGAGCTGATATGTACATTGTTTCTCACCAAAAAAATGATGGATCTTTTATCAATAATGAAGCTAGAGAAAAATCTGTGAGTATAGTTTATTGTTAGTCATTTATTATTGTCCTTAGGAAACTTTATCATTGTAGCTTATATACGTGTCTTTTTAAAAATATATGCAGGATCAATTGCTCAATGCAATTGACAATTGTTCGGATGAAAATGAAGCATTCCATAATGTCTTTGGAAAGGAACATCCTGAATATGTACGCGGCTTGGGCCTTGGAGTTACTCCAACTCAGATCACTGGACCCAAGTTTGGCAAATCAACAGTTGAAAATGATACCAGAATTGAAAAAATGCAATCTGAAATTGATTCTCTGAAAGAAAAAGCTGCTGAAGTTGATACTCTAAAGGGACAACTTGCTTTCCTTATGCAAGTTCATAGGGAAAATGGGGTAAAAAAAAATTCTCTCTGCTTGCTATGCATTACTAACTTATTCACCAACTAGCACTTAATCTTTTATTTCTTTTTTATTTCAGTTCACTAACTTGGAGTCACCGAGAGAAATGAGGCCTTCTTCCTCGTCTAGTCATGTGTTTGAAGATCGAAGAGCACCATCACGATAGACTTTATTAGATTATTAATATTTCTAGTTATGTACTAGGTGGATAACGCAATCCTTTGTTATTTTTTCTTTTAGCTTTTTTTAAGCACTTATGGCTATGTAGTACTTAATTGAAACTGTATACTTAAGTAAGTACCGTAGGCAGTACTGGGGAGTTTTGTACCAATATGGTATGATGATGGAATTATTAGTGGACATGGTATCCCTTGGTCTACTACTGTAATACTACTATGGTTGCTGATAGGATTAAAGCCAAAATTTTAAAAATCTTACTACTATGGTAAGACTTGTGGAAGTGCCAATATTCCCTTGAATGCTTGATACAAATGGGGTCGAACTCAATGTCCTCTAAACAGCTATGAGTTTGACCGGTTTTTTGGCCTTTGGTGCTGATCCTTCAGATCAATTTTTGTCTCTTTAGGAATTTTAATTGTTTGTTTTGCCTTCATGGCCTTTTCCCATTCTTGTTTCATTCTCTCACCATCTACTGTATTGTATTATGGGTTGGGGTACTTCTAGTACCTCATTCTAATGCAATCTTTTAGCTTATAAAAAAAAGTATTTTGGCTTATAAAATATATTTATATATATATTATATATATTATATATATATATATATATATATATATATATATATATATGTTTCTCCTAGTATTTATAAATATAAGCATGTAAAAAATATAAGCAGGCAAAAGTATAAGCAGAAAAATAAAAAAAATAAAAAAACCTGTATAATTTTAGCGGCGGTTAAGAACCGCTGCTAAATTTGTAAGCAAATACATGTAACAGCGGTTACAACCGCCGTGGTATTCGGAATTAAATAATAACAATCTTCACATTTACCGGCGGTTGGAACTGCCGCCATAATTTCGTGGGATTTTGCGGTGGTTCTAAACCGCCGTTAATAACCAAATGTGGAAGTGTTGAGGAAGTTCATTTAACAGCGGTTTTAACCGCCGTTAAATTTAGTACGGTGGTTTACGTGGCGGTTTGGAAAACCGCCGTCAAATTCATTGGCGACGCTCAGAATAGCGGCGGTTGGCAAACCGCTGTGAGTACCTTTTAGCAGCAGTTATAACCGTCGTCGATTATACTAATAACCGCTGCTAAATAAGCTTTTTCTTGTAGTGAGTGAGTGAGAGAAAAATTGAGGAAAAAAGTAAGATTCATGATGTATATTTATTTGCTTGTTTTTTTCTTTCTTTTAGTTTTTTTTTTTTTTACACCTTTTACATTTGCATTGGTTTTTTAATACATTTCCGTTCGGATTTCACTTTGTAATTTTTCTTTTATAGATTGTATTTAGGACGAAAGCCTTGTAAATCATTTGTATTAGACTTTAATTTTGAGTTGTAGTTCTACTTTTCTCATTTTATATTGGGACTTTGGACTTTCTTTGGGATCCTTTGGTTGATCCCTAGTTGTGTGCTTTATTTGTTTGTGTGGGTTGGTAAAGACTTTAAAAACTATTAGAAATAAGATATTTTAGATGATCCTTTAGGCTCGAAATAGGATCATTTAGAGTGATCCTCTAAGATTAATTTTTGTGTGCTATTTTGTTTTTCTTCTTCTTTTTCGCCTAGCTTCTTTATTACGGTCGGTGTATGTGAAAATTGAACTTCTCTATCTCTTAAGACACGCATACTTATGGACTTGGAAATCAAGTCCAAAGGTTGACCATGAGATTGGAAAAAAGTAAGATGAGTGAAAAAGAGAGATAAGAGAGTGCAAAAGAATATATATATATATATATATATATATATATATATATATATATATATATATATATATATATATATATATATATATATATATATATATGAGGTGAAAAAGAAAATAGTGAGTTTTATATTTATTTTACTAATAGTCAAGAGAGAAAAGAAAGATATGAGAGAAAAATGAAAATATATGAGAGTAATCATGAATATCACTATGAGAGAAAAGAAAGAAAATATGAGAAAAGAGATAAATGAGATCAGAGGAAACAGAGGAAACAAAGGGAAAAAGGGTTTGAAAAGAAAGAGAGTAAACTTAAGCTACCGCAATATCATGGTAAAAGCGATATATTAGCATACTTAGAGTGGAAACTCAAATTAGAACAACTTTATAATTGTCATGAAATTAGGGAGTAAAAAGAGCAAGACTAGCTATAATAGAATTAGAAAACTATGCATTATATTGGTGGGATATTTTTGTTAAGTAGAAGAAGAGTTATGATGGAGCACCTATCTCTTATTGGGAAGTGCTCAAAGCTCTTGACCTTCAATAGTTTGTACATCAAGCTATTAAAGTGAAGTAATAACTAAAAAGATATGAAAATTTCTACTTTGAAGGATAAATATTTTTCAAAATCCTTTACTTCCAAGTAGAAACATTTCAAAGAAGAAGAACTTTTCAAGTTTGAATCTAAGGACTTTAAGGAAAGAAAATATAGAGATCATAAGGAACTAAAAGATTCTACAGACTCTAAGAAGTAAACTCTTAGTTTTTCGACTTCCAAACCGAAAGAAAATGAGTCAAACATAAAATGCTTCAAGTGTCTTGGAAGAGGCCGCATTTTTTCTCAATGTCCTACTAAGAAAGTCATGGTTCTTAAGGACAATGGAAACTATTATAGTTTAGAGTCTTCTTCTCCCCATTCTTCACCTTACTCTAGTGAAGAAGAGATTATTCAATATACTTTAGAGATGATCTATTAGTACTTAGAAGATTACTAGATAAGGTAGAGAGTGAGAAAAATCAAAGAGAGAACATCTTCCATACAAGATGTCTTATAGATGGTCATACTTGTTCCCTCATCATAGATAATGGTAGTTGTACAAACGTAGCTAGTTTTGGGTCAATAAATAAACTAGTTTTAGTTACATGTCTTCATCCTAAGCCATATAAAATTTAATGGCTTCTTGATCAATAGAACTTAGTTGTAAATAAGCAAGTTCTTCATTCCTTGTCCATAGGAAATTATCGTCATGTTGTCTTGTGTGATGTTATTCCCATGGAAGCAAGCCATGTTTTCCTTGGTAAGCCATGGCAATTTGATAAACAACTTAGTCATAATGGACACAAAAATAGTTATTCTTTTCTTGCTAATGATAAAAAGTTACTTTTATGCCTCTTTCCCATAATGAGGTTTTTAGATATAAACATGATGTGAGAAAAAAAGGGAGGAAAAGATGAAGAGTCTGTTTAAGGGTAAGAAATTAAAAAAGTAATAAAAAGAAAGAGGATGCTGATATTGAAGATAAAATCAAATCTAGTTTATTTATGCAAAGGAAACATCTTTTTGTTAGGCAATCACTTTGCATGCTTTCTTGCATGAGTGGTACTATACACTGCCTACTTATGATGTTTTTCTTTTGTATACATATCTAGATAAGTTCCCCTTCGAGGTACATAATAGGTGCACACCTATTAGAGGCGTTACACATAACATGACCTTTTTATTTCTGATTTCTTCATTGTTCTTAGTAGTTGTATGAGACTTATACATTATGTTTTTAGAAATTTTTTCAAGTCTCTTAACATTTATTATGGTAATTTGAGAACTATATTGTTTGATTTAAAGGAAAATAAGCTTTGCGTTGAGATTAATATTTGTTCCTTTTACTTGGATCGTTTAGTCTTTTTACACTATGTAATGTGCATTATAGAGGTCCAAGTACATAGTGAGGGTGTAAGCTTTCATGTGTTGACATGATTCTTTAGGAAGTTTGTCAATGATATGACTTCCTTAGATTATCCTTTGAATGCATTCATTCTACATTTATCTCATTTTCTAACACTTTTGAGGCAGAATTTCATGCATCCATAGCGGGTATTTGGAAAGATATTAGAGTTCAGTTATTTTATCCTAGTAATTCTCATTTCTTTTACTCTTTTAACTCCTCCTGAGACTCATTCTTTCTATGTTTCTTGTAGATCATGAGGAGATTGTCCTTTATCATTTCATGGTGAGTATATTATGATTGCTTCTTTCATTGGTTCTTATCTTCTCCCTTATTTTGTAGGTTTTGATTCGAGGAAGAGTTATCTTGAAGACGAGGGAATGATATATGTTTACCCATGGAGGGAGGACCTAGGATGAGTTTGTTTATGAAGAGCTTGTTGGAGTCACGATTCAAGACTGGAATCCCAATTTAGGTTGTATTTCCTAGTACTATACTTTCCTTTTGTTTGCATTACTTTGTTTAATTAGGCTGATGAAGAATTTAGTTGATTGAGCCTTTTGTTTTATAATTGGGCTTTTATATTTGACCTACATAGAGTTAGGCTTGGGCTTGGGCATGTGTACTGTGTCAGCCCACTAGGCTCATTGAAGCATGGCCATCCCTTACACTATAAAAGGGATTCTCCTATGTATTTTGTAATATACTATTTTTTATTAATATAAAATAATACCATATAATATAAATATAGTAAATAGGAAATACGTGTAAATATTATTTACCTAAAATATAATGACACTTTAGAAAATTACGCTAATCTTAAAAATGCTTATAAAAATAAATTACATATGAAAATAAATTTATTACTATTAAAAATAATATACAGGGATTATTAAAATTTTATTTAATAGTTAAATAAGCTTGAACTGAATTAAGTCTCACTTAATTATACGAGTACTTGAACTTAATCAAATTAAATTTAAATGCTTAAATTAGTAGGAATTGAACAATTCAAACTCAATAATATTATTCCAAATAATATTATGATATCAAATTTAATTTATGAGAATTTTAGAAAGATAAAAGATGATATTTTATGTATTGTATGTGTACCCATAATACACACACATACTCTATAATTACTACCGACAACCAACTACGCCGCCCTTCGCTGCTACTCGTTTACTTCCTATTCCTCACATGGACATCTTTCTTCTGCCTATCCTTGCTAGGACCTTTCTTACTTCTATTGCCATGTTCTTTTTCTTCCTTCTTTATGAAAGTGGGCTCATATTACTGTATGTTTCCTCCACCTTGTCTCACCTTGTTTTACATGCATCCACAAATTCCTCTGTTGTTTCTATTCATCTACATATGGTCATCACTCTCTACTCAGAAGTCACAACACTCCCAATATATATAATGCCGTATAATTTCATCACTATGTTAATTACGTTCTTCTTCTATAACCACAACCAGCCACTCCACGCCAGATCCTTCTTCCTCTGCTAGAGAAAACAAACACACCATCACCTCCTTTACCACACCACCATCACTGAGTTCACCTTCTCCTTTCAACCATAAAATACTCAAACCAACAACCGAATCTTTCCTCTCTGTTTTGTTTGACAGTGAGCACACCAGCCACTGAATCATTACTTCTACGAGACTATTTTCACACGAGTAAGACGATGGCATCAAAACTATGGAAGAGACTCAACAAGCCATGCGAATCATCTCTCTAAAGAAATGGGTCATTTTTCAAAGTCCTCAAAATCATAATTTGATGATATAAACGATGTCCTGAGGCTGTGAGGATTCCAAAACCGTTTCCAGAACGAAATTTTGACGTTGGTGAAGCCCACACGCGCCAACACGCGCCTATAGGGCGACAGCGCGTTGCCCCACTCGTCTGCGCGCACCACACGCGCGGCTTGAGGTCAGAGAGAGTGGGGGTCACTCACACCACGCGCCTGCAGCTCCCTTCCAGCCTGCGACTGACATGGACCAACCAGAACCTTAGGACTTGTTCCTAAGGTTTTAGACCACTCTGGACCTAACTGTGAGCTCCGTTTTATGAAATTATAATTAAATTTTGAACCCTACTTTCTTTGATTACGAAGATTTCATATTTTCAGAGAAAATAATTAATTACAAATGATTGATTTTCTCCAAGGATAATGCTACGAATACCTAGTGAATCATCTGAACCTGATTAATATATACCAAGGAGAACTAATTTTTGTTGGAAATAAGGGGGAGATGATTGTATGTCTACTGTTATCATATAAACTTGTCTCACAAGGTAGGAATAAGGACTAGGGAAGTACAACTTTCCCAATTGGATATTTGTGCACAACTTATGTATCCATTGGTGGTTAGCTGAGAAACATGAGAGGTGAACTACTGTATTGTGTCCTAAAGATGCGGTCTCCCAATACTATTTTCAGAGCAGGGGTAAATGGTGTTATTGATCCAGCTACTATGCCCGAGACTTCCCGAAGTATGCGGAAACTGGGCCCTATCACTATGATTGAATCGGAAGTGGACTAATATTTCAGCTTGTAAGACCTGAAATATTATGGCCAAAATGTTGGCATATGCATTATATGCAGAATTTGTATCTGTATGATTATATGTAAGCTTGTACGTTTGTAGTATATTATGATATTTTCGGTGTCTCACCTCCCTGTGTTGCAGACATTTTCAAGTTAAGGTTTGGGGTGGATTAGATTGAGTGGATCATTCCATGTGTCGAAGCTATTAAACCATGGTAGCCTTTGATGAAGTTAAGTAACATAATAAGTTAGTTGATTTCAGAAAATTAGGATGTTATTTACTTGACACATAATGTAAAAGTTTAATTCTACTCAAGGTGTAAATTAGTCCTTAAAATTTTATTGAGTTCGGCTTTTGGATTCACTAATGAATTTATTATATTTTTCAGAGAAATAAATTAAAGCGCCACATATTTTCGTGGACCTTTGATCATTTGTTGAATTTGACACAATTTTTTTGTTGTTGTGAGTTTTAGAACTCTCTCTAGTTTTCGCTCTAGGATCCTAAATAGAATTATCAAGTGTTTCACACTTGTGACTTCTCAATCTTGAGAGTTATACAGAGAAGTGACTTCCTACATCGTAGGCTTATCATTCTCCTTAAAATGTAGTGCCACCTTCACCTCTTTCTCTCCACATTTTGTTTTTCATTTCCTTTGCATACATGTTTTTATAAAGATCGATCTTGGTTCCTTAAGCTTTAAGCAAGTATAAATCCTACAAATATGAAGTGGATCCTCGGCAATTTTGTCTTAATTTATGACCTGTTTGATGTTTGATGAGACAAACTTAAATCCATATATAAGATATAAAAGTGTAAGTTTATCTTGATTAATAAATAAATTAATAAATATTCTTTTTTTTAATAAAAAGTTTAGATGGGTTTGGCTTAGGTCACCACCACGGGCTAAGGCAGGCCTCCGGAACCTTCGGTCGTTTACAAAGGTACTTACAGATTGTCCACCAACACCGCCCTCACGTCAGCAGCAGGATTCGTAATATAACTAATTAAGATGTCAAAAGTGAATCTAAGTCAACTTACGAACCCACTATGGACATAAATAGATGTGAAAGGAAAGATCAGAATCCTATGATAGATGGATGAGTTTTCTTTGAAACACTTCAAAATCTAAGTTCTGATGGCTAATAATTGGTAGATTGATCACTATCATAATAATAGGAAGTCATAGTTATCCTATCTGTCTCTCGTTCTTCTACTATTATTCTAAATATGGAATATTCAATTATCATGAGCATAGAAATACCTCACTAGTACGGTTAGAGAAACATTTGTTAAGAGAGACCTACTGAACTAGATTGGGAGAGCCCAGAGTATGCATCAGGCCAGAGGCATGGCGAGCCATTGAAGACACTCTTAGCCTTCATATTTTGGACACGGTGTCTTGTGAACTTGTGAGTTGGGTGAGCCCTAGAGGATGTGACGTCCTCACTCAAGATAGGTAAGGCTATGGGAAGTAGAGGGTCTGACGAGGCGAGACTGAAGGCAAGCCAATTCTTGATGAAATCAACTCGGCTAATTGGCGAGCCGCAGTAGAACCAGATAGGCACCTCATCTACAGTCTCCATCGAGAGGCACTTAGGCGTTTGGTTTAGCAGAGCTGAACGAGGCCTTATGCATATTGTAAGGGCTTTTGGGGCCGAGCATTATGAGGTCCAAGAGTCCATTAAGAGAATAGATCTAGGATTTTAGTCAACCCCCTATAAATAGGAGAGACTTATCTTGTATAACCGCAACCAGAGCAATCTTCTTTGTTCTCTTTCCCGAGTGTATATCTTGTAATAGTATGATGAAGGTGAGTAGTAAGGAAACACCCACACATATGAGTGACTCCCAAATAGACTCTCCAAGACCCAGTTCTGTAAGCCATACCTCTAAAATCTCTATTCCTGCGTCCTGTAAACAAACATTAGCCTCTAAAATAGAAAACCTTGTAGAGTACTCCTATGTTCCTAAAGATGCCCAAATAGAAACTATTGTAGTACCTCTCCTTAGTCTGTGCAATGTTTTCAGAAGACATAAATCTGGTTTTACTTGGTCCATTAAAAAGTTGATCTCAACCCCTCGACCTGGAGGAAAAGAGTTTATCCAGACCACTAAACTGGATAAGTGTCAACTTAAAGCTACCTCTGCAGAACAGCATATAGATCTGGAGATAGATCCCTCAATGATCAAGTTATGGCAACAAGAATGCTATGTGGTTCTACATCTTGGAGCAGTTCGTCTCATACTTACTCTCCATGGACGTAAAGGACATCCGGTAATTGCAAGAGTCTCTCTAATAGACTCAACTTTTCACCATTATGAACATGTAGTTATTGGAACAATGCTGACCACTTTGAATTCTGGATGTTTAGTGTTCACTATGTTTCCAAACTTCAACATTCACCTAGCAGATCCAACTGTTCCAAGAAGGTTCAAATTGCAAGTGCAAATTGTAGGTGCTCCTCAAGATTCAGACGCCTTTGCAGCTTCCTTGAATCATCAGGTAATCTTTCGCCTACAAGACCACTTCATTGATCTTCCTCTGGAAAACAAACTTTCAGAAAATGCTTTGATGACCATAGCAAATTTTGAAAATCATGCTCCATGTATTGTCTAGATCCGGAAACAAATTTACATAAAAGACTTTGAAGAGCTGATCGCACTTGAGTGGATTAGTAATTATGAAATTTTCAAAAAAGATCAACAGCCTATCACTTCTACAGAATCTATCATAAGAAGATTCCTAGATTGCACTGTCAAAACCATCTTTAAGAAAAAAGATGAATTAGCTTTTTTCTCTTCCTCCTCTTCTGATCCTGTTTTTACTACTATGATGATCACTCTCGGTGAAAAGGAGAAGAAATTTCCTGTTCATTCCTTTAAATCTGATGGTACTCCTATCTACAGTGACAAGATAAATGGTCACTTTATATGTGATTTAGCCCCTGAGATGTGTGATGAAGACTACGATTGCTGGATGGATCATGATGAAGAAGAAGAAGAAGAAGAAGAAGAAGAAACACCAAGGAAGTCTATATCTCCTTGCCAACAATCACCAAAGCTACGGAAACCAGATCCAAACAGTCAATCTTGGACTCTTTCCTCCAAATCTAAACCCTTACCTCTTTATAAAAAGGGATTAAAGGTCCTGAAGAAAGAAGGGTCTCTTCCTCCACCAGATGATCCTACACCGATTACCTAGCCTCCTCCTCGAAATTGCAAAATTATGCAAGAATTAAGCATGATAAAATTGTGTGCACCAAGCACAATAAACATGGGGAGAAGATACAAAGAAAAAAGGCTATTATTCATATGAAAACAGAGGTTTAAAACATAAATGGAGAAATTATTCACTACAAACCCAAATGCTAGAAAGTGCTAGCCAAGCATGGCTAAATTAAACATAATGAAAATAACTTAAACCTGGATACAAGGGCTCCAAAGGCCTCTTACAAGCTTAAGAACAAAGCTAAAAAGGAAGGAACTCAGCCAAGTACAAGGTTCCAGGGTTGATATAAAAGAAAAGCTAAAAACCGATTTTATAGCCAAACTGACAGCAAGCCAACGCTCAAGCTCTGGATTCCAACGCTCGAGTGTTGAAGACAGCATTAATTTCACAAATTTAGACAGAATGCCAACGCATGAGCGTTGGCGTTCCAACGTTCAGGCGTTGGGAGCACGACATACTCCTCATTTTCTTGTTCTTAACCTTCTCTTTTGATTCCTTTCATCAATGCTTTGATGGGGCATTATAATGGCTTCAAGGAGGGTCTGAAATAGCTGAAGCAATTATTTCCTTCATCATTTCTCCATTTTAGCACATGCTAATTGCTTGATTCTTCATCTCCTTCTTTTATTTCTTCATTTAGGCACATGTTAAACAAGAAAAGTGAGATTGATGCTTCCTCTTCGTCTTTAATTCAGCCACAGTTCTTCATAAATTGCACCAAGATCCCCACAAATGTTCCTTAATTGACCAGAACCTCTAACAAGGACTAAAACTACAATAAAACATAACTAAAAGAACTAAAAGCACAAAAGTTGCTAATCTATATGCAAATGCAAAATAAAACAAAAACTATAACAAAACATAGATAAAACCTATATGTGACTCAAGTAAAATAAAATAAAGTAAAATAAAAAGAAAGTAAAAAGACCAAAATACCCCCAGTCATCAATTGGCATTCATGGATCCAATCTCCTCTCTGACTTCAGCATTAAAGGCAGCGAGCTCTTCAGCTAATTCTTCGACATGCCGCGTCGGAGATGGAGGAAATTCTACATTAATAGGAGTTGGTGGGGATTCAAAAGTGTATGTAACACCTGTATCTATGTGGTCCACTTCACGCTGAAGCTCATAAGTTTGAACAATGGTGAGAGCACTGCTGATGAATGGAACAGTGTTGACAAAAGTGAGTTCCCGTTCCACCAAAAACTCATAATCCTCCTTGGATATAATGATTGGAGTTTCAATAGGAGTGACTGTAGATGTCCAAGTAGGTAGCAGAATGAAAACCCATGAGCCAAACCTAAGAATCAAGGCTCCAGACCTTCAAAAAGCAAAGAATAGAAGAGAGCCACAATAACCGTGGGTTTGCCAGACAACCCAATCAAAATGAAACAAGTCAGCTTCCGTGCATTCCAAGAATTGGAAGCTTACGCATGGGCAAGAAGTGGGCACCCATAGACGTGAAGCATAGCTAAAGTTAGAGCCAAGAGTTTCTCTGGATAAATCCACAAAGAGACAAGAGAACTCAAGCTGTTTTAGCAAGGGAGCTTCAGTAGACGATGGTGCGATCTTCTGAACTTCAGATGAAGGTTCATCAGTAGTAGATGATTGGATCATCTTTAGACGCTTCAAAGAGCTTTTAATAAAGGATGAACATCTTCTCTTCATGCAGATGATGGCAGACTATGTGGTAGTTTTATGTGCCTTACATGATGATTTGGCAGGAGTGACGTCAGCAGACGTACTCTGAGAAACGACAAATGTGTCACCACTTGTTGCATTTTGATTTTCCAAGTTGGGAACAATGGCAGCAGTAGCAAATCTAAGTGGAGATGGTGAGGACAGTTTCTCGAAATCCTGTGCAGTTGGATGAGTAGGAATCGGAGGAGCGAGAGGTTCTTCGTCCGTTGATGGCAAGAAATGCGAAATTGTTGATGGTTCTGCAAAGAGATTATTGACAAAAGTGTTATGCTGATCATCCAGCATTTTCTGAAACTTGCCCCTTTTTGCAAGAAATGGGGTTTCCCACTCTATAGCCTCAAGAGAGACGAAGAATGACCATTGCACATAAGTACGAGGCATTGGGTGATCATCCTTGAGCTTGAACTGCACCCAGTGATTACCGTTTACGTGGCCAAGAATGACAACATGTGGAAACGATGGTACTGGGCCAGCAAGTGGAAGATATGTACAACACCCAGTGTTGGAGAGAGTGATCAAGATAATTTGAAAGGCTGTAGTAGGTACAAGCCCCATATCAGGAACTAAAAACAACTTGGGTTTCAAAGCAGGCTCTTGAGGAGCAATTTTTAAGGCCTCCAACACATACAGATAGTCAGACGATCCGAGAACTTCTTCATAGACTTTGCCTCTGCAACCCATCTTTGCTATCATCTTGGTTCGAACATCGAACCATAGATGTTCTTCCATGCCGATTTGAGCCGCTAAGCACCTATAACCATAGTTACCATCATCCTTAACATTGAAAATGTCTTCAATGAAAGGTTGGAAGTCACTGGGCAGCAGTCCAATGTATTTATTGAGGGAAGAGGGGATTTCTTCAACAGCTTGAACCTTTTCAGCAACTGATTCAACTTGAGCAGCAGGTTTATCTTCAGCTACCTGCTAAGGAACAACTGGAGAAGTGATCTTTGGAGTTGTTTTTGAGCTGTTTCCTTATCAACTGCCTTTACCAAATGTCTCCTCTTAGGAGCAGGGGAAGAAAATTGAGTAACTTCAGCAGGCGTTGAAGTCTTCCTCTTGACAGACGAGACACGAACAGTTCGTGGTCGCCTTGCAAACGGTAGAGGAGCATCAGTTACTCGTGGAGCATCAGACGATGCAGCCACATTGGTTGCAGACAATGGAGCTTCATAAACAGTTTGAGTAACAATTTTCTTTTATTGGGAGACGATAGACTTCTTTTTCGTCTTTAGCTTCAATTCATCAGGCAAGCCTGATTCATCAACCTCCACCTTTATGCGCTTCACATCTCCAATCTTGATTGGAGTTGGCAGAACATAATCTTGTTCAATAAACACACCTTTCTCCATCGCTGGGATTAGCAATCCCATCTTGGCAAAAATGGTGGTTATTAGTGACCCATACGGAAAATTTCCATGGGCTCTATCCAAAAATCTCAGCATGTGAGAAAGAATCAAGTACGCTGGGTTCACCTTGACCCTCTTCATCACCCTATACAATGCTTATTGAGCTAGCATGTTCACGCAGTCTCGTGAACCTTCTTTGGGCCGAATCACCCTGCTGATTACACCATGAGGAAAGATGCATGAATCAATCAGGTTGCTGACAGAGGCGTTACCCATCTTTGACTTAGGATCCACCTTCCAAATGTAGTTGGCATCTTGAATGTCATCCATCCACCTGTTGCTGTACTGTTCTCCAAATTTGAGCTTCATGCCCAAGGCATTAGCAATATGGCCCAAAGTAAAATCAACGACCTTCCCTTGGAAACGGGTCTTAATGGCCCTGCCGTTCTTCACAACGCAAACATATAATTCCTTGACAACAGGAATGTTGGCTTCGTTCTTTGAGATTTCATATACATTCTCCCAGTCCTAATGGAAGAGTTCTTCAGCCCCATAAATCTTCAAATGGATGAAGATGTTCAGTCCAGGTAGCGAGGGGAGACGATAGGTCTATCTCCAAGGTTGGCAATGGTTGGCTTGCCTAATTTAGCTTCTTTATTCTTCTGGTTGATTGCAACATAGTTTTTTCTCTCAGATAGAATCTTCTGCTCCACCTGAGTTAGCTTCTTTCATGTCTCCATTTGCTTCTTACTAATCTTCTTTGGGGCCATTCCAAAAGTTCTGCAGCAAAGGTTAGTGTACAAAGAAGAGACAAGGAGAGAGCTTGCAATTTTTCAGTTTCAGAGAGAGATGAAGATAGTGTGTGCAAAAAGCTTCTGAAGGATAGTTTTGTGTAAGTGTGAGGAATACGAAGGGTTTAGGGTTTTTTCCAAAAGCAATGATTAATTTTTGAAATTTGATGAGTGAGAAAAACATATTAAATGAAAAATCCCACGCGCATTAAATGCGATGTGATAACTGTTTCAGTAAAAGTAATAAAATAATACGAAACGTGTGAGAGAAAGCAGTTATTGAAATGACAGACACTGTTCGTATTCACAAAGAGTGAACCGATGAGTAAACCTTGAAACCACGTCTTTTGAAATTTTTAATGCAGACGATACAAGTTATCAGACGATAACCTTGATTGATTTGATGATGATCCTGTCGTTTGTGCTTTTGTCATCTCCTACAAGTGGGTTAGTGCAGACGATACATTCTTTAGTGCAGGAAACATACCAATACTTTCTCTTAAATAAATAAAGCAATTTTCAATGAGAGGTTTGGTGAAAATGTCAGCTAATTGATCATCTGTATGCATATATGACATATCAATGTTTCCTTTTGCAACATGATCTCTAATAAAATGATGTTTAATCTCTATACGCTTAGTCCTAGAATGCTGAATAGGTTTTTTTTTGTAATGTTGATAGCACTTTTATTATCACATAAAAGAGGTATGTTATGCTCAAAGATGCAATAATCTTCTAGTTGATGCTTTACCCATAAGAGTTGAGTGCGACATGATCCTGCTGTACTCAGCTTCAGCAGTTGACAATGTGATAGTGCTTTGTCGTCTGCTGGACCAGGAAATTAGACACTGGCCAAGAAAGTGGCATCCACCACTTGTACTTTTCCTCTCTGTCCTGTCTCCGGCAAAGTCTGCATCGTAGAATCCTCTCAACCTGAAATCTTCACCTTTCTCATAGACGAGACTAAGATTAGTAGTACCTATAAGATATCTAAAAATTCTTTTTACTTCAATAAGGTAAGATTCTTGAGGATTTACCTGAAATCTTGCACATAGAAAAACACTGAACATAATGTCAGATCTGCTAGATGAAAGATAGAGCAATGATCTAATCATCCCTCTGTACTTGGTAGGATCAACTGGAGAGTTTTCATCTTTCTTGTCAAGAATTGATCCTGGATGCATTGGAGTTTATTTAAATTGAAAAATAATTGCTATATATATATACATGTGGTGAGATGTGTCACGCTGGTGATATGTTTTCAATTTCCTAATTACTTATTTTATGTGTTAGGATTTGTTATTAATATATAGTTGATTTTATTTACTAGTTTTATTGCATTCTTCTACAGGATTTGAAAATTTAGAAGACTCATATATCGAGATATGTATATTAGGGAGTGTTCTATTTTTAAATTTAATTAATTTATTATCAAGTGGTTGATGGTCATATTATCTTCTAAGTGGATATGTTATTGTTATCTCTTAGGGTTTTGTTAATATCTTTTAAGTTTACTTTTTTATTTTAATCAAGTAAATGTACTTGCACCATCTTTTGGCCTAGGTAAATTTTCTAATTTAAAGAAAGATATAGTCTTGTTTATTTTTTGAGATATGGTGGTTGTTTAAAAAGAAGTTTAATATATATATATATACTCGAATAGTGATATTTGATCATTTTTTTTAACATCTTATCTAGTAGATTGAAAATTTAAAATAGAAATATGACACCAACATATATGTCATATGAATTATATATATATATATATATATATATATATATATAATATTATAGCTATTTTTATTTTTTTTAGTTATATATTTAGTTGATTTTGTTTAAGATTATGATGAAGGAAAAATTGCAACATATCTTCTAAAAATAGAAGATATGGTGTGTGTGGCACCTATTATGGAGGAGAAAATATTAGTTTTTGATTTGTTGGATGATGATAGCCCTTATCTTAGGAATTATATCTCATATAAATTCAGTTTAATTTTTTTTTTGTTTATGGTGATAGAAAAGATATGGTTTAGATATAAAGATCGTAATATGTGGAAATATAGGAAGAAAAAAATAGAATATCTTCTTCCATAATATGATGATGGTTGACAAACATAGATACAAGAGGGCTAGGGTTTTCTTTTATTATAAATAGAGACTCTTGGTATAGAGTTTCTCATTCAGAAATTTCTCCTCACCTCTCTTTCTCACTCACACGACTCTCTCTCTCTCTCTCTTTGAGTGTTATCATAAATTTTCTCTTTCTTTTCCTAAGCACCGTAGCCACACCATCCTTCTTTGAGTTCTCAAGTTCAAGTTGTTCTCTTTCATTCTCTCTTAGTCAAGCATCATCAAGGTATGAACTCAAGTCAATTTTCTTCTTCCGTTTAAAAAGGATGGGGTTTAGTGTTTCTCTACTTCTTCTAAACAAGGTTTTGTTCATGGGTTTATCATAAGACATTTTTCATAAAATTTCTTCTCTTTTCCAAAGGATTCTATGACATGTTGTTGGGTTTTAAAAATGAAGTTTCAATTCACACCATAGGGCTTAGAGGCTGCAAGTTATACACCATGGTTTGGGGTCTCCAAAAATCATTTTTCAAACTCTTACTCTCTTAGGATAGGCCACGGGTCTTTACATAGGGGATGAGGTTCGTTTTCTTGTTTGGTTATTGATTGGTTGTGTTATCTTTATTTTCAAGGTTGGACGAGACGTATATACGATATTACTTACCGCGGTAAGGGTGACTTCGGTCTTAGAGCGTCGAGTCATGTTTGTGATTGTTTTCTTTGGAAACCTCTTGCTTATAATTTTGTGATTATTTTTCTTTTGACTACTTGATAATTGTTGCTAACTTTCCATGACCTTGTTGAATATTGATATTAATTGGAAGGACTCTTAGTCCAATTTTGGAAGCCTCTTTTGTTTCATGGCATGTGCATTTGTAGGATTTAAATGCTAGAATGTAGTTCACAGACCTGGTGAATTGAGGGCGATGAGACGGAGTTGTCCCGTGGGATTGTCCTGCCTGTGGGAGAATTTGACTGGCTTTTGGTAGCATACATGTAGTTTGCATCACCAAGAACTAACCATATTTGTTATGTTGTTCTTGTTATCTTGTTAACTTCGTGATAGATAATATATTGTAATGACTTGTTATTACCTTTGTTTTAATAAAGTTAACCATTTATATTTTCTTGTTTAATATTTGGGCGCTTAACGCCATAGGCGATAAAGCTGGAGTACAAGGTTGTAACAGCCCAATTTTTAACGTCGAGTGTCACATAGTAACCATGCGGAAATAACACTAAATTTAAACTTTTCAAAACGTAGAATACTCAAGATATATAGATAGTGTGACCCATATAATACATTTCATAATTGTAAAGAGAAATAAGACGTATTGAAAGTACTATCTTGCACAACATGTGCTTTTCTTTCACAAAAAGAAGTATAGTTCTTTTAAAACACAAAATGAGTAAAAGCTCTAGTCTTTAAGCTTCAAAAGTTGTCCTCGTCCGTCTCCGGAAGCAGTCTTCGTTTGCCTCCTGATCAACAGCGGATGATTACCTCCTAGTGACTGTCTGGTGATACACGCCAAAATAAAGAGATACAAATAAGAAAAATGGTTAACTCCAATATAAGTACAATCAATGATCACAATAATTTGGCAGACGATATCACCAGTCATACTGATAAATTAACAGATGGTTCCACGACATTTATAAGTCAATTCACAATCACACTTGGTGATTTTCAGTAAACAAATATATTCATAGCTCATTGTTTTGCCTTATTTGGACAGGATGATTACGAGGACGAGACTCTTCCACACCACCCTCGGATGATCCCGCAACACATAATAGTCCACCACATCAAACCAAAAATTCATCATGATGGCCAATCACAGTTCTCATGAACAAATACGGTTCACTCGTTCCCTGAACCCCAATAGTTATATAATACAATTCAATCTGGAAACATTCCAGTATTCATTCACAATATTCACGTTACCAAAGTAACTAAACCAGATATCACTACAAATACTAAGATAAGCTAACATATGAGTTACCCTTACCTTCTTGTAGGTTGCATACACTTGAGTCTTCAACCTACCAAAAACATAACAATATGTTTAAACAATCATTCCAACGACAAGGAATAACCTCAAGCCAAACTGAAAACAGAATCACTGAAACTCTAATGTTATGAAAAATAGGGTAGGACAGAGTAAGAAGAACCAACCTTCTTTGGTTCGAACACAATTCGAAGAATTGAATCTGGAAGAAGAATAAACAAGAACAAAATCTCTAGAAAGATGTCTAAGAGAGATTTCTTCGGAGTAAGGAAAGTAGTAAGGATTTTAGAAAATCGAAGAACTAAAATGAAATTAGAAACTTGGTATCTATAGTACGAGGAAAACCAACTCTGAGGGTAAACATTTAATGAAAGTGGTCAAGGAAAGCGGTGGGTCATTAATGCTCATTAATGATCCTGACACATGTTCAAAGTTAACAAAAACGGAAGTTTATCATTTCCAAGGCATCTGACACTTATATCTTAAAGTCAGCAAAAATGGCTAATTAACCAAACGAGAACAAAAAGGTGTCTCGTCAAACGAATACCTAAAGTAATTCACCAAACGAACTCTCCAGTGAATGTACCGGACGAATACAACATAATTCGTCGGATGAACATAAACGAGATCTGTTAGACGAATACAACATAATCCGTTGGACGAAAACCAACTTTAGTATAAAAACATGTCAAACTTAATCAATATATATTCATATATTTTCACACACATAAATCAAATAAATTTATTATTTTTATAAAAAGAAAGATTCTTACAAAGGTAGTCTATGATTTGTTCCATAAGCATTCACCTCTTGCGTGGGAGATTGACCAGGACACGCGAAAGGCAACGTACCATGGTTCATATTCTGTTACTATTAGGGAAGCTGATGGGTGCTGATCCCGTGGTTATCACATCGGAGAGGTAACCTTTAATTTTCTGACACCAGAGCACAGTCTAGAGGAGGAGTTTGCTGTAATTAGGGTGGACTCTTTTGACGAGGAAGATCTAGAGATGGACAAGGAGGAGACAGTGTTGGAACAGTTGGAGCAATTGATTAAGAAGTCGGAGGATGTTCTGGAGGAGATGCGCAAGTTTCATTTTGAAGTTGGCAGATCTCTTGATCTGTAGCTTTATCTTTTCAGCGCTTGTACTTTTTCATTTTAATTTTATTTTTGGGGCACCTGTTTACGTGCCAAGATATTAATATTGTTATTTTTGGATTTTCGTATGATATTATTATCTATTGGGTATTATGTATTATATTGTCGTTATTTTATTGTTTTTGAAAATGGTTTTCGAAAATGTGGCTTCGGATATTCATGTGATCTTGTGATAGTGTATTCGGACAAGTTCTGGCTAAGGAAAGACTTGTTATTTAAGCACAACGTTCGGGTCAACATCACTCTTTCTTGAGAACCTACTGGATGCAATGTTGCTTTTGAAACATGATGTTTTCTATCTTGGTTTTTCAAAATGGTCCCTAAGTTTTGATGGTTACAGGTGTGACTCCTAACCTAAAATTGGAGCCTTACACATAAGGCTATGAACTTCGGTTCAATCCTTGAAACATTAGTCAAAACTTTACCTTTGACCTAAATTTCTGTCTTGGTAAAATTTTGTGCTAACACTGTTATCCTCAAGATAGAAGATAATTTAAATTAAATTTTATTATAAATCCGTATAATCAATCATAATACAAATACATAGCTAAGAATTTTTTTTTTTGGTAAGACAAGTAGAGTTTTGTGCCCAATTTTGCACTACAACTCTCAAATTAATACTTTCCATACACAACACTTGCCCAAAATCAAACCGCTATATCTCAAATTTGTCTATATAAAAAAAATTGGACTGTTAAGGAAACCATACCAAAGAATATATATTGATATTTTTTTCCAATTTCTTTCTCTTTTTAGATTGCTACCTTGATTATAATGCACGTGGTCCTTACGTACATAACCAATGACTCGAAGAGGAACACACGATTTTAGAAAATAAAAAATAGTTTTAGATAACTTTAGTTTCTATTTAACTTATAAAAACCATGTAATTATCCTTGTTATTTTAATAGGCAAAATTTTAGCTTCTCATTTCTCATATTTTCTTATTTATCTATTTGGATTTTGATGTGTTACTTGATTGGTTTGATGAAAAATATTGATAAAATCACCACCTTAGTGGGATTGAAGCATGTACTGTAATTTTTAGTCCAATTGATCTTCAACGAAAAGTTTGTCCAACTCCCTATATGCCCATAAGGTGTTGTCCAGGTTTAGGAGAATACTTGAATATGAACAGATATGTCCAGCTTTAAAGAAAAAATGCTGGATCAGGAAAGGTTTTTGAAGGAAAATATTTCAAAAGACCAAGGGCATCTGAAGAAACAAAGTGGGAGATGACCCATATCATGTTACAGTACTTGAATGCTGGCCAAGTTTTTGGTTATGTTTGCATAATTTATCTAAATGATATATCATGGTTGAGTGATCAAAACTTTAAATAATCGAACGCCAGATCAATGTGGTCCAACCCCAAAAGAGGGTTGCGAATGGAGTAGAAATTATGAACAAAGGAAATGAATAACATATGGGTTAGATGTAGAGGTTGGAGATCAACATGGACATACTCAAATACTAAAACGGGTCTATGGACTTCAATAATGATAATATGATACCATTTTGATATGCTCATATCATAAATAATGGCCTTTGTGTTAATCAATAATTCCTTTGAAAAACTATGCTAGCTCCTTATTTTTTAAATTTCAAGAGCCTCTCTAGTTTCCATAGTCTAATATTTGGTTTTCATCACCTTTGTCTTTAAATTTTTATATGTGTAGACTCAGTAATCATCCTTCATAGTTTAGCTTTCGTGCGTATTTATTTCCAGTTTGCAAAACATATATCTAGCTAGGTTTTCTTGTTATTAAAGATGATTAGTTTTATATATAAAGTGGTGTTGGTGATCAATGGAGTAAATAATTTTTTTATTATTTCAAATTATTTAATAATGGTGTTTATTGGGTATGAGAAAATTTAGAGAAAAAAGAGGATTTTCTCCATTTTGCAGTCAATTTCTTTGCCTTCCTTGCCTTTTTTTTTTATTTTTTATCATTATGCTTTTTTATCATACCATCCATCAATTTTTATTTATTTATTTTACCCATCTCTTTCTCCCAAAGTGTGACCACATGTGTTGGACAATATGATGGAAATAGAAGAAAAAGATAGATAAAGGTGGAAACCCTAGAGCGAAGGTTAAACTACGTATGAACTTTTTTGACTTATGAAAAAGCTATTCATCTATATCAATGTTCGCAGAATCGAACCGGATATCGAACCGTTCGAGCTACTGGTTCACGGTTTTATAGTTCAATCGAGGTTGAACCGTGGTCGAACCGATTGTAATTAAATAATATTTTCAATGAGGATAATACATAATTACATATATATACAATTATATACATAAAATGAAAAATTTATTTTATAAAAAGAAAAATAAAGAGTCCAATTTACACATTATTTACACATCTAAATAACAAAACAACATAGAGGACACCCCACTGGAACAACAACAAACAAACTAAGACTTAGTGCGGGGAAGAAAGAGAGAACCAACCAAAATAAGCAAGAACACCCAACGACAGAGATGGGGTTCTAGGGACTGAAGCTACAGACTAGAGAAGGTGGAAGACGCCGCAGCGGCAGCCAACGACGGTGTTCCGAACGCGAACTGGGGGAAAGAGAAGAGGAGGATTTTGCTCTTCAGAGGCTGGACTGATATCACCATGCTGCGGACGTTCTGCGACAGCGGCGACGCTCTCAGGTCACACTATGAAGCCATCGATGTTGGCGGCGCTGGGGCAGGTCCGACGGCAACAAGGAAGAAGTGGCGGCGGTTCGGTGTTGAAGAGGAGCAGAGCAGCGGCGAAGAGTGGGTTGGGGTCGAGAGGTTGAAGGATAAGAGGATAGGGAAGAGTGGCAGTGTGAAGGAGAAAGAGATGATGGTGATGGCGACGCTAGGAGGATGGGAGAAGGAGATTTAGGGTTTTCTCCTAATTTTTTTTTTTTACAAAACAACTAAACTGGTTCGACCCTGTTTGACTGGTTTTTCCCGATTTTTCCTGTTCTTGACCGATTCGATGCTCTACCAGTTTTAGATGTCAACCGAACCGGCCTGGCATGCGGTTCCCAATTTTTCTAGTCAAACTGGCCGGTCTGGTTTGGTTTTGAAAACATTGATCTATATTGATATTTCTATTCAACTATTTCATAATAATGAAAGATTTTAAAACACTACAATTTCATTTATTTACCCCTACTTTCTTTCTCACACAAATTTTAACGTCTTTTGTGTATATTAATATTTACATACCATATCACCTCATTTGACTCTCTTTTTGATACGCATCTTTTTCACCTAAAGTTAGGTGTGAGTTTTCTATCCCAAGCTCTAATTATATAACCTTCTCATTTTCTTTTAGATTTGTTACGCAAAGGGAATTAGCCCTGCCAAACTTATATTTTTTTCTTAAACTATTGTTCTTAATTATTTGTTAAAGAGATAAATTGAATCACTTCATAAAATATTTTTATTTTTTCTTGAACAACTAAAAATCATAAGTTATTAAAAAAACATAACAACGATAGAGTAAATTTACTCAACCAACACTTTTTAAAAGCAAACATACTTATTTTTAAAATCATTATTATCTGTGTTAGTTAACTATTGTTTGAATGAAAATACTATTTTATTTAATGATATTTTACATTAATATTTTTATTTTAAGAATATAAATCTACCTATACATCAGATACAGTACCCCTGTGTTTTAAAAGTTTATTTTATATTTTTATTCATAATATTTCATAAGAACGTTTTTAGAAAATTGTATATATTTATTATAATATAAATACAAGAAAGAAATTATAAAAAAATAATTATTTATTAGACATAATGAAAATATTAAACTTAATTATATTATAAAATTAATTAAATAATATATTCTATATGATTTTTTATGTGTTGACAACAAAATTTCAATAAATCTATAATTTTTTTTTTCTGAATACATGAAACTATAAAAAAAAATAACACCTAAACAAGACCAGCACAACAACGCCAATCCGAAGCGAGACACTGACTTAACTTTGTTGGGGGCAAAGACCGATATCGAAGATCAAACTGAAAACGCAGACCCAAAGAAGCGAGCTTGTCAGCACGTATTTTTTTTTGAAAATGAAAGTCAACTTGCATATATGAAACATAACAAGCTTGAGAACTACCCTCGCAAGTGGAATAACCAAGAACAAGAACATAGCTAGGAGCCAAAATCCCACAATGGGTTGTTTATATTAACCTCACGCAGAACATGGTATAAACTAACACGCCACATTCAAGTAGAGATATCAACAATATTCTCTACCAACAATGCTCCTAAGTGTGACATCGAAGGAAGAGACTCCAACATCATAATAGCATCAAGCGAGTCACTCGCACAAATGACATGCCGAAAACACAACTCCCAAGCTAAGAGAATGTCATGCTTAATAGCCAACAACTCAGCTGAGAGCGCACAAGACCCACTGGAGGGGCCCGAGAAACAACCTAGCCAAGAAGCAGATGCATTACGAACAAGACCACCAAAACCAATCAACTACTTTTGTAAGACCCTCGATTTTATATATTTATGTTTTGGTTCCTGCACAATTTCATATTTATGAAATGGTCCCTAGACGATTTTATAGTTTTGAGTTTGGTCCCTATTGACCATTTAGGATTTTGTTTGACTTATTTTGGTTATGGTTTCGAATTGGAGTGAAAAGGTATGAGAATATCCCTGAGTTTTTGAATGATATATGTTGATGATTTGATTTCTTAAATGTGGTGATTTAATTTTTAATTAAAGCAGATTTCATTTTTTTTGTTATTATTTGAATTTGAAGATAGGAGATTACCTCTAATATTTGAAGATTATTTTTTTAAGATTTGGTTTTAAATGTTTGATATTAAGTGATAGTTAATTCAGATTACAATTTTATTTAGAGCAGATTCTGTTTTGATTTAAAAACAGTATCTTTAGGATTCGTTTTAATTAAAGATTTGACGAGGCTTAAATCTGAATTAAGAAGATAATTTTGAATTAATATATTCTAAATATTGTTTGGAGATATTTTTTATTAGGTAAAAATTAATTCAGATTACATTTTAATTTGAACAAATTTTGTTCAGTTTTAAAAACCCCTTAGGATTTGTTTTTAAGTAAAGATTTGATAGAATTTTAAAACAGAATCATAAAGATAGAAATAAGAAATCCAAGTCCTCTTATGTTGCTCCTAGGGCTAAATTTCGTGCACCTCTATAAGAGTTGAGGTTGCTTCCTTTTGTTTCCCACTCAAGCCTCAAACCTAGACACTAAGTGTGCTGAAAATCCTAGTTTTGCCTTGCTGCTGCTGCCGCCTATTCTTCTTCTCCTTAAGGCCAAGCTCTTGATTTTCCATTCCTCTCCAATTTTGCTACTTGTTGTTACCTTGGTAGGTTTTCGTTCTCTTTCTTTTCTGTTTTCTTCCGACGATTAGTTTCATAGTGGCATCGATTTTAATTCTGTCTCTTTCTTTATTCCTTTCATTCTCCTTCAAGGGTTTTGATCATAGACTCTTGGTGTTTCTCCGACACGTGGACGACTACAATTCGAATTCTGGATAAGCACAACCTGGTCCTTAATCTCTCTTGATCGTTCGAGGTTTTGAGGTTGGTTTCATTTCAATTTCTCTAGAATTTGCTAGACTAAGAGTTTCTAGTTGTTCCAAAACCATAAGTGTGCTAATAGTTAAAATTTTTGTAGAACCCTAAACTCTTTGAAAATCAAAGTATGTTTTGATGGAGAAACTTGTTTATGTAAACCCTTCGTTAAAAACCTCTTCCAATCCCTTATTATGTGCAAAAACATGTGTTTTCGACCCCTGTAGCAGAGGGGCCACTCATGTGTGTGGCCACCATGCGCACACACGTAGGGCCTCTTTCTGATTCTGGATTAGCCATGCATGCGTGTGGCTATACAACGTGTGCTGCTGTTTCTACTGTGTTTTTCCGAAACCCTAGTTTTGGCCGTTTTGATTCGGTTCCTTTTGAGATTGTTTTAACTTTTAGAATAGTTGATTGAATGTTTTTTATATGATATTATAGGGTGGGAGATCAAGTGTATGCAACTTAGTCGACAGCAAGGGTAACTTACATCCTAGAGAGTCTCGAATCATGCATGCTTGATGTTTATTTTGATTGAGATGAAAATGCTTTGATTGTGATTGAGTTCTCTGGAATTATGAATATATCTCTTGTTGTGGATCATTTGGATTATACAATTGTGGTTAAGGTATTTCTTTTGAATGCTATTATAACATGATGCTGTGTATTGGGAATTTGGGAAATTGTTAACATGTGTTTATACTGTGAACTGTTGGTTCATGAGGGTGTCCTATGGTTGTTGTTCCATGTGGTCTACCTAAGGGTGATTGTTTGGGGTGTCCTTCTCAGGTGATCCTCCTGTCCTCGTTTGGGACAAATTCGCCCCTGTTTGGGTCGATATATTGATTGTGGCCAAATATGAGCATGTAGTTGCATTTGAGAATTAACAAGCATTGATTGTGGAAATTAGCTTGAGTCATATGAGATTTATAAATGCTTCTGTTGTCTGTTTACTACTGCTACTGCTATTAATGTTGTTACTGTTAATAATTTTAAACATGTTGTTCGTTGTTGCTCTTACTGTTTGTTTTAGGAGTTAACCCTTTGTGCTAGTCTTGTTTGTTGTTTGGGCGCTTAACGCCATAGATTTACAACGCGAGGAATTAAAACGAAGAATAAGTTGGGAGCAGTTAAAGAAGATGGTAGAGAAGATTCGAAGATCTTGAAGAAGTTTATTTCCGCTGTTTATTTTGATAAATAACTTACCACATTGTGGTGCGAAATTATAACTATTTTCTGTTGCGCGTTGATTATTTATTTATGGAAATATTATTATGTTAAATAAATATTGAGTGTCAAAATTCTTTTGAAAATTTGAGTTGTTTTGAGAGGTTTATATATTTTCCGCAAAATTACTATGTGACCCCTGACCTTGAAATTGGGGCGTTACAGCTTGCGCAAATCAAAGCTACCATCATTATTAAGTTTAATTGTAGAACCAGTTGGGCAAGATCAGAGGAGCTTGCTAACATGGGAAGAAACCGAGTGGGAAGGAGGGCTTAACAACTCATCACACTCTAAAGTCGCAATCTGTTGCTGGACAAACCCCACAATCCACGGAGAAACCTAAAAAATGGCATTGCTTCTATACAAATAACTTTATATTTACTCGCCTCAGGAAGTTTGTCCAAGAGAAGAAGAAATATTTTTCTTGTCAAATGTTGCTCCAAAACCCTCTTTCAGAACTTACTTTCCTACTGGGTAAGTCTTTATTTTAATGAATTTCTATCTCTTTTATTCCATCTCTTCTTTCTTCCTTTTGTCTTCCCATCTTCCTTTTTTTAATATAAGAATCTATGGATTGGCAGATGAAATTGGCTTAGATACTTACGATCTCTGAGACAACATTTATGATGTCTATAGACGTTCGAAAGGGGTCTTTACAACTTCGAATCCAATCGGGCTGATGATAGGTGTGAGTTTTCTATCCCAAACTCTAATTATATAACCTTCTCATTTTCTTTTAGATTTGTTACGCAAAGGCAATTAAACCACCCAACTTATATTTTTTTCTTGAACTATTGTTCTTAATTATTTGTTAAAGAGATAAATTGCATTACTTCATAAAATATTTTTATTTTTTCTTGAACAACTAAAAATCATAAGTTCTTAAAAAAACATAACAACGATAGAGTAAATTTATTCAACCAACACTTTTGAAAAGCAAACATACTTAAAAATAACATCTAATAATGTAGACCAAACCATGATTATTCATTACTTTGTCTACACAAACAAAAAGAACAAACTGACAAAACATAGAGTAATTAAAGGGGATATCCCTAGAACTCATCCAAAGAGACATCCATTTTTATGGCCTTTGACATCTCCAAATGTCATCATTGTCTCAACCATTGATATGGTTAAGAAAAGATGTAAAATCTTGGCCATGATTCACCTGTGCCTCTACTTGCCTGACTTCACCATGTGCAACTTGAGCTTGGCTCTCAGCTGTTGAAGCCATGTTGTCCAGTTCCATGGTCCTCTGATTGACATGCTTCATCTTCTTGTAAATTATCCATGCCATGTCATTCAACTCATCATTATTCATATTGCCAATGATATTCTCATTGGCCATTAATTCAAATATGCGCAAGGACAACTCCATCTCCCTCATCTTCTTCTTCAATTTTTTTTTATTTTTCTTTGGCCTTTAGAATCCTTTCCTCCAAAAATATCTCCTGGTTCACCATATTCTTACCCTGCTCAGCTTGTGATAAATTCGTGAACTTCATGATCCTCCTTTGGAACTCCGATGAGGATGTCGGCCACACCACTAGGTCGGGCTCAAACTCGCTGTAAAGCACAGCAAGTGCATCAATCCCACAAAGGTGTTGGAATCAAAGAATTTAATGAGTTACTTTATTTTGATAAATAACAATTTCGCTAAGTGTTGCTGACTTCTTCAAAGTTTTCATATTTAGGAACACGTGTTAATTGGAGATATGCTACGAGGATTTCGACAAAGCATTATCAAAAGAAAATTGTCAAGTAAAGGACAATAGAGAAATCCGTCCGCGTATGTGAATCAGTCTGCCACTAGAGAGAGTCCGTCCGGCTGTGATGAACGTATGGTTGATCAGCTACTGAATTTATGAAGAATGTTGAGTTGACTAAAGCAATGATTGAAGACTCGTGCTAAATGAAATATCCTGAAGGCAATCGTTTGTTCAACCCAAAGATGAGCTGTCGTGCACCTCTTGGTTCTTCAGAGCATTAATGGTGAAAGAGACAGAATTAAGCGCCTCATTCCTTGAAGATTCAAATCCTCTGACATTCCTTAATTCAAGCTGCTTTTACCGAATTAGCGGCGATACTTTCTGATCGTCGTATCTCCTCAACGGTCAAATTCAAATATTCTGGTCAGAGCATTAATGACCCAATTAGCTGTAAGGCATGAGCATTAATTGCAGACTCTATGGGTCAAGGGAAAATGCATCACCAGACGATACCGTCTTGCATTGTTGAAGAAACATTCATTATCTGGAAGATTGCAACAGCAGATGCAAAAGTATCTGTTACTCACAATCAAGCAGAAATTCAAATGGAACTATTTTTGAAGATCTTCAGCAAAGCTTCCAGCAATCATCCTACTGAAGATATAAATAGTGGACTTAGCATCATCTTCAACTTGGCGACTATTACACAATCAAAGTATTCAAACTTTCCAAGTCTATCTATGATCAAACAAGCATTAAGCCAAGACACTCAGTAACCTTTAACTTATCTATTCTCTGAGTTCTGTCGCCAACTAGTGTGAAACTCTTTACAGAGTAAAAAACTCTTATCCTTTCTCACACAAGCCCTTCAGAGAACCAATTTATTTACCATCTCTGAATTCTGTTCTTCACATTTTCTACCCACTCTTACTGAAGAGATTTTGTAGAAACCAAGTTTTCTTTTAAAAGAACTGGGAGGAGTCCTGTCTAACACTCGAAAGAAAAAGGAGAAGTCCTGCTAGAATACTTGTAAAGGAGTAGTCCTCAGAATACTGGGAGAAGTCCCTGAGAACACTTGTACTATTTTGTTTAAATAGTGAAAATCTTGGTGAAGCCGAGGACTGGACGTAGCCCTGTCGATTAAGGGGGTGAACCAGGATAAATATCATGTGTGTGCTTTATTGTTCAAGTTGTACGTTTATTTCCGCTACACTTCTTTGACAAACGTTTTTGAACTTATAATAGCTATTTCGCAAAAAGATTTGTAAAAATCACACACACAATTCAAACCCCCCCTTTCTTGTGTGATTCTATTATTATCAATTGGTATCAGAGCTTAACCGCTCTGAGAATTACTAACATCTTAACAGGTAGGGATGGCAGAAAAACCCAAACCCGCGGGTACCCGACCCGACCCGACCCGAAATTATGGGGAAAACCCGTTCTGAATGGGTTCGGGTTCGGGTTCGGGTTTTACCCGTTTTCAAATGTGTTATTCGGGTTCGGGTTCGGGTACGAGTAAACCCTACCCGTACCCTACCCGAAACCCGTTACCTATGTATGAAATTACTAAAATATCCCCCTATATATATATTAGTAGTGCTAGGGTTTTTTCAAGGTTCATTTCATTAGCACCAAAGCAGCAGCTGAAGAAGCCCTCAGGCCTCAAGCCGCCCTCACCCCTTCCCCACTTTCCGCCGCCGTCGTCCAAGCCGCCGCAGCCCGCCATCGTCCAAGCCGCCGCCGCCGTTCTCCATTCAAGCAAGAAGGAGCTCGATCTCCGTCTCCGTCTCTCGATCTCCGCCTCTCGCCCGCGGCCCGCCGTCGTCCACCTTCCCTGCGTCCGTCTCCGTCTCTCGATCTCTCTTCCACCGTCGTCCAAGGCTGCAGGTGCATGTTCGATTCTTCTTCTGCTCAATGTGTTCTGCTCATTCTTTCCTCTTCTGCTCAATGAATATTCATGTAATATATTATTCTACAAGGGAATTGCATTCGCAAGTCACTGTATGACATAAATGTAGATGTAACGAAAGATAACTGCTCATCCAATCTTCTATTAATAATTGTTCAATAGTTAGGTCAAGCTTTTCCCATGTATTGCTGTTCTCTGATATAGCTAATAGCATATCAATTCAGTTAGTAGGCTACACTAGAAACAACCAGTTTGCAAAATAATCATTTGACATCAAGTCTTTGACTACGCTTGGTATCAAACCAGCTGAGCATGCAGATGTATCCAAAACTTGTATGATGATATATCATAGTACCTGTGATTTTCCTTGACATTGACAGATATGTTTTGAGAAATCAAACACCATTACATCAAATGTCTCACTAAGCACCTGAAAACATCATACATATATAAGGCTGCAATGATGCTAGTGCAAGATTGTTATTTAAATAAAAGGAATTTTCTTTTCTTTTTCAGAGGGAACCAGCTTATTGCAAAACATGAATTTTGTTTTGACACTTGAATGAAGGGATTACTGCATTTTACTTTTCATGAATGTAATTAGAATTTTGTTTTGGATACTGAGTTGGTTAGTTCTATGAATGTAATTAGAATTTTTGGTTTCAATGGATTACTGCATTTTACTTTTCATGCTAGAGGAGTATCACTAGAACTAGACCGTCAAATTGAACTTGATTTACTTACCAGGTTTAACTTGTTCCTTAGGCCTTTGATCTAAAGTGTTGTTATATACTTGCTTTCCCTGACGTTTGTGATTTCCATTGTTTACATTTGTGTCTAGCTCTAAAAAGAGTTTTTTCATATAGTCCAAAGGATGACATTGAGTTTACTATAGTGAGAGATACTATTAGTAGAAAATTAGAGGTAAGCTTAGTTTAGCATGGATTGCTTACCTGTTAAAGAAGATACTCCCGAATGCATGTTTGATTTTATTTCTAAATGAATTTTTCCTTCATCCCTTTGAAATGAATTCTGTTTTGGTAAAATGATTATTCACTTGTATGGTGTGAACTTTTAGAATCAGGTGTTTATATCTTTAGCCTCATGCTGTTGGTGTAAAGAATCTGATAGAAAAAAGGATGGGTTAATTGTATCTGTTTCTCTAACTAAACCTTGAAGCTAAGTTGTCCTTGATATGACAAAAGCTAACTTGTCTTTGGTTATTCTGTCTTATGATTGGGAGTGTTACTAAAGCAACATCTACTTTGTTGGAAAGAGCTTGCAAGTGTTGCTGTTATTTATCCAATTATGAAATATTAATATGTATAAGAATCATTTAAGAACATACTGGGTAGTGAAAATAACTAAATTATTCTCAACTTTTAAGATGCTTGATATTGCCATCCCATACAAGGATGTGTTTATTCGACTAGCGCAACGTGATACTTTATACACTTGTTTGCCAAGTAATTCACAATGGCAATTTGCAAAGGATGTTTCTGGGTGCCTAAGATTGTTTAATGAAATGACTGAGTTGATTTCTGGTACAAAATATCCAACTGCCAACATTTATTTTGCAAAGATTTGTAAGATCAAGTTGGAAATAATTGAATGGAAGAAATCCTCCAATGGAATGATTAGGAAGATGGCAGATAATATGATGGAAAAGTTTGACAGCTATTGGAATGTTATTCATGAAATTATGGGAGTTGCTACAGTTCTGGATCCTAGGTTCAAGATGAAATTTCTTGAGTTTCATTTTTCAAGGTTGTATCCCAATGAGTCCGATGCACAAGTTCAAAGAATTCGAGATTTGTGTTATGATTTGCTTTCTGATTATAAGCATAATACAAATTCTATTGAAAGCTCTCCATTGATTGGTGCAAATGTTGCTAATAATGACCCTGTGGATGAAGAATATGATCAATATGTTGAGAGGACGGAAGAATCTAGTTGTTTAAATGTTAAAAATGAGTTGGATCATTATTTGGGTGGGAAAGTTATAAAAAGGACACCAGATTTTGATATTTTAAATTGGTGGAAGGCAAATGGACTTCAGTATCCAACACTTCAGGCAATTGCAAAAGATGTCTTAGCTATTCCTATCTCTTCAGTAGCTTCTGAATCAGCATTCAGCACTAGTGGTCGAATATTGAGCCCTCATCGTAGTCGACTTAGTTGGACTACTTTAGAGGCCTTGATGTGTGCTAGGAGTTGGCTATGGTCTTCTGAAAATGATGGTAAAGTTTTGAACTATTAATTCAATATCATATTTTAGATTGAATAATTTTTATGTATTGACAATTAATCATTCTTCGGTGTTATACATGGGATATTTATAGGTGGTTTGACTTCTAGCTCTGCACAAGATTATGCTACTGTATTGAATGAAATGGAATCCGATGACGAAGGTATTTTATACTTCATTTGCTTTAAGTAGTTTTAAGCTTTGATGTTATATTTAATTTTGGTTTACTTCTTATTGCAGCTGAACTGGCGGGAAGTTGTTTAACATACAATTTTCATGATGAATAGTTGTTGCATCTATGCTTTAATGCTAAACATGGTTAGTATTGTGGTTAACTTTGATTAAAACTACTTGTTTCAATATTGTTTTAAGTAAAATTACTAATGAGTTTACTGTGAATATATCAGGTTAATAGGTGTCTATGTTTTGGAGGGTATGCTGCTGCTATTTTAATCTGGAAGGGTTTGATGTTGAAGACTTTGAAATTTGAATAACTGGAATTGTGTATTTGTATTTGTTATTGAATTTTGTTATAAATTTTGATTGCAGACGTCGCTATTTTATTTTAGATCCTTGTTGTGTACTCTCGATTTATATCATGATCTTGAATATTGAATTTAGCATTGGCTTCCAAGTCATTTTTTAAATCATTACGAAGAATTAAAAATTCAGTTATTAGGGTATTAGTAATTGGGTTTTCGGGTCGGGTTTTCGGGTCGGGTTTTCAGGTTCCCTCTCCATCCATTGCGGGTACATATTCGGGTATGGGGAACCCGAAACCCAACGGGTTTGGGTTCGGGTATATTTTTCCTGCCCGAACAGGGTTTGGGTTCGGGTTTGGGTTCGGGTATGTTATTTCGGGTTCGGGTACGGGTAGGGTTAAACCCGCACCCGACCCTACCCGTTGCCATCCCTATTAACAGGTGTAGAGTGAAAAGATCCATGGACGACATTGCCTACCCAACCGAAACTGCAACCAATAAGCCACCATTCTTTGATGGCTCCAACTATCCTTACTGGAAGAAGCACATGCAACTCTTTATCGAGTCAACCGACTGGAAGCTGTAGGACGTAATATCAAAAGGAAATTATGTCCCCAAAGACAGTGAAAGCAAGGCCATCCCAGCTGATAAATGGATTGACGAACATAAGACAGAAAATCAAAGAAATGCCAAGGCTAGGCTGTTTCTCATATGTGCTCTTAGCAAAAACGAGCATGACAAAGTTGACAGCTTGAGCACTGCAAAAGAAGTCTGGGATACCTTAGCCATTGCTCATGAGGGAACCTCTGCCATACAAGACACTAAGATGAGCATGCTGGCATCTCAGTATGAAACCTTCATGATGTATGACAATGAGTCCATTGACTCCATGTTTGCACGACTTCAGACCATTCACAATGGGATGAGGAACCTGGGAAAAAGCTTCACCAACAAGGAGCAAGTGATCAAGATTCTCAGAAGTCTTCCCACCAACTAGAGAAACTTCGTTACTACCCAGAGAGCTGGAAAGAATCTTGATACCTATCAAGTAGAAGATCTTCTGGGAAAGCTGAAGATTCATGAGTAGGATCTTGCCAACGATGCTGCCATTATACGAAAAAAAGCGTCTGCCGCAAAAGCTGTAGCATTCAAAGCCAACAAATCAAAGGCTTTGAAAGCTAACGAATCCTCAGATGAGGAAACTGTGCAGTCTGATCGTTCTGATGATGAACAGGCCCTGTTTAACCGAAGATTCAGAAGAATGATGGGAAACAGGAAGCAATTCAAAGGAAGACCGTCTTCCGCATCAAGAGATGAAGAGAAAATTCCAAATAAAGGTGGAATCGTCTGCTACGAATGCAAAAAGCCTGGACACGTTAAATCTGACTGTCCTCGTCTGGGAAACAAGTTTTCCCAAAAGAATTTTTATAAGAAAAAGGCTTTTTCTAGTCAAAATGATGAGTCAGAAGACGAATCTGACCAAGAAGTAGAGATCAAGGGAACCAATGATGAAGCTTCATACTGTGCATTTATGGGATCCATAGACACATCTGACATTGAAGCAGATAAAGAAGTAGAAGCACTGATGGTCTCCGTTGACCTGTCCAACTGCGAGGAAGAAAACAAAGATGAGGTAACCCCGAAATCTCCTCTGAAGATTATAATGAACTATTAGAATATGCTCATGCATTAGCAATTAAATATAGCTCACTCCAAAAGAAGCATGATAAAACTGTGAAAGAACTGCATGCGTCTAAAGAAGTATCAATCATGCTAACCAAGAAAAATCAAACACTTATGGAGCAAGATGCAAATAAAGAAATCAAATTTCTGAAACAAAGAGTAAGTAGCTTAATCAAGGACCTATCTATTTTTACTCAAGGATATGATAGCCTAATTAAATTAAGTGGAAACAAAAGATCAGCATATGATCGTAGTGGTCTAGGATGTGAAGAAGAAAATTGGGATATAACGGCTATAAAACATAACACTTCTGCTGTTCCATATCAATATCAACCTGAAAAGAAATCTGCATCATTTCTGCCTCATAAAGCCCAACCCAAAACTTCTATAGTCAAGGGTAAGGAGAAACAAACTCCCTAACAAATAGTATATGGGAGGAACAGTCCACCCAAAGTGATGACTAACAAGAAAGGACCCAAGAAAGTTTGGGTACCTAAATCTATGATTGTACCACTTGCAGATGTGCTTAGCAGCTCAAAGCCAAAAAGAGCTATGGTACCTGGACAGTGGATGCTCACGGCACATAACGGGAAAAAGGTCTTTATTCCCAGAGATTCATGAGAAGAAAATTGGAGGAACAGTTACCTTTGGAGGTAACCAAAAGGGGTTCATTGTCGGAGAAGGTAATGTTGGTAAGAGTCCCCTTCTAGTAATACGGAAAGTTCTGTTAGTTGAAGGACTAAAACACAATCTACTTAGCATAAGCCAATTATGTGATAGTGAACTCACTGTTTCCTTGAACAAACTGAAGTGTAGTGTCACAAACGAGGATGACAAGATTATCTTTGAAGCACAGAGACAAGGAGATCTATATAAGACCTCCTTGGAAAACCTTGCATGTCAAAAGGTAACATGTCTAGTATCAGCAGAGGATGATAAATGGATATGGCACAGGAAGCTAGGGCCTGGATCCTTAAAGACCATTGCTAAAATAATCAAACATGATTTAGTAAGTGGTCTGCCAAACCTGTCTTTCAAATCTGATGATACATGCTCTGCATGTCTCCAAGGAAAGCAATTAAAAAGTTCTTTTCATGCAAAGAACGTTTTCAGTACAAAGAGACCTCTGGAGATGTTGCACATGGACTTGTTCGGACCTACTAGAACGGCTAGTTGTTCTGGAAAAAGATTTTGTCTTGTCATTGTTGATGACTACACTAGATTTACATGGGTACAACTTCTTGGAACAAAGGATGAAACATTCAAGTCCTTCCTGATCATTGCAAGAAGAATTCAAAATGAAAAGCGATACTGCATCACCAATATTCGTAGTGATAGAGGAGGAGAATTTATCAATGAAGAGTTCAAGCACTACTGCAAGGAGAATGGAATATTTCACCAAGTCTCTGCTCCAAGAACTCCTCAGCAAAATGGAGTAGCTGAAAGAACGAACAGGTCACTTCAAGAAATGGCCAGAACTATGCTCAATGAGACATCTCTACCTAAATACTTCTGGGCTGAAGCAGTTCATACCGCTTGCTATATTCAAAATCAAATATTCATGCGTCCTATCTTGAAGAAAACTGCCTATGAATTATGGAAGGGAAGAAAGCCAAGCATCACATATTTTCATCCATTGGGATGCCCATGCTTTCTACTCAATACAAAGGATGATCTCGGAAAATTCGATGCAAAGTCAGACAAAGGAATATTCTTAGGATATTCACCCAACTCTAAAGCATTTTGAGTATACAACTCTAGAACAATGGCAGTAGAAGAATCCATCAATGTCAAGTTCGAAGATAAACACATTAGTGTCAATAAAATGACACTGGACGATGAATGTTATGAACTGGAAATAAGTGAAGAGCCCTCCTCAAATCCAGTCCAGTTGTCGACATCTGACAAAGAGACAAATCCAACTACATCATCGTCAACTCAACCAGACGATGTTTGTGAAACCCCGTCTGACGATAACTCCACAAGTCAAGTCATGACCTCCAGTGGCATCTCTCTACCCAGAGACTGGAGATTCAAACCAGACCATCCTCCTACACAGATAATCGGAAGCGTACATGAAAAGGTAAGAACTAGATCCACTTTTAATGATCATGCTAACTGTGCGTTTTTGTCTGAAATAGAACCGAAGACCATAGGTGAAGCCCTACAGGATGAAGGCTGGATCTTAGCTACGCAAAAAGAGCTGAATCAATTTGAAAGAAGCAAAGTCTGGGATCTAGTGCCCAAACCAGAAGGAAAATCCATCATTGGCACAAGATGGGTATTCAGAAACAAAATGGATGAAAACGGGAAAGTTACTAGAAACAAAGCTCGATTGGTTGCACAAGGATATAATCAACAAGAAGGAATTGACTACACAGAAACCTTTGCCCCTGTCGCAAGAATTGAAGCTATTCGCATTTTGTTGGCATTTGCATGTCAGCACTCCATAAAGTTATATCAAATGGATGTGAAAAGTGCTTTTCTAAATGGATATATTGAGGAAGAAGTATACGTGAAGCAGCCTCCAGGATTTGAAGATCCAGCTCTGCCAGACCACGTTTTAAAGTTAAGAAAGGCACTGTATGGACTGAAGCAAGCTCCACATGCATGGTACGATTGTTTGAGTTCATTCCTGATGAATAATGGTTTCTCAAGGGGAAGCATTGACAACACCCTGTTTAGAAGAAAGACATCCAAGGACTTTATCCTGGAGCAACTATATGTTGATGATATCATTTTCGGTGCTACTAATGAAGTTCTCTGCCAAGAGTTTTCCAAGCTGATGCAAAGTGAATTCGAGATGAGTATGATGGGGGAATTGAAGTTCTTCCTAGGACTGCAGATTAGACAGGAAGGCACCAGAACCTACATCCATCAGACAAAGTATATCAGTGATCTCTTGCAGAAGTATTGCATGGAGAAAGCCAAAGCAATGGGTACTCCAATGCATCCTGGAACTGTACTAGATAAAGGTGACGAGTCAACTCCGGTCGACTCAACAAAATACAGAGGAATGATAGGATCACTATTATATCTTACCTCAAGCAGACCTGACAATATGTACAGCATCTGTGTTTGTGCCAGATTCCAAGTAAGTCCTCAAAAATCTCACCTAAGTGCTATAAAACGTATATTTCGATATCTCATTGGAACGACTAATCTTGGTCTAGTTTATGAGAAAGGTGAAGATTTCAGGTTAAGGGGATTTTGTGATGCTGACTATGCTGGAGACAGAATCGAAAGGAAAAGCACAAGTGGAGGTTGCCACTTTTTGGGGCATTGCCTAATATCCTGGGCAAGCAATAGACAAAGCACAATCTCCCTTTCAACTGCTGAAGCAGAATATGTGGCGGCAGGTTCTTGCTGCACCCAACTTCTTTGGGTGAAGCATCAATTAGAAGATTATAATATTTTTGAGCATAATATTCCTTTATTATGTGATAATACAAGTGCCATCAATATTACAAAGAATCCTGTTTTGCATTCAAGTACTAAACACATTGAAATAAAGCATCATTTTATTCGTGATCATGTAGCTAAAGGGAACATTGACATCTCATACATACACACCGATGATCAATTAGCAGACATATTTACCAAACCCCTTATTGAAAACAAATTTTCCTGTCTTAGAGAGAGAATTGGAATGTTTCCTGCATTATAGTTATGCCTGCACTAAGTTCCTCTAAGTTCGTCTGCCCTAATAGCTTCAACTATAAAATCAATATCTACTCTAGCTCTGCATTTAATGCTAAATAGTTGTGTCTTTTCAAATAGATTAATTACTGAACACGCATATATTAATGCTGATATCCTTTTATCTCTCCTCATTTAATGCTTTCAATTCAGCTTTATTATTCATCATGATTTTGATGATATCGAGAAAATGTTTACACTTTCAAAAAAAAAAATGAAAACGAATGGACTTCCAAATGTGTTTCTAATACCAACCCCAAAACATTCATACTTTAGCGTAAACACTCTATCTTCCTTGTACTTGTCCTTGCGTCAGCACTCACTTCATCTACAGAAAACATGGCTCCCAGCAGACAGAAACATGCAAAGACTCAGGAACCCCTTAGCGAAGATGAATATCAGATTGTCAAGACTCAAAAAGAATCTATCATCCAAAATCGCAAACAGCAAGTCTACGAAATTGGTCCTGTGAGGATTGAACATCTGGGCGACAGAAAGCTTGTCACTCCTAGATATATTGATCTAAGACTATTTCAACATGCAAAGGTTGCAGGTCTTGATCTATTGCTATCTCAGAACTGGGGAAATCTGTTCGAAATCTCCACAACTTCAGCACTCTCTCCACTTGTGAAAGAATTCTATGATTGTGCCATCAAGGTTAACCCTAACCACATCCGAACACGATGTTTACGGCAAGTAATAGACATTCAGTCCCATGATGTGTCTGATCTACTAAACCTTCCTCTCGATGGTGTTTGTTACTCATCTTCCTGGGAAGCCTCTGAAAGTGACCCTTTCACTATTTGGAAGGAAGTCCCAAAGTGCTCTACGTCTCGACGTGTGAAGAATCTTGTTGAGGAATGTATTTTTCCTCATGCTGTTCTCAGCTAGATTGTGCTGCCAAAAGAGGGTTCTAGAGACTTAGTCAACAATTTCTCTCAATGGACTCTATTCCAGATGCAACATCGCATAAAAGTTAATCTGCCTGATTTCTAGTTCAGTATATGCTTCATACTCTGGAACAATCCAAAATGAACCTTCCATATGGCTCACTCATAACGGCTCTTATGCATCATAAGAAGCTGCTCACTCCCTCCATAGAATCAGTAAAGTTCATCTCATGTGACTATATTTCTGCTACCCCCATCAAGTTTGGAGATGTTCATCGAATGAACCTGCCCATCGACATATTTGTCGTACCTGCAGAACTCTTAAGTGACTGGGCTAAGCGGAACAAGCAAAGAAAACTCCCTGCACCAACACCGTCCGGTAATTGCCTCAAACGTCGTCGTCTGGACAATACCTCTCAGCAACGGTCAGACCACTCCCACCGAACTGACTCTCAGGAACTATTACCTGCTGTAGAATCTTTGCCTTCATCAACTACCTCCAAACCTCCTCCTGAGATTGTGCATACCACTGCTGAACTTATCTCACATTCTCATGCACGATATCTGAAGTTCTTGCATCCACTCTTTCACAAATATATCTCTAATATCTTCGATGTCCAAGATGATGGAAACTGTGGATTCCGATGCCTTGCTCAGTGGCTGGGTCATCCCCAAGATCATTGGCCAGTAATTCGCAAACTTCTCATCCACGAACTTCTCTCTCACAGAGTGTTGTATTCTTAAACGTTTTGCTGTGATGAAGATGTTGATACTATCTGTCTGGCCCTAACCTTGAATGCAAATGAACCTGCTTATGAGTCCAAATGGTTCTAAGTTCCAGACATGGGATTACTAGCTGCTACTGCGTTCCGGATAATTCTGGTCACCTTAACTCCTAACCAGTGCTGCACATATCTTCCTCTCTTGGGCCCTATGAATGATACACCCACCATTGCTGTTCTGGGAAATATCGCCAACAGACACTGGGTTCGAGTCAAGCTCTCCGACAACTCTCCCCTGCCTACTATATCACCGCAATGGAAGCATCATTGTTCTTCAGATACTCGAGGATGGGAGCTCCCTCTTCAGTAAAAAATTCTACACTTCCAGAATTTGCTACAAAGTGAAGCTGAGAAATTTCTAGATTCATTGTTTGAAGTTTCCAATATTGATAATCCTATTAAACTTGACAACGACTCTGAAGACGACCTTGTTCCTCCTGCATCCATTCATCCGGATCAGTTATCTCAATTTGTCCTCCCTGAGACCTTAGACCATGCCTTCACTCACCTCCAATTGCATGATATTGATCTCGATCTTCGTCTGCACGTTGGTCAAAGTCAACGTGTTACTCCGCTGACACAAAAGGTAGATGCTCACATTAATACAAATATCAATGCATCTCATCCGTCACCACCTGTCCCCTTCCATATATATCTAGATTTGGATCTCATGCTTGCATCTCCGACTCGCTTCATTTCTGCTCAATCTTCCTCCACTGCCTGCATGCCTCTCCATCAGATCTCCTTCATGCCCTGCTTTCCTTGACGTTCCAGATTTGCTTTGGGAAAATGCAAGCGCTCCACACCTGCAAAAAATGCCCATCTGCTTTCAGATGTATGTCTACAGGCTCTTGGTTTCCCCTTCTGCTTCAAGGCAGGTCTGTGGCTTCCTCCTGGATGTCATGACTACCAGATTACTCAATCCTTTCCATCATGTAGCATGTTCTTCCACTTCGATTGGCAGCTGGTTGTCTCTGGAGATACTCACGTCGCTTCTATACCTCTTCATTTGGGTGGTCGAGTTGATCCCTTGGTCCTGAAGTTCAAGACCTGGACATTGGTACTTCTTCCTATGATGCCCTCAGTCCTGAAGGCTCCTGGTTTTGGTTGGCACAGCATTACTCCATCTCCACTCATTCCTACTGTGGCATTCTTCACTCCAATCCTGCCATCACTCCCTACCTCGCCGCCGGTTAATGTCATTCCCAGTTCCGACTCTGCCAACATTCGCACCATGGTCTTCATGCTTGATCAACGCATTGACGCTTTTCATACTCGCTCTTCCCAAGAACGGCGTGTTCTTCATCAAGATGTGCATGCTCGGCTTGACACCATGCAGCACCACCTCACTATCAAAATGGATGCTCGCTTTGATCGACTGCAAGACACTATGGCCCTACTTCTTGGGCACTCCAAGCCATCCTCTTGACTCTTACTTTTATTGTTCTTTGTATTATTTAACTTTCTATGTTCTTAATGGCTACTTTAGTTTCTGTGCATTACTCTATCTATGTTTTGATAATGCCAAAGGGGGAGAAGGTATATCTAAATATGAAAAAGAAGAGAGCATAAATTTAGGGGGAGCAATCTCATAAACAAATCCTGAACTAAGAGGGAGGAAATCATAAAAATATATTACTCTCATATTTAAGGAAATTGTCATTATCAAAAATGGGGAGATTGTTAGAATCAAACAATTTAATGAGTTACTTTATTTTGATAAATAACAATTTCGCTAAGTGTTTCTGACTTCTTCAAAGTTTTCATATTCAGGAACACATGTTAATTGGAGATATGCTGCGAGGATTTCGACAAAGCATTATCAAAAGCAAATTGTCAAGTAAAGGACAATAGAGAAATCCGTCCGCGTATGTGAATCAGTCTGCCACTAGAGAGAGTCCTTCCGGCTGTGATGAACGTCTGGTTGATCAGCTACTGAATTTATGAAGAATGTTGAGTTGACTAAAGCAATGATTGAAGACTCGTGCAAAATGAAATATCCTGAAGGCAATCGTTTATTCAACCCAAAGATGAGCTGTCGTGCACCTCTTGGTTCTTCAGAGAATTAATGGTGAAAGAGACAGAATTAAGCGCCTCATTCCTTAAAGATTCAAATCCTCTGACATTCCTTAATTCAAGCTACTTTTACTGAATTAGTGGCGATACTTTCTGATCATCGTATCTCCTCAACGGTCAAATTCAAATATTCTGGTCAGAGCATTAATGACCCAATTAGCTGTAAGGCATGAGCATTAATTGCAGACTCTATGGGTCAAGGGAAAATGCATCACCAGACGATATCGTCTTGCATTGTTGAAGAAACATTCATTATCTGGCAGATTGCAACAGCAGATGCAAAAGTATCCGTTACTCACAATCAAGCAGAAATTCAAACGGAACTATTTTTGAAGATCTTCAGCAAAGCTTCCAGCAATCATCCTACTGAAGATATAAATAGTGGACTTAGCATCAGCTTCAACTTGGCGACTATTACACAATCAAAGCATTCAAACTTTCCAAGTCTATCTACGATCAAACAAGCTTTAAGCCAAGACACTCAGTAACCTTTAACTTATCTATTCTCTGAGTTCTGTCGCCAACTAGTGTGAAACTCTTTACAGAGTGAAAAACTCTTATGCTTTCTCACACAAGCCCTTTAGAGAACCAATTTATTTACCATATCTGAATTATGTTCTTCACATTTTCTACCCACTCTTACTGAAGAGATTTTGTAGAAACCAAGTTTTCTTGTAAAAGAATTGGGACGAGTCCTGTCTAACACTCGAAAGAAAAAGGAGAAGTCCTGCTAGAATACTTGTAGAGGAGTAGTCCTCAGAATACTGGGAGAAGTCCCTGAGAACACTTGTACTATTTTGTTTAAACATAACAAGCTTGAGAACTACCCTCTCAAGTGGAATAACCAAGAACATAGCTAGGAGCCAAAATCACACAATGGGTTGTTTTAATTACCTCACGCAGAACATGTTGGAAACTAACACGCCACAATAGAGTAGAGATATCAACAATATTCTCTACCAACATGCTCCTAAGTGTGACGTCGAAGGAAGAGACTCCAAATTCATAATAGCATCAAGTGAGTCACCCTCACAAATGACATGCTGAAACCCAACTCCCAAGCTAAGAGAATTTCATGCTTAATAGCCAACAACTTAGCTGAGAGCGCACAAGACCCACTGGAGGGGCCCGAGAAACAACCTAACCAAGAAGCAGATGCATTACCAACAAGACCACCAAAACCGATCAATTGCTTTTGTAAGACCCTCGATTTTTTATATTTTTGTTTTGGTTCCTGAACTATTTCATATTTATGAAATGGTCCCTGGACTATTTTATAGTGTTGAGTTTGGTCCCAGTTGACCTTTTAGGATTTTGTTTGACTTATTTTGGTTATGGTTTCGTATTGGAGTGAAGAGGTACGAGAATATCTCTGAGTTTTTGAATGATATATGTTGAAGATTTGATTTCTTAAATGTGGTGAATTAATTTTTACTTAAAGCAGATTTCATTTTTCTTTTTGTTATTATTTGAATTTGAAGATAGGAGATTACCTCGCAAATTTGAAGGTTATTTTTTTAAGATTTTGTTTGAAATGTTTGATATTAAGTGATAGTAAAATCAGATTACAATTTTATTTAGAGCAGATTTTGTTTTGATTTAAAAACAGTATCTTTGGGATTCGTTTTAATTAAAGATTTGATGAGGCTTAAATCTGAATTAAGAAGATAATTTTGGATTAATATATTCTGAATATTTGTTGGAGATATTGTTTATTAGTGAAAATTAATTCAGATTACATTTTAATTTTAACAGATTTTGTTCGGTTTTAAAAATCCCTTAGGATTTGTTTTTAAATATAGTTTTGATAGAACTTTAAAACAAAATCATAAAGATAGAAATAAGAAATCCAAGTCCTCTTATGTTGCTCCTAGGGCTAAATTTCGTGCACCTCTATAAGAGTTGAGGTTGCTTCCTTTTTTTCCCACTCAAGCCTCAAACCTAGTCTCTAAGTGTGCTGCAAATCCTAGTTTTGCCTGACTGCTGCTGCCGCCTATTCTTCTTCCTCTTAAGGCCAAGCTCTTGATTTTCCATTCCTCTCCAATTTTGCTACTTGTTGTTACCTTGGTAGGTTTTCGTTCTCTTTCGTTTCTGTTTTCTTCTGACGATTAGTTTCATAGTGGCATTGATTTTAATTCTGTCTCTTTCTTTCTTCCTTTCATTCTCCTTCAAGGGTTTTGATCATAGACTCTTGGTGTTTCTCTGACACGTGGACGACTACCATTCGAATTCTGGATAAGCACAACATGGTCCTTAATCTCTCTTGATCGTTCGAGGTTTTGAGGTTGGTTTCATTTCAATTTCTCTAGAATTTGCTAGACTAAGAGTTTCTAGTTGTTCCAAAACCGTAAGTGTGCTAATAGGTCAAATTGTTGTAGAACCCTAAACTCTTTGAAAATCAAAGTGATAGTAATAAAATCACACAAGAAAGGGGGGGTTTGAATTGTGTGTGTGACTTTTAAAAGTTTTTCCAAAAGAATACTATTTATAAGTTTGAAAACGTTTAAATAAAAGTGCAGCGGAAATATACTTAAAGCGTAAATAGTAAAGCACACAAGATATTTATCCTGGTTCACTCCCAAAACCGATAGGGCTACGTTCAGTCCTTGGCTATACCAAGATTTTCCACTATTTCGACTGAATAGTACAAGTGTTCTCAGGGACTTCTCCCAGTATTCTGAGGACTACTCCTTTACATGTTTTCTCAGGACTTCTCCTTTATCACTCAAGTATTCGACAGGACTTCTCCCAGTTCTTTTACAAGAAGGTTGGTTTTCCACAAGAATCTCTTCACAAAGAGTGAGTAGAAAATATGAGGTTCTAGGTTCAGAGATGATATTTAAGTTTGATTCTCTGAAGAGGTAGTGTGAGAAGAATAAGAGTTTTCACTCTATGAAGATTTCACACGAGTTGGCGACTAAACTCAGAAGAGTAGAAAATCTAGTGTTACTGAGTGTTCTTGGCTAAAGCTTGTTCAAATTATGAATTGACTTGAAGAATTTGAATGCTTTGATAGTGTGTAAGTCGCCAAGTTAAAAATGATGCAGAGGCCACTATTTATATCTTCAGTAGGATGACAACTGGATGAGCTGATGAAGATCTTCAAAAATAGTTCCGTTGGAAATTTGCTTGATTATGAGTAACGGATACTTCTGCATCTTGTTGCTTGATACTGTTTGCCAAAGTGAAGAGCATTTCTTCAACTGATAGAGAGTGAGATCGTCTGGCAATACTTTTTCTTCTGGTACTTAGAGGCAGCCATTAATGCAAGTGTATTACAGCTAGGAAGGCAATTAATGCTTCTGACCAGAGGATTCGGATTCGGCCGTTGAGGAGATACGATGATCAGAGGATTTCACCGTTAATTCAGCAAAAGTAGCTTGAATTAAGGAATGTCAGAGAATTTGAATCTTCAAGGTAGATGGCGCTTAATTCTGTCTCTTTCGACATTAATGCTCTGATCAACCAAGAGGTGCATGACAGCTCATTTTTGGTTCAAGCAAACGATCTCTTCTAAGTAGATTCTTTTTGTACCAGTCTTCAATCATTGCTCCTTAGTCAACCTATATGTTTGACGAGAAATGGACCGGACAGACTTTTCAGGCGGACGAATTTTACTCTGAGGGTGGATTCAATTCTTATAGCCGGACGGACTTTTCCTTAGCTTTTTGATAATGGTTACAGCGTGCCTTCCGTTCATAAGAGTCCCTGAATATAAAATTCTTCAAAGAGAGTTAGTGACTCTTAACGAAATTGTTATTTATCAAAATAGATTAATTCATTTGGATATTTTTCTCTAACAATCTCCCCCTTTTTGATAATGACAATTTCTAAGAACAAATGCGAGTAAATTCTCCCCCTAAGTATGTGCCTTTCTTCTGCTTAGTTATCTTAGTCATTTATTTTATTAGCATTTATTAGCTCCCCCTAAACATGTGCCATTCTGCTACATAGTCATTTGTTATATAAATTTCTCCCCCTTTGACATTATCAAAAACATAGAGAACACAGCGAATGATATAACAAGAGGAGTGATAATATATAACAGCAAAAATGTATATTAAGATGATGGCTTAGAAAGTCCTAAAAGTAAGGCCATAGAGGCATGCAGTTGAGCGAAACTAGCATCTATCTTTGCCGAGAGCCTTGCATCCATGGATTCAAGGCGATCATTCACAGCTTGATCTCGACGGGCCCGTTCAAGAGATAAACGAGCAGTGAATGCCTTAACTTCCTGAGAGAGAAGGTGGATCATAGAGCGATCATCATCAGAGTCTGAGTGTGAGCAGTGAGCGACTGACGGAGAGGAAAGGCGAGATGGCAAGATGGGAGTAAAGTATGCCACAGTTGGGATGAGCGGCGCAGGATGCAAATTCAGCCAAGTAGGACGCAGAGTCTTCAAAATGGGTGATATCTGAGGAAGGAGAATCAGGGTCCATGTTCTAAACTTTAGAACTAGGGATTCAACACAGCCAGCCAGATGGAGAGGGATTGAAGCAATGTGGACATCCCTGCGAACCTGAAGTTCCCAATTAGAATGGAAGAATTGGTGACCTGAGGGCATGGATTGGGTAAAGTGAGAAGTAGGACATCCATGGGGAAGCCACAATCCAGCCTGAAAGCAAAATGGGAAATCAAATGCTTGAAGACAGAGATCTGATAGGAGGTGAGCATTGGGTGCATCGTGTGAGCGCTTGCGCTTGCCCAAAGCTGAACTGGATCTAGGAGGGTTACTGGGCATGGAGTAGATCTGATGGAGAGACATGCCTGAATCAGTAGTGAAAAAACCCGGAGGTGCAAGCTTGAGATCCAGATCCATACTTTTATGGAGACATGCAGGTGGGGACAGGTAGGAGGTATTAATAGATGTATTAAAGTGGACATCTACCCTGGGTAAAAGTGAAAGAGTCGGTTGACTTTGACCAGTAGGCAGAAGAAGATGACCTTCAACATTAGTTAAATTGAGACGGCTGAAATCAAGAGCTAAGCAAGAAAGGTCAGTGTTGGGGTCAGGTTCAGATTCGTCATCAATTTGGATAGGATTATCAAAGCTGGGGACGTCAAATAATAAATCAAGAAATTTCTCAACTTCAATTTGGAGAAGATTTTGGAAATGAAGAATCTTGGATTGAAGAGGCAGTTCCCATCCTAGGGCATCAGGAGAGCAATGATGCTTCCATTGAGGTGAAACAGTTGGCAGTGGAGAGTTCTCTGAGAGCTTGACGCGAACCCAGTGTCGGTTGCCAATGTTGCCCAGTACAGCAATAGTAGGTGTAGCATTAAAGGGGCCAAGAAGTGGTAGATACGTGCAACACTGAGTAGGAGATAGAGTTACTAGAACTATGCGAAAAGCAGTGGCAGCAAGTAATCCCATATCTGGAACGGTAAACCACTTGGACATAGGTGCAGGTTCATTTGCACAGAATGTAAGGGCCTCACACAATCTATCAACATCTTTATCGGAGCAAAACGTTTGGGAATGAAGCACACGATGAGATAGAAGTTCTTGAATGAGCAATCCGCGAACTTCTGGCCAGTAACTCTGAGAGTGACCCATCCATTGAGCAAGAAAACGGAAACCACAATTACCATCATCCTCAACATCAAAGACATCAGATATATATTTGTGAAATATTTGAGGCAGGAACTTCAAATAGTGAGCATGAGAGATTGAGATGAGGTCAGTTGTGGAGTGTACAGTCTCCGGGGGCGGCTTGGATGAAGTTGATGCATGTAGGATTGTGAACGGGTAAGGGACTTAGTCTGGTGATCATGACTGGAACATTGTGGAGAGGGAGCGTTTGAACAATGTCGTTTGAGGCTGGCAGCAGACGGAGTTGATGAAGAAAGCTTTCATTTTTGAGTCCTCTTGGTCCATTCACTTAGGAGTTCAGTGGGTACTTCAGATATGTCAACAGACAGATTCATTCGACGGACATCACTAAACTTAATCGGAGTAGCATAGACATAATCAGATGAAATGTAGTGCAACGATTCAATAGAAGGGTTGATTAGCTGCTTGTGATGCATGAGAGCAGAGATAAGAGCTCCATAGGGAAGGTTAGAGTTAGGCTGTTCCAGAGTGTGGAGTATGTATTGAAACACAAGATTAGGCAAATTGATATTCTTGCGATGTTGGAGTTGGAATAAAGCCCACTGAGAGAACTTATTTACTAAGTCTCGAGAACCTTCTTTTGGCAGAATAACCTTGCTAAGAACAGCATGGGGAAGAATTCATTCTTCAACTAGGTTTTTCACTCGCCTAGAAGTGGAACTTTTGGGAATCTCCTTCCAGATAGTGAAAGGAGAGCTTTCAAAGCTTTCCCAAGACGAGGAGTAGCACATTCCTTTGAGAGGAAGGTTGAGAAGTCGAGATATGTCACTGGTAAGTATATCAACCACTTGACCCAAACACCGAGTGCGGATGTGGTTAGGGTTCATCTTGACAGCACAGTCGTAGAACTCTTGAACGAGAGGCTTGATGACTGAAGTTGTGGAAATAATGAACAGGTTCCCCCAAGCGTGTGAGAGCAGGAGATCAAGTCCGGCCACTTTTGCATGTTCAAATAGCCGCAGATCAATATACCTAGGGGTGACAAGCTCTCTGTCCCCCAGGTGTTCAACCTTCACAGGACCAATTTCATAACTTTGTAGTTTGGGATTGCGAGTAGTAAGATTGATCTGGTTCTGGATGATTTGAGTTTCTTCCATGCTTAGAGCTCCCTGAGCTTTTCCGTTTCTTCGTTTGTTAGGAGCCATGAGATCTGTAGAAAGGGAAGATAGAACGACAACTACAAATGCACGAAGTAGGTTGAATGAGTGTATTGGAACTGTTATGAGAGATATATTTTCACGAACCGTCAGTTTTTATGTTGGATAGTGTAAATAATTTCTCGATTTTATCATTCCCATGATGAGTAACACAGTTCATTAAACTGTATTAAATGAAGAGAGATAATAAATGCCAACCTTCGTGTGTGCGTGCAGAGCAAGTGAGACATATGAAAAGACACAACTGTTTCAGCATTAAATGCATATTTCGTAGTGGATATTAAATTTAAATGAAAATAACCAGACGAATATGATAAATAGATATTTATAGTGCAGGAAACATTCCTATTCTTTCTCTAAGGCATGCAAACTTGTTTTCAATTAGAGGTTTAGTGAAAATGTCTGCCAGTTGATCATCAGATGGTATGTATGAGATGTCAATATTTCCTTTTGCTACATGATCACGAATAAAATGATGTTTGATTTCAATATGTTTGGTTCGTGAATGCAACACAGGGTTCTTTGTTATATTAATGGCACTTGTGTTATCACATAATAATGGGATGTTATGCTCAAAAATATTATAATCTTCTAATTGATGCTTCACCCAAAGAAGTTGGGTGCAGCATGAACCTGTAGCGACGTATTCTGCTTCAGCCGTTGAAAGAGAAATTGTGCTCTGTCTTTTGCTTGCCCAAGAGATTAGACAGTGCCCTAAGAAGTGACATCCTCCACTTGTGCTTTTTCTTTCTATCCTATCTCCGGCATAGTCAACATCACAGAATCCTCTTAGCCTGAAATCATCACCTTTCTCATAGACTAGACCAAGATTAGTTGTGCCAATAAGGTAACGAAAAATTTGTTTTACAGCACTAAGATGAGATTCTTGGGGACTTACCTGGAATCTTGCACATACACAGACGCTGTACATAATGTCTGGTCTACTTGAAGTAAGATATAATAGGGATCCTATCATTCCTCTGTATTTGGTTGAGTCAACAGGAGTTGAGTCATCCCCTTTATCAAGTATAGTTCCAGGATGCATTGGAGTTCCCATGGCTTTTGCTTTCTCCATGCAGTACTTCTTCAGTAGGTCATTGATATACTTGGTCTGATGAATATATGTTCGAGTTCCTTCCTGTCTGATTTGCAATCCTAAGAAGAACTTCAATTCTCCCATCATACTCATCTCAAATTCACTTTGCATTAGTTTGGAAAATTCTTGACATAGAGCTTCATTTGTAGCCCCAAATATTATATCATCGACATACAGCTGTACCAGAATGAAGTCCTCAGATCTCTTTCTTCTAAAGAGAGTGTTGTCGATGCTTCCTCGAGAAAATCCATTCTTCATCAGAAATGAGCTCAAGCGATCGTACCATGCACGTGGTGCTTGCTTTAATCCATATAGAGCTTTTCTCAGCTTGAAGACATGATCTGGAAGATCCTGATCTTCAAATCATGGAGGTTGCTTTACGTAGACTTCTTCCTCAATAAATCCATTCAGGAACGCGCTTTTTACATCCATTTGAAATAGTTTTATGGAGTGTTGACATGCAAATGCTAGAAGAATACGTATGGCTTCAATTCTTGCTACTGGTGCAAACGTCTCTATATAATCAATTCCTTCTTGTTGATTATACCCTTGGGCCACCAGACGAGCTTTGTTTCTTGTGACCTTTCCATTTTCATCCATCTTATTCCTGAAGACCCATCGAGTACCTATGATGGATTTGTCTTCTAGTTTTGGCACCAGATCCCAGACTTTACTTCTTTCAAACTGATTCAGTTCTTCTTGCATGGCAAGGATCCATCCTTCATCCTGAAGTGCTTCTCCTATGTTCTTTGGCTCTATCTCAGAAAGAAACGCACAGTTAGCATAATCATTAAAAGTAGATCGAGTTCTTACCTTTTCGTGGACATCTCCAATGATTTGCGTTGGAGGGTGGTCTGGTTTGAATCTCCAGTCTCAAGGTAGTGATATGCCACTGGAGGTCATAACTTGACTTGATAAGATATCGTCAGACGTAGTTTCATCAACTTTGTCTGGTTGAGTTGAGAAGGGAATAGTTGAGTCCGACTCTTTGCTGGATGATGATGGTTGAGCCGGATTTGATGAAGGAGCTTCATATATTTCCAGCTCATCAATTTCTGAAGATATCGGATTTACACCTACGTGCTTATCTTCAAACTTAACATTGATAGATTCTTCAACTGCCATGGTTCTGGAGTTGTATACTCGAAAAGCCTTAGAATTAGGTGAATATCCTAAGAATATTCCCTTATCTGATTTTGCATCAAATTTTCCAAGATCATCCTTTGTGTTGAGTAGAAAACATGAGCTTCCGAATGGATGAAAATATGAGATATTTGGCTTCCTTCCCTTCCATAGCTCATAAGCAGTTTTCTTCAGAATCGGACGTATAAATATTCTATTTTGAATATAACATGCTGTATGGATGGCTTCAGCCCAGAAGTACTTGGGCAGAGATGTTTCATTAAGCATAGTCCTTGCCATTTCTTGAAGTGACCTGTTTTTCCTTTCTGCTACTCCATTTTGCTGAGGTGTTCTCGGAGCGGACACTTGATGGAATATACCATTCTCTTCGCAGTAATGATTGAATTCTTCATTTATGAATTCGCCTCATCTGTCACTCCGGATGTTGGTGATGCAGTATCCCTTTTCATTTTGAATTCTCTTTGCAATGATTAGAAAGGATCTGAAAGCTTCATCTTTTGTTCCAAGGAATTGTACCCATGTGAATTTGGTGTAGTCATCAACGATGACAAGACAAAATCTTTTTCCAGAACAACTAGCCGTTCTAGAGGGTCCAAACAAGTCCATGTGCAACATTTCCAGAGGTCTCTTTGTACTAACAACGTTCTTTGCATGGAAAGAACTTCTTACTTGCTTTCCTTGGAGACATGCTGAGCATGTATCATCAGATTTGAAAGATAGATTTGGCAGACCACGTACTAAATCATGTTTGATTATTTTAGCAATGGTCTTTAGGGATGCATGCCCTAGCTTCCTGTGCCAGATCCATTTATCATCCTCTGCTGATACTAGACATGTTACCTTTTGACTTGCAAGGTTTTCCAGGGAGGTCTTATATAGATCTCCTTGTCTCTGAGCTTCAAAGATAATCTTGTCATCCTCATTGGTGACACTACACTTCAATTTGGTGAAGGAAACAGTGAGCCCACTAACACACAATTGACTTATGCTAAGTAGGTTATGTTTTAATCCTTCAACTAGTAGCACCTTCCGGATTACTGGAAGGGGGTTCTTACCAACATTACCTTCTCCGACAATGAACCCTTTTTGTTTACCTCCAAAGGTCACTGTCCCTCCTGTCTTCTTCTCAAGGATTTTTAGGAATAAAGACCTTTTTCCTGTCATGTGCCGTGAGCATCCACTGTCCAGGTACCATTGTTCTCTTTGGTTTCGAACTGTTAAGCACATCTCATCTTGATCATCTTCTTCATCATTGGATTGGTCGACAGAAATCATCAATGCCTCTGCTGCTCTGTCAGCTTCAATATTTGAAGTGACTATGGATGCCATGAACGCACAGTATGAAGCTTCTTCATTAGCTTCCTTGGTTTCTTCTTCTTGATCTGAGTCATCTTCTGATTCACCGTTCTGGCTGGAAAAGGCCTTCTTTTTATAGAAAGTTTTCTACGAAGACTTATGCCCTAGACGAGGACAATCTTCTTTGACGTGACCAGGTTTCTTGCACTCATAGCAGACGATCCCTCCTTTGTTTGGGATTCTTTCTTCCTCTCTTGATGAGGAAGATGGTCTTCCTTGGAATTGCTTCCTGTTTCCCACCATTTTTCTAAATCGTCTGTTGAACAGAGCTTGTTCATCATCAGATCGATCAGATTGAACTGTCTCCTCATCCGAGGATTCATTAGCTTTCAAAGCCTTTGATTTGTTGGCTTTAAACGCTATAGCTTTTGCAACAGCTGCTTTTCTTTTTATGATCGCAGCATCATTTGCAAGATCCTGCTCGTGGATCTTCATTTCTCCCAGTAAATCTTCTACTTGATATGTGTCCATATTCTTTCCGGATCTTTGGGAGGTAACGAAATTTCTCCAGTTGGTGGGAAGATTTCTGAGAATCTTGACCACTTGCTCCTTGTTGGTGAAGGTTTTGCCCAGATTCCTCATACCATTGTGAATGGTTTGAAGTCGTGAAAACATGGAGTCAATGGACTCATTATCATCCATCATGAAGTTTTCGTATTGGGAGGCGAGCATACTCATCTTGGTGGTTTGAACAGCAGTTGTTCCTTCATGAGCAATCGCCAGTGTGTCCCATACCTCCTTGGCAGTACTTAGGCTGTCAACTTTGTCATGCTCACTTTTGCTGAGAGCACATATAAGAAATAGCCTCGCCTTGGCATTCCTCTGATTTTCGGTCTTGTGTTCATCGGTCCATTTGTCAGCTGGAATGGCCTTGTTGTCACTATCTGTAGGAAAGTAATTTCCCTTAGATATCACGTCCCATAATTTCCAATCAGTTGATTCAATGAATAGTTGCATATGCTTCTTCCAGTAGGGATAGTTTGAGCCATCGAAGAATGGTGGCTTGTTTGTTGCAGTTCCGGTTGGGTAGGAAATCCCGTCCATGTATCTTTTCACTCTACACCTGTTAAGATGTTAGTAATTCGCAGAGCGGTTAAGCTCTGATACCAATTGATAGTAATAAAATCACAAAAGAAAGGGGGGGTTTGAATTGTGTGTGTGACTTTTAAAAGTTTTTCCAAAAGAATACTATTTATAAGTTTGAAAACGTTTAAATAAAAGTGCAGCGGAAATATACTTAAAGCGTAAATAGTAAAGCACACAAGATATTTGTCCTGGTTCACCTCCAAAACCGATAGGGCTACGTCCAGTCCTTGGCTATACCAAGATTTTCCACTATTTCGACTGAATAGTACAAGTGTTCTCAGGGACTTCTCCCAGTATTCTGAGGACTACTCCTTTACAAGTTTTCTCAGGACTTCTTCTTTATCACTCAAGTATTCGACAGGACTTCTCCCAGTTCTTTTACAAGAAGGTTGGTTTTCTACAAGAATCTCTTCACAAAGAGTGAGTAGAAAATATGAGGTTCTAGGTTCATAGATGATATTTAAGTTTGATTCTCTGAAGAGGTAGTGTGAGAAGAATAAGAGTTTTCACTCTATGAAGATTTCACACGAGTTGGCGACTAAACTCAGAAGAGTAGAAAATCTAGTGTTACTGAGTGTTCTTGGCTAAAGCTTGTTCAAATTATGAATTGACTTGAAGAATTTGAATGCTTTGATAGTGTGTAAGTCGCCAAGTTAAAAATGATGCAGAGGCCACTATTTATATCTTCAGTAGGATGACAACTGGATGAGCTGATGAAGATCTTCAAAAATAGTTCCGTTGGAAATTTGCTTGATTGTGAGTAACGGATACTTCTGCATCTTGTTGCTTGATACTGTTTGCCAAAGTGAAGAGCATTTCTTCAACTGATAGAGAGTGAGATCGTCTGGCAATACTTTTTCTTCTAATACTCAGAGGCAGCCATTAATGCAAGTGTATTACAGCTAGGAAGGCAATTAATGCTTCTGACCAGAGGATTCGGATTCGGCCGTTGAGGAGATACGATGATCAGAGGATTTCACCGTTAATTCAGCAAAAGCAGCTTGAATTAAGGAATGTCAGAGAATTTGAATCTTCAAGGTAGATGGCGCTTAATTCTGTCTCTTTCGACATTAATGCTCTGATCAACCAAGAGGTGCATGACAGCTCATTTTTGGTTCAAGCAAACGATCTCTTCTAAGCAGATTCTTTTTGTATCAGTCTTCAATCATTTCTCCTTAGTCAACCTATATGTTTGACGAGAAATGGACCGGACAGACTTTTCAGGCGGACGATTTTTACTCTGAGGGTGGATTCAATTCTTATAGCTGGACAGACTTTTCCTTAGCTTTTTGATAATGGTTGCAGTGTGCCTTCCGTTCATAAGAGTCCCTGAATATAATATTCTTCAAAGAGAGTTAGTGACTCTTAACAAAATTGTTATTTATCAAAATAGATTAATTCATTTGGATATTTTTCTCTAACACAAAGTATGTTTTGATGGGGAAACTTGTTTATGTAAACCCTTCGTTAAAAACCTCTTCCAAACCCTTATTATGTGCAAAAACATGTGTTTTCGACCCCTGTAGCAGAGGGTCCACTCATGTGCGTGGCCACCATGCGCACACACGTAGGGCCTCTGCCTGATTCTGGATTAGCCATGCATGTGCGTGGCTATACCCACGTCTGCTGCTGTTTCTACTGTGTTTTTCCAAAACCCTAGTTTTGGCTGTTTTGATTCCGGTTCCTTTTGAGATTGTTTTCACCTTTAGAATAGTTGATTGAATGTTGTTTATATGCTATTATAGGGTGGGAGATCAAGTGTATGCAACTTAATCGACGGCAAGGGTAACTTACATCCTAGAGAGTCTCGAATCAAGCATGCTTGATGTTTATTTTGATTGAGATGAACATGCTTTGATTGTGATTGAGTTCTCTGGAATTCTGAATATATCTCTTGCTGGGGATCATTTGGATTATACAGTTGTGATTAAGGTATTTCTTTTGAATGCTATTATAACATGATGCTGTGTATTGGGAATTTGGGAAATTGTTAACATGTGTTTATACTGTGAACTGTTGGTTCATGAGGTTGATCATTATTGGCATAGCATATGCATCCTTGAGGTTGAGGGTGTCCTATGGTTGTTGTTCCATGTGGTCTACCTAAGGGTGATTGTTTGGGGTGTCCTTCTCAGGTGATCCTCCTGTCCTCGTTTGGGACAAATTCGCCCCTGTTTGGGTCGATATATTGATTGTGGCCAGATAAGAGCATGTAGTTGCATTTGAGAATTAACAAGCATTGATTGTGGAAATTGGCTTGAGTCATATGAGATTTATAAATGCTTATGTTGTCTGTTTACTACTGCTACTGCTATTAATGTTGTTACTGTTAATAATTTTAAACATGTTGTTCGTTGTTGCTCTTATTGTTTGTTTTAGGAGTTAACCCTTTCTGCTAGTCTTGTTTGTTGTTTGGGCGCTTAACGCCATAGATTTACAACGCGAGGAATTAAAACAAAGAATAAGTTGGGAGCAGTTAAAGAAGATGATAGAGAAGATTTGAAGATCTCGAAGAAGTTTATTTCCGCTGTTTATTTTTATAAATAACTTAGCACATTGTGGTGCGAAATTATAATTATTTTCTGTTGGGCGTTGATTATTTATTTATGGAAATATTATTATGTTAAATAAATATTGAGTGTCAAAAGTCTTTTGAAAATTTGAGTTGTTTTGAGAGGTTTATATATTTTCCGCAAAATTACTATGTGACCCCTGACCTTGAAATTGGGGCGTTACAGCTTGCGCAAATCAAAGCTACCATCATTATTAAGTTAAATTGTAGAACCAGTTGGGCAAGATTAGAGGAGCTTGCTGACATGGGAAGAAACCGAGTGGGAAGGAGGGCTTAAGAACTCATCACACTCTAAAGTCGCAATCTGCTGCAGGACAAACACCACAATCCACGGAGAAACCTAAAAAATGGCATTGCTTCTATACAAATAACTTTATATTTACTCGCCTGAGGAAGTTTGTCCAAGAGAAGAAGAAATATTTTTCTTGTCAAATGTTGCTCCAAAACCCTCTGATGAGTGGATTTTATATGGTGTTTTTAGGCTATTTTTAGTCTTTTTATTTTATTATTTTTGAGTCACATATAGGTTTTTTAGTCTTTTTATATAGATTTTCTATTTATTTTTCATTTTGCATGTAGATTAGATTTTATTAGATTTTTTAGCTTTATTTTATATTTTTAGGAGTTTTTCTAGTTATTTTGTATTTTTAGAAAAAGCTGGTTTAGTTATTATTTTTGTCCAGGGACCAATATGTAAAGTTTCAGGAAGTCAGGGACCAAATTGTAAAAGTTCAAGAGTGGAGGACTTAAAGTGAAGATTGAGAGAGTATGAGGGCTTGAATTGAAGTGCTAACCAAGAGAGGACCAAAGTGAAAAAGAAGAATATGAAGAATCACTCTCTAATTTAGCACATGGAAAAAATGTTTAAAGAATTGATGTTAGTGGAGGAAGGGTTTCAGAATTGAACAAGGCTGGTTAGTGGCTTTTTATGGCCATCAAAACCCACTACCATGAATGAAGGATGAAGAAAAAGTTTGAAGATGAAGAAGCAGCGTCCTAGCGCTCAAGCGTTGGGATCCCAGCGCTGAAGCGCTGGGGTTATGACTGGATGATGAGTCAGATGTTGACCTAGCGCCCAAGCGTTGGAAAGCCACCGCTCAAGCGCTGGGCCTCGGACAGAAAGTGGATTTTTAATGCATCCTAGCGCCCATGTGTTGGGAATGCCAGCGCTCAAGCGTTGGAGGCTGGAATTTTGCTATAAATAGGACCCTTTTCTTCACTTGTAAGACACACCTTCATAGAATACAACAAGTATTCTCTCTTTCTCCCTCAAAGATCATTGTTCCTAGGAATTGTGGGAAGCCAAACTTGAGCACCTATCCAGGGTAATTCAATGATTCTTTTAGCCATGATTGGCTAAATTCTTCTTTAAGTTTTTGGGTTGTTTTAGTTTATAATACATGTTCTAGTCTTTTTCTACATTTTTGAATTTTATTTCCATTCATGTTTTATTACCTTATGCTTTATTTCTATCTTGTGGATCCCAAGAGGTTTTGCTTATTACTTATTACATAAGGCCATTTGGTGAGTAGTAAGGGAACTAGGTAATAAAAAAGGTTATAAGTATACTTCGCTAAGGAATTAGGAAGGACATAACTTTATGTTGGCCTGAACATCTTCTTCATCTTCTTCTTTAGTTAACTAGGTGCCAAGGAATTGAGTTTAGTAATTAAAAAGAAAGATCTACAATGCTTAAGGAATTAACTTGTAGTTACACTAGGCTATAGCATCATGATAATGGTTTTATAATTCAGGAATTTAGTAGGAAATTTCTAGCATGTTTTTATAGACTATGTAAACCAACCCAAGAGCTTAATGTTCATCATCTCTTTATTTTATTATTTTATGCTATTGTTTCTTTCTAGTTCTCAAACCAACAACAAATATTCATCTTTTATTTTTCTGTTTTAGTACTAAATTTTATAATAATAAGAACACCTATCCCGTGGGTTCGATCTTTTTATATTACGCGATAGTAAATTGTACACTTGCAATTTCATTATCAAGTTTTTGGCGCCGTTGCCGGGGATAGGTTCTTTTAAGTTCTTGTTTTTATTTTATTTAGTACTTCTTGTTTAAAAAAAATATAAAAAAATATAGAAAAAAAAGAAAAAAATTGTATTGAATAGGTGCTATTAACTTCTTTGGCTTGTTTGCATGGTAGGACATTTTGAATTCGACCCTGAAATTGAAAGAACTTTGCATCGCAGATTAGCGCAACAAAGGAGATTAGCAAGGGCCATGGCTGAAACACAAGCACAAATGGAGGAGCGCCTCCTTGCTGAATATAATGCAAGGGTAGAAGATGAAGTCCAAGCTAGACTTCAAAGGCTGAGAGAGGAGGAGGAAGAGCAGAATGCTAATCGCTCTCTTCGTGATATCACAGCTCCCTAGGTAGATTACAATTTTGAAGGGAGTATTGTGGTTCCAGAGGATGCTTTGCCAAATTTCCAGATTCCTCCACACTTCATCTCATTGGTAAGTCAAAACCAATTTGGTGGAAGTGTAAATGAAGACTGCCATACACATCTGGAGCGATTCACTAGGCAATGCTCCACCTTAAGGAGAAATGATGCTCACTTGGATACGGTAAGACTTATGCTGTTTCCATTTTCCTTAAGAGATGTGGCAGAGGAGTGGCTTTCTTCTCAATCACTCAGAAGCATTACTTCATGGGATGATTTGGCTGAAAAATTCACGGCCAAATTTTTTCCTTACAACCGCATAAGGAAGTTGAAGCAAGAAATCAACTCCTTCATTCAGCAAGATGCTGAAAACTTGTATGAGACATGGGAGAGGTTCAAGGGACTTCTCAGAAGGTGCCCAGGTCATAACATCTCTATCGCAGATCAGGTAGAGAAATTTTATGCTGCTTTGAATGACTATACCAGGGACAAATTGGATACTGCAGCAAGTGGGGCATTCGATGCTTTGCCACCACAAGGAGCTCTTGATCTTATCAACAAACTTGCTGCAAGAGCTGCTCATTCAAACCAGGACCGGGCAATCAGGAAAGGTATTTATGAGGTTGATTCTTTTGAGTCCATTGTTGCTTCAAATAAACTTTTATCCAGGAAAGTTGATGCAATGGTCAAAAGAATGGAGGGGGTTCAACTGAGCCCGGAGGAGGCTGAATTAGAAGCTGAGGTAAAGGCTATGGGGAATTTTCAAAATTCCTATGGCAACACCTATAACCCAAGCTGGAGAAACCACCCCAATTTTTCTTGGAGAGATCAAGGGGGTGGTCAAGGTGAAGCCAGGCAACAATTTCAGAGGCCATTCCAGAATCAGAGGCCACCAATGCCTTTGAATCCAAACCAGGGAAGGAAAAGTTTGGAAGAAATTGTTGGTGAAATAGGCCAACAAACTGTGCAATTTATGAATGAGACCCGGACAAGTGCTAAAAATCATGAAGCCTCCATTAGAAATTTGGAGGTCCAGGTAGGCCAGTTGGCCAAGACCATCTCAGAAAGGATTCCAGGTACTTTTCCGTCTGATACTCTTGTCAATCCAAAGGAAAATGTTGAGAATGTTTCTGCCATCACTCTTAGGAGTGGTAAGACTATGCCCGAAAGGGTAGTGGAAATTGAACAAGAGGTAAGTGGTGAAGAAAAAGAAAAAGAAAGGAATGTGCCTATTGTTGTTGAAAAAATTGCTGAAAATGTAATTCCTCCTTCTAAGAAAATTGGCAAAGTTCCATTTCCTAAAGCTTTCAAAAAGAATTTGGAAAAACAATTCTCGAAATTTCTTGAGATTTTTAAAAGGCTTCAAATTAACATTCCATTTTCTGAAGCTTTGGAACAAATGCCAATTTATGCTAAGTTTATGAAGGACATTTTATTTAGAAGGAGGAAATTAAGTGAGATGGATGAAACTGTGATGTTAACTGAGGAGTGTTCAGCTATGGTTTTGAGGAAGTTGCCCCAAAAATTGAAGGATCCAGGGAGTTTCACTTTGCCTGTGGAAATTGAGGGACTACCAAATGCAACAGCTCTTTGTGATTTAGGAGCTTCTATAAACCTCATGCCACTCTCCATGTTTCGGAAATTGGACATGGGAGAGGCCACTCCTACTTTGATGTGTTTACAATTGGCGGACAGGTCAATTAAGTACCCCTATGGGGTGGCTGAAGATGTTTTGGTAAGGGTTGACAAGTTTGTCTTCCCGGTTGATTTTGTGATACTTGATATGGAAGAAGACTCCAAGGTACCATTAATTCTTGGGCGGCCATTCCTTGCTACAGGAAACGCCAAGATTAATGTAGCAGAAGGCCTCCTATCTTTGAAGGTAGGGGATGAAAAAGTGAAGTTTTCTGTATTCCGTACTTGTAAGCACTATGAGTTTGAAAGTGAGGATGAGTTCAAAGATGATGTTTGTAGCAAGAAAAGAAAAAGTACCCCCAATTGATTAAGGGGAAGGGTCTATCTCGGACCTTAACATTGAGCTGGTTGGGAGACAACCAAACTTAGGATAGTTTATGTTTCTGTCTTTTTAATTTTTGCACTACTCTTGTACATAAATAAAAGAAAAGAAATTCTATGTTTTTGCTGCAAGAGAGGCCAGCGCTCAAGCGCTGGAGGCCAACGCTCAAGCGCTGGAGGCCAACGCTCAAGCGTTAGGCCCCTGCTTATCACCTCTGATTCCAGTAGTTTCCAGCGCTCCAGCGCTGGAGGGCTAGCGCTCATGCGCTAGGCCCCTGGAATCCACCCAGTTATTTTTCTAATTTCCAACGCCATAGCGTTGGAAACCCAGCGCTTAGGCGCTGGGACCTCTGATGCCCAGTTTTTATTTTTATTCCAGCGCCCAAGCGTTGGTATCCCCAACGCTCAAGCGCGGGAGCTCGGGCAGTTTGCTGTTTTTACTTTTGTTTGCTGTTTTTAGTTTTAATAAATTGTGTTCACCATTTTCTGGAAGTTTTAAGGTTCTATGAGTTTACCCTTGGTTCTAAACTGTTTTTAATTTTTGGGGAACTCAAGAATTCTTGTTTTTAAAAGGTGGACACAAAATTTTCAACCCATGATCTTATTTGTGCTGTTTTTGGAACTAACAAGTCAAGCAAGTTTCTACTTGTGAGACTTTTGTTTGTTCAATGTTACAGGATAGGTACCAAAAGGAGGAAGAAACCCTCTTGAACTTAAGTGTTCAAATTGATTTTTACATTGAGGTTCCCTTGGACCTTTGTGGAAAATTTGTTACTATACCAGCTTATTAGATTTTGTTTTTCTTTTTATAGTTTTTAGTTTTATTTTTAGTTTAGTTTTTCTGTTTTATTTTTGCATGAGTCTTGAGTATATTATCCATTCTGAATGTTGCTATAGCTTTGTGAAATGCTTTATCTGATTGAAATGCTTTGTGAAAAGTTCTATGTTTTTAAGCAGTTAGGATTGCATGCTGTAGAAAGGATTTTTGATATCTTGATTGTTGGGTTGTTGGCAAGGTCTTTTTCTGAGTTCTAAAAAGGGTACCACTTACCCTATCTTTTTCTGAGAGCTGAGGTCTCTGATGCATGATTGTAAGATTTTTCTGCCTTGTGTTGCATGTTGATTGGAGTTTTGTACACTTTGTGAGTTGAGAAGAGATTATAGGCATTTTTGAAAACTCAAATTTTTGCTTGAAATGTTATATCCACTAGTAGCCCCTTTTGAGCCTTAAAAGAGTCATTCTTTGGAGCCTACTTTGTGTGGTAATTCTTAAAGTTGTTATTGTGATTCATGTGCTAAATTGTTAGAGCTATGTTTGTGGGTTTCTCTCTAAAAAAAAAAAAGATGGAAGAAGAAAAATTTGAAAAAATAAGGTATGTGCCTTAGAAAAAATAATGAAGTAGTGGGGTGAGAAAGAGTATGAAGGGAGTAAAATTCAAGTCATTCATCCCATACATTCCACTACTTTGTTCAAAAAAAAAAGGAGAAGAAAAGAGAAAAATTGAGAGGACCCTTGTGTGAATTGTTAAAGCTCTTAGTCAAGAAAAATCACTTAACAACAAGTTTCTGAGTCAGCCATTAGAGTTGCCAATTTCTTGAAATCCACACCTTGAAATGTACAACCCTTTGGCCAAGTTACAACCTTAAAAATCTCTTCAACATCACTTGGTTGCTTTACTTCAGTTTTGATTTGAATTATAGGCAGGATTATTGAGCTTTCTTGTTTTCATGGAGAATATTATTTTTGGTGAGCTTAATTGATGAACTCAAATATGTTAAAAGCCAAGCCTAACTTTCTTGATTCTTTGTCTATAAAACATGCATGTCTTCCTTTTCTGCTAAGCTTTCTTTGAAAGGTTTCTGTGCTTCAAGTTGTAATCAGATAAAACTTTCTCAAAACCCAGGGACGAGTTTTTCTTTAAGTTTTGTCGCTTGAGGACAAGCTGTCGTTGGATATAGTGGTGTGATGAGTGGATTTTATATGGTGTTTTTAGGCTATTTTTAGTCTTTTTATTTTATTATTTTTGAGTTACATATAGGTTTTTTTGTCTTTTTATATAGATTTTCTATTTATTTTTCATTTTGCATGTAGATTAGATTTTATTAGATTTTCTAGCTTTATTTTATATTTTTAGGAGTTTTTCTAGTTATTTTGTATTTTTAGAAAAAGCTGGTTTAGTTATTATTTTTGTCCAGGGACCAATATGTAAAGTTTCAGGAAGTCAGGGACCAAATTGTAAAAGTTCAAGAGTGGAGGACTTAAAGTGAAGATTGAGAGAGTATGAGGGCTTGAATTGAAGTGCTAACCAAGAGAGGACCAAAGTGAAAAAGAAGAATATGAAGAATCACCAAAGCGCTGGGGTTCTGACGTGATGATGAGTCAGATGTTGACCCAGCGCCCAAACGTTGGAAAGCCAGCGCTCAAGCGCTGGGCCTCGGACAGAAAGTGGATTTTTAATGCATCCTAGCGCCCATGCGTTGGGAATGCCAGCGCTCAAGCGTTGGAGGCTGAAATTTTGCTATAAATAGGACCCTTTTCTTCACTTGTAAGACACACCTTCATAGAATACAACAAGTATTCTCTCTTTCTCCCTCAAAGATCATTGTTCCTAGGAATTGTGGGAAGCCAAACTTGAGCTCCTATCCAGGGTAATTCAATGATTCTTTTAGCCATGATTGGCTAAATTCTTCTTTAAGTTTTTGGGTTGTTTTAGTTTATAATACATGTTCTAGTCTTTTTCTACATTTCTGAATTTTATTTCCATTCATGTTTTATTACCTTATGCTTTATTTCTATCTTGTGGATCCCAAGAGGTTTTGCTTATTACTTATTACATAAGGCCATTTGGTGAGTAGTAAGGGAACTAGGTAATAAAAAAGGTTATAAGTATACTTCGCTAAGGAATTAGGAAGGACGTAACTTTATGTTGGCCTGGACATCTTCTTCATCTTCTTCTTTAGTTAACTAGGTGCCAAGGACTTGGGTTTAGTAATTAAAAAGAAAGATCTACAATGCTTAAGGAATTAACTTGTAGTTACACTAGGCTATAACATCATGATAATGGTTTTATAATTCAGGAATTTAGTAGGAAATTTCTAGCATGTTTTTATAGACTATGTAAACCAACCCAAGATCTTAATGTTCATCATCTCTTTATTTTATTATTTTATGCTATTGTTTCTTTCTAGTTCTCAAACCAACAACAAATATTCATCTTTTATTTTTCTGTTTTAGTACTAAATTTTATAATAATAAGAACACCTATCCCGTGGGTTCGATCTTTTTATATTACGCGATAGTAAATTGTACACTTGCAATTTCATTATCACCCTCTTTCAGAACTTACTTTCCTCCTGGGTAAGTCTTTATTTTAATGAATTTGCATCTCTTTTATTCCATCTCTTCTTTCTTCCTTTTGTCTTCCCATCTTCCTTTTTTTAATATAAAAATCTATGGATTGGCAGATGAAATTGGCTTAGATACTTACGATCTCTGAGACAACATTTATGATGCCTATAAACGTTCGAAAGGGGTCTTTACAACTTCGAATCCAATCGGGCTGATGATAGGTGTGAGTTTTCTATCCCAAACTCTAATTATATAACCTTCTCATTTTCTTTTAGATTTGTTACGCAAAGGCAATTAAACCACCCAACTTATATTTTTTTCTTGAACTATTGTTCTTAATTATTTGTTAAAGAGATAAATTGCATCACTTCATAAAATATTTTTATTTTTTCTTGAAAAACTAAAAATCATAAGTTCTTAAAAAAACATAACAACGATAGAGTAAATTTATTCAACCATCACTTTTGAAAAGCAAACATACTTAAAAATAACATCAAATAATGTAGACCAAACCATGATTATTCATTACTTTGTCTACACAAACAAAAACAAACTGACAAAACATAGAGTAATTAAAGGGGATATCCCTAGAACTCATCCAAAGAGACATCTATTTTTATGGCCTTTGACATCTCCAAATGTCATCATTGTCTCAACCATTGATATGGTTAAGAAAAGATGTAAAATCTTGGCCATGATTCACCTGTGCCTCTACTTGCCTGACTTCACCATCTGCAACTTGAGCTTGGCTCTCAGCTGTTGAAGCCACGTTGTCCAGTTCCATGGTCCTCTGATTGACATGCTTCAGCTTCTCGTAAATTATCCATGCCATATCATTCAACTCATCATTATTCATATTGCCAATGATATTCTCATTGGCCATTAATTCAAATATGCGCAAGGACAACTCCATCTCCCTGATTTTCTTCTTCAATTTTGTTAATTTTTCTTTGGCCTTTAGAGTCCTTTCCTCCAAAAATCCCTCCTGGTTCACCATATTCTTACCCTGCTCAGCTTGTGATAAATTCGTGAACTTCATGATCCTCCTTTGGAACTCTGATGAGGATGTCGGCCACACCAGTGGACCGGGCTCAAACTCGCTGTAAAGCACAGCAAGTGCATCAATCCCACAAAGGATGGTGAGTTCATCAAGCTTCTTCATTAGGCCATTCTTCCTTCTCATGTACGTTTCCTTCCTTTTGGATGCATTGACGATGAATTCAGGACTCCTCTTTTTTTGCATGGTGGTGAATAGGGAAAAAGGAGGAACACAAGGGAAATTGGGGAAAATATTTTTGTGGTTTGCTTATAGCTACAAACGATATATTTATATAGCCTAATGTGATAAAAAAGAGTATTTGATACACTCATCAATACATCCACCCCGTATTTTTTTTATAGATTTAATAATCTAGCTCCAATTGTAATTAATGTGAAATGAATATTATCTTGAGGAGTATGATAGCACTAATACCATATCCTAACTGATTACCAATTGGGTAACAATAATATTAAGTGTTCGGAGATTAAAATTATTTAAAATAAAGTCAGAGTAATTATTTTTAAAAATAAAAGAAACCCTAATAAACATTTTATTTATGACTATATTTAATAATTACTTGATTTAATTTTTTAAATACAATTAATGATATTAAATATTATTAAACTCTTAAATATTAAATAACAAATTACTTCAACATTAATTACTAAACATGAATTGGAGAAAAATATACTATAATATAATTCAATAATACTATACATGGTTGGAAATTAATTCTAAGACATAAATTTATATAAAATAATATAAATTATTAATATAATACAACAGTAACAATAAGTGATCATTTTTTAGATTATAGTATCTATTTCAATTTTATAATATATTTTGCATAATATTTGACTTATATCCCCCAACTTATTAACTTTTTGAATTTTTAAATATTTAAATTAATCCTTAAAATATTTAAATAATATTTAAATTATTTTGAAAATAATTATTGTTAGTGTTAGTTAACTATTATTTGAATGAAAATACTATTGTAATTAATGATATTTTACATTAATATTTTTATTTTAAGAATATAAATCTACCTATACATCAGATACAATACCCGTGTGTTTCAATGGTTTATTTTATAGTTTTATTCATAATATGTCATAAGAACGTTTTTAGAAAATTATAAATATTTATTATAATATAAACACATGAAAGAAGTTATAAAAAAATAATTATTTATTAGACATAATGAAAATATTAAACTTAATTATAATATAAAATTAATTAAATAATATATTCTATATGATTTTTTATGTGTTGACAACAAAATTTCAATAAATCCATAATTTTATTTTTTTTCTAAATACATGAAACTAAAAACAAAAAATAACACCTAAACAAGACCAGCACAACAACACCAGTCCAAAGCGAGACGCTGACTCAACTCTGCTGGGGGCAAAGACCAATATCAAAGATCAAACTGAAAACGCAGACCCAAAGAAGCGAGCTTGTTAGCACATATTTTATTTTTTAAAATGAAAGTCAACTTGCATATATGAAACATAACATGCTTGAGAACTACCCTCTCAAGTGGAATAACCAAGAACATAGCTAGGAGCCAAAATCACACAATGGGTTGTTTATATTAACTTCACACAGAACATGTTTGAAACTAACACGCCACAATCGAGTAGAGATATCAACAATATTCTCTACCAATAATGCTCCTAAGTGTGACGTCGAAGGAAGAGACTCCAAATTCATAATAGCATCAAGTGAGTCACCCTCACAAATGACATGCCGAAAACCCAACTCCCAAGCTAAGAGAATGTCATGCTTAATAGCCAACAACTTAGCTGAGAGCGCACAAGACCCACTGGAGGGGCCCGAGAAACAACCTAACCAAGAAGCAGATGCATTACCAACAAGACCACCAAAACCGATCAACTGCTTTTGTAAGACCCTCGATTTTTGATATTTTTGTTTTGGTTCCTGAACTATTTCATATTTATGAAATGCTCCCTGGAAAATTTTATAGTTTTGAGTTTGGTCCCTATTGACCTTTTAGGATTTTGTTTGACTTATTTTGGTTATGGTTTCGTATTGGAGTGAAGAGGTATGAGAATATCTCTGAGTTCTTGAATGATATATGTTGAAGATTTGATTTCTTAAATGTGGTGAATTAATTTTTAATTAAAGCATATTTCAATTTTCTTTTTGTTATTATTTGAATTTGAAGATAGGAGATTATCTCTCAAATTTGAAGGTTATTTTTTTAAGATTTTGTTTGAAATGTTTGATATTAAGTGATAGTTAATTTAGATTACAATTTTATTTAGTGCAGGTTTTGTTTTGATTTAAAAACAGTATCTTTAGGATTCGTTTTAAGTAAAGATTTGATGAGGCTTAAATCTGAATTAAGAAGATAATTTTGGATTAATATATTCTGAGTATTTGTTGGAGATATTGTTTATCAGTGAAAATTAATTCAGATTACATTTTAATTTTAACAGATTTTGTTCGGTTTTAAAAATCCCTTAGGATTTGTTTTTAAATAAAGATTTGATAGAATTTTAAAACAGAATCATAAAGATAGAAATCAGAAATCCAAGTCCTCCAATGTTTCTCCTAGGGCTAAATTTCGTGCACCTCTATAAGAGTTGAGTTTGCTTCCTTTTGTTTCCCACTCAAGCCTCAAACCTAGTCTCTAAGTGTGCTGAAAATCCTAGTTTTGCCTTGCTGCTGCTGCCTGTAAATCAGATCTTGTCTTTGGATTCGGCTGAGGTTTTGATGAAGACAAACACATCACAAAAAGAAGAAAGACTTCAGAAAAGAAAAGGAAGACTTCAAGAAGACTTGAAGAAAGAAAGGAACAAAAAGAAGAAAGACTTCAAGAAGACTTCAGAAGAGAAAGACTTCAAGAACCGGCTCGGAACGTCAAAGATCAAACATGAAGGTTCTTGCGTTTAGTAAGTCTTGTCAACTTAGTGTTCTATGCTTTATTAAGGTTAAATTGCTCTTGAAGGCTCATAAAAGATCAACTAATTGAGTACGATATGTTCTCACAAGTAAAACTTGGTTGGAACACTCAATTAGGGTTTAAGATGGTTAAAACTGAGTTTCAGACTCTCTGTAATCGATTACAGGTTGTGTGTAATCGATTACAGGAAGGCAGTAATCGATTACCACCTTAGTGTAATTGATTACTCAGTTTGAATTTGGAATTCAATCTGTAACGGCTAGTGTAATCGATTACCAGGCTTCTGTAATCGATTACCAGGTCGACAGATGTGTCTTTTCATGAACCATTGTGTCTCAAAACGTTTGGGAAAGGTTGTGTTGGTTCATGGACGACCTCTAGTGCCTATATAAAGTCCATAGACGCTCAGAAACATCAATGACTTGGTCCATAACTTTCATATTCATTAAAGTCATCGTTCTGAGTTTCTGTTCTCTCATTTTCATAAGAACACTCATGCTGTTCAACATTTGAGAAACTCATAATAAGAGAGCCTTCATTGTAATTTCCTGGAGCATACAAACTAAGATCAATCCATCTTGTTTAAAGGATTGAATCAGCCATTGTAAAGGCATCTTCTTCTTCTTCTATTGAATCGATTTGATTCATTCACCGTGGTTTTCGGTGGTTGTAAAAAGGTCCATCGTAGTATACGATGGTTGTGGAAAAGATTCTTTGAATCGGGTTTTGATTCAAAGTCCGCCGTAGGTTCGGTGATAGTGGAAAAGGTCCTTTGAATCGGGTTTGATTCAAAGTCCGTCGTAGGTTTCGGCGTCATCAGTTGGTGGTTTGCCATCTGAGGTTTGACAATAGTTCTTAGGGTTCTTGGTGTAAGTACTTGTAAGAAATCTTGATCATTGTAAATATTCACTGTGGGATTCAGTGGAGTGGTTCTTCAGAAAGTGGTAATATATCTAAGGGGTTCTGACTTTACTGTGGTATTCAGTAAAGGGTTTGACTCAGACAGTGTGATATGTTCTGAGGGTTGTAATCAGTTCACTGTGTGATTCAGTGAGCGGTGATTTTCAGAAAGTGGTTTGCTTTCTGGTATAGTGGAAAATCTCTGTGTGATCAGAGGACTGGACGTAGCCTTCTTGGATTGAAGGTGAACCAGGATAAAATCCCTGTGTGTTCTTCTTATCCTTCATCTTTTACTTTCAAGCAATTACAATATTCCGCTGCAATAACGTTCTTACGTTACAACTCTAATTGCACTAAAAGTCATTTGGTACTATTACGCAAAAATTGGGGCAACTCTGATTCACTCCCCCTCTCAGGTTGCTATCTATACTAACAATTGGTATCAGAGCGTAAGTTTAGGTAATTTGCTCCTAAGATCCGGGAAGATGGCATCCTCATCTACAACAAGTACCAGTGAAGGATTCAACATAAACAGGCCACCATTCTTCAATGGAGAACACTATGACTTCTGGAAAATCAAGATGAAAATCTTCATAAAGTCATTAGACATGGGAATCTGGAAAGCCATTGAAGAAGGTCCCTTTGTGCCTGTAGTAGAAGTTGAAGGTGTTAAATCAGATAGCAACCTGAGAGGGGGGGGGGTGAATTAGAGTTGCCCCGATTTTCGCGTAGTAGTACCAAATGACTTTCATTGCAATTAGAGTTGTAACGTAAGAACGTTGTTGCAGCGGAATATTGTAATTGCTTGAAAGTAAAAGATTAAGGAGAAGAAGAACACACAGGAATTTTATCCTAGTTCACCTTCAAACCTAGAAGGCTACGTCCAGTCCTCTGATCACACAGAGATTTTCCACTATACCAGAAAGCAAACCACTTTCTGAAAATCACCGCTCACTGAATCACTCAGTGAACTGATTACAACCCTCAGAACAGATTACCCTGTCTGAGTCAAACCCTTTACTGAAAACCACAGTAAAGTTAGAACCCCTCAGAAAGATTACTACTTTCTGAAGAATCACTCCACTGAATTCCACAATGAAGATTTCCCATGATCAAGTACTCTTACGGATACTTGCACCCAGGACCCTAAGATATCTTATCAATCTTCCTGAAGCAACCCACTTCTGATTGATCAAGTCTTCTTAGCAATACTTGTGCCAAGGACCCTAAGAGGACCTATCAAGCCTCAGAAAGCAAACCACTTTCTGATGACACCGTATTACCACGGTGGACTTTGAATCAAACCTGATTCAAAGGGCCTTTTTACAACCACCGAAAACCACGGTGAATGAATCAACATGATTCAAATAGAAGAAGAAGAAGATGCCTTTTCTATGCATGATTCAATCCTTTAGACAAGAAGGATTGATCTTAGTTTGTATGCTCCAGGCAATTACAATGAAGGCTCTTCCATTCTGAGTTTCTCAAATGTTGAACATCATGAGTGTTCTTATGAAAATGAGAGAACCGAAACTCAGAATGATGACTTTAATGAATATGAAAGTTATGGACCAAGTCATTGATGTTTCTGAGTGTCTAAGGACTTTATATAGGCACTAGAGGTCGTCCATGAACCAACACAACCTTTCCCAAACAGTTTGAGACACAATGGTTCATGAAAAGACACACTTATCGACCTGGTAATCGATTACAACAGTTAGTGTAATCGATTACACCATGCCGTTGAAGTTTGAATTCAAATTTCAAACTTGGTAATCGATTACACACTTGTGGTAATCGATTACACACAACCTGTAATCGATTACAGACAGTCCAGAACTCAGTTTTTGACTGTTTAAAACCTAATTGAGTGTTCCTACCAAGTTTTACTTGTGAGAACATATCGTACTCAATTAGTTGATCTTTTATGAACCTTCTAATGCAATTAAACCTTAATAAAGCATAGCACACTAAGTTGACAAGACTTACTTAAAACTAGAACCTTCATGTTTTGATCTTGACGTTCTGAGCCTGGTTCTTGAAGTCTTTCTTCTTTTAAGTCTTCTTGAGGTCTTCTTGAAGTCTTTATTTTTGTTCCTTTCTTTCTTGAAGATTTCTTAAAGTCTTCCTTTTCTCTTCTGATGTCTTTCTTCTTTTTGTGATGTGTTTGTCTTCATCAAAACCTCAGTCGAGTCCAAGGACGAGACTTGATTTACAATCCCCCCCTTTTTGATGATGACAAACATCATGCTTGAACATTGATGGATCATTAGAATTTCTTTCTTGTCTTGTATCTCCCCCTTGGTTTTGCAATTATATCTCCCCCTTTGTTTTGCAAATGAAGCACAGTATCCTGAAAATGATCAAGCATACACAAGACTTTTCTCCCCCTTTTGACATCATCAAAAAGAAGATAAAGCCACACAAAATATTCCAGGATAATAGAAATAAAGAGAGGCATGCATAATATGCATCAGAACTTTTCTTCCCCTGAACTTTTCTCCCCCTTTTTGTTCCACTTGTAGCCTTTCTTGTAAACAATCTTTACAAAGCACAGGGCCCCTTTCTCCCCCTTTTGACTTCATCAAAAAGGAAGATGAGTCCAAGCATAATCCCCACATGCTAACAAGTAGGATAGATATTTAAGACGTGGGGAGTGGGGTAAGCAATACATTATATAGAAACTTATGCATCACACGTAATTTAAAGCATAACCAGTTAAGTTCAGAATACATAATTAAATGTGCAAGCAAGAACCAAAAAACATCCAGAAGATAAGACTAAACTATTACAATCCCAAAAGTAAATAGTCTGAATAAAAGTAGAGATAGTCTAAGTAAAGATAGAAATAGTCTAGAAATCTTCAGAATCATCAGATAAATCAAAAAAGTCACGGGGAGAGGGAGCCATGCGATCAACACGAGGACTAAGACGATCCATATCCGCACGGAGAGTGGTGTACATGGATTCGATCCGTCCCTCCATGTGATCAAATCTCTGATCAAAGTGTGTCCGCATGTCAGCCAGATGAGAGAGGATGAGTTGTGTAGAGGCATCTGTATCAGCAGATGATGAAGGAACACTCTCAGAAGGAGGAAAGAATGCTGCAGGAGTAGGAGCAGGAGGATCCTCAGATGGTAGATCAGATTTGTTTATGAAGAAACCATCATCATCCTGAATGAATCCCATCTTATTCAGAATGTTCAGATCAATGCGCTGAGCCTTACCATCCATTTTAACAGAATATTCACCATGAGTAGGAACACCCTTCTTCTTCAGAATGATAGAAATTGCAGAAGCAAATGGAAGAGGGCTAGTTCTTTCCTTATGCAGCATCATGTGTATCATTACCAAATAAGCCCAATTAATAGACTTTTGATTAACCATGCCATATAGAATTTGTAACTCTAGATCGCTTATCTGAGCATGATTAGAACTTTGAGGTAAGATCACATAACTGAGCAAGTAGTGAAGCATTCTGTCCTCAACAGTGAGAAACCCAACAGTAAGGGTGTCTCTAGAACGGTTTGCATCAACTCTCAGCATTCTAGACTGAATTTGCTCTTCAGTGAAGCGACATAAAGATAAATAAAGTGATTGCTTATCATAATCTTCCCATGGGCAAGGCAATTCAGAACCTAATTTTGTTCCGGTGCTAGGAATAGACAGACATTCTCCCAACTCATCAAGGGTCAGAGATATGTCAATACCCTTGACAGATGTGCATATTTTGCCACCACGCTTAATCAGATTACAGTAAAAGACTCTGACAAGTTCGGGAAAGAATTTACCTTTAATTTCAATGAACGAGTCAAGTCCCTGATGATTAAGCAGTGTTGGAAATGTCATCCCTGCTGTCAAGAAGGAATTCAGAGCACCATACTTTGGTGTAAGAACTGGTCTATCAAGAAAATGAGCAAGAAAACGTTGCTTCTGTTCTTCAGTTGCCAACAGCCTTGAGAGGTCCAAAGCATCCATGGATGGGTTCTTAGAACGAAGAGGTTTACGTGAGGAAGAGGCCATGGAAGCTGAATTTGAGAATTTTCGAGTTCTAGGGTTTAGCAGGACCGAATTGGGGCTTTTTGATACAGACCAATTCAACAAAAATTGGTAGTATGAATAGATGGAGATGGATATTAGGAGCAAAACCCACAAAGAATTCTTGAAAACGAACTAGAATTGTGGAAGATATGGGGAAAATAAGGGTGCTGGTGTCGCACGAGAGAGAGAAGGAACCAGAGGGGATGTAATCGATTATGAACATAAAACCCGGAAAAAATATATACTATCAGGCATGTAATCGATTACTACCTTTTATGTAATCGATTACATACTGAAAATTTGGATTCTAACTCAAAATTTCGAGGAGGTAATCGATTACACTACATGGTTAATCGACTACCCTCCTTTCTGGAAAGGAAACAGGGCCAGTATAATCCCTGTAATCGATTACTGATCCTATGTAATCGATTAATATGACTAAAAACTTGAAAATTCAGACATAATAGGCACAACATGAAGAATATCTCTAACAGAGAACTATAATGTAAATACAAATGCCTAAGAATGCATTACTATTCAATTTAATACCCTTTTTGATGGATATAAGGTTGTTTTTTTTTAGAATTTTATTACTAATACCATATTCTAATATTGTGACTTTGAAGACCATCCTTTGTATACGACAATCCTAAACACAAGGTCTTCATGCACATTTGCTCAAATAGACTTAATGGTATTTTCTAGATACCCAATTTCCTTTGGGTCCTTTTGGGTTAGTATCCCATATGATTCTTTTGTTGGGGATTCCCTGGTTTCTTTAATGACTTTGTTTTACCACTTGGGTTAATTCATCAATTCTTGACTTAAGGCTTATGCATGGACCTAAGTATGTAAAAGCACTTTGAACATCTTATTCTAGATCTATCTTATCTTGCATGTTTTTAGTTTTATTTTGTAAAGATGAGATGGTCCTACTTTTAATGTGCATAAACTTCATATATGTTCAAGAAACTATCATGCAATCTAACAAAGATGCTTTATAATTTTAACATATGAAATTGCATTACTAACCTCTTTATCAGAATGATGTGTTTCCATTAAAGCGTGACAAGCTTCCTCATGTTGAGTTGAATGATGAACTTGCGCCATTGTCATCCAAGTTTGTCTTCTTTGTTTTGGAACTCTTTTTCTCATATACCTTTTTCAAGCTTATAACCTTGCGCTACTAATCTAGCCTAATTTTCTATCTATGATTTCTTGTTCTTCTAATTTGTTCCTAAGCATCTATTTGGCTTCAATGATATACTTATCATTTAGGGAACCAATATACATACTAGGTTTTTCTCAAACTAGTTCAACTCTTGTGACTTGAATCCAGTACTTATCTCCTAAGGGATTATGTATTTTAGATGACTCTATTTTAGTATGGTTTGAGAAGGCGTACCTATTTTTCTTATGCTAAGAAATTACCCCTTTTTCATTATTCTCATATAAGATATAAAGATTTTGTTTTGTCTCCAATTAAGTGTGATGTGCAGCCATTATCAAGATATCATAAAACCCTTTGCTACTTTCATACACACTTACAAAACAAATTCTTATGAAGGAATGTTAAAAACCTAAATTTCTTTGGGTTCTAGGTTATTGTTTGTCTTAACCACCCACATACATTGCTCACTTGATATTCCTATATTCCTCTAATAACATCTACTAGAGGTATGTCCTATTCTATTGCAATAGCTACAAGCATATAGTCTATAACCTTCATTATATATTATATCTAAGCATATCATAATATCTCTTAGGTTGTCTTGGAGTATTTTGAGAATAATTCCTATTGAAATTTTATGCTTTGATTATATAGCATGAGTATGTAATCGATTACATCAGTTGGGTAATCGATTACTGGTAGTTTAAATTTGAAAAATTTCAAACTTTGAATATGTAATCGATTACAGCAGTTATCGTAATCGATTACTTAGAAGATTCTAACAGGCACGAGGACTGAGAACAGGGTTAATCGATTACAGGACCTATGGTAATCGATTACAAGGACATTTTTATAGGTTCTAAAACTATCAAGTCCTATGTAGCACATTTCTAGAAGAACTAGCATGCATGTGTTTACTCCTAAGAAATTTAACATCATCTAATTCCATTTGAAGCATTTGACATTTTTCTACTAAAGATGAACTAATAGCATTTTATCACTAAATTTAGAGGTACTATGACACATCTTAAAGAAACTTTCCATAGGATATTCTAACTTATTAGAAATAGAAGTGTTGGTACTAACCTGGATATTTTCCTTGTCAGAATTCTGAGATGCCATTAATGCAAGGTGTGCTTTTTCCTTCTCTGATTCTGAGTTTGAGCCTACGTCATTGTCATCCCAAGAAATGTATGCTCTTCTTTGGAGTTTGAATCCTTCTTTACAAACTTCTCCTTTAGTCCATGCTTCTTATTTTGAATGTTTGGACAATCATATTTGATATGACCAGATTTTCCATATTCATAACATGTGATCTTTTGTGAAGAGGAGGAGGCTTTATTTCCCTTTTTGAAAACTTGTAGATTTCATACCTTTTCTTTGTAAGAACCTTCGAAAATTCTTGACTATTAAGACCATGTTCTTATCATCTTCTGACTCTGCATCATATTCATCATTGATGCTTTCTTTGGCTTTTAGAGCAATAGACCGATGTCTCTTTTTGTTTTTCTCATATTGCTCAAGTCTGTTTAACTTCAAATCATGTTCTTGAAGTTTTCCAAAAGGAGTGGCCAGAGTCATGTTGGAGAGACTTTTCTTCTTTGAGAGAGCAGTGTCCTTTTGGTTGCCATGCTCTGGTAAGGGATTTTAACACTTACGTGTTTAAGACATTATTGGAGAATTCCTTACCAAGAACAATCAAGTGGTTTGATATATGTGTGAACCGCTTTTGCATATCAAGTATGCTTTCTCCAGGCAACAATTTGAACATCTCATATTCTTCTGATAGAAAATTGATCTTGAATCTTTTGACTTCATCAGTCCCTTCGTGTGTAACCATTAAAGTATCCCATATTTCTTTTGAAGATTTGCAAGTAGATACTCTAAGAAATTTCTTCATATCAAGGGCTGAAGTTAAGATGTTCATACCTTTTAATTCATGTTGAACTTTCTTCTTTTCTTTGTCACTCCATGTGTTTTCTAGTTCTGATTGTGAACTTCCTTCAACTTCTACTACAGGCCCAAGGAGATCTTCTTCAATGACTTTCCAGATTCCCGCGTCTAATGGCTTTATGAAGATCATCATCTTGATATTCCAGAAATCGTAGAGTTCTCCATTGTAGAATGATGGCCTGTTTATTGTGAATCCTTCATTGGTACTTGTTGTAGATGAGGATGCTATCTTTTCCCGGATCATAGGAATAACTTACCTAAACTTCCGCTCTGATACCAATTGTTAGTTCAGATAGCAACCTGAGAGGGGGGGGTGAATCAGAGTTGCCCCGATTTTCGCGTAGTAGTACCAAATGACTTTCATCGCAATTAGAGTTGTAACGTAAGAACGTTGTTGCAGCGGAATATTGTAATTGCTTGAAAGTAAAAGATGAAGGAGAAGAAGAACACACAGGAATTTTATCCTGGTTCACCTTCAAACCTAGAAGGCTACGTCCAGTCCTCTGATCACACAGAGATTTTCCACTTTACCAGAAAGCAAACCACTTTCTGAAAATCACCGCTCACTGAATCACTCAGTGAACTGATTACAATCCTCAGAACAGATTACCCTGTCTGAGTCAAACCCTTTACTGAAAACCACAGTAAAGTTAGAACCCCTCAGAAAGATTACTACTTTCTGAAGAATCACTCCACTGAATTCCACAGTGAAGATTTAAGTACTCTTACGAATACTTGCACCAAGGACCCTAAGATATCTTATCAATCTTCCTGAAGCAACCCACTTCTGATTGATCAAGTCTTCTTAGCAATACTTGTGCCAAGGACCCTAAGAGGACCCATCAAGCCTCAGAAAGCAAACCACTTTCTGATGACACCGTATTACCACAGTGGACTTTGAATCAAACCTGATTCAAAGGGCCTTTTTACAACCACCGAAAACCACGGTGAATGAATCAACATGATTCAAATAGAAGAAGAAGAAGAAGATGCCTTTTCTATGCATGATTCAATCCTTTAGACAAGAAGGATTGATCTTAGTTTGTATGCTCCAGGAAATTACAATGAAGGCTCTTCCATTCTGAGTTTCTCAAATGTTGAACATCATGAGTGTTCTTATGAAAATGAGAGAACTGAAACTCAGAATGATGACTTTAATGAATATGAAAGTTATGGACCAAGTCATTGATGTTTCTGAGTGTCTAAGGACTTTATATAGACACTAGAGGTCGTCCATGAACCAACACAACCTTTCCCAAACGGTTTGAGACACAATGGTTCATGAAAAGACACACTTATCGACCTGGTAATCGATTACAACAGTTAGTGTAATCGATTACACCATGCCGTTGAAGTTTGAATTCAAATTTCAAACTTGGTAATCGGTTACACACTTGTGGTAATCGATTACACACATCCTGTAATCGATTACACACATCTGTAATCGATTAATGACAGTCCAGAACTCAGATTTTGACTGTTTAAAACCTAATTGAGTGTTCCTACCAAGTTTTACTTGTGAGAACATATCGTACTCAATTAGTTAATCTTTTATGAGCCTTCTAATGCAATTAAACCTTCATAAAGCATAGCACACTAAGTTGACAAGACTTACTTAAAACTAGAACCTTCATGTTTTGATCTTGATGTTCTGAGCTTGGTTCTTGAAGTCTGATAGCCAAATCCGCAAGTGCACGGATGGTTATCGCGTAATATAAAAGATTGTCGATCCCACAGGGATAGGTGTCTAATTACTAATTTGTTTAGAACTTAAGCAGAAAAATAAAAAGATATATTTTGCATTTTGGTTTCTGGAGCAAGAACATAAAAAGCATAAAATATAAAAGAAGAGATGATGATAAAAATAAGCATTTGGGTTGCATTGAAAAACTTATAATTTATGCTAGAAAACTTCTATTTTATTATTGAATTCCAAACAAAGATTCATGATGCTATAGCCTAGTATATCTACAAGTTAATTCCTTACACATTGTAGAACTTTCTTTCTAATTACTAAATTCAATTCCTTGCAACTTAGTTAACTAGAGAAGAAGATGAAGAAGAAATTCAGGCCAACATAAAGTTACGTCCTTCCTAATTCCTTAGCGAAGTATACTTATAACCTTTTTTAAATCCTAGGTCCCTTACTACTTATCAATTTCCATTCGTATAAGTAATAAGCAAAAGATCTTGTGTGCACCAAGATGAATGAAGAAAAAGGAAATAAAACATGAACTTTGAATATTATTCAGAAACAAATAAAAGAAAACTAAAACATAAACTAATAAGCTAACACAACCCAAAATACTTAAAGAGAATTAGCCAAGCATGGCTAAAAGAAGCATTGAATTACCCTGGACTAGGAGCTCAAATATGGCTTCCCACAATTCCTAGGAACAATGTTCTTGAGGGAGAAAGAGGAACACTTGTTGTGTTCTAAGATGGTGTGCTTTACAAGTGAAGAAAAGGGTCCTATTTATAGTAAAAATCCAGCCTCCAACGCTTCAGCGCTAGAATTCCCAACGCTTGGGCGCTGGAAGCATTAAAAATCCACTGCCAGACCGAGGGCCAGCGCTTGAGCGCTGGCTTCCCAGCGCTGCAGCGCTGGGCACTGCTTCTTCAACTTCAAGTTTTTCTTCTTCTTCATGGTTAGTGGGATTTGAATGCCATCAAAAGCCACTACTCAGCCCTTGTTTAATTTTGAAACTTCTCCTCCACTACCATCAATTCCTTCAAGCTTATTTTCCATGTGCTAATTTGAAGAGAGTTGCTTCATATTCCTCTTTTCCACTTTTAATCCTCTCTTTGTTAGCACTTCAACTTCGGCCCTTTAACTTCTTGAATCTTCACTTTTAGTCCTCCACTCTTGAACTTTCACATTTTGGTCCCTGTTTTCCTGAAACTTTACAAATCGGTCCCTAGACAAAAATGATAACTAAACCAGCTTTTCCTAAAAATATAAAATTGCTATAAAAGTTCCTAAAAATATAAAATAAAGGTAGAAAAATAAATAAAATCTAATCTACATGCAAAATGCAAAATAAATATAAAATCTACATAAAAAGACTAAAAAAACCTATATGTGACTCAAAAATAATAAAATAAAAAGACTAAAAACTACCTAAAAACATCATATAAAATCCACTCATCACACCACTATACCCAACGACAGCTTGTCCTCAAGCGACAAAACTTAACGAAAAACTCGTCCCTGAGTTTTGAGAAAGTTTATCTGATTAAAACATGATAATTTTCCAGAAAACTTAGCGGAAAAGGAAGACATGCATGTTTAATAGACAAAGAATCAAGAAAGTTAGGCTTGGCTTTTAACATGTTTGAGTTCATCAAATAAGCTCACAAAATGATACTCTCCATGAAAACAAGAAAGCTCAATGATCCTGCCTATAATTCAAATCAAAACTGAAGTAAAGCAACCAAGTGATGTTGAAGAGATTTTTAAGGTTGTAACTTGGCCAAAGGGTTGAAAAATTTAAGGTATGGATTTCAAGAAATTGGCAACTCTAGTGGCTGACTCAGAAACTTGTTGTTAAGTGATTTTTTCCTTGATTAAGAGTTTAAACAATTCAACACAAGGATTCTCTCAATTTTTTTTTTCCTTTTTTCCTTTTTTTTTTCCTTTGAACAAAGTAGTGGAATGTATGGGATGAATGACTTGAATTTTACTCCCCTCATACTCTTTCTCACCCCACTACCTCATTATTTTTTCTAAGGCACATACGTTATTTTTTTCAATATTTTTCTTCATCTTTTTTTTTTAGAGAGAAACCCACAAACATAGCTCTAACAATTCAGCACATGAATCACAATAACAACTTTAAGAATTATCACACAAAGTAGGCTCCAAAGAATGACTCTTTTAAGTCTCAAAAGGGGCTACTAGTTGATATAACATTTCAAGCAAAAATCTGAGTTTTCAAAAATGCCTATAATCTCTTCTCAACTCACAAAGTATACAAAACTCCAATCAACATGCAACACAAGGCAGAAAAATTTTACAATCATGCATTCAGAGACCTCAGCTCTCAGAAAAAGATAGGGTAAGTGGTACCCTTTTTAGAACTCAAAAAAACTTTGCCAACAACCAAAACAATCAAGATATCAATAATCCTTTCTACAGCATGCAATCTTAACTGCTTAAAAACATAGAACTTTTCACAAAGCAGTTCAATCAGATAAAGCATTTCACAAAGCTATAGCAACATTCAGAATGGATAATATACTCAAGACTCATGCAAAAAGAAAACAGAAAAAACTAAGCTAAAAATAAAACTAAAACACTATATAAAAAGAAAAACAAAAAATAAAAAACTAAGAAGTTGGTATAGTAACAAATTTTCCACAAAGGTCCAAGGGAACCTCAATGTAAAAATCAATTTGAACACTTAAGTTCAAGAGGGTTCTTCCTCCTTTTGGCTCCTATCCTGTAACATTGAACAAACAAAAGTCTCACAAGTAGAAACTTGCTTGACTTGTTAGTTCCAAAAACAGCACAAATAAGATCATGGGTTGAAAAATTGTGTCCACCTTAAAAACAAGAATTCTTGAGTTCCCAAAAATCAAAACCAGTGTAGAAACAAGGGAAAACTCAAAGAATCTAAAACCTTTAAGAAAATGGTGAACACAAAATTTTATTAAAAACTAAAAACAGCAAATAAAAACAAAATAGCAACACTGCCCGAGCTCCAGCGCTTGAGCGTTGGGGATGCCAACGCTTGGGCGCTGGAATTAAAATAAAAACTGGGTGGATTCCAGGGGCCTAGCGCATGAGCGCTAGACATCCAACGCTGGAGCGTTGGTTGAAACTGGAATTAGGGGACTTAAGCAGGGGCTCAACGCTTGAGCGTTGGCCTCCAGCGCTTGAGCGCTGGCCCCTCCTGCAGCAAAAACATAGAATTTTTTTTTCTTTTATTTATTTACAAAGATGATGCAGAAAATTAAAAGACAGAATTGAAACTATTCCTAAGTTGGGTTGTCTCCCAACCAGCTCATTGTTAAGGTCCGAGATAGACCCTTCCCTTTTAATCAATTAGGGGAAGTTTTCTTTCTTTTGGTGAATACATCATCTTTAAATCATCCTCTTCCTCGGAATCAAAATGCTTAAGAGTCCGGAATACAGAAAACTTGATTTTTCCACCCCCTACCTTCAAAGATAGGAGGCCTTCTGCCACATTAATCTTGGCGTTTCCTGTAGCAAGGAATCAATTTCTTTTCTTTTTTTTCTTGTTTTTTTTTTTTTTGAAATAAGAAGAAAACAGAAATTACACAGAAAATAAAACAGAAAATAAAAGAAAGCTAAAAATTACTGAATTTAAAATACTCAAACCTAGACATGGGTTGTCTCCCAAGAAGCTCGATTTTATAGTCTTCGATAGACTTGGTTCCTTCCAGAAATGGTTCAATCAACCGGGGTCTATTGCAAACTGTTTTAGACTCCTTAAGTCATGCAAATTTTGACAACTTATAGTCATCAAAATAATGCAAACCTGTTCAGCATAATCCTCACCATTTTCCCAAATAAGATCACCTATGGACAATTTAAAAGAATTTTGGTCTTTTTCTTCCGGTGTGGGAAAAAAAAACTGAGTTTTCAATAACTAAGCAATCCACTTGTTCAATTTTCTTTTCCTCTATTTTGTCCATAGAATCACTTACCGGGTCAATGGAAACTTGTTGGTTTCCTGGCTGCCTCCCCAAAATTGCATTCAGCCTTCCTTGCAAGATTATTCTAGCCTTCCATTCTTGCACTCAGTTGGGCAAAGATCCCGAAGCGCGCTTGCAATCTAATTCAGAGTAATACTGATCAATTAAATTGAAAACAATGCACTTCCTCTTTTCATCTTCTTTTTCAAGATTAGCCCGAATCTTTGCCAACCATTCTTCAAATGTTCCAGCCATATTTCCTTACAAAATTTCAGCAGACAAAATTAGTAGCACCTATTCACCACACAAGTTAATATTTTTTTTTATCTTTTTTTTTATATATACAAAAAGCAGCACTAAACAAATTAATAAAAAGAACTTAAAAAGAACCTATCCCCGGCAACGGCGCCAAAAACTTGATAGCCAAATCCGCAAGTGCACGGATGGTTATCGCGTAATATAAAAGATTGTCGATCCCACAGGGATAGGTGTCTAATTACTAATTTGTTTAGAACTTAAGCAGAAAAATAAAAAGATATATTTTGCATTTTGGTTTCTGGAGCAAGAACATAAAAAGCATAAAATATAAAAGAAGAGATGATGATAAAAATAAGCATTTGGGTTGCATTGAAAAACTTATAATTTATGCTAGCAAACTTCTATTTTATTTCTGAATTCCAAACAAAGATTCATGATGCTATAGCCTAGTATATCTACAAGTTAATTCCTTACACATTGTAGAACTTTCTTTCTAATTACTAAATTCAATTCCTTGCAACTTAGTTAACTAGAGAAGAAGATGAAGAAGAAATTCAGGCCAACATAAAGTTACGTCCTTCCTAATTCCTTAGCGAAGTATACTTATAACCTTTTTTAAATCCTAGGTCCCTTACTACTTACCAATTTCCATTCGTATAAGTAATAAGCAAAAGATCTTGTGTGCACCAAGATGAATGAAGAAAAAGGAAATAAAACATGAACTTTGAATATTATTCAGAAACAAATAAAAGAAAACTAAAACATAAACTAATAAGCTAACACAACCCAAAATACTTAAAGAGAATTAGCCAAGCATGGCTAAAAGAAGCATTGAATTACCCTGGACTAGGAGCTCAAATATGGCTTCCCACTATTCCTAGTAACAATGTTCTTGAGGGAGAAAGAGGAACACTTGTTGTGTTCTAAGATGGTGTGCTTTACAAGTGAAGAAAAGGGTCCTATTTATAGTAAAAATCCAGCCTCCAACGCTTCAGTGCTAGAATTCCCAACGCTTGGGCGCTGGAAGCATTAAAAATCCACTGCCAGACCGAGGGCCAGCGCTTGAGCGCTGGCTTCCCAGCGCTGCAGCGCTGGGCACTGCTTCTTCAACTTCAAGTTTTTCTTCTTCTTTATGGTTAGAGGGATTTGAATGCCATCAAAAGCCACTACTCAGCCCTTGTTTAATTCTGAAACTTCTCCTCCACTACCATCAATTCCATCAAGCTTATTTTCCATGTGCTAATTTGAAGAGAGTTGCTTCGTATTCCTCTTTTCCACTTTTAATCCTCTCTTTGTTAGCACTTCAACTTCGGCCCTTTAACTTCTTGAATCTTCACTTTTAGTCCTCCACTCTTGAACTTTCACGTTTTGGTCCCTGTTTTCCTGAAACTTTACAAATCGGTCCCTGGACAAAAATGATAACTAAACCAGCTTTTCCTAAAAATATAAAATTGCTATAAAAGTTCCTAAAAATATAAAATAAAGGTAGAAAAACAAATAAAATCTAATCTACATGCAAAATGCAAAATAAATATAAAATCTACATAAAAAGACTAAAAAAACCTATATGTGACTCAAAAATAATAAAATAAAAAGACTAAAAACTACCTAAAAACATCATATAAAATCCACTCATCACACCACTATACCCAACGGCAGCTTGTCCTCAAGCGACAAAACTTAAAGAAAAACTCGTCCCTGAGTTTTGAGAAAGTTTATCTGATTAAAACATGATAATTTTCCAGAAAACTTAGCGGATAAGGAAGACATGCATGTTTAATAGACAAAGAATCAAGAAAGTTAGCCTTGGCTTTTAACATGTTTGAGTTCATCAAATAAGCTCACAAAATGATACTCTCCATGAAAACAAGAAAGCTCAATGATCCTGCCTATAATTCAAATCAAAACTGAAGTAAAGCAACCAAGTGATGTTGAAGAGATTTTTAAGGTTGTAACTTGGCCAAAGGGTTGAACAATTTAAGGTATGGATTTCAAGAAATTGGCAACTCTAGTGGCTGACTCAGAAACTTGTTGTTAAGTGATTTTTTCCTTGATTAAGAGTTTAAACAATTCAACACAAGGGTTCTCTCAATTTTTTTTGTCCTTTTTTCCTTTTTTTTTTCCTTTGAACAAAGTAGTGGAATGTATGGGATGAATGACTTGAATTTTACTCCCCTCATACTCTTTCTCACCCCACTACCTCATTATTTTTTCTAAGGCACATACCTTATTTTTTTCAATATTTTTCTTCATCTTTTTTTTTAGAGAGAAACCCACAAACATAGCTCTAACAATTCAGCACATGAATCACAATAACAACTTTAAGAATTATCACACAAAGTAGGCTCCAAAGAATGACTCTTTTAAGGCTCAAAAGGGGCTACTAGTGGATATAACATTTCAAGCAAAAATCTGAGTTTTCAAAAATGCCTATAATCTCTTCTCAACTCACAAAGTATACAAAACTCCAATCAACATGCAACACAAGGCAGAAAAATTTTACAATCATGCATTCAGAGACCTCAGCTCTCAGAAAAAGATAGGGTAAGTGGTACCCTTTTTAGAACTCAAAAAAACTTTGCCAACAACCAAAACAATCAAGATATCAATAATCCTTTCTACAGCATGCAATCTTAACTGCTTAAAAACATAGAACTTTTCACAAAGCAGTTCAATCAGATAAAGCATTTCACAAAGCTATAGCAACATTCAGAATGGATAATATACTCAAGACTCATGCAAAAAGAAAACAGAAAAAACTAAGCTAAAAATAAAACTAAAACACTATATAAAAAGAAAAACAAAAAATAAAAAACTAAGAAGTTGGTATAGTAACAAATTTTCCACAAAGGTCCAAGGGAACCTCAATGTAAAAATCAATTTGAACACTTAAGTTCAAGAGGGTTCTTCCTCCTTTTGGCTCCTATCCTGTAACATTGAACAAACAAAAGTCTCACAAGTAGAAACTTGCTTGACTTGTTAGTTCCAAAAACAGCACAAATAAGATCATGGGTTGAAAAATTGTGTCCACCTTAAAAACAAGAATTCTTGAGTTCCCAAAAATCAAAACCAGTGTAGAAACAAGGGAAAACTCAAAGAATCTAAAACCTTTAAGAAAATGGTGAACACAAAATTTTATTAAAAACTAAAAACAGCAAATAAAAACAAAATAGCAACACTGCCCGAGCTCCAGCGCTTGAGCGTTGGGGATGCCAACGCTTAGGCGCTGGAATTAAAATAAAAACTGGGTGGATTCCAGGGGCCTAGCGCATGAGCGCTAGACATCCAACGCTGGAGCGTTGGTTGAAACTGGAATTAGGGGACTTAAGCAGGGGCTCAACGCTTGAGCGTTGGCCTCCAGCGCTTGAGCGCTAGCCCCTCCTGCAGCAAAAACATATAATTTTTTTTTCTTTTATTTATTTACAAAGATGATGCAGAAAATTAAAAGACAGAATTGAAACTATTCCTAAGTTGGGTTGTCTCCCAACCAGCTCATTGTTAAGGTCCGAGATAGACCCTTCCCTTTTAATCAATTAGGGGAAGTTTTCTTTCTTTTGGTGAATACATCATCTTTAAATCATCCTGTTCCTCGGACTCAAAATGCTTAAGAGTCCGGAATACAGAAAACTTGATTTTTCCACCCCCTACCTTCAAAGATAGGAGGCCTTCTGCCACATTAATCTTGGCGTTTCCTGTAGCAAGGAATCAATTTCTTTTCTTTTTTTTCTTGTTTTGTTTTTTTTTTTTTTGAAATAAGAAGAAAACAGAAATTACACAGAAAATAAAACAGAAAATAAAAGAAAGCTAAAAATTACTGAATTTAAAATACTCAAACCTGGACATGGGTTGTCTCCCAAGAAGCTCGATTTTATAGTCTTCGATAGACTTGGTTCCTTCCAGAAATGGTTCAATCAACCTGGGTATATTGCAAACTGTTTTAGACTCCTTAAGTCATGCAAATTTTGACAACTTATAGTCATCAAAATAATGCAAACCTGTTCAGCATAATCCTCACCATTTTCCCAAATAAGATCACCTATGGACAATTTAAAAGAATTTTGTTCTTTTTCTTCCGGTGTGGGAAAAAAAACTGAGTTTTCAATAACTAAGCAATCCACTTGTTCAATTTTCTTTTCCTCTATTTTGTCCATAGAATCACTTACCGGGTCAATGGGAACTTGTTGGTTTCCTGGCTGCCTCCCCAAAATTGCATTCAGCCTTCCTTGCAAGATTATTCTAGCCTTCCATTCTTGCACTCGGTTGGGCAAAGATCCCGAAGCGCGCTTGCAATCTAATTCAGAGTAATACTCATCAATTAAATTGAAAACAATGCACTTCCTCTTTTCATCTTCTTTTTCAAGATTAGCCCGAATCTTTGCCAACCACCCTGGACTAGAAGCTCAAATATGGCTTCCCACAATTCCTAGGAACAATGTTCTTGAGGGAGAAAGAGGAACACTTGTTGTGTTCTAAGATGGTGTGCTTTACAAGTGAAGAAAAGGGTCCTATTTATAGTAAAAATCCAGCCTCCAACGCTTTAGCGCTAGAATTCCCAACGCTTGGGCGTTGGAAGCATTAAAAATCCACTGCCAGACCGAGGGCCAGCGCTTGAGCACTGGCTTCCCAGCGCTGCAGCGCTGGGCACTGCTTCTTCAACTTCAAGTTTTTCTTCTTCTTCATGGTTAGTGGGATTTGAATGCCATCAAAAGCCACTACTCAGCCCTTGTTTAATTCTGAAACTTCTCCTCCACTACCATCAATTCCTTCAAGCTTATTTTCCATGTGCTAATTTGAAGAGAGTTGCTTCATATTCCTCTTTTCCACTTTTAATCATCTCTTTGTTAGCACTTCAACTTCGGCCCTTTAACTTCTTGAATCTTCACTTTTAGTCCTCCACTCTTGAACTTTCACGTTTTGGTCCCTGTTTTCCTGAAACTTTACAAATCGGTCCCTGGACAAAAATGATAACTAAACCAGCTTTTCCTAAAAATATAAAATTGCTATAAAAGTTCCTAAAAATATAAAATAAAGGTAGAAAAACAAATAAAATCTAATCTACATGCAAAATGAAAAATAAATATAAAATCTATATAAAAAGACTAAAAAAACCTATATGTGACTCAAAAATAATAAAATAAAAAGACTAAAAACTACCTAAAAACATCATATAAAATCCACTCATCAAAGTCTTTCTTCTTTTAAGTCTTCTTGAGGTCTTCTTGAAGTCTTTATTTTTGTTCCTTTCTTTCTTGAAGATTTCTTAAAGTCTTCCTTTTCTCTTCTGAAGTCTTTCTTCTTTTTGTGATGTGTTTGTCTTCATCAAAACCTCAGTCGAGTCCAAGGACGAGACTTGATTTACAGAAGGAAGTTCACAACCAAAACCAGAAAACACATGGAGTGACGAAGAAAAGAAGAAAGTTCAACATGACTTAAAAGGTATGAACATCTTGACTTCAGCCCTTGGTATGGAGGAATTCTTTAGAGTATCTACTTGCAAATCTTCAAAAGAAATATGGGATACTTTAATGGTTACACACGAAGGGATTGATGAAGTCAAAAGATCCAAGATCAATACTCTATCACAAGAATATGAGATGTTCAGAATGTTGCCTGGAGAAAGCATACTTGATATGCAAAAGCAGTTCACACATATAACGAACCACTTGATTGCTCTTGGTAAGGAATTCTCCAATAATGACTTAAACATGAAAGTGTTAAGATCCCTTACAAGAGCATGGCAACCAAAGGACACTGCTATCTCAGAAAAGAAGAGTCTCTCCAACATGACTCTGGCTACTCTTTTTGGAAAACTTCAAGAACATGAATTGGAGTTAAACAGACTCGAGCAATGTGAGAACAACGAAAAGAGACATCGGCCTATTGCTCTAAAAGCCAAAGAAAACATCAATGATGAATATGATGCAGAGTCAGTCAGAAGATGATGAGAACATGGCCTTAATAGTCAAGAATTTTCGAAGATTCTTACAAAGAAAAGGTATGAAATCTAGAAGTTTTCAAAAGGGAAATGAACCCTCCTCCTCTTCACAAAAGATCACATGTTATGAGTGTGGTAAATCTGGTCACATCAAATCTGAATGTCCATACATTCAAAAGAAGAAGCATGGACTAAAAGAGAAGTTTGAAAAGAAGGATTCAAACTCCAGAAGAGCATACATCGCTTGGGATGACAATGACGTAAGCTCAGACTCAGAATCAGAGAAGGAAGAAGCACACCTTGCATTAATGGCATCTCAGAATTCTGACAAGGAAAATATCCAGGTTAGTACCAGCACTTCTTCTTCTAATGATTTAGAATATGCTATAGAAAGACTTTTTAAGATGTGTCGTAATGCTTCTAAAGTTAGTGTTAAACAAAATAATATTATTTCATCTTTAGAAGAAAAATGTCAAATGCTTCAAAAGGAATTAGATGATGTTAAATCTAAATTAGATGATACACATGCATGCACTAAATGTAGTTCTTTAGAAGTAAAAGTAGAAAATCTACGACAAACAGTTCATAGTTTCAACCTAGAAAAGCAAAAACTAGATAAAACTCTTAGTGTGCAACGAAACTCAAACAACAAGAGTGGTCTAGGATTTACACCCCAAAAGAATAACATGGAGATTAAGAAAAATGTCTTTGTTAAAGCAACAAATGAAGTTAAATCTCTTGGGAGTAAACACATGTATGCTAGTTCTTCTAGAAATATGAACTATAGGAATTATTCTCAAAATGTTCCAAGACAACCTAGGAGACATTATGATATGCTTAGATATAATGAATGTTATAGACAATATGCTTGTAGTTATTGCAATAGAATAGGACATACCTCTAGTAGATTTTATTATAGGAATATAGGAATATCAAGTGGGCAATATATGTGGGTGGAGAAGACAACCAATAACCTAGGACCCAAAGCTAATTGGGTACCTAACATTCCCTTCTGAAAAATTTGTTTTCTAAGTGTGTATAAAAGCAGCAAAGGATTTATGGTATCTTAATAATGACTGCTCATCACACATGATTGGAGACAAAACAAAATTTTTATATCTCATACCTAGAGAAAAGGGATATGTCACATATGGGAATTCTGAAAAAGGGATGTTCATCAATCAATCCAAGTTCTACAAAGAACCTCTGAAGAAATATGACTTGGATGATTGCATAGTAATAGCCACATCAATGAGGATCAAACACTTATATAGATCAAGATGAATCATTCATTCCAGTAGAGATTACCAAATATAGAGCCCTTGTCCACACTATCTGGAATTTTTCCTCCAAAAGAAAGAAGACAAACTTGGAAGACAATGAAGCAAGTTCATAATCCGATTCAGAAAATGGAGAAGTATGTCTCGCTTTGATGGCAACACATCATTCTAATGACGGAAATGAAGAGGTTAGTAATGCAATTTCATATGATAAATTACAAAGTATCTTTTATAGATTGCATGATAGTTTCTTGAATATTTATGAAATATATGCATATCAAAGTAGGATCATCTCATCTCTACAAAGTGAAACTAAAAACATGCAAGATGAGTTAGATCAAGTAAAATCTAGAGTAGATATTCAAAATGATTTTACATCCTTAGATCCATGCATAATCCTTGAGTCAAAGAATGATGAATTAACTCAAGTGGTAAACAAAGGTACAAATGATATGGATAAGTTGTCATCAAAGACATGTCTTTTATAATAGTGAGTTAGGTTTATCTGAACAGAGTCATCCTAGTGATGTTAAGAAAATCATTTTTAGACAAAGAAGTTCATATAACCTTGATAGGATAAGGAGGGTACATGATGGTGGTCAACTTAGAAATGCTTATATCATATCTTTCTACCATATTAAAGAGGAAGTGCCTAACATGAAATTTAAATATACCTATTTTGGGATGTGAAAGATACGAGGGAGTTCCCAATGAAAGATTCATATGGGATGTGAAAGATAGTAACACAAAAGGACCCAAAGACAATTGGGTATCTAGAAAATACCATTAAGCTTACTATGCAAGTGTACTTGAAGACCTTGTGATCAGAATTGTCATATACAAAGGATGGTCCTTCAAGATACAATATTAGAATATGGTATTAGTAATAAGAATTCTAAAACCTTACATCTTTCAAAAAGACATTAAGTTGAATAGTAATGCATTCTTAGGCATCTGCATTTCCATCATAGTTCTCTGGTAGATATATCCTTCATGCAGTGCTTATCATTTCTGGAATTTCAAGTTTTTAGTCATGTTAATCGATTACATAGGCTTAGTAATCGATTACAGGGATTATATTGGCCCTGTTTCTTTTCCAGAAAGGAGGGTAATCGATTACCCATGTAGTGTAATCGATTACCTCCTCGAATTTGAATTAGTATTCAAATTTTCTCACATGTAATCGATTACATAGAAGGCGTAATCGATTACATGCCCGATAGTATATATATTTCTGGGTTCTTCTGCTCTTAATCGATTACAGACATCTTTGTTTCCTTCTCTCTCTCATGCGACACTAGCAATCTTATTTTCCACATATCTTCCACAATTCTTGTTCGTTTTCAAGAATTCTTTGTGGGTTTTGCTCCTAATTTCCATCTCTATCTATTCATCCTACCAATTGTTGTTGAATTGGTCTGGATTAAAAAGCCCCAAATTTGATCCTGTCAAACCCTAGAACTCGAAAATCTTCAAATTCAGCTTCCATGGCTTCTTCCTCACGAAAACCTCATCGTTCTAAGAACCCATCCATGGATGCTTTGGACCTCTCAAGGCTGTTGGCTACCGAAGAACAGAAGCAACACTTCCTTGCTCACTTTCTTGATCGTCCAGTTCTTACACCAAAGTATGGTGCTCTGGATTCCTTCATGGCAGCAGGGATGACATTTCCTACTCTATTTGATCATCAGGGACTTGACTCGTGTTAGTCTAGATAGCAACCTGAGAGGGGGGGGTGAATCAGGTTTACCCAATTTTCGCCTTGATACCTTCTTACTTTCAAGATGAATGTAAATGCAAACGATTGCAGCGGAAATAAGCGTTGCTTGAAAGTAAAGATGAAGGGTAGAAGAACTCACACACAGAGATTTATCCTGGTTCACATTCTATCCACCGAAGGCTACGTCCAGCCCCTCAAGAAAATCCCTTGAGGATTTTTCCACTATTGATAAAAATCTCTTACAAGTTCTTACACCAAGTACCTTAAGAATTTCTATCAATTACCGGTGAAAGTATACCACTTTCAACAGCCCCTGAAAGCACACCACTTTCAGTTCCTGAAGGCAAACCACCTTCAGACCTTGAAGGCTAAACCACCTTCGATCAACACCCTGAAGGTACACCACTTTCAGTAACAACAACCCTTCACCGAGACCCACGGTGAATATTCAATCTACCAGAAAGAGATGAAGAAGAGTTTACAATTTGGCTGTATCAATCCTTTAACATACAAGTGGATTGATCATGAGAATTATGCTTTAAGGCTCTTAAGCATAATAAGATTCTGAGTTCCTCAAGATATGAACAACTAGAGTGTTCTCTTAACAATGAAGATCATGAACTCAGAATTTAGGCTCTTTGAAAGTTTAAGTATCAAAAGACTCAGTGAATGAACTATTTTGGCAAAGCTTTGGCCTAATGATGTATTCTCATGTGTTATGTGTTTCTGGACTCAAATGGTCTTTATATAGGCATGAGGAAACGTCCTTGAACCAATGCAACCCTTCCCAAAAGGTTTGAGACACAATGGTTCATGAAAAGATGCAACTTTTCGTGTGTGTAATCGATTACATTACTTAGGTAATCGATTACACTAAAAGCCGTTGCAGTTTGAATTTCAAATTCAAACGTGTAATCGATTACAAGCAAGAAGTAATCGATTACTTGCCTAGGTGTAATCGATTACCAGAAAGCCGAAGTCGATTACAAGCAAGTCCAATATCCAGAAACTTGAAATTTTAAGATCGGCTTGAGTTTTTCTACTTCTTTTAACTTATGAAAACATTAAACTTGATTAGCTTAGATGTTTTAAGGAGCCTTTATGCTTTGAGAAGCCTTTAGAAGCATAACTCACCTAAACTAAGACTTCTAGGTAAATGTTGAACTATATAGCACTGTTTCCTCTAAGTCTTCTTTTCTTCTTTTTGCCGATGAGTTTGTCGTCATCAAAACCTCAGCCAGGGTCAGGAGCAAGACCTTCTTCACAACTCGTTCATTGAAATTAAAGGTAAATTCTTTCCCGAACTTGTTAGAGTCTTTTACTATAATCTGATTAAGCGTGGTGGCAAAATTTGCACATCTGTCAAGGGTATTGATATCTTTATGACCCTTGATGAGTTGGGAGAATGTCTTTCTATTCCCAGCACTGGAACAAAATTAGGTTCTGAACTGCCTTGCCCATGGGAAGATTATGATAAGAGATCATTTTATTTATCTTTATGTCGCTTCACTTAAAAGAAAATTCAGTCTAAGAATCAGCGGGTTGATGCAAACCGATCTAGAGATACCCTTGTTGTCGGGTTTCTCGCTGTTGAGAACAGATTGCTTCACTATTTACTCAGTTATGTGATCTTACCTCAGAGTTCTAATCATGCTCAGATAAGCGATCTAGAGTTACAAATTCTATATGGCATGATTAATCAAAAGTCTATTAATTGGGCTTATTTGGTAATGATAAACATGATGCTACACAAGGAAAGAACTAGCCCTCTTCCATTTTCTTCTGCAATTTCTATCATTTTGAAGAAGAAGGGTGTTTCTACTCGTGGCGAGTACTCTGTTAAAATGGATGGTAAAGCTCAGCGCATTGATCTGAACATCTTGAACAAGATGGGATTTATACAGGATGTTGATGGATCCTTCAGGAAAAAATCTGACCTGACATCTGAGGATCTTCCTGCTCCTACTCCTGCAGCCTTCTTTCCTTCGTCTGAGAGTGCTCCATCGTCATCTGCTGGTACCGATGCTTCTACACAGCTTATTCTTTCGCATATTGACAACATGAAGCATTTCATCAACCAGCGCTTTGATCGCATGGAAGGCCGGGTCGAGTCCATGTACACTACTTTGCGTACAGATATGGACAGTCTAAGCCTTCGTGTAGATCAAATGACTCGTTCTCCTCTCCATTTCTCTGATGATTCTGAAGACCTCTAGACTATCTCTATTTTTATTCAAACTAATTATATTTTGGGATGTAATAGTTTAGACATATCTTTTGGATGTTTTAGTTTCTGCTTGCACGTTTAATTATGTATTTTGAACTTATCTGGTTATGCTTTAAATTACGTGTGATGCATAAGTCTCTATATTCTGTCTTGCTTACCCCCACTCCTACGATTCAAATGTCTATACTACTTGTTAGCATGTGTGGAATATGCTTGGACTCATCTTCCTTTTGATGAAGTCAAAAGAGGGAGAAAGAGTCCTGTGCTTTGAAAAGTTTATTTACAAGGAAAGCTACAAGTGGAACAAAAAGAGGGAGAATAGTTCTAATGTATATTATGCTTCTCTTTATTTCGATTATCCTGGAATATTCTGTATGGATTTTTCTTCTTTTTGATGATGTCAAAAGGTGGAGAAAAGTCTTGTGTATGCTTGATCATTTTCAAGATATTGTGCTTCAATTACAACACAAAGGGGGAGATAAAATTGCAAACCCAAGGGGGAGATACAAGACAAGAAAGAAAGTCTATTGATCCATCAATGTTCAAGCATGATGTTTGTCATCATCAAAAAGGGGGAGATTGTAAATCAGATCTCGTCTTTGGACTCGGCTGAGGTTTTGGTGAAGACAAACACAACACAAAAAGAAGAAAGACTTCAGAAAAGAAAAGGAAGACTTCAAGAAGACTTCAAGAAGTCTTCAAGAAAGAAAAGAACAAAAAGAAGAAAGACTTCAAGAAGACTTCAGAAGAGAAAGACTTCAAGAACCAGCTCGGAACGTCAAAGATCAAACATGAAGGTTCTTGCGTTTAGTAAGTCTTGTCAACTTAGTGTGCTATGCTTTATTAAGGTTAAATTGCTCTTGAAGGCACATAAATGATCAACTAATTGAGTACGATATGTTCTCACAAGTAAAACTTGGTAGGAACACTCAATTAGGGTTTAAGATGGTTAAAACTGAGTTTCGGACTCTCTGTAATCGATTACAGGTTGTGTGTAATCGATTACAGGAAGGCAGTAATCAATTACCACCTTAATGTAATCGATTACACAGTTTGAATTTTGAATTCAAACTGTAACGGCTAGTGTAATCGATTACCAGGCTTCTGTAATCGATTACCTGGTCGACAGATGTGTCTTTTCATGAACCATTGTGTCTCAAAACGTTTGGGAAAGGTTGTGTTGGTTCATGGACGACCTCTAGTGCCTATATAAAGTCCATAGACGCTCAGAAACATCAATGACTTGGTCCATAACTTTCATATTCATTAAAGTCATCATTCTGAGATTCTGTTCTCTCATTTTCATAAGAACACTCATGCTGTTCAACATTTGAGAAACTCAGAATAAGAGAGCCTTCATTGTAATTTCCTGGAGCATACAAACTAAGATCAATCCATCTTGTTTAAAGGATTGAATCAGCCATTGTAAAGGCATCTTCTTCTTCTTCTATTGAATCGATTTGATTCATTCACCGTGGTTTTAGGTGGTTGTAAAAAGGTCCATCGTAGTATACGATGGTTGTGGAAAAGGTTCTTTGAATCGGGTTTTGATTCAAAGTCCGCCTTAGGTTCGGTGATAATGGAAAAGGTCCTTTGAATCAGGTTTGATTCAAAGTCTGCCGTAGGTTTCGGCGTCATCAGTTGGTGGTTTGCCATCTGAGGTTTGACAAGAGTTCTTAGGGTTCTTGGTGTAAGTACTTGTAAGAAATCTTGATCATTGTAAATCTTCACTATGGGATTCAGTGGAGTGGTTCTTCGGAAAGTGGTAATCTTTCTGAGGGGTTCTGACTTTACTATGGTATTCAGTAAAGGGTTTGACACAGACAGTGTGATCTGTTCTGAGGGTTGAAATCAGTTCACTGTGTGATTCAATGAGCGGTGATTTTCAGAAGGTGTTTTGCTTTCTGGTATAGTGGAAAATCTCTGTGTGATCAGAGGACTGGACGTAGCCTTCTGGGATTGAAGGTGAACCAGGATAAAATCCCTGTATGTTCTTCTTATCCTTCATCTTTTACTGTCAAGCAATTACAATATTCCGCTGCAATAACGTTCTTAAGTTACAACTCTAATTGCACTGAAAGTCATTTGGTACTATTACGCGAAAATCGGGGCAACTCTGATTCACCCCCCTCTCAGGTTGCTATCTATACAAACACTGCCGCCTATTCTTCTTCTCCTTAAGGCCAAGCTCTTCATTTTCCATTCCTCTCCAATTTTGCTACTTGTTGTTACCTTGGTAGGTTTTCGTTCTCTTTCGTTTCTGTTTTCTTCCGACAATTAGTTTCATAGTGGCAACGGTTTTAATTTTGTCTCTTTCTTTCTTCCTTTCATTCTCCTTCAAGGGTTTTGATCAAAGACTCTTGGTGTTTCTCCGACACGTGGACGACTACCATTCGAATTCTGGATAAGCACAACCTGGTCCTTAATCTCTCTTGATGGGGAAACTTGTTTATGTAAACCCTTCGTTAAAAACCTCTTCCAAACCCTTATTATGTGCAAAAACATGTGTTTTCGACCCCTGTAGCAGAGGGGCCACTCATGTGTGTGGCCACCGTGCGCACACACGTAAGGCCTCTGCCTGATTCTGGATTAGCCATGCATGTGCGTGGCTATACCCACGTCTGCTGCTGTTTCTACTGTGTTTTTCCAAAACCCTAGTTTTGGCTGTTTTGATTCTGGTTCCTTTTGAGATTGTTTTCACCTTTAGAATAGTTGATTGAATGTTCTTTATATGCTATTATAGGGTGGGAGATCAAGTGTATGCAACTTAATCGACGGCAAGGGTAACTTACATCCTGGAGAGTCTCGAATCATGCATGCTTGATGTTTATTTTGATTGAGATGAACATGCTTTGATTGTGATTGAGTTCTCTGGAATTTTGAATATATCTCTTGCTGTGGATCATTTGGATTATACAGTTGTGGTTAAGGTATTTCTTTTGAATGCTATTATAACATGATGCTGTGTATTGGGAATTTGGGAAATTGTTAACATGTGTTTATACTGTGAACTGTTGGTTCATGAGGTTGATCATTATTGGCATAGCATATGCATCCTTGAGGTTGAGGGTGTCCTATGGTTGTTGTTCCATGTGGTCTACCTAAGGGTGATTGTTTGGGGTGTCCTTCTCAGGTGATCCTCCTGTCCTCGTTTGGGACAAATTCGCCCCTGTTTGGGTCGATATATTGATTGTGGCCAGATAAGAGCATGTAGTTGCATTTGAGAATTAACAAGCATTGATTGTGGAAATTAGCTTGAGTCATATGAGATTTATAAATGCTTTTGTTGTCTGTTTACTACTGCTACTGCTATTAATGTTGTTACTGTTAATAATTTTAAACATGTTGTTCGTTGTTGCTCTTATTGTTTGTTTTAGGAGTTAACCCTTTCTGCTAGTCTTGTTTGTTGTTTGGGCGCTTAACGCCATAGATTTACAACGCGAGGAATTAAAACAAAGAATAAGTTGGGAGCAGTTAAAGAAGATGATAGAGAAGATTTGAAGATCTCGAAGAAATTTATTTCCGCTGTTTATTTTTATAAATAACTTAGCACATTGTGGTGCGAAATTAAAATTATGTTAAATAAATTCAACCAACAATTTTGAAAAGCAAACATACTTAAAAATAACATCAAATAATGTAGACCAAACCATGATTATTCATTACTTTGTCTACACAAACAAAAAGAACAAACTGACAAAACATAGAGTAATTAAAGGGGATATCCCTAGAACTCATCCAAAGAGACATCCATTTTTATGGCCTTTGACATCTCCAAATGTCATCATTTTCTCAACCATTGATATGGTTAAGAAAAGATGTAAAATCTTGGCCATGATTCACCTGTGCCTGTACTTGCCTGACTTCACCATCTGCAACTTGAGCTTGGCTCTCAGCTGTTGAAGCCATGTTGTCCAGTTCCATGGTCCTCTGATTGACATGCTTCTGCGTCTCGTAAATTATCCATGCCATATCATTCAACTCATCATTATTCATATTGCCAATGAAATTCTCATTGGCCATTAATTCAAATATGCGCAAGGACAACTCCATCTCCCTGATCTTCTTCTTCAATTTTGTTAATTTTTCTTTGGCCTTTAGAATCCTTTCCTCCAAAAATCCCTCCTGGTTCACCATATTCTTACCCTGCTCAGCTTGTGATAAATTCGTGAACTTCATGATCCTCCTTTGGAACTCCGATGAGGATGTCGGCCACACCACTGGACCGGGCTCAAACTCGCTGTAAAGCACAGCAAGTGCATCAATCCCACAAAGGATGGTGAGTTCATCAAGCTTCTTCATTAGGCCATTCTTCCTTCTCATGTACGTTTCCTTCCTTTTGGATGCATTGACGATGAATTCAGGACTCCTCTTTTTTTGCATGGTGGTGAATAGGGAAAAAGGAGGAACACAAGGGAAATTGGGGAAAATATTTTTGTGGTTTGCTTATAGCTACAAACGATATATTTATATAGCCTAATGTGATAAAAAAGAGTATTTGATACACTCATCAATACATCCACCCCGTATTTTTTTTATAGATTTAATAATCTAGCTCCAATTGTAATTAATGCGAAATGAATATTATCTTGAGGAGTATGATAGCACTAATACCATATCCTAACTGATTACCAATTGGGTAACAATAATATTAAGTGTTCGGAGATTAAAATTATTTAAAATAAAGTCAGAGTAATTATTTTTAAAAATAAAAGAAACCCTAATAAACATTTTATTTATGACTATATTTAATAATTATTAATTGATTTAATTTTTTAAATACAATTAATGATATTAAATATTATTAAACTCTTAAATATTAAATAACAAATTACTTCAACATTAATTACTAAACATGAATTGGAGAAAAATATACTAGAATATAATTAAATAATACTATACATTGTTGGAAATTAATTCTAAGACATAAATATATATAAAATAATATAAATTATTAATATAATACAACAGTAACAATAAGTGATCATTTTTAAATTATAGCATCTATTTCAATTTTATAATATATTTTGCATAATATTTGACTTATATCCCCCAACTTATTAACTTTTTGAATTTTTAAATATTTAAGTTAATCCTTAAAATATTTAAATAATATATAAATTATTTTGAAAATCATTGTTTTTAGTGTTAGTTAACTATTATTTGAATGAAAATACTATTGTAGTTAATGATATTTTACATTAATATTTTTATTTTAAGAATATAAATCTACCTACGCATCAGATACAATACCCGTGTGTTTCAAAGGTTTATTTTATATTTTTATTCATAATATGTCATAAGAACGTTTTTAGAAAATTATAAATATTTATTATAATATAAACACATGAAAGAAATTATAAAAAAATAATTATTTATTAGACATAATGAAAACATTAAACTTAATTATAATATAAAATTAATTAAATAATATATTCTATATGATTTTTTATGTGTTGACAACAAAATTTCAATAAATCTATAATTTTATTTTTTTCTAAATACATGAAATTAAAAACAAAAAATAACACCTAAACAAGACCAGCACAACAACGCCAGTCCAAAGCGAGACGCTGTTTGTTACTGTTTGATATCAAGTGATAGTTAATTCAGATTACAATTTTATTTAGAGCAGATTTTGTTTTGATTTAAAACCAGTATCTTTAGGATTCGTTTTAATTAAAGATTTGATGAGGCTTAAATCTGAATTAAGAAGATAATTTTGGATTAATTTATTCTGAATATTTGTTGGAGATATTGTTTATTAGTGAAAATTAATTCAGATTACATTTTAATTTTAACAGATTTTGTTCGGTTTTAAAAATGCCTTAGGATTTGTTTTCAAATAAAGATTTGATAGAATTTTAAAACAGAATCATTAAGATAGAAATCAGAAATCCAAGTCCTCCTATGTTGCTCCTAGGGCTAAATTTCGTGCACTTCTATAAGAGTTGAGGTTGCTTCCTTTTGTTTCCCACTCAAGCCTCAAACCTAGTTTTGCCTTGCTTCTGCTGCCGCCTATTCTTCTTCTCCTTAAGGCCAAGCTCTTGATTTTCCATTCCTCTCCAATTTTGCTACTTGTTGTTACCTTGGTAGGTTTTCGTTCTCTTTCATTTCTGTTTTCTTCCGACGATTAGTTTCATAGTGGCATCGGTTTTAATTCTGTCTCTTTCTTTCTTCCGTTCATTCTCCTTCAAGGGTTTTGATCATAGACTCTTGGTGTTTCTCCGACTCGTGGACGACTACCATTCGAATTCTGGATAAGCACAACCTGGTCCTTAATCTCTCTTGATGGGGAAACTTGTTTATGTAAACCCTTCGTTAAAAACCTCTTCCAAACCGTTATTATGTGCAAAAACATGTGTTTTCGACCCCGGTAGCAGAGGGGCCACTCATGTGCGTGGCCACCGTGCGCACACACGTAGGGCCTCTGCCTGATTCTGGATTAGCCATGCATGTGCGTGGCTATACCCACGTCTGCTACTGTTTCTACTGTGTTTTTCCGAAACCCTAGTTTTTGCCGTTTTGATTCCGGTTCCTTTTGAGATTGTTTTCACCTTTAGAATAGTTGATTGAATGTTGTTTATATGCTATTATAGGGTGGGAGATCAAGTGTAAGCAACTTAATCGACGGAAAGGGTAACTTACATCCTGGAGAGTCTCGAATCATGCATGCTTGATGTTTATTTTGATTGAGATGAACATGCTTTGATTCTGATTGAGTTCTCTGGAATTCTTAATATATCTCTTGCTTTTGATCATTTGGATTATACAATTGTGGTTAAGGTATTTCTTTTGAATGCTATTATAAGATGATGATGTGTATTGGGAATTTGGGGAACTGTTAACATGTGTTTATACTGTGAACTGTTGGTTCATGAGGTTGATCATTATTGGAATAGCATATGCATCCTTGAGGTTGAGGGTGTCCTATGGTTGTTGTTCCATGTGGTCTACCTAAGGGTGATTGTTTGGGGTGTCCTTCTCAGGTGATCCTCTTGTCCTCGTTTGGGACAAATTCGCCCCTGTTTGGGTCGATATATTGATTGTGGCCAGATAAGAGCATGTAGTTGCATTTGAGAATTAACAAGCATTGCTTGTGGAAATTAGCTTGAGTCATATGAGATTTATAAATGCTTTTGCTTGTGAGACTTTTGTTTGTTCATTGTTACAGGATAGGAGGAAGAACCCTCTTGAACTTAAGTGTTCAAATTAATTTTTTTCATTGAGGTTCCCTTGGACTTTTGTGGAAAATTTGTAACTGTGCCAGCTTCTTAGTTTTTTTTTAGTTTTTCTTTTTATAGTTTTTAGCTTTATTTTTAGTTTAGTTTTTCTGTTTTATTTTTGCAAGAGTCTTGAGTAAATTATCCAGTCTGAATACTGCTTTTGCTGTGAATGCTTTATCTGATTGAACTGCTTTTGAAAAGGTTACATGTTTTAAAGCGGTTAGGATTGCATGCTGTAGAAATGATTTTTGATATCTTGATTGTTTTGGTTGTTGGCAAAGTCTTTTTCTGAGTTCTAAAAAGGGTACCACTTACCCTATGTTTTTCTGAGAGCTGAGGACTCTGAATTCTTGATTGTGAAATTTTTCTGCCTTGTGTTACATGTTGATTGGGATTTTGTATACTTTGTGAGTTGAGAAGAGATTACTGGCATTTTTGAAAACTCAGATTTTTGCTTGAAATGTTAAATCCACTAGTAGCCCCTTTTGAGCCTTAAAAGAGTATTTCTTTGGAGCTTACTTTGTGTGATAATTCTTAAAGTTGTTATTGCGATTCATGTGCTGAATTGTTAGAGCTATGTTGTGGGTTTTTCTCTAAAAAAAAAAAGAAAAGGAAAAAAGTTGAAAAAATAAGGTATGTGCCTTAGAAAAAATAATGAGGTAGTGGGGTGAGAAAGAGTATGAGGGGAGTAAAATTCAAGTCATTCATCCCATACATTCCACTACTTTGTTCAAAAAAAAAAAAAAAAGAGAAAAATTGAGAGGACCCTTGTTGGTAATTGTTGAAACTCTTAAGTAAAGAAAAAATCACTTAACAACAGTTTCTGAGTCAGCCACTAGAGTTGGAAATTTCTTGAAATCCACACCTTGAATTGTTCAAACCTTTGGCCAAGTTACAACCTTAAAAAATCTCATCAAAATTACTTAGTTAGATGGTTTAAGTTTTGATTTGAATGATAGGCAGAATTATCAAGCTTTCTTGTTTTTCATGGAGAATATCTTTTTGTGAGCTTATTTGATGAACTCAAACATGTTAAAAAGCCAAGCCTAACTCTCTTGATTATATATCTTTATACATGCATGTCTTCCTTATCCGCTAAGCTTTCTTTGAAAGGTTTTTGTGCTTCAAGTTTTAATCAGATAAACTTTCTCTAAACTCAGGGACGAGTTTCTCTTTAAGTTTTGTCGCTTGAGGACAAGCTGTCGTTGGGTATAGTGGTGTGATGAGTGGATATTATATGATGTTTTTAGGTTGTTTTTAGTCTTTTTATTTTATTATTTTTGAGTCACATATAGGATTTTTATTATTTTTATATAGATTTTATATTTATTTTGCATTTTGCATGTAGATTAGATTTTATTTGTGTTTCTAACTTTATTTTATATTTTTAGGAATTTTTATAGTTATTTTTATATTTTTAGGAAAGCTGGTATAGTTTTCATTTTTGTCCAGGGACCAATTTGTAAGTTTCAGGAAATGAAGGACCAAAGTGTAAAAGTTCAAGAGTGGAGGATGAAAAGTGAAGTTTCAAAGAGTTAAAGGGCCAGAATTGACGTGCTAGCAAAGAGAGGACTTAAAGTGGAAATCAAGAATATGAACCAACACTCTCTAAATTAAGCACATGGAAAATAAGGATTAAAGGATGAGTGGAGAATTGATGGTAGTGGGAACGAGTTTTCAAAAGTTAATTGGTGGCCAATGAAGGCCATAATGGCCATCAACTCCTCCACCATTGAAAGGCAAATTTTTTGCTATAAATAGGAGTGCTCATCCTTTGTAAAAATCACACCATTTCAGAATACAACAAGTATTCTTCTTTCCTCCTTAAGATCATTGTTCCTAGGAATTGTGGGAAGCCAAACTTGAGCTCCTATCCAGGGTAATTCAATGATTCTTTTAGCCATGCTTGGCTAACTTCTTCTTTAAGTTTCTTGGGTTGTAGTAGTTTATAATTTATGTTTTAGTATTGTTTCTACCTTTCTGAATAATATTTCCTTTCATGTTTTATTTCCTTATTCTTCATTCGTCTTGGTGCACACAAGATCTTTTGCTTATTACTTATACGAATGGAAATTGGTAAGTAGTAAGGGACCTAGGATTTAAAAAAGGTTATAAGTATACATCACTAAGGAATTAGGATGGACGTAACTTTATGTTGGCCTGAATTTCTTCTTCATCTTCTTCTCTAGTTAACTAAGTTGCAAGGAATTGAATTTAGTAATTAGAAAGAAAGTTCTACAACGTGTAACGAATTAACTTGTAGATATACTAGGCTATAGCATCATGAACGTGGATTTAAAATTCAGAAATTAAGTAGGAACTTGCTAACATATTTTATAGACTATGTAATTCAACCCAAAAGCTTATTTCGCACCATCTTTATCTCTTATCTTTTTATGCTATTGTTCTTGCTTGTTCTAAACCAACATCAATATTCATCTTTTAATTTTTCTGCACAAGTACTAAATTTATATTAATAAGAACACCTATCCCTTAGGTTCGATCTTTTTATACTACGTGATAGTCAATCGTGCACTTGCGATTTGGGTATCAATAGCATATGCATCATTGAGGTTGAGGGTGTCCTATGGTTGTTGTTCCATGTGGTCTACCTAAGGGTGATTGTTTGGGGTGTCCTTCTCAGGTGATCCTCCTGTCCTCGTTTGGGACAAATTCGCCCCTGTTTGGGTCGATATATTGATTGTGGCCAGATAAGAGCATGTAGTTGCATTTGAGAATTAACAAGCATTGCTTGTGGAAATTAGCTTGAGTCATATGAGATTTATAAATGCTTTTGTTGTCTGTTTACTACTGCTACTGCTATTAATGTTGTTACTGTTAATAATTTTAAACATGTTGTTCGTTGTTGCTCTTATTGTTTGTTTTAGGAGTTAACCCTTTCTGCTAGTCTTGTTTGTTGTTTGGGCGCTTAACGCCATAGATTTACAACGCGAGGAATTAAAACGAAGAATAAGTTGGGAGCAGTTAAAGAAGATGGTAGAGAAGATTCGAAGATCTTGAATAAGTTTATTTCCGCTGTTTATTTTTATAAATAACTTAACACATTGTGGTGCGAAATTATAATTATGTTTTGTTGCGCGTTGATTATTTATTTATGGAAATATTATTATGTAAAATAAATATTGAGTGTCAAAATTCTTTCGAAAATTTGAGTTGTTTTGAGAGGTTTATATATTTTCCGCAAAATTACTATGTGACCCCTGACCTTGAAATTGGGGCGTTACAGCTTGCGCAAATCAAAGCTACCATCATTATTAAGTTAAATTGTAGAACCAGTTGGGCAAGATCAGAGGAGCTTGCTGACATGGGAAGAAACAGAGTGGGAAGGAGGGCTTAAGAACTCATCACACTCTAAAGTCGCAATCTGCTGCAGGACAAACCCCACAATCCACAGAGAAACCTAAAAAATGGCATTGCTGCTATACAAATAACTTTATATTTACTCGCCTCAGGAATTTTGTCCAAGAGAAGAAGAAATATTTTTCTTGTCAAATGTTGCTCCAAAACCCTCTTTCAGAACTTACTTTCCTCCTGGGTAAGTCTTTATTCTAATGAATTTCTATCTCTTTTATTCCATCTCTTCTTTCTTCCTTTTGTCTTCCCATCTTCCTTTTTTTAATATAAGAATCTATGGATTGACATATGAAATTGGCTTAGATACTTACGATCTCTGAGACAACATTCATGATGTCTATAGACGTTCGAAAGGGGCCCTTACAACTTCGAATCCAATCGGGCTGATGATAGGTGTGAGTTTTCTATCCCAAACTCTAATTATATAACCTTCTCATTTTCTTTTAGATTTTTTACGCAAAGGCAATTAAACCACCCAACTTATATTTTTTTCTTGAACTATTGTTCTTAATTATTTGTTAAAGAGATAAATTGCATCACTTCATAAAATATTTTTATTTTTTCTTGAACAACTAAAAATCATAAGTTCTTAAAAAAACATAACAACGATAGAGTAAATTTATTCAACCAACACTTTTGAAAAGCAAACATACTTAAAAATAACATCAAATAATGTAGACCAAACCATGATTATTCATTACTTTGTCTACACAAACAAAAAGAACAAACTGACAAAACATAGAGTAATTAAAGGGGATATCCCTAGAACTCATCCAAAGAGACATCCATTTTTATGGCCTTTGACATCTCCAAATGTCATCATTGTCTCAACCATTGATATGGTTAAGAAAAGATGTAAAATCTTGGCCATGATTCACCTGTGCCTGTACTTGCCTGACTTCACCATCTGCAACTTGAGCTTGGCTCTCAGCTGTTGAAGCCATGTTGTCCAGTTCCATGGTCCTCTGATTGACATGCTTCTGCGTCTCGTAAATTATCCATGCCATATCATTCAACTCATCATTATTCATATTGCCAATGATATTCTCATTGGCCATTAATTCAAATATGCGCAAGGACAACTCCATCTCCCTGATCTTCTTCTTCAATTTTGTTAATTTTTCTTTGGCCTTTAGAATCCTTTCCTCCAAAAATCCCTCCTGGTTCACCATATTCTTACCCTGCTCAGCTTGTGATAAATTCGTGAACTTCATGATCCTCCTTTGGAACTCCGATGAGGATGTCGGCCACACCACTGGACCGGGCTCAAACTCGCTGTAAAGCACAGCAAGTGCATCAATCCCACAAAGGATGGTGAGTTCATCAAGCTTCTTCATTAGGCCATTCTTCCTTCTCATGTACGTTTCCTTCCTTTTGGATGCATTGACGATGAATTCAGGACTCCTCTTTTTTTGCATGGTGGTGAATAGGGAAAAAGGAGGAACACAAGGGAAATTGGGGAAAATATTTTTGTGGTTTTCTTATAGCTACAAACGATATATTTATATAGCCTAATGTGATAAAAAAGAGTATTTGATACACTCATCAATACATCCACCCCATATTTTTTTTTATAGATTTAATAATCTAGCTCCAATTGTAATTAATGCGAAATGAATATTATCTTGAGGAGTATGATAGCACTAATACCATATCCTAACTGATTACCAATTGGGTAACAATAATATTAAGTGTTCGGAGATTAAAATTATTTAAAATAAAGTCAGAGTAATTATTTTTAAAAATAAAAGAAACCCTAATAAACATTTTATTTATGACTATATTTAATAATTATTAATTGATTTAATTTTTTAAATACAATTAGTGATATTAAATATTATTAAACTCTTAAATATTAAATAACAAATTACTTCAACATTAATTACTAAACATGAATTGGAGAAAAATATACTAGAATATAATTAAATAATACTATACATTGTTGGAAATTAATTCTAAGACATAAATATATATAAAATAATATAAATTATTAATATAATACAACAGTAACAATAAGTGTTCATTTTTTATATTATAGCATCTATTTCAATTTTATAATATATTTTGCATAATATTTGACTTATATCCCCCAACTTATTAACTTTTTGAATTTTTAAATATTTAAGTTAATCCTTAAAATATTTCAATAATATATAAATTATTTTGAAAATCATTATTGTTAGTGTTATTTAACTATTATTTGAATGAAAATACTATTGTAGTTAATGATATTTTACATTAATATTTTTATTTTAAGAATATAAATCTACCTACACATCAGATACAATACCCGTGTGTTTCAAAGGTTTATTTTATATTTTTATTCATAATATGTCATAAGAACGTTTTTAGAAAATTAGAAATATTTATTATAATATAAACACATGAAAGAAATTATAAAAAAATAATTATTTATTAGACATAATGAAAACATTAAACTTAATTATAATATAAAATTAATTAAATAATATATTCTATATGATTTTTTATGTGTTGACAACAAAATTTCAATAAATCTATAATTTTATTTTTTTCTAAATACATGAAACTAAAAACAAAAAATAACACCTAAACAAGACCAGCACAACAACGCCAGTCCAACCTCATATTTTCTACCCACTCTTTGTGAAGAGAACCTTGTAGATAACCAACCTTCTTGTAAAAGAATTGGGAGAAGTCCTGTCGAATACTTGAGAGATAAAGGAGAAGTCCTGAGAAAACTTGTAAAGGAGTAGTCCTTAGAATACTGGGAGAAGTCCCTGAGAACACTTGTACTATTCAGTCGAAATAGTGGAAAATCTTGGTATAGCCAAGGACTGGACGTAGCCCTATTGATTTTGAGGGTGAACCAGGATAAATATCTTGTGTGCTTTATTATTTATGCTCTAAGTATATTTTCGCTGCACGTTAGATAAACGCTTTCAAACTTATCAATAGTATTTTTATTGAAAAATTTCAAATGTCACACACACAATTCAAACCCCCCATTTCTTGTGTGATTTTATTATTATCAATTGGTATCAGAGCTTAACCGCTCTGAGAATTACTAACATCTTAACAGGTGTAGAGTGAAAAGATCCATGGACGGAATTGCCTACCCAACCGGAAACGCAACAAACAAGCCACCATTCTTCGATGGCTCAAACTATCCCTACTGGAAGAAGCATATGCAGCTATTCATTGAATCAACTGATTGGAAACTATGGGACGTGATATCTAAGGGAAATTACTTTCCTAAAGATAGTGAAAACAAGGCCATCCCAGCTGACAAGTGGACAGACGAACACAAGACCGAAAACCAGAGGAATGCCAAGGCAAGGCTATTTCTCATATGTGCTCTCAGCAAAAGTGAGCATGATAAAGTTGACAGCCTAAGTACTGCAAAGGACGTATGGGACACGCTGGCTATTGCTCATGAAGGAACAACTGCTGTTCAAACCACCAAGATGAGCATGCTTGCCTCCCAATACGAAAACTTTATGATGGATGATAATGAGTCCATTGATTCCATGTTTTCACGACTTCAGACCATTCACAATAGTATGAGGAATTTGGGCAAAAAATTCACCAACAAGGAGCAAGTGGTCAAGATTCTCAGAAGTCTTCCCACCAACTGGAGAAATTTCGTCACCTCCCAAAGATCCGGAAAGGATATGGACACATACTAAGTAGAAGATCTGCTAGGAGAAATGAAGATCCACGAGCAGGATCTTGCAAATGATGCCGCGATTATAAAAAGAAAAGCAGCAGCCGCTAAAGCAGTAGCATTCAAAGCCAACAAATCAAAGGCTTTAAAGGCTAATGAATCCTCAGATGAGGAAACAGCCAAATCTGATCAATCCGATGATGAACAAGCCTTGTTCAACAGACGATTTAGAAAAATGGTGGGAAGCCGGAAGCAATTCAAAGGAAGACCATCTTCCTCATCAAGAGAAGAAGAAAGGACTCCAAGCAAAGGAGGGATCGTCTGCTATGAATGCAAGAAACCTGGTCACGTCAAAGCAGATTGTCCTCGTCTAGGAAATAAGTCTTCGCAGAAAGCTTTCTACAAAAAGAAGGCATTTTCCAGCCAGAACAATGAATCAGAAGATGACTCTGATCAAGAAGAAGAAGCCAAGGAAGCTATTGAAGAAGCTTCATACTGTGCATTCATGGCATCCATAGACACTTCTGATATTGAAGCCGACAGAGAAGCAGAGGCATTAATGATTTCTGTCGACAAATCCGATAACGAAGAAGATGATCAAGATGAGGTATGTCCTGAAATCTCAGCTGATGACTATAATGAACTGCTAGAATATGCTCATGCAATAGCCGTTAAGTACAGCTCTCTCAAAAAGAAGCATGATAAAACATTGAAAGAACTGCATGCATCTAAGGAAGTATCCATCATGCTTACCAAAAAAAATCAAGCGCTTTTGGAACAAGATGCAAACAAAGAAATTAGAATTTTAAAGGAAAGAGTCAGTTACTTAATTAAAGACCTATCCATGTTTACTCAAGGACATGATAATCTAATCAAATTAAGTGGAAATAATAGATTAGCATATGATCGAAGAGGGTTAGGATATGAAGAAGAAGAAGACTGGGATATAGTTGCCATAAAACATAACTTGTCTACTGTTCCATATAGATATCAGTCTGAAAAGAAAAATATTCCATCAGCATCTATCAAAATTCAACCTGAAACTTTCATAGTCAAGGGTAAGGAGAAACAAACTCCTCAAAAAATAGTGCATGGGAGGAAAAGTCCACCCAAGGTGATTACTAACAAAAGAGGACCCAAGAAAGTTTGGGTACCTAAATCAATGATTATTCCTCTTGCAGATGTGCTTAACAGCTCAAAACCAAAGAGAACAATGGTACCTGGACAGTGGATGCTCACGGCACATGACGGGAAAAAGGTCTTTATTCCCAAAAATTCATGAGAAGAAGACAGGAGGGACAGTGACCTTTGGAGGAAATCAAAAAGGGTTCATTGTCGGAGAAGGAAATGTTGGTAAGGACCCCCTTCCAGTAATCCGGAAGGTTCTTCTAGTTGAAGGATTAAAACATAACCTACTTAGCATAAGTCAATTATGTGATAGTGGACTCACTGTTTCCTTCACCAAATTGAAGTGTAGAGTCTCTAATGAAAATGATAAGATTATCTTTGAAGCTCAGAGACAAGGAGATCTATATAAGACCTCCCTGGAAAACCTTGCAAGTCAAAAGGTAACATGTCTAGTATCAGCAGAGGATGATAAATGGATCTGGCACAGGAAGCTAGGGCATGCATCCCTAAAGACCATTGCTAAAATAATCAAACATGAGTTAGTACGTGGTCTGCCAAATCTGTCTTTCAAATCTGATGATACATGCTCAACATGTCTCCAAGGAAAGCAAGTAAAAAGTTCTTTCCATGCAAAGAACGTTGTTAGTACAAAGAGACCTCTGGAGATGTTGCACATGGACTTGTTTGGACCCACTAGAACGTCTAGTTGTTCTGGGAAAAGATTTTGTCTTGTCATTGTCGATGACTACACCAGATTCACATGGGTGCAATTCCTTGGAACAAAAGATGAAGCCTTCAGGTCCTTTCTAATCATCGCAAAAAGAATTCAGAATGAAAAAGGATACTGCATCACCAACATCCGTAGTGACAGAGGAGGAGAATTCATAAATGAAGAATTCAATCATTACTGCGAAGAAAATGGCATACTTCATCAAGTGTCCGCTCCGAGAACTCCTCAGCAGAATGGAGTAGCAGAAAGGAAAAACAGGTCACTTTAAGAAATGGCAAGAACTATGCTTAATGAAACCTCTCTGCCCAAGTATTTCTGGGCTGAAGCCATACATACAACATGTTATATTCAGAATAGAATATTCATGCGTCCAATTCTAAAGAAAACTGCCTATGAGCTATGGAAGGGAAGGAAGCCAAACATCTCATATTTTCATCCTTTTGGAAGCTCATGCTTTCTACTCAACACAAAGGATGATCTCGGAAAATTTGATGCAAAATCAGATAAGGGAATATTTCTGGGATATTCACCTAATTCTAAGGCGTTTCGGGTATACAACTCCAGAACCATGGCAGTTAAAGAATCCATCAATGTTATGTTTGAAGGTAAGCGCGTGGATGTAAATCCGATATCTACAGAAGATGATGACATGGAAATATATGAAGCTCCTTCATCAAATCCAGTTCAGCCATCATCGTCCAGCAAAGAGTCGGATTCAAACATTCCTCAACCAGACGAAGTTGATGAAACTATGTCTGACAACCTCTCATCAAGTCATGACTTCCAGTGGCATATCACTACCTCGAGATTGGAGATTCAAACCAGATCATCCTCCAACACAAATCATTGGAGATGTCCACGAAAAGGTAAGAACTCGATCCACTTTTAATGATTTTGCTAACTGTGCGTTTCTTTCTGAGATAGAGCCAAAGAACATAGGAGAAGCACTTCAGGATGAAGGATGGATCCTTGCCATGCAAGAAGAACTGAATCAGTTTGAACGAAGTAAAGTCTGGGATTTGGTGCCAAAACCAGAAGACAAATCGATCATAGGCACTCGATGGGTCTTCAGCAAAAATATGGATGAAAATGGAAAGGTCACAGGAAACAAAGCTCATCTGGTGGCTCAAGGGTATAATCAACAAGAAGGAATTGATTATACAGAGACGTTTGCACCGGTGGCAAGAATTGAAGCCATACGTATTCTTCTCGCATTTGCATGTCAACACTCCATAAAGCTGTTTCAAATGGATGTAAAAAGCGCTTTCCTGAATGGATACATTGAGGAAGAAGTCTACGTAAAGCAACCTCCAGGATTTGAAGATCAGGATCTGCCAGATCATGTCTTCAAGCTGAGAAAAGCTCTATATGGATTAAAGCAAGCACCACGTGCATGGTACGATCGCTTGAGCTCATTTCTAATGAAGAATGGATTTTCTCGAGGAAGCATCGACAATACTCTCTTTAGAAGAAAGAGATCCAATGACTTTATTCTAGTACAGCTATATGTCGATGATATAATATTCGGGGCCACAAATGAAGCTCTTTGTCAAGAATTCTCCAAGCTAATGCAAAGTGAATTTGAGGTGAGTATGATGGGAGAATTAAAGTTCTTCCTAGGATTACAAATCAGGCAGGAGGGAACTCGAACATACATCCATCAGACCAAATATGTCAATGATCTGCTAAAGAAGTACTGCATGGAGAAAGAAAAAGCCATGGGAACTCCAATGCATCCTGGAACTGTACTTGATAAAGGTGATGACTCAACTCCCGTTGACTCAACCAAATACAGAGGAATGATAGGATCATTATTATATCTCACATCAAGCAGACCAGACATCATGTACAGCGTCTGTGTATGTGCAAGATTCCAGGTATGTCCTCAAGAATCTCATCTTAGTGCCGTAAAACGAATTTTTAGATATCTTATTGGCACAACTAATCTTGGTCTAGTCTACGAGAAAGGTGATGATTTCAGGCTAAGAGGATTCTGTGATGCTGACTATGCCGGAGATAGAATAGAAAGAAAAAGCACAAGTGGAGGATGTCACTTCTTAGGGCATTGTCTAATCTCTTGGGCAAGCAAAAGACAGAGCACAATCTCCCTTTCAACGGCTGAAGCTGAATACGTCGCTGCAGGTTCATGCTGCACCCAACTTCTTTGGGTGAAGCATCAATTAGAAGATTATAATATTTTTTAGCATAACAATCCATTATTGTGTGATAATACAAGTGCAATTAATATAACAAAGAATCCTGTGTTACATTCACGAACCAAACATATTGAAATCAAACATCATTTTATTCGTGATCATGTAGCAAAAGGAAATATTGACATCTCATACATACCATCTGATGATCAACTGGCAGACATTTTCACCAAACCCCTAATTGAAAACAAGTTTGCATGCCTTAGAGAAAGAATAGGAATGTTTCCTGCATTATAAACATCTCCTTATCATACTCGTCTGGTTATTTTCATAATATCTACTTTGTGATATACATTTAATGCTAAAACAGTTGTGTCTTTTCATATGCCTCACTTGCTCTACACGCACACACAAAGGTTGGCATTTATTCTCTCTCTTCATTTAATGCAAGTTAATGAACTGTATTACTCATCATGAGAATGATAAAATCGAGACACTATGTCCACTATTCCACATAAAACTGACGGTTCGTGAAAATATATCCCCTTACAACTGCCTCAATACATCCATTCAACCTACTCTGTGCATGTGTAGTTGTCGTTCTGTCTTCCCTCTCTACAGTCCTCATGGCTCCCAACAAACGAAGAAACGGAAAAGCTCAACGAGCTCTAAGCATGGAAGAAACTCAAATATACCAGAATCAGATCAATCTTATGACTCGAAATCGAGAGCTTCAAAGTTATGAAATTGGTCCTGTGAAGGTTGAACACCTAGGGGACAGAGAACTTGTCACCCCTCGGTATTTTGATTTGGAGCTATTTGCACATGCAACGGTGGCCGGACTTGATCTCTTGCTCTCTCAAGCTTGGGGGAACATGTTCAGTGTCTCCACATCTTCAGTCCTCAAGCCTCTCGTTCAAGAGTTCTACGACTGTGCTGTCGAGATGAACCCTAACCACATCCGAACTCGGTGTTTAGGTCAAGTAGTTGATATACTCACAACTGACATATCTCGACTTCTCAACCTTCCTCTCCATGGAACGTGCTACTCCTCATCTTGGGAAAGCTCTGAGAGCTCTCCTTTCACTATCTGGAAGGAGATTCCAAAAAATTCCACCTCTAGGCGAGTGACAAACCTAGCTGAAGAATGCATTCTTCCCCATGCTGTTCTTAGCAAGGTCATTCTGCCAAAAGAAGGTTCTCGAGACTTAGTAAATAAGTTCTCCCAATGGGCCTTGTTCCAACTTCAACATCGCAAGAATGTCAACTGGCCTAATCTTGTGTTTCAATACATACTCCATACTCTGGAAAAACCTAACTCCAACCTTCCCTATGGAGCCCTTATCTCTGCTCTCATGCGTCACAAGCAGTTAATCAACCCTTCTACTGAGTTAATGCACTATACTTCATCTAATTATATCTTTGCTACTCCGATTAAGTTCAGTGATGTTCGTCGAATGAATCTGTCTGTTGACATATCTGAAGTACCCACTGAACTCCTCAGTGAATGGACTAGGAGGGTTCAAAAACGAAAGCTCTCTTCATCAACTCCGTCTGCTGCCAGTCTCAAACGACATTGTTCAGACGATCCTTCCTCACAGTATTCGAGTGCTCCAACAATCCTACATGCATCAACGTCATCTAAGCCACTCCCAGAAACTGTGCACTCCACTGCTGACCTCATCTCAATCTCCCATGCTCACTATTTGAAGTTCTTGCCTCAAATGTTTTACACTTATATATCTGATGTTCTTGATGTTGAGGATGATGGTAATTGTGGTTTTCGTTGTCTCGCTCAATGGATGGGCTACTCCCAGAGTTACTGGCCAGAAGTTCGCGGATTGCTCATTCAAGAACTTCTATCTCATCGTGTGCTTCATTCCCAAACGCTCTCCTCTGATAAAGATGTTGATCGACTGTGTGAGGCTCTCACATTCTGTGGAAATGAACCTGCACCCATATCCAAGTGGTTTACAGTTCCTGACATGGGTTTGCTTGTTGCCACTGCCTTTCACATGGTTCTAGTAACCTTATCTCCTACTCAATGTTGCACATACCTACCACTTCTTGGCCCCGTTAATGATCCACCCACCATTGCTGTATTGGGTAACATTGGCAACCGTCACTGGGTTCGAGTCAAGCTCTCAAATAACTCACCACTGCCAACTATTTCACCTCAATGGAAGCATCATTGCTCTCCTGATGCCCTCGGATGGGAACTGCTTCTTCAGTCCAAGATTCTTCACTTCCAAAATCTTCTCCAACTTAAAGCTGAGGAATTTCTTGACTCTTTATTTGATGTCCCCAACTTTGACAATCCTATCCACATTGATGACGACTCTGAACCTGATCCTCACACTGACATCTCTTGCTTAATTCTTGATTTCAGTCGTCTCAATTTAACTAATGTTGAAAGCGATCTTCGTCTTCCTCTTGGTCAAATTCAATCGACGCTTTCACTGTTACCCCAGGTAGATGCCCACTTTAATGCAACTATTAATACCTCTTACCTGTCTTCACCGGAATGTCTCCTTAAAAGTATGGATCTGGATCTCAAGCTTGCACCTCCGGGTTTCTTCCCTACTGATTCAGGCATGTCTTTTCATCCGATCTACCCCATGCCCGGTAACCTTTCTAGACCCAGTTCTGCTTTGGGCAAGCGCAAGCGTTCACCTAATGCACCTAATGCTCACCTCCTATCCGATCTCTGTGTTCAAGCATTTGGGTTTCCATTTTGCTTTAAGGCTGGTTTGTGGCTTCCTCGTGGATGTCCCCATTCTCTCTTTACCCACTCCATGCCATCTGAACGTCAATTCTTCCATTATAACTGGGAAATTCAGGTTCGCAAGGATGTTCACACTGCCTCAATTCCTCTTCATCTGGCTGGCTGTGTTGAAACCCTGGCTGTGTTGAAATGCATGCCTATATGGCCTTACTTTTAGGATTGTCTAAACCATCCTCGTGAATCTATGTTTCTCTTATTATCTTTTATTCCTTCTCTTACCTATCGCTATGTTACAATTTTTTTTCTTTTTGATAATGTCAAAGGGGGAGAAAATATATAACAAATGAAAAAGTGCACAAGCTTAGGGGGAGCTAATTTCGCTAATGAAATGAATGAATAAATAAAAGAAAGGCACATACTAAGGGGGAGAAATCATACAGATTCTACTTGCATTTTTTTTAGAAATTGTCATTATCAAAAAGGGGGAGATTGTTAGAGAAAAATACCCAAATGAATTAACCTATTTTGATAAATAACAATTTCGTTAAGAGTCACTAATTTTCTATGAAGAATTTTATATTCAGGGACTCTTATAAACGGAAGGGACGCTGCAATCATTATCAAAAAGCAAAGGAAAAGTCCGTCCGGCTATGAGAACTGAAGCCTCTCTCTCAAAGTAAACTTCGTCCGCCTAAAGGGTCTGTCCGGATCACTCCAAGTCAAACAGAGAGGTTGACTAAGAAGTAATAATTAAAGACTGACACGAAAAGAATCTGCTCAGCAGAGATCGTTTGTCTAAACCAAGATAAGCTGTCAAGCACCTCCTGTGGATCAGAGCATTAAATACGAAAGAGACAGAATTAAGCGCCATATATCTTGAAGATTCAAATTCTCCGACATTCCTTAGTTCAAGTTGCTTTTTACTGAATTTACGATGAAATCCTCTGATCATCGTATCTCCTCAATGGTAGAATTCAAATCCTCTGGTCAGAAGCATTAATTTCCTTATCAGCTGGAATTCACTCACATTAATTGCTGTCTCTGGAAACCAGAAGAAAAAGCATTGCCAGACGAACTCACTCTCTACCAGTTGAAGGAATGCTCATCACTATGGCAAATTTTCTTTAGCAACAAGTTGCAGAAGTATCCGTTACTCACAATCTAGCAAATTTCCAACGGAACTATTTTTGAAGATCTTCATCAGTCCATCCGGTTCTCATCCTACTGAAGATATAAATAGTGACCTCTGCATCACTTTTAACTTGGTGACTTACACAATATCTAAGCATTCAAATTCTTCAAGTCAATTCACAACTTAGACGAGATTTTGCCAAGAACACTCAGTAACATTAGAATTTCTATCCTTCTGAGTTTAGTCGCCAATCAGTGTGAAATCTCCATAGAGTGAAAACTCTCATTCTTCTCACACTATCCCTTCAGAGAACCAAATTTAACAATCATCTCTGAACCTAGAACCTCATATTTTCTACCCACTATTTGTGCAGAGAACCTTGTAGAAAACCAACCTTCTTGTAAAAGAATTGGGAGAAGTCCTGTCGAATACTTGAGAGATAAAGGAGAAGTCCTGAGAAAACTTGTAAAGGAGTAGTCCTTAGAATACTGGGAGAAGTCCCTGAGAACACTTGTACTATTCAGTCGAAATAGTGGAAAATCTTGGTATAGCCAAGGACTGGACGTAGCCCTATTGATTTTGAGGGTGAACCAGGATAAATATCTTGTGTGCTTTATTATTTATGCTCTAAGTATATTTCCGTTGTACGTTAGATAAACGCTTTCAAACTTATCTATAGTATTTTTATTGAAAAATTTCAAAAGTCACACACACAATTCAAACCCTCCCTTTTCTTGTGTGATTTTATTATCATCAAAAATTAATTCAGATTACATTTTAATTTTAACAGATTTTGTTCGATTTTAAAAATCCCCTAGGATTTGTTTTTAAATAAAGATTTGATAGAATTTTAAAACAGAATCATTAAGATAGAAATCAGAAATCCAAGTCCTCCTATGTTGCTCCTAGGGCTAAATTTCGTGCACCTCTATAAGAGTTGAGGTTGCTTCCTTTTGTTTCCCACTCAAGCCTCAAACCTAGTCTCTAAGTGTGCTGAAAATCCTAGTTTTGCCTTGCCACTGCTGCCGCCTATTCTTCTTCTCCTTAAGGAAAAGCTCTTGACTTCCATTCCTCTCCAATTTTGCTACTTGTTGTTACCTTGGTAGGTTTTCGTTCTCTTTCGTTTCTGTTTTCTTCCAACGATTAGTTTCATAGTGGCATCGGTTTTAATTCTGTCTCTTTCTTTCTTCCTTTCATTCTCCTTCAAGGGTTTTGATCATAGACTCTTGGTGTTTCTCCGACACGTGGACGCCTACCATTGGAATTCTGGATAAGCACAACCTGGTCCTTAATCTCTCTTGATGGGGAAACTTGTTTCCCTTCGTTAAAAACCTCTTCCAAACCCTTATTATGTGCAAAAATATGTGTTTTCGACCCCTGTAGCAGAGGGGCCACTCATGTGCGTGGCCACTATGCGCACACACGTAGGGCCTCTGCCTGATTCTGGATTAGCCATGCATGTGCGTGGCTATACCCACGTCTGCTGCTGTTTCTACTGTGTTTTTCGAAACCCTAGTTTTGGCCGTTATGATTCCGGTTCCTTTTGAGATTGTTTTCACCTTTAGGATAGTTGATTATTTATTTATGGAAATATTATTATGTTAAATAAATATTGAGTGTTAAAATTCTTTTGAAAATTTGAGTTGCTTTGAGAGGTTTATATATTTTCCGCAAAATTACTATGTGACCCCTGACCTTGAAATTGGGGCGTTACAGCTTGCGCAAATCAAAGCTACCATCATTATTAAGTTTAATTGTAGAACCAGTTGGGCAAGATCTGAGGAGCTTGCTGACATGGGAAGAAACCGAGTGGGAAGGAGGGCTTAAGAACTCATCACACTCTAAAGTCGCAATCTGCTGCAGGACAAACCCCACAATCCACGGATAAACCTAAAAAATGGCATTGCTGCTATACAAATAACTTTATATTTACTCACCTTAGGAATTTTGTCCAAGAGAAGAAGAAATATTTTTCTTGTCAAATGTTGCTCCAAAACCCTCTTTCAGAACTTACTTTCCTCCTAGGTAAGTCTTTCTTTTAATGAATTTCTATCTCTTTTATTCCATCTCTTCTTTCTTCCTTTTGTCTTCCCATCTTCCTTTTTTTAATATAAGAATCTATGGATTGGCAGATGAAATTGGCTTAGATACTTACGATCTCTGAGACAACATTTATGATGTCTATAGACGTTCGAAAGGGGTCTTTACAACTTCGAATCCAATCGGGCTGATGATAGGTGTGAGTTTTCTATCCCAAACTCTAATTATATAACCTTCTCATTTTCTTTTAGATTTTTTACGCAAAGGCAATTAAACCACCCAACTTATATTTTTTTCTTGAACTATTGTTCTTAATTATTTGTTAAAGAGATAAATTGCATCACTTCATAAAATATTTTTATTTTTTCTTTAACAACTAAAAATCATAAGTTCTTAAAAAAACATAACAACGATAGAGTAAATTTATTCAACCAACACTTTTGAAAGCAAACATACTTAAAAATAACATCAAATAATGTAGACCAAACGATGATTATTCATTACTTTGTCTACACAAACAAAAAGAACAAACTAACAAAACATAGAGTAATTAAAGGGGATATCCCTAGAACTCATCCAAAGAGACATCCATTTTTATGGCCTTTGACATCTCCAAATTTCATCATTGTCTCAACCATTGATATGGTGAAGAAAAGATGTAAAATCTTGGCCATGATTCACCTGTGCCTCTACTTGCCTGACTTCATCATCTGCAACTTGAGCTTGGCTCTCAGCTGTTGAAGCCATGTTGTCCAGTTCCATGGTCCTCTGATTGACATGCTTCTGCGTCTCGTAAATTATCCAAGCCATATCATTCAACTCATCATTATTCATATTGCCAATGATATTCTCATTGGCCATTAATTCAAATATGCGCAAGGACAACTCCATCTCCCTGATCTTCTTCTTCAATTTTGTTAATTTTTCTTTGGCCTTTAGAATCATTTCCTCCAAAAATCCCTCCTGGTTCACCATATTCTTACCCTGCTCAGCTTGTGATAAATTCGTGAACTTCATGATCCTCCTTTGGAACTCCGATGAGGATGTCGGCCACACCACTGGACCGGGCTCAAACTCGCTGTAAAGCACAGCAAGTGCATCAATCCCACAAAGGATGGTGAGTTCATCAAGCTTCTTCATTAGGCCATTCTTCCTTCTCATGTACGTTTCCTTCCTTTTGGATGCATTGACGATGAATTCAGGACTCCTCTTTTTTTGCATGGTGGTGAATAGGGAAAAAGGAGGAACACAAGGGAAATTGGGGAAAATATTTTTGTGGTTTGCTTATAGCTACAAACGATATATTTATATAGCCTAATGTGATAAAAAAGAGTATTTGATACACTCACCAATACATCCACCCCGTATTTTTTTTATAGATTTAATAATCTAGCTCCAATAGTAATTAATGTGAAATGAATATTATCTTGAGGAGTATGATAGCACTAATACCATATCCTAACTGATTACCAATTGGGTAAAAATAATATTAAGTGTTCGGAGATTAAAATTATTTAAAATAAAGTCAGAGTAATTATTTTTAAAAATAAAAGAAACCCTAATAAACATTTTATTTATGACTATATTTAATAATTATTAATGAATTTAATTTTTTAAATAAAATTAATGATATTAAATATTATTAAACTCTTAAATATTAAATAACAAATTACTTCAACATTAATTACTAAACATGAATTGGAGAAAAATATACTAGAATATAATTAAATAATACTATACATTGTTGGAAAATAATTCTAAGACATAAATATATATAAAATAATATAAATTATTAATATAATACAACAGTAACAATAAGTGATCATTTTTTAGATTATAGCATCTATTTCAATTTTATAAAATATCTTGCATAATATTTGACTTATATCCCCCAACTTATTAACTTTTTGAATTTTTAAATATTTAAGTTAATCCTTAAAATATTTAAATAATATATAAGTTATTTTGAAAATCATTATTGTTAGTGTTAGTTAACTATTATTTGAATGAAAATACTATTGTAGTTAATGATATTAATATTTTTATTTTAAGAATATAAATCTATCTACACATCAGATACAATACCCGTGTGTTTCAAAGGTTTATTTAATATTTTTATTCATAATATGTTATAAGAACGTTTTTAGAAAATTAGAAATATTTATTATAATATAAACATATGAAAGAAATTATAAAAAAATAATTATTTATTAGACATAATGAAAATATTAAACTTAATTATAATATAAAATTATTTAAATAATATATTCTATATGATTTTTTATGTGTTAACAAAATTTCAATAAATCTATAATTTTATTTTTTTCTAAATACATGAAACTAAAAACAAAAAATAACACCTAAACAAGACCTGCACAACAACGCCAGTCCAAAGCGAGACATTGACTCAACTCTGCTGGGAGCAAAGACCAATATCAAAGATCCAACTGAAAACGAAGACCCAAAGAAGCGAGCTTGTTAGCACATATTTTATTTTTTAAAATGAAAGTCAACTTGCATATATGAAACATAACAAGCTTGAGAACTTCCCTCTCAAGTGGAATAACCAAGAACATAGCTAGGAGGCAAAATCACACAATGGGTTGTTTATATTCACCTCATGCAGAACATGTTGGAAACTAACACGCCACAATCGAGTAGAGATATCAACAATATTCTATACCAACAATGCTCCAAAGTGTGACGTCGAAGGAAGAGACTCCAAATTCATAATAGCATCAAGTGAGCCATGATAGCGAATTTGCAAGTGTACAATTTACTATCGCGTAATAAAAATGTTCGAACCCAAAGGATAGGTGTTCTTGTTAATATTAAGTTTAGTACTTAAACAGAAAAATAAAAAGATGTATTTGTTGGAAGTTTGTTTAAGGTAGCACATGGAAATAGCAATAAAATAGAAAAGAATAAGATGATAGAAACTAAGCTTCTTGGGTTGGTTTACATAGTCTATATAATATGCTAGCAAGTTCTTACTTAATTTCTGAATTATAAATCTAATTTCATGATGCTATAGCCTAATTATCTACAAGTTAATTCCTTACACATTGTAGAACTTTCTTTCTAATTACTAAATTCAATTCCTTGCAACTTAGTTAACTAGAGAAGAAGATGAAGAAGAAATTCAGGCCAACATAAAGTTATGTCCTTCCTAATTCCTTAGTGAAGTATACTTATAACCTTTTTTAGATCCTAGATCCCTTACTACTTACCAATTTCCATTCGAATAAGTAATAAGCAAGAAATCTTTTGCGCATAAGAAGAATGAAGAGCAAGGAAATAAAACATGAAATAGAAATAATATTCAGAAAGGTAAAAACAAACTAAAACATAAATATAAACTACTACAATCCAAGAAACTTAAAGAAGAATTAGCCAAGCATGGCTAAAAGAATCATTGAATTACCCTGGATAGGAGCTCAAGTTTGGCTTCCCACAATTCCTAGGAACAATGATCTTTGAGGGAGAAAGAGAGAATACTTGTTGTATTCTATGAAGGTGTGTCTTACAAGTGAAGAAAAGGGTCCTATTTATAGTAAAATTCCAGCCTCCAGCGCTTGAACGCTGGCATTCCCAACGCATGGGCGCTAGGATGCATTAAAAATCCACTTTCTGTCCGAGGCCCAGCGCTTGAGCGCTGGCTTTCCAACGCTTGGGCGCTGGGTCAACATCTGACTCATCATCCAGTCAGAACCCCAGCGCTGGAGCGCTGGGATCCCAACGCTTGAGCGTTGGGACGCTGCTTCTTCATCTTCAAGCTTTTCCTTCCTTCTTCATTCATGGTAGTGGGTTTTGATGGCCATAAAATGCCACTACTCAGCCTTGTTTAATTCTGAAACCCTTCCTCCACTAACATCAATTCTTTCAACAATATTTTCCATGTGCTAAATTAGAGAGTGATTCTTCATATTCTTCTTTTTCACTTTGGTCCTCTCTTGGTTAGCACTTCAATTCAAGCCCTCATATTCTCCCAATCTTCACTTTAAGTCCTCCACTCTTGAACTTTTACAATTTGGTCCCTGACTTCCTGAAACTTTACATATTGGTCCCTGGACAAAAATGATAACTAAACCAGCTTTTTCTAAAAATACAAAATAACTAGAAAAAATTCCTAAAAATATAAAATAAAGCTAGAAAATCTAATAAAATCTAATCTAAATGCAAAATGAAAAATAAATAGAAAATCTATATAAAAAGACTAAAAAACCTATATGTGACTCAAAAATAATAAAATAAAAAGACTAAAAATAGCCTAAAAACATCATATAAAATCCACTCATCAAGCCACCCTCACAAATGACATGCCGAAAACCGAACTCCCAAGCTAAGAGAATGTCATGCTTAATAGCCAACAACTTAGCTGAGAGCGCACAAGACCCACTGGAGGGGCCCGAGAAACAACCTAACCAAGAAGCAGATGCATTACCAACAAGACCACAAAACCCGATCAACTGCTTTTGTAAGACCCTCGATTTTTGATGTTTTTGTTTTGGTTCCTGAACTATTTCATATTTATGAAATGGTCCCTGGAAAATTTTATAGTTTTGAGTTTGGTCCCTGTTGACCTTTTAGGATTTTGTTTGACTTATTTTGGTTATGGTTTCGTATTGGAGTGAAGAGGTATGAGAATATCTCTGAGTTTTTGAATGATATATGTTGAAGATTTGATTTCTTAAATGTGGTGAATTAATTTTTAATTAAAGCATATTTCATTTTTCTTTTTGTTATTATTTGAATTTGAAGATAGGAGATTACCTCTCAAATTTGAAGGTTATTTTTTTAAGATTTTGTTTGACATGTATGATATTAAGTGATAGTTAATTCAGATTACAATTTTATTTAGAGCAGATTTTGTTTTGATTTAAAACCAGTATCTTCAGGATTCGTTTTAATTAAAGATTTGATGAGGCTTAAATCTGAATTAAGAAGATAATTTTGGATTAATATATTCTGAATATTTGTTGGAGATATTGTTTATTAGTGAAAATTAATTCAGATTACATTTTAATTTTAACAGATTTTGTTCGGTTTTAAAAATCCGCTAGGATTTGCTTTTAAATAAAGATTTGATAGAATTTTAAAACAGAATCATTAAGATAGAAATCAGAAATCCAAGTCCTCCTATGTTGCTCCTAGGGCTAAATTTCGTGCACCTCTATAAGAGTTGAGGTTGCTTCCTTTTGTTTCCCACTCAAGCCTCAAACCTAGTCTCTAGGTGTGCTGAAAATCCTAGTTTTGCCTTGCTGCTGCTGCCGCCTATTCTTCTTCTCCTTAAGGCAAAGCTCTTGATTTCCATTCCTCTCCAATTTTGCTACTTGTTGTTGCCTTGGTAGGTTTTCGTTCTCTTTCGTTTCTGTTTTCTTCCGACGATTAGTTTCATAGTGGCATCGGTTTTAATTCCGTCTCTTTCTTTCTTCCTTTCATTCTCCTTCAAGGGTTTTGATCATAGACTCTTGGTGTTTCTCCGACACGTGGACGACTACCATTGGAATTCTGGATAAGCACAACCTGGTCCTTATTCTCTCTTGATGGGGAAACTTGTTTATGTAAGCCCTTCGTTAAAAACCTCTTCCAAACCCTTATTATGTGCCAAAACATGTGTTTTCGACCCCTGTAGCAGAGGGGCCGCTCATGTGCGTGGCCACCATGCACACACACGTAGGGCCTCTGCCTGATTCTGGATTAGCCATGCATGTGCGTGGCTATACCCACGTCTGCTGCTGTTTCTACTGTGTTTTTCCGAAACCCTAGTTTTGGCCGTTTTGATTCCGGTACCTTTTGAGATTGTTTTCACCTTTAGGATAGTTGATTGAATGTTGTTTATATGCTATTATAGGGTGGGAGATCAAGTGTATGCAACTTAATCGACGGCAAGGGTAACTTACATCCTGGAGAGTCTCGAATCATGCATGCTTGATGTTTATTTTGATTGAGATGAACATGCTTTGATTGTGATTGAGTTCTCTGGAATTCTGAATATATCTCTTGCTGTGGATCATTTGGATTATACAATTGTGGTTAAGGTATTTCTTTTGAATGATATTATAACATGATGCTGTGTATTGGGAATTTGGGGAACTGTTAACATGTGTTTATACTGTGAACTGTTGGTTCATGAGGTTGATCATTATTGGCATAGCATATGCATCCTTGATGGTTGTTGTTCCATGTGGTCTACCTAAGGGTGATTGTTTGGGGTGTCCTTCTCAGGTGATCCTCCTGTCCTCGTTTGGGACAAATTCGCCCCTGTTTGGGTCGATATATTGATTGTGGCCATATAAAAGCATGTAGTTGCATTTGAGAATTAACAAGCACTGCTTGTGGAAATTAGCTTGAGTCATATGAGATTTATAAATGCTTTTGTTGTCTGTTTACTACTGCTACTGCTATTAATGTTGTTACTGTTAATAATTTTAAACATGTTGTTCGTTGTTGCTCTTATTGTTTGTTTTAGGAGTTAACCCTTTCTGCTAGTCTTGTTTGTTGTTTGGGCGCTTAACGCCATAGATTTACAACGCGAGGAATTAAAACGAAGAATAGGTCGGGAGCAGTTAAAGAAGATGGTAGAGAAGATTCGAAGATCTTGAAGAAGTTTATTTCCGCTATTTATTTTTATTAATAACTTAGCACATTGTGGTGCGAAATGATAATTATTTTCTGTTGCCCGTTGATTATTTATTTATGGAAATATTATTATGTTAAATAAATATTGAGTGTTAAAATTCTTTTGAAAATTTGAGTTGTTTTGAGAGGTTTATATATTTTCCGCAAAATTACTATGTGACCCCTGACCTTGAAATTGGGGCGTTACAGCTTGCGCAAATCAAAGCTACCATCATTATTAAGTTTAATTGTAGAACCAGTTGGGCAAGATCAGAGGAGCTTGCGGACATGGGAAGAAACCGAGTGGGAAGGAGGGCTTAAGAACTTATCACACTCTAAAGTCGCAATCTGCTGCAGGACAAACCCCACAATCCACGGATAAACCTAAAAAATGGCATTGCTGCTATACAAATAACTTTATATTTACTCGCCTCAGGAATTTTGTCCAAGAGAAGAAGAAATATTTTTCTTGTCAAATGTTGCTCCAAAACCCTCTTTCAGAACTTACTTTCCTCCTGGGTAAGTCTTTCTTTTAATGAATTTCTATCTCTTTTATTCCATCTCTTCTTTCTTCCTTTTGTCTTCCCATCTTCCTTTTTTTAATATAAGAATCTATGGATTGGCAGATGAAATTGGCTTAGATACTTACGATCTCTGAGACAACATTTATGATGTCTATAGACGTTCGAAAGGGGTCTTTACAACTTCGAATCCAATCGGGCTGATGATAGGTGTGAGTTTTCTATCCAAAACTCTAATTATATAACCTTCTCATTTTCTTTTAGATTTTTTACGCAAAGGCAATTAAACCACCCAACTTATATTTTTTTCTTGAACTATTGTTCTTAATTATTTGTTAAAGAGATAAATTGCATCACTTCATAAAATATTTTTATTTTTTCTTGAACAACTAAAAATCATAAGTTCTTAAAAAAACATAACAACGATAGAGTAAATTTATTCAACCAACACTTTTGAAAGCAAACATACTTAAAAATAACATCAAATAATGTAGACCAAACGATGATTATTCATTACTTTGTCTACACAAACAAAAAGAACAAACTAACAAAACATAGAGTAATTAAAGGGGATATCCCTAGAACTCATCCAAAGAGACATCCATTTTTATGGCCTTTGACATCTCCAAATTTCATCATTGTCTCAACCATTGATATGGTTAAGAAAAGATGTAAAATCTTGGCCATGATTCACCTGTGCCTCTACTTGCCTGACTTCACCATCTGCAACTTGAGCTTGGCTCTCAGCTGTTGAAGCCATGTTGTCCAGTTCCATGGTCCTCTGATTGACATGCTTCTGCGTCTCATAAATTATCCATGCCATATCATTCAACTCATCATTATTCATATTGCCAATGATATTCTCATTGGCCATTAATTCAAATATGCGCAAGGACAACTCCATCTCCCTGATCTTCTTCTTCAATTTTGTTAATTTTTCTTTGGCCTTTAGAATCATTTCCTCCAAAAATCCCTCCTGGTTCACCATATTCTTACCTTGCTCAGCTTGTGATAAATTCGTGAACTTCATGATCCTCCTTTGGAACTCCGATGAGGATGTCGGCCACACCACTGGACCGGGCTCAAACTCGCTGTAAAGCACAGCAAGTGCATCAATCCCACAAAGGATGGTGAGTTCATCAAGCTTCTTCATTAGGCCATTCTTCCTTCTCATGTACGTTTCCTTCCTTTTGGATGCATTGACGATGAATTCAGGACTCCTCTTTTTTTGCATGGTGGTGAATAGGGAAAAAGGAGGAACACAAGGGAAATTGGGGAAAATATTTTTGTGGTTTGCTTATAGCTACAAACGATATATTTATATAGCCTAATGTGATAAAAAAGAGTATTTGATACACTCACCAATACATCCACCCCGTATTTTTTTTATAGATTTAATAATCTAGCTCCAATAGTAATTAATGTGAAATGAATATTATCTTGAGGAGTATGATAGCACTAATACCATATCCTAACTGATTACCAATTGGGTAAAAATAATATTAAGTGTTCGGAGATTAAAATTATTTAAAATAAAGTCAGAGTAATTATTTTTAAAAATAAAAGAAACCCTAATAAACATTTTATTTTTTACTATATTTAATAATTATTAATTGATTTAATTTTTTAAATACAATTAATGATATTAAATAGTATTAAACTCTTAAATATTAAATAACAAATTACTTCAACATTAATTACTAAACATGAATTGGAGAAAAATATACTAGAATATAATTCAATAATACTATACATGGTTGGAAATTAATTCTAAGACATAAATTTATATAAAATAATATAAATTATTAATATAATACAACAGTAACAATAAGTGATCATTTTTTAGATTATAGTATCTATTTCAATTTTATAATATATTTTGCATAATATTTGACTTATATCCCCCAACTTATTAACTTTTTGAATTTTTAAATATTTAAGTAAATCCTTAAAATATTTAACTAATATATAAATTACTTTGAAAATCATTATTGTTAGTGTTAGTTAACTATTATTTGAATGAAAATACTATTGTAGTTAATGATATTTTACATTAATATTTTTATTTTAAGAATATAAATCTAGCTATACATCAGATACAATACCCGTGTGTTTCAAAGGTTTATTTTATATTTTTGTTCATAATATGTCATAAGAACGTTTTTAGAAAATTATAAATATTTATTATAATATAAACACATGAAAGAAATTATAAAAAAATTAATTATTTATTAGTCATAATGAAAATATTAAACTTAATTATAATATAAAATTAATTAAATAATATATTCTACATGATTTTTTATGTGTTGACAACAAAATTTTATTTTTTTCTAAATACATGAAACTAAAAACTAAAAATAACACCTAAACAAGACCAGCACAACAACGCCAGTCCAAAGCGAGACGCTGACTCAACTCTGCTGGGGGCAAAGATCAATATCAAAGATCAAACTGAAAACGAAGACCCAAAGAAGCGAGCCTGTTAGCACATATTTTATTTTTTAAAATGAAAGTCAACTTGCATATATGAAACATAACAAGCTTGAGAACTACCCTCTCAAGTGGAATAACCAAGAACATAGCTAGGAGCCAAAATCACACAATGGGTTGTTTATATTTACCTCACGCAGAACATGTTGGAAACTAACACGCCACAATCGAGTAGAGATATCAACAATATTCTCTACCAACAATGCTCCTAAGTGTGACGTCGAAGGAAGAGACTCCAAATTCATAATAGCATCAAGTAAGCTACCCTCACAAATGACATGCTGAAAACCCAACTCCCAAACTAAGAGAATGTCATGCTTAATAGCCAACAACTTAGCTGAGAGCGCACAAGACCCACTGGAGGGGCCCGAGAAACAACCTAACCAAGAAGCAGATGCATTACCAACAAGACCACAAAAACCGATCAACTGCTTTTGTAAGACCCTCGATTTTTGTTTTTTTTGTTTTGGTTCCTGAACTATTTCATATTTATGAAATGGTCCCTGGAAAATTTTATAGTTTTGAGTTTGGTCCCTGTTGACCTTTTAGGATTTTGTTTGACTTATTTTGGTTATGGTTTCGTATTGGAGTGAAGAGGTATGAGAATATCTCTGAGTTTTTGAATGATATATGTTGAAGATTTGATTTCTTAAATGTGGTGAATTAATTTTTAATTAAAGCATATTTCATTTTTCTTTTTGTTATTATTTGAATTTGAAGATAGGAGATTACCTCTCAAATTTGAAGGTTATTTTTTTAAGATTTTGTTTGAAATGTTTGATATTAAGTGATAGTTAATTCAGATTACAATTTTATTTAGAGCAGATTTTTTTTTTGATTTAAAAACAGTATCTTTAGGATTCGTTTTAATTAAAGATTTGATGAGGCTTAAATCTGAATTAAGAAGATAATTTTGGATTAATATATTCTGAATATTTGTTGGAGATATTGTTTATTAGTGAAAATTAATTCAGATTACATTTTAATTTTAACAAATTTTGTTCGGTTTTAAAAATCCCTTAGGATTTGTTTTTAAATAAATATTTGATAGAATTTTAAAACGGAATCATAAAGATAGAAATCAGAAATCCAAGTCCTCCTATGTTGCTCCTAGGGCTAAATTTCGTGCACCTCTATAAGAGTTGAGGTTGCTTCCTTTTGTTTCCCACTCAAGCCTCAAACCTAGTCTCTAAGTGTGCTGAAAATCCTAGTTTTGCCTTGCTGCTGCTGCCGCCTATTCACCGAAGGAATTTTTCAAAAAGACCTAGAACTCTAGTGTTGTTTTCCTTGAGGACCTGCTGAACCTTGGTGCCATTGTGGGTCGATTCTCTTCTTCTATTGTGTTCCTCACTCTTGATTCTCAATCCTCTCTCAAGTGTCCAGGTGATAGCCTAGTCGCTTGAGTCCATTTCATTCTGGAAGAGGCTAGGGTCGTTCTACAGACAATCTTGATCAACTCTCTCAAACAAGGTTGGAGGACAAGACCAAGAAAAGGAATAAAAGGTAAGGATAACTCTGGGTCTAGATAGAGTGAGTTGTGCTCTACATATGATTTTGCTATTGGAAATTACTTTGTTTATTATGATGGAATTGTTGGTATTGTGATGCTTGGAATTGAGAATTGTTTACATGATTATGTTGAAGATGATGAAGTTGATTATGTTATATTGACAATTGTTCATTCATGATGATGTTGAACATGTTGGCATGGCATATGCATTTTTTTGGGGCTGATGGCGATGAGATGGGTTTTAGTCCCATGTGATCGTGCCTGATGGCAATGATATGGGTTTTAGTCCCATGAGATCGTGGTTAAGGATGATGAGATAGGTTTTAGTCCCATGTGATCGTGCCTTAACTTGTAGTTGCATTTGAGGATTCATAAGCATGGTTTGTGTTGTTGTTCATGAGGAAATGAGCATATTGTTGAAGATGTTGTTGTATTTTGGAAATATTGTTGATGTCACTTATGTTATGTTCTCTTCAACATGTTTATTGGTATTTGTTTTTTGTTTAAGAGTTAACCCTTTCTGTTTGTGTTTGGGCGCTTAACGCCAGAAAATAGACAGGGTGTCGATCGTCGTCTCTTGAGGAGCTTTACGGAATCAGAGTGCGCATTGGAAGCGTGGAAGATTCAGAAGATGATGACGAAACTATGCTGTTTTAATTTATTTTTGGGCTCACTGTTGAGCATTTAAATTTGTAATAATATTTCCTCGTTTTCGCTTTCGCGTAGTAATTATTATTTATGGGGAAATTATTATTTATATTATTAATAATAACTTGAGTGACGAAATCTCTTTTAAGAAATTGAGTTTTTTTTTCTGAGAGGTTTTAATTTCCGCGTATTTACCATGTAACCCTCAACCCAAAATTGGGGTGTTACACAATACAACTGTCAAGCATGTAACCGATTACAGTACTTAGGTAATCGATTACGCTATGTGACCGTTGCTGTTTGAATTTCAAATTCAAACATGTAATCGATTACAAGAAAGCTGTAATCGATTACTTGCCTCTGTGTAATCGATTACACTCAAGTCCATTCTCTAGATAATGAAACTTTAGGTCCTAATTGAGTTTTTCTATCACTTTTAACTTATGAAAAAGATTATACTCAATTACTTTAATTTTCTTTGAGCCTTCATACTTAAAGAAACCTTAGAAGCATAACTTACCTAAAACATAAGACTTAGTCAAATCTAGAACCCTTGAATGTAGCTTGAGGTATGTTGCACTGGTTCTTCTAAGTCTTCTTTTCTTCTTTTTGTACACGAGTTTGTCGTCATCAAAACTTCAGCCAGGGTCAGGGGCAAGACCTTTTTCACAATCTCCCCCTTTTTGATGATGGTAAACACATGTCTTTGTCTTTGAAGATCATCATTATTGTGGTTATGTCGGAACTCCCCCTATCGGATGCAACTCCCCCTTTTTGTTCCACTTGTAGCATTCCCTGTAAAAGATCTTAAAAGCACAAGACCTTTCTACCCCTTTTGACGTCATCAAAAAGAAGAAAGGGCCTAATGTATTCCATACAGGCTAACAAGCAGTATAAACTTTTAAACTCTAGGGAGTGGGGGTAAACAAGTCATAATTTGAAAATCAAGCACCACAATTAATCAAACATATTTATGGATGTTCAGAGTACTTAAGCAAACAAACACACAAACATCAAACAATCCAAATAAGTGTTATGTCTAAACTATTACAAACCACAAATTTAACATTGTCGTAAAAAAACTTATAAAAGGTTAAATGTCAGCAGACGAGTCATCAGAGTCACCGGGTTCTATCAGACAAATGTCATTGCCATTGTCATGGAGTATCCAGGAAAGTGTGTCAATACCAAAATCATGGAATAATCCAAGGCGGGAGAGAATGGCAGTGGTGACACATTGGAAGTTAGCAACCCGCAAGTCATACACCCGTGCAATTGGAACTCCGCAGTGGACAAGAATGCGAGTGGTGGAAGAGGCATAGGGAAAAGAGTCGGCATGATATCTACATTGTATCAGGTGTTTCATGATTAGAAAAGCCCAATTGATCTTCCTGCAATGAATGATACCGTGTAGAATTTGCAGTTCTAACTCACTAATGTGAGCAAGATGATCATCTTGAGGCAAGATGATCTGATTTAGGAAATAGTGAAGCAGACGATTGGTAGTGGTAAAAACATCCACATGATAAGGACAAGAGGTTGTGTGTGGGGGATGGATTTTCTGAAGTTCAGATGTCCTAAAACGACAGAGAGATTGATAGAACATATCCTGATTATAATCTGCCCAAGGACATGGCATATTTGTGCCTAACTTGGCACCATGAGAGGAAATGCCCAGACACGATCCTAAGGTTGTCAGGGAGAGTTGAATAGGAATTCCTTTGACAGAACTTATGAAGGCGTCTCCCTGAATTTCCAGATTACAATAAAAGACCTTCACCAATTCTGGATAGTACGGGTTGTTCATGGTGATGAAAGCTTCTAGAGATTGATTTCCAAGAAGAGCTGGAAATGTAAAGCCTTCTTCAATGAAAGAATTTAAATCTCCATGCACATGTTTCTTGACTTTTGGATACAGAAAAAGAGTCACAAACCGAGTGCGTTGCTCCGGTGAGGTCAGAAGGCGGGATAAATTGGGAGGATGAGGAGGTCTAAAGGCAGAGGACAAAAATGGTGAGGATGACATGTTTGAGATTCTGTGGTAAACGTGTTCAAGAGAGAATGTTCAAGATCTTAGGCAAGATGTCTGAAGACGAAAGGAACTTGAACATGTATTATGAAATCGATTTATATGGGCGGAACATGTAATCGATTACAGTGGTTAAATAATCGATTACTTGACGGTTTTTGTGAATTTTGAATTTCAAAAAATAAGAGGGAATGGAATTTAGGTCAGATATATAACTTCTTTGAACATGTAATCGATTACAGTAAGTTATGTAATCGATTACTGGAGGTTAAATTTGAATATAAATTCAAATTTCGAAAAGGTAATCGATTACATAATATGGTAATCGATTACCAGAAATCTCTGGAAAAATTACTGGGCCAAAATATTATTGGTAATCAATTACAGATCTGAGGTAATCGATTACTCTAATTCTCTGTTTAAAACCTGGGCCAAATTGTCCTGTGTAATCGATTACCAGAATGGTGTAATCGATTACTGAGTTTGATAAACTACTATTTGAGCTTATTTTTAGAGAATCTAACATGTAAACACATAATCAAAACATTAAGTGCATCTAATATACCTAATTCTCTTCTAATTTTAAAATAGGAATCTTTAGGCAGAGGTTTAGTGAAAATATCAGCTAGTTGGTTATGTGTGTCTACAAAAGAAATTTCTATATCTTTTCTCATAACATGATCTCGAAGAAAATGATTTCTTTTATCAATATTCTTCGTTCTTGAGTGCATGATGGGGTTTTTGGTAAGGTTAATAGCACTATTATTGTCACACTTGATAGGAATGCAGCCCAGCTCTAAGCCATAATCTTTAAGTTGTTGTTTGAGCCATAACGTTTGTGCACAACAACTTCCTGCAGCTATATATTCTGCTTCTGCAGTACTTGTGCTCTTTCTCTCAGTTTTGGATCTAGCAAAATCTGAGTCGGAATATCCAATTAAATCACAAACACCCCCTTTGGGATACCATAGACCTACATTTGAAGTTCCTTTCAAGTATTTGAAAATCCTTTTAATAGAACTTAAATAAGATTCCCTGAGAGATGCTTAATATCTAGCACATAGACATACACTAAACATAATATCAGGTCTACTTGCAATTAAATAAAGAAGAGATCCGGTCATACCTCTGTATTTGGTAATATATTTAAGTATAGATAGCAACCTGAGAGGGGGGTGAATCAGGTTTACCCGATTTTCGCCTTAACACACCTTACTTTAAAGATAAGATAAATACTATCGAGTGCAGCGGAAATAGACGTCGCTTGTAAGTAAAAATGAAGAGTAGGAGAATGCGCACACAAAACTTTATCCTGGTTCACCTTCAATCCACCGAAGGCTACGTCCAGTCCCTCAAGAAAACACCTTGAGTATTTATCCACTATTGATAAAAATCTCTTACAAGTGCTTACACCAAGTACCTTAAGAATTTCTATCAACACCAACCTGTGAAAGCACACCACTTTCAATAGCCCCTGAAAGTACACCACTTTTAGTCCGTGAAAGCACACCACTTTTAGAACAATCAACCTTCACCAAACCCTACGGTGAATATTTACTCAACCAGAATGAGATGAAGAAGAGTTTTACAATTGGCTGTATCAATCCTTTAACATACAAGTGGATTGATCATGAGAATTATGCTTTAAAGGCTCTTAAGCATAAGAAGGCTCTCTTGATTCTTAGTTCTTCAAGATATGAACATCAAAAGTGTTCTTTAAACAATGAAGAATATGAAATCAGAACTTGGCCTCTTTGAAAGTTGTATATCAAAGGCTAAATGAACATGAATGAACAATTCAAAAGAGATTTTGGCCTAATTCGTGTATTCTCATGTGTGTTTTGTTTCTGGACTCAAATGGACTTTATATAGACATGAGAGAACGTCCATGAACCAACACAACCCTTTCCAAAAGGTTTAAGACACAAAGGCTTATGAAAAGATGCAACTTTTCGAGCATGTAATCGATTAAAGTACTTAGGTAATTGATTACTCTATGTGACCGTTGTTGTTTGAATTTTAAATTCAAACGTGTAATCAATTACGAGCAAGCTGTAATCGATTAGTTGCCTATGTGTAATCGATTACCTTAAGGGTGTAATCGATTACACTCAGTCCAGATTCCAGAAAAGGAAACCTTTAAGAACAGCTTGAGTTTTTCTAACTTTTTTACTTTATGAAAAGGTTAAACTCAATTAGCTTTAATGTTTTAGAGAGCCTTTATACTAGAGAAGCCATTAGAAGCATAACTCACTTATCTAAGACTTAGGTAGATATATAAACATGTTGCACTGTTTCCTCTAAGTCTTCTTTTCTTCTTTTTGTTGATGAGTTTGTCGTCATCAAAACCTCAGCCAGGGTCAGGAGCAAGACCTTCTTCACAATCTCCCCCTTTTTGATGATGGCAAACACATACTTGAAACTTTGAAGATCAGAATGTTGCTTCTTTGTAGATACTCCCCCTGTCGGATGCAATCTGATGCAATTCATGCAACTCCCCCTTACTGTTTCACTTGTAGCATTCCTGCATATGATCTTTAAAGTGCACAGAACCTTTCTCCCCCTTTTGACTTCATCAAAATGAAGAAAAAGCCGAAATATACATACAGACTAACAAGGAATAGAGACATGTATAGCATAGGGAGTGGGGATAAACAAGTAAAAACATGACAAACACGTAAAACAACAACATTACAGCTTAAAGTCACAAACAAAACAGTGCAGAATACCAACAAAACATCCAACAAAGCAGTCAAGAGTTAAGATGAGCTATTACAACCCAAAAGATGTCCAAAGAAAGCACAAAGAGTTTAAAGCTCGTCTGACCCATCGGATAAATCTGGAAAATTAAGAGGAGAGTGAGTCATGTGGTCGACACGTAGACTAAGACTATCCATATCAGCACGCAAGGTAGTGTACATGGACTCGACTCGACCTTCCATACGATCAAAACGCTGGTTGATATACTGTTTCATGTCTGAAATGTGAGAGAGGATAAGCTGAGTAGAGGCATCAGTATCAGCCGAAGAGGAAGGACCACTCTCAGAGGATGGAGGAAAGAATGTAGCAGAGCCAGGAGCCTGTGTAGTTTCAGAACCCAAATCTGATTTGTGCCTGAAGATACCATTGACGTCCCTGAAGATGCCTGTCTTTTTCAGAATCTCCATATCAATCTGCTGAGTTATGGTGTCCATGGACTGAGCAAATTCTCCATTGGTAGGAACACCAAAGTTCTTCAAAATCAGAGAGATGACATAAGCATAGGGAAGAGGACCAGTCCTATCCTTATGAAGCAGCATATGGGTCATCACTAAATAAACCCAGTTAATAGACTCATACTTCTTCAACCCATATAGGATTTGTAGCTCTAAGTCACTGATCTGGGCATGGTTTGAGGTTTGAGGAAGAAGGACAAAACTCAGAGTGTAGTGGAGCAATCGGTTCTCTACAGTAAGATACCCAACAGCAAGGATATCCCTAGAATGGTTGGCCTCCAATCTCTGCTTCTTACTCTGAATTTTTTCTTCTGAAAAGCGGCAGAGAGAAAGGTAAAAAGCTTTCTTATCATAGTCCTCCCAAGGACACATCAGTTCTGACCCAAGCTTTTTACCAGCACTAGGAATAGACAGACATGTTCCTAGTTGCTCAACTGGCAAGGTTATGTCAACACCTTTGACATAGGTGCAGAGTTTTCCTCCCCTCTTAACCATATTGCAATAGAAGACCTTTACTAGTTCGGGATAATACGTACCAGTTAGACCAACGAACTCATCAAGCCCTTGATGATCGAAAAGAGTGGGAGACACCAATTCTGCCTCAAGGAAGGAAGTCATGACTCCATACTTTGGTGGAAGAATCAGCCGTTCAAGATAATGAGCAAGGAACCTCTTCCTTTGTTCCTCTGTGACAAGAAGCCTTGACAAGTCCAATGCATTCAAAGAGGGGTTCTTGGTGCGGATACGACGAGAAGAAGAAGAAGCCATGAGAGAAGTTCAAAAAAGGAATGCTAGGGTTCGATTTTTTTTTTAAAAGAGGGCTTTTTAATTCGAACCAAATCAGAAGAAATGAATGGGTCGAATGGAAAGAGATTAGAAGGACAAGTAAAACCCACCAAGAATTCTTGAAAATGATCAAGAATTGAAGGAGAACTGAAGGAAAGATGGTGGTGTGCGTTGAAGGAGGAGGAAAAAGAAAGAAAGTCTGTAATCGATTAAAGAGACAGACCAAGTATATATACTGGTCGAATGAGTAATCCATTACAGGAGGTTGTGCAATCAATTACAGAAGTTTAAATTTGAATTAAATTTCAAATTTCGAAAGAGTAATCGATTACAGGAGGTTGAGTAATTGATTACGAGCAGTTATATTGGAAAAGAAACTGTATTGTTTATGTAATCGATTACAGAAAGAGAGATAATTGATTACCTTAGGTTTCTAAAGCGACACGAGGACCAGAAGACTTGTGTTAATCGATTATAGGAAAGAAGTAATCGATTACTTAAGACAAATTTTTAATACTAAGCTGTGTATTCCTATGTAATAGATTGCTAGACTTTTTTTTTTTATCGATTACCAAATTTGAAAAACACACAAAAAGCATATAACCACAAGCATATGGACATATAATCATGCATATAAACATATAATCAAATAATCAACATAGAAACATATAATCACATAATCAGATATCAATATCATCTATAATGCCTAATTCTCTTCTAATTTGAAAGAAAGAATCCTTAGGAAGAGGCTTAGTAAATATATCAGCTAATTGATTATGTGTATCTACGAAAGAAATTTCTATATCCTTTCTCATGACATGATCTCGAAGAAAGTGATGCCTTATATCAATATGCTTTGTTCTAGAATGCATAATGGGGTTTTTCGTGAGATTAATGGCACTTGTATTGTCACATTTGATTGGAATGCAGCCCAACTCTAAGCCATAATCCTTGAGTTGTTGTTTGAGCCATAAAGTTTGTGCACAACAACTTCCTGCAGCAATATATTCTGCTTCTACAGTACTTAAAGCAACACAAGCTTGTTTCTTACAAGACCAAGAGACAAGAACATTTCCCAACAAGTGACAAGTACCACTTGTGCTCTTTCTTTCAGTTTTGCAACCAGCATAATCTGAATCAAAATATCCAATTAAATCACAAACACTCCCTTTGGGATACCACAGACCAACATTTGAAGTTCCTTTCAGATATTTGAAAATCCTTTTCACTGAACTCAAATGTGATTCCCTAGGAGATGCTTGATATCTAGCACATAGACACACACTAAACATAATATCAGGTCTACTTGCAGTTAAATATAGAAGAGATCCGATCATACCTCTGTATTTGGTAATGTCTACTTGAACACCAGATTCATCTTGATCTAGATATGTGTTTGACCCCATTGGTGTGGCTATGGCTTTGCAATCATCCAAATCATATTTCTTTAACAATTCCTTGCAAAACTTTGATTGATTGATGAATATTCCATCTTGAGATTGCTTAATTTGCAATCCTAGAAAGAAGTTTAGCTGTCCCATCATAGACATCTCAAACTCCTCTTGCATCATGTTAGAGAATTCCTTGCATAGAGATTTTTTAGTGGAACCAAAAATAATGTCATCTACATAAATTTGAACTAACAACGTATTACCTTTGGTTTTCTTGATGAACAAGGTTGTGTCAGCCTTACCCTTTTGAAATGCTTTTTCACAAAGAAATGTTCTCAATCTGTCATACCATGCTCTAGGGCCTTGCTTAAGGCCATAAAGTGCTTTCTTCAATTTGAAGACATGTGAAGGATACTTAGGATCCTCAAATCCTGGTGGTTGTTTCACATATACTTCTTCTTGAATATATCCGTTTAGGAAAGCGCTTTTAACATCCATTTGATACAATGGAAAGTTTAGTGAGCATGCATTAGCCAAAAATAATCTTATGGCTTCCAGCCTTACAACTGGTGCATAGGTTTCATCAAATTCAATACCGTCTTCTTGATTGTACCCTTGTGCAACCAGCCTTGCCTTGTTTCTGACAATTATACCATTTTCATCCAACTTATTTCTAAACACCCATTTTGTTCCAATGATATGCTTGTCAATAGGCTTAGGAACCAATTCCCATACTTAATTTCTTTCAAATTGGTTCTATTCTTCTTGCATGGCTACAATCCAATACTCATCTTCAAGAGCATCATCAACTTTTGAGGGTTCTGTTTGAGAAACAAAGGCCATGTTCAATATTGAATCATTTAAGCGTAGCCTTGTAGAAACTCCTCTTGATATGTCACCAATGATGTTTTCAATAGGATGATCCCTGTGGGTTCTCCATTCTTTTGGCAACTCATAAGTGGTATATTCAATATGCTCTTCTTGTCCTGAATCATGCTCCATTTGCTTTTGAGAATCTTCCTTTAAGATGTTATCTTCCTCATCATTATCAGGAAGAGTAACTGTATCTTCTTTTGAAGAGTTAGACTCATCAAAATATACATGTATGGACTCTTCAATAGATAGAGTTTTCTTGTTGAAGACTCTATATGCTTTGCTTGCCAGAGAATATCCAAGGAATATACCTTCATCGGATTTTTCATCAAACTTACCAAGGTTTTCCTTACCATTGTTCAAGACAAAACACTTTGATAAAAAAATATGCAAATGAGCAATGTTTGGTATCCTCCCTTTTTATAGTTCATAGGGAGTTTTCTTTAGAAAAGGTCTAATGAGTACTCTGTTGGATACATAGCAAGCAGTGTTTACAGCATCAGCCCAAAAGTATTTTGGAAGGTTGGATTCACTCAGCATGGTCCTTGCTAGTTCTTCAAGAGACCTGTTCTTCCTTTCCACAACACCATTTTGTTGTGGTGTTCTTGGGGCAGAGAAGTTATGTGATATACCATTCTCATCACACAATTCCTGAAATTGGTGGTTTTGAAACTCTCCACCATGATCACTTCTAATAGAAGAGATCTTTAAAGCCTTTTCATTTTGAACAAGCCTTGCATATCTTTTAAATTCATTGAAGGCTTCGTTCTTATGACGCAAGAAAATAGTCCAAGTGAATCTAGAATAATCATCAACAATAACTAGAGCATAATAATTACCTCCAAAACTTCTAGTTCTTGATGGTCCAAATAAATCCATGTGAAGTAGTTGGAGTGGTCTTGTAGTTGAGACTATATTCTTAGGTTTAAAAGACACCTTGGTTTGCTTCCCTTTCTGACATGCACCACAAAGCTTGTCTCTTTCAAATCTTATCTTTGGAAGTCCAACAACCAGGTCATGTTTGACTAGTTTATTTAAATGATCAATGTGGATGTGAGCCAGTCTTCTATGTCAGAGCCATGAGTCATTGTTTTTCTTGGCTAACAAGCATCTAACATTGGATGGAATTTCATCCAAGGATATCATGAAGACTTTATTGACTTTGTACCCAGAAAACTTGATTTCTCTAGTTTTCACATCCTTCACCACACAGATATCATCTATAAACCCAACTTTCAAACCCTTGTCACATAGTTGACTGATACTTAGAAGATTATGCTTCAAACAATCAACATATAGAACCTTGTCCATGACGGTTTGAGGGGATGTGCCTATTCTTCCAATGCCAAGTATCTTCCTTTTCTTGTTATTTCCATATGTAACAAAACCTTTTTCTCTAGGCATAAGAAAAGAGAACTTTGTTTTGTCTCTTGTCATGTGTGATGAGCAGCCACTATCAAGATACCATAAGTCCTTTGCTGCTTTCATGCACACCTACATGACAAAGTTTAGACTTGGGAGTTAGGTACCCAATTTTCTTTGGGTCCTTCTATGTTAGTAATTTTCTTAACCCATATATACTTTTTATTTGGTACTCCTACATTTTTGTAATAGCATCTATCTGGAGTATGTCCTACTTTGTTACAATAGGTACATGAATATTTATAAGAACCTGATGTTTGCCTAGGAGTAGGATTAATCTTCTTAGGAGGTCTATGATAATAATTCTTCCTATTGTTCATACTCCTAAAGAAACTAGTCCTAGAGTTTTCAGAAGATCCTTCCACTTTGTTTGGTTTAACAAAGATGGTTTTCTTGACTTCTTTTGTCTTTGGGTGAGATGTATATCTTAGACCAAACTTACTATTGGAGTGTCTTTGAGCACTTAAAATATCATCTAACTTTTGTTTTCCTTTGTTGAAGTTATGAACTCTTTGTTGAAGACTATCTATCTTTTCTTCTAAAGAACTACACTTAGTACATTCATGTGGAATGTCTAATTTGGATTTCACTATGTCTAGTTCTTCCTGTAAGGTTCTACACTTATCTTCAAAAGAGGAAATTATAGCATTTTGCTTACTACTAACTTTAGAGAAACTTTGACATAATTTAAACACATTATCTATAAAAAATTCTAAATCATGAAATGAAATAACATTGCCACTAACCTGGATATCCTCCGCATCAGAGTCATGAGAAGTGGGCTGGGCGAGTGCCTCCCCCCGGTGGCGGGCCATGAAGACTTATGAAGACACTTCACTTTCATACTTCAAGCTCGGTGTCTTATGGGCTTGTGGACAGGGCGAGCGCCCCACGACAGTAAGAGGGCGACCAACATTAGTAAAGGGCGGCCCAGAATGGCGACCCAGGGGCTAATTTGTAATACATAGGATATTGGGCCTGATCTTTGAGGCCCATAGGCTTAGTCTGCATTAAATGTAATTTATGGCCTTCCTCCCTATAAATAGCCAAGGGAGACTCATGTAAATGGGACCTGAATTCTCTTATTCTAATAACACTTCTTCTCTTCGAGAACATTTGGCGCCGTCTGTGGGGAAAGGTAAAACTTTTCCCGCTACCACGAAAAAGTTTCGTATTCTACTCACTGAGTGGGAAGTGAGAACAAAAAAAAAAAAAAAAAAAGAAAGAAAGAAAGAACCCTAGTCCTTACCCAGCGCCGTCACCAAGCCTGGCCGTCATCCTCCTCATCCTCTTCTTGCCTCCTTTGTCAATCTACCGCCACTCCTCTCCCAATGCTGGCCTTCAGGGCCGCCACCATAATTCCTCTCCTCGTCCGTCCCAATCGAAACCCTAAACTCTCTTAACCAGCCGCCACCAACCGTCTTCACGAAACCCAGAATCTCGACCCGTTTCTCAGCGGCGATGCGTGATGGTGATATGGGCGACGGCCTCGTGATGTTGAAGTCGCGGATGACGGCGACGGAGGGCGAAATCGGTGAGGGCGTGGTGGAACAAGGTGACGGGGCGAGAGAGAGGAAGGTCGAGAAAAGAGAAGGGGGAGAAAGGAACCGTGGAACGAAGAAGAGGGGGAGAGAACCGGTGGCGAGGAAGCGATGGCGGACAGTGTTGACGTGGTTCAGCTCTACCGTGTCAACATGGTTCACGATTCAGATCAGAAATTGGAGCAAGGAAACCTGGGCGATGCAAATCAGACTGCCTCGCCGTAGCACCAAAGGCGTGTGATGCGACACCAACACAGACGTCTATCTCCTTGCACAGAACCAGGGCTTCCTATTGGTCACTCCTTCACTTCACGAGCAACACCTCAAAACCGAAGCTTCATGTAAAAGAGAAGAGAAGAGAAGAGCCAAGCACAGCGGCCAGCGGCGGTGACTCAAGTCTGAAGCCGTGACACTTTCGGACTCTGAGAAACTACGACCCTGCAATCATTCGAATTATCTTTTACCGTTTCTTTTCCATATTTTCATTGTGGTTTTGATGCCTGCTATCTGTTTGATTAAATGCTTGACCGAAGTTCCTTTCTTTTTCTTCATGTTTTCGATCGCAGCCCATGGCAACATTCAATCTCCAAACGAGAATAGAAGGAAGAAAGGGAGAAAGAGAGCGAGGTGGCGACTCACACAAACCAGATTGCCGTGCCCGCCGTGGTCTCAACTTTGGGAGTAAAAGGAATCAGTGGCAAATATGCAGCTCCAGTAAGAAGATGCTTCTCAGAAACTTCTCAGAATTTGATACAGCAATGAAGATGCGAAATTAGGACGTGGGAGCAGGAACTGAAATAACACGTTGGGTCTGCACTATCTCTTGATTTTCATTCTCCTACCTCTGATAGCGCCGGCCGAAAACGAGGAAGGCGACTTGGTTTTTCAGGAGTGCAGTTCATGAAATCGCTCCATTTTTTGTCGCTGGTTCGTCGCCCGCTTGCCCAGTGCTTAGGTTATGGACCGGAGACACCCCGCCAAGTTAGTACGACATTTTGATTAAAATACCTCATAATCTGAAGTTCTGATTATTGTTTGCTTTTGATTATTGTTAGTATAACAACAGGATTACTAGTCTTTGGGATAGTTTTGATATATATTCCCATGCATGAAAAAGGGATTTCTGAGAGCTTGAGTTTTCTAGTATAGGAATTATTCATTAAATTTCTGATAATTGGTGTTAGAGATGAGGCTAGATAAGTTGCTTGGACTGAATCTATTTTGAGAAAAAATGTTAAAGTGTGAACTCATGCTTTTCCAGCAAAGGTGTTACTTCATGATCTTTAAAGAAAGTAAAGTCAGTTTGCCCTCAGGTGTTTGACGAAATGCTCAAAGGAAATTTGCATAAACATTAATGTTTCTCTTGAATGCTTTATTCCATGTGATGACTCCTTTGATTCACAATGCTTCTAAACCCCTTATTTCATGTAAACTAAGGTGTACTTAATATTTTATGACGACTGCTACAGTTATGTGATAACTGCTCCGTGTATTTATCTCTACTTATTTGAGTTCGTTCAACTTTGGATAAGCTGCACTCTTCTCCGCTATCAATTGTTTTATAGTTTTGGCCAACAATGCATATAATAGCAGCTCATGCTTTACCTAGACTCGTCGCTGAGTTTATGGCCTTGCATGCATGGCTTTGGTGTTAACCCTTGTTTTCGTATTCCTTCTTGTTTATTTATATGGCCTCCTGATTTTCATCTCTTATGGAATTTTACTTGATTAACACTTGGTTTGTAATTTATCTAAATGAAAGAAAGTAGAGGAGCATGCTTAAAAATCAGACTTATTGTATGTCTCAGCGACTTTGGTTATATCTTGATTTGTACTTAATGTGGTTAATCCTTTAAATTAATTGTACTTAATGCTCCTAAATAAATTCTTATGATCTTCTAGTTTTTTATTATCTATTATTCCTATCTATACTTATTACTTTTGGTTTCACGCCTAAATTGTCTTGATACTGTGATTCTGCTGTAAAGCAACAAGGCACTTGGGCAAGTTTTTTCACATTAGCATGTTCCCTTTTTCTGTGTTCGTCTGGATTAGCAGCTTATTCGGCATGTGCGTTCTCTAGTTTGTAAGTGTGAAATTTTGTGGATCATTTGTGCAGGAATAAATAATTAGTCATAAGAAAATGATAATTCTGAAAGCTGTTTTGAATCATGCCTTCTTATCTGAGACAATTTTCTTCTTATTCTGTTAACCGTAAAGTGCTTTAAAAATGATGTACTGCAGTTTTGTTCTTAGGTTGTGAATCATGAAATAGAAATTGCAAACGTTTCCCATGTATAAAGCTGTGTATACTTGAAGCTGTGTATACTTGCCTTTTTAATTGCTTGTTAAAGGTCTGATTGTCATTGTATCTTACTTTGTAATGGTGAGAAAATGAGTATTCAAGAGGTTTTCCTCTCATGTGTTGATGAAATTTGTAAATTCTAGCTTTCCATGTCACTCTTGGTACTACTAGCAGCTCTTGATTGGGTCAGCAGTTTGGGTTTTAATAATAGGAGAGTATTTCTGATTAAGATTTAAAGCATGTTTATCATCTGGTTATCATAAGAAGGTACACGGTTATCTTTGGCAGGGTGCTGTATTTTATTTGGTTAAAGCAATTTGGTTTTAGGCATGTACTTTTTAAAACTAAAATGGGATTTGGGTAGAGATTGTAGGTTCAGTTTACTTGTAAAATGGGATTTTGCTTAATCCAAAATATAAAAATAGTACTACATAGCTTTTTGACTGGTCCAACTGTTCATATGATATAGTGTACATGTTTTATCATAATTTCTCACCTGCGTTTACAACCTTAAGAATTCATATGAAGTATATGGGCCTATTTGAACTCCTTTTTTGAACTATGTTTAGCATCATATTTTGATTGTCTATAAACTCATGTGCGTGAGCCTAATGATCTTAACAAGATATAGAGAGACTGTACTTTTGATTTTCGAAGTGGCAATTCTTTTTATTTTGTTGTAGCCCCTTCTCTTATTGATCTATTAAGTTGAGAGGTACTTTTGAGGTTTATATATATATATAGCCATTCCTTGGAATTTAATTTGAGACATGGTTACTTTTAAGGGTGCTGTTTTGAGAATTGAGACTGATTTATTGCTTGTTTAACATGAATTAACTGCTTGGACAGTAATGATATGTTTTATGATTTAGAATCTATAGTGTGTCTTGACCGGTCTCTCGCTTTTGTAAGGTCAACTCTCTCGGTTTGACTCATGAGAAACCTTATTTTGAGTGCTGTTTATATCTTTGTTGTGTTCCTAATGCACTAATACTATCTCATTAATTAACTGAATGATTTTCCTTTATGTTGCCTTCCGAAATTCTTCCTATTGCACATGAATATTCATATTTCAGTAGCTTGTCATAATATTTTGTTTTGGAAGGCAGAATGTAACTAGTTAATTATCCTTTGGGTAAGTTCTTTTGGTATTAGAATTTTAAAGGTGTAGTTTTGAAACTGAAATGAGTAAAATTTCCAGGAATTCCACAAAAGAATACTTGTTTTTGTAGGTTCACCTCTTAAAAGGTAGATATGTTAGTAGCTGGTAGCTTATGTCTTATGGTAAATTGTCAAATTGTATTATTAAAAAGTGATTCTGGAAAATCAAATAAGTCAATTGTTGACGAAAATGGATTATATGGATAAGTTACACAATTTTATGAATAATTTGAATATTAGTATGAATTTAGAAACAATGATTTCATGTCAGATTCACAATTCAATGTGAATAGTATTGCTGTTTGCTATCTTTCTGAGCCTGAAGTAGCTTTATTCTGCTTAGTTTAATTAATTTTGAGTATAGATAATATTCCTTATATGCATGGGTAGTAGTATGATTAGTTGAGATTGTAACTTATTTAAAATATTTTGTAAACATTAGGATATTACAAAATTGATTCTTAAGCCTAATTGCATAATATGCTGATAGTGGTTACTATGCAGTAGTATGTTTATAGCATTTTGAGTATATTCATTGCATTATTATGAATATGTATATTTTGTTTTTAACCAACAATTTGATTCGAGTTAAGAATAGGAAAAGCAATAATTTTCTTCAGAGCAAAGGGCATCTCGAAACCCCATGCAACAATGTAAAAGAGCTTCTGCAAAATTGTTTATCCGGAACTGAGGGGACACATCAAATAATCTTCTGATTTAATAATGTCTTCCTGGAAAACCGCCATTTGGGCGCTCCTCTTGCAAGTGACCGCCCTTTGTTCGTAAAAATTCCATGGTAGCAATGGGTGGCTGTTTGGTTTAGGGCGAGGTTTTGGTTTAGGGGGATGATGGCGTTGGTGTTTTGGTTGAAAGGAGGTGTTGTTTTAGGATGAAGTTTTTGTTTGGGAGATGAGGGCGTTCGAGTATGGGTGGAAGGGTGATCTAATGGAGGCTGCCATGGAATTTGTATGCAACTTTTCTTGTTGTTTTTGGGCGGTCCTGTTTTATGTTTCTTTCAGGCACGGTGGAGATAAGAAATACATGCAATTCTTGGGCCAAGGCGCCTGGAGAAATTATCAGTTACAAGGATTCCAAGGAACACTCTGAATCTAGAGTATTATTACAGTTAATTATGTATTTTGTTGGCGCCCTTGTGTTGGCGGCCAAGCTCTGAACTAATAGTTATTTCATTCCGGTGATTTCATTCCACTCAATAAAGGTAGCATATTCAGTCTATGAAAAGGTCACAAATTGGGCCTTAAGATGGTCCAGCCAAAAACCCAAACTTTTCTTTTGCAGGTACAAAGCAAGGGCGCGGAGGACTTCCCTACTAGTCTTAAGGACTCCAGAGGGTAAGGTCTGACGAGGCGACCCTTGTAACAAAATTCGGCCGCCCCATATGTCAATACAATGCAAATTGGCGCAAATATGGGATCGCCCGAATAAGCACGTTAGACATCCGAGGCCCAGTGGCGGTCTAAATCCCAAGGCCATAAAATGGTCTAAATCTCAAGGCCCAGTAGTGGTCTAAATTCCAAGGCCCAGTGGCGGTCTAAATCCCAAGGTCCATAGAGGGTCTAAATTCCATTTACAGATTAAGTGGTCCAGTAGTGACAAAATAAATCTCTTCGCCGCTTCCAAGATGCCAAGGGGGAAATTGCACTCTCTAGCCCGGCGCACTGTCCCGTTTTCCAGGCGAGAAGACGCGGTGCGTGAGCGGTGGCTCTCTTGGAACGGTGGGGCGCGACCCTTGTGCGATACGGCAAAGAAAGCCCAGCCTTGATCGAAGAAGATCGAGCACGTCTATTGAGCCAAGCCTCGGGCAACCCCAGCGGCCACTGGGATCTGAGCAAAAGTCTCACTGAGCAGAAGCCTCGCCAAGCGAGCAAAAGCCTTGATCGAATTAAATCAAGCCAAAGTCTCACCGGAATAAGGTCGAGCGAAAGCCCCGCCTCGAGCGGGCCAAAGCCTCATAACAGACAACTAGCACAAACACAGGGCGTGCGGGTCATCACGTGACTCATAAAATTTCTAGCCTCTGGCCGCCCTAGCTGCGTAAGACCGAGCACCCCCAAGCCTCGTTAGAAGAGCCATGCGAGTACGACTCGTTACGCGAGCGGAAACCATGCGTGCAACAAAGGTCCAATGGCGGCCTACAATATCACTTTTACCATGGCCTAGAAGCGCCCTCAAACTTTATTTCTTTGAAAACAATGGCTCATAGAAGCGCCCTCAAAATTATTTCTTTCAAAACAATGCCCCAGTGGCGATTTCAAACTTTATTTCTTTCAAAACAGTGGCCTAGACGAGCCATCAAACTTCATTCAAAATAGTGGCCTAGAGGCGCCCTTAAACTTTATTTCCTTCAAAATAATGGCCCAGAGACGCCATCAAACTTGGTTTCTTCAAAACAATGATCCCGAGGCGACATCAAAATTTATTTCTTTCAAAGCAATGGTCCAGTGGCGACCCAAAAGTTATTTCAGAATAATGCCCCTGTGGCGACCTTGAAAATTATTTCTTTCAAAATGGTCCAGTAGCGACTTGAAGAACTAATGACTGTGTTTGCAGGTGAGAAATATAGAAAACAGGTAATAGGATGAGGAAAGCATGAGGCACAGTTGGGCGAGTAACCCCAGCCCAACCTGGCGAGTAATTCTCCATCATACTTACACTTTCAAGATTGGCGATCAAGTTGCAGGCGAGTGACTTCTTCCTGGCGGCTCCAGTTGACATGATGATCACTTCATTCCACACTAGGCGTGTCGACCCCACCCAGCCTCACATTCACTTACATTTTCATACTAGGATTGGCGACATATTTATTCACCGCGCCCAGGCCTTAGGCGACTCATTTCTCTATAGAATGTTGTACTCTTTTTCCTTCACTAGGTTTTTATCCCACAGGGTTTTTCCTAGGAAGGTTTTAACGAGGCACGTTCTATAGGGATGACCGCCCAAAGGAAGCGTCGGTTGGAATTACATGGCGAGTACTCTTTGAAGACACACTTCATCTTCGTGCCTCAGACTTGGTGTCTTGTGGGCTTGTGGGCTTGTGGGCTGGGCGAGTGCCTCCCCCCGGTGGCGGGCCATGAAGACTTATGAAGACACTTCACTTTCATACTTCAAGCTCGGTGTCTTGTGGGCTTGTGGACAGGGCGAGCGCCCCACGACAGTAAGAGGGCGACCAACATTAGTAAAGGGCGGCCCAGAATGGCGACCCAGGGGCTAATTTGTAATACATAGGATATTTGGCCTGATCTTTGAGGCCCATAGGCTTAGTCTGCATTAAATGTAATTTATGGCCTTCCTCCCTATAAATAGCCAAGGGAGACTCATGTAAATGAGACCTGAATTCTCTTATTCTAATAACACTTCTTCTCTTCGAGAACAAGAAGCCATTAATGTAACTTGTGCTTCTTCCTTTTCAGAGTCAGATGATGAACTCACTTCATTTTCATCCCAGGAAATGTATGCTCTTCGAGTAGTTTGATCTATCTTTTCAAACTTATCCTTCAAACAATGTTTCTTCTTTTGAAGATTTGGACATTCCAACTTGATGTGTCCCGGTTTTCCACATTCAAAGCATGTGAATTTTTGAGAAGAGGAGGGCTCATTATTCCTTTGGAAAGTTCTGTTATTGTTAAACTTCATACCTTTCCTTTTGAAAAACTTTCCAAGATTCTTCACTAGAAGATTCGTATTTTCATTTTCTTCCTCTTCAGAATCTGCATCATAATCATCTTTGATGCTTTCCTTTTCCTTTAGAGAAATGGATCGATATTTCTTCTCATGTTGTTCATGTTCCTCCAAACGATTCAATTCCAATTCATGTTCTTGGAGTTTTCCGAAGAGAGATGCAAGAGTCATATTAGACAAACTCTTCTTTTCCGAAATTTCCGTAACCTTTGGTTGCCATGCTCTTGTGAGTGATCTTATAACTTTCATGTTTAAGTCATTTCTGGAAAATTGTTTACCAAGTGCAATCAAATAGTTAGTCAAATGAGAGAATCGTTTTTGCATATCCAATACTTTTTCTCCTGGAAGCATTCTGAACATTTCATATTCTTGAGATAGGGTATTGATCTTTGATCGCTTTACTTCATCTGTTCCTTCATGAGTCACCATCAGTGTATCCCATATTTCTTTTGATGTTGTGCAAGTTGAGACTCTAAAGAATTCATCCATTCCAAGAGCAGATGTAAGAATATTCATTCCTTTGAGATCATACTGAACCTTCTTCTTTTCTTCTTTACTCCATGTGTTTTCTGGTTTTGGTTATCTGCTATCACCCACTTCATTCATAGGTATAAACGAACCTTCTTCAATGGCTTTCCATATTTCCACGTCTAGTGACCTTATGAAGATTTTCAGCTTAATCTTCCAGAAGTCATAGTGGTTTCCATTGAAGTATGGTGGCCTGTTTATGTTGAATCCCTCACTAGTTCCATGACTAGAAGAGGATGCCATCTTCTCCCGGATCTTAGGAGAAAATTACCTAAAATTACGCTCTGATACCAATTGTAAGTATAGATAGCAACCTGAGAGGGGGGGTGAATCAGGTTTACCCGATTTTCGCCTTAACACACCTTACTTTCAAGATAAGATAAATACAATCGAGTGCAGCGGAAATAGACGTCGCTTGAAAGTAAAGATGAAGAGTAGGAGAATGCACACACAGAACTTTATCCTGGTTCACCTTCAATCCACCGAAGGCTACGTCTAGTCCCTCAAGAAAACCCCTTGAGGATTTATCCACTATTGATAAAAATCTCTTACAAGTGCTTACACCAAGTACCTTAAGAATTTCTATCAACACCAACCTGTGAAAGCACACCACTTTCAACAGCCCCTGAAAGCATACCACTTTCAGAACAATCAACCTTCACCGAACCCTACGGTGAATATTCACTCAACCAGAATGAGATGAAGAAGAGTTTTACAATTGGCTGTATCAATCCTTTAACATACAAGTGGATTGATCATGAGAATTGTGCTTTAAAGGCTATTAAGCATAAGAAGGCTCTCTTGATTCTGAGTTCTTCAAGATATGAACATCAAAAGTGTTCTTTAAACAATGAAGAATGTGAACTCAGAACTTAGCCTCTTTGAAAGTTGTATATCAAAGGCTAAATGAACATGAATGAACAATTCAAAAGACATTTTGGCCTAATTCGTGTATTCTCATGTGTGTTTTGCTTCTGGACTCAAATGGACTTTATATAGGCATGAGAGAACGTCCATGAACCAACACAACCCTTTCCAAAAGGTTTGAGACACAAAGGTTTATGAAAAGATGCAACTTTTCAAGGATGTAATCAATTAGAGTACTTAGGTAATCGATTACTCTATGTGACCGTTGCTGTTTGAATTTTAAATTCAAACGTGTAATCGATTACGAGCAAGCTGTAATCAATTAGTTGCCTATGTGTAATCGATTACCTTAAGGGTGTAATTGATTACACTCAGTCCAGATTCCAGAAAAGGAAACCTTTAAGAACGGCTTGAGTTTTTCTACCTCTTTTACTTTATGAAAAGGTTAAACTCAATTAGCTTTAATGTTTTAGAGAGCCTTTATACTAGAGAAGACTTTAGAAGCATAACTCACCTATCTAAGACTTAGGTAGATATATAAACATGTTGCACTGTTTCCTCAAAGTCTTCTTTTCTGCTTTTTGTTGATGAGTTTGTCGTCATCAAAACCTCAGTCAGGGTCAGGAGCAAGACGTTCTTCACAATATCCACTGGAATGTCGGACTCATCTTGATCTAGATAAGTATTTGACCCCATCGGTGTAGCTATGGCTTTGCAATCATCCAAATCATATTTCTTTAGGAGTTCTTTGCACAATTTGGATTGATTTATGAATATTTCATCTTTAGATTGCTGGATTTGCAATCCTAAGAAGAATTTTACTTTCCCCAACATAGACATTTCAAACTCTTCTTGCATCATGTTTGAGAATTCCTTGCATAATGTTTCATTAGTGGAACCAAAAATAATATCATCAACGTAAATTTGAACTAATAAAGTATTATCTTTGGTCTTCTTGATGAATAGAGTCGTATCAGGTTTACATTTTTGAAATCCTTTCTCACAAAGGAATGTACTTAGTCTGTCATACCATGCTCGTGGAGCTTGCTTTAGACCGTAAAGAGCTTTCTTTAACTTGAAGACATGTGAAGTTTATTTAGGATCTTCAAATCCTAGTGGCTGTTTCACATATACTTCTTCTTGAATGTACCCATTTAAGAAGGAACTTTTGACATCCATTTGATATAATGGAAAGTTTAATGAGCAAGCGTATGCCAACAAAAGTCTTATAGCTTGCAAACGAGCAACTGGTGTATAGGTTTCGTCGAAGTCTATTCCTTCTTCTTGATTGTATACTTGGGCTACCAGCCTTGCTTTATTTTTTACTATTATACCGTTTTCATCCAATTTGTTCCTAAACACCCACTTTGTTCCAATGATATGTTTATCAATGGGCTTAGGAACCAATTCCCATACTTGGTTTCTTTCAAATTTGTTTAACTCTTCTTGCATTGCCACTATCCAATACTCATCTTCTAAAGCATCGTTTACCTTAAAAGGTTCTATTTGGGATACAAAGGCCATGTTCAAGACTGAATCATTTAAGCGTAGTCTTGTTGAAACTCCTTTTGATATGTCACCTATGATGTTGTCAATAGGGTGATCTCTGTGTGTTCTCCATTCTTTTGGCAAACCATAAGTGGTATCTTCAACTTCTTCAACTGGTTCTGAACTTTTCTCCATTTTCTTTTGATGATCATCCTTGATTATGTTTTCCTCCTCATCATAATCAGGAAAAACAACTTTATCCTCATTTGAGGAGTTAGAATCATCAAAAGAGACATGAATGGATTCTTCAACAACAAGAGTTTTCTTGTTGAAGATTCTATATGCTTTGCTAGTTAAAGAATAACCAAGGAAGATACCTTCATCAGATTTTTCATCAAACTTACCAAGGTTTTCCTTACCATTATTCAACACAAAGCATTTTGATCTGAAAGTATGCAAATGAGCAATATTAGGTTTTCTACCTTTGTACAAATCATAGGGAGTGTTCTTCAGTATGGACCTCATGAGTACTCTGTTGGATACATAGTATGGAGTGCTTACTGCATCAGCCCAAAAATATTTAGGAAGATTGGACTCATTCAGCGTAGTCCTTGCTAGTTCTTCTAATGACTTGTTCTTCCTTTCTACAACACCATTTTGTTGTGGTGTTCTTGGAGCAGTGAAGTTATGTGAAATTCCACTTTCATCACATAATTCTTGGAATAGGTGATTCTGAAACTCTCCACCATGGTCACTTCTTATTGAGGAAATTTTCAAAGACTTTTCGTTTTGAACGAGCTTTGCATATCTCTTAAAGGAATTAAAGGCTTCATTCTTATGTGATAAGAATATAGTCCAAGTATATCTTGAGTAATCATCAAAAATTACAAGAGCATAGTAATTACCTCCAAAACTTTTGGTCCTTGATGGTCCAAATAAATCCATGTGAAGTATCTGGAGCATGGTAGTTAAACCGTGAATCGAATCGTGAATCGGAAGATATATTTTTTGACTCGTGAATCGTATCGTATTATGTATCGTACGATACAGACACAAAAAAAAAATCAAGTCGTAAAATATATAGTATATTTATCATATGATAAACTTCAAAAATCAAAATAATCTAAGTCTTAGATTCTAAAATGACAAAGTTCAAGTACCCATCACCTCCAAAAAACATCAATAATATGGAAAAATGCATTGCAAATTACTTCCCTACTTGCTAATTGTTATGCTTTGGTTCTAGAACTTAATCATAATGTAAAAAACCAAATCATTCATTATCATCCCCAAGGTCAATGTCACAGTCACTAAGTTCATCATCTCCATCCTCTGCAAGCTCCTCCCCTTCCTCTTGAGCTCTAATGATATCTTCTCCTTCCTCGTGAGCTCTAATGATCTCTTCAAAAGAGAACGAAGAAGGATGATAGTGGCAATTTGGCAGATTCGCAAAAGGCACCAAAGAGAACGCATAAGTGAAGCAAACTTGGGATGTCGCAGGCTCGCAAGTCGCAACGAAGAAGCAAGCGAAGAAGCAAGGAACGCAGCAGTGAAGCAGGAGCAACAATGGAGGAAGACGTTCAAGCAGTGAACACGGCAGCAGTGAAAGAAGAATGAAACGTGAAAGTGAAACTATGAAAGGTTAAAAGTAAAAACTGGTCATGAAACCCGATTCATTACCCAACCCACTTCTGCCTCAATTGAAAAAAAAAACCCGAAAACAGGAACAAAAACACAACTAGGTCGCAAAACCCGACTCATTTTGTCTTGTGACCGAATCGTACGATTCAAAGGTGAATCGCGAATCGTATCGTATCGCAGCGATACAGGCGATTCAGCAACGATTCAAGGTCCATTTCGATACACCTTACGATACGTATCGCCAAGGGAGGAAAAACGTATCGTATCGCGATTCGTATCGTGAATCGTACGATACTTACTACCATGATCTGGAGTGGTCTTGTAGTTGAAACTATATTCTTGAGTTTGAATGATACCTTAGTTTGCTTACCTTTCTGGCATGCATCACATAGCTTGTCCTTTTCGAATTTAATCTTTGGAAGATCAATAACAAGATCAGGTTTGATTAGTTTACTCAAATGATCCATGTGGATGTGAGCTAGTCTTCTATGCCAAAGCCATGAATCATTGTTGTTCTTGGCTAATAAGCATTTAACATTGGATGGAATTTCATCCAATGATATCATGAAGACTTTATTGACTTTGTACCTTGAGAAATAAATTTCTCGAGTTTTCATATCTTTCACCACACAGATATCATTTATAAAACCAAATTTCAAACCTTTGTCACATAATTGACTATTACTTAGCAGGTTATGCTTCAAACCATCAACATAGAGAACTTTATCAATGATAGTTTGAGGGGGCGTATCTATCCTTCCAATGCCAAGTATTTTTCCTCTCTCATTATTACCATATGTGACAAAACCCTTTTCTCTGGGCATAATATATGAGAACTTTGTTTTGTCTCCTGTCATGTGTGATGAGCAGCCACTGTCAAGATACCATAAGTTGCTTGTTGCTTTCATACACACCTACAAAACAGATTTTAAACTTGGGTGTTAGGTACCCAATGTACTTTGGGTCCTTCATTGTTAGTGACTTTCTTAACCCACTATAATTTTTATTAGGTACTCCTACATTCTTGTAATAGCACCTATTTGGGGTATGTCTTATTTTATTACAATAAGTACACGAATATTTATTGTAACCTAATGTATGATTAGAAGCATGATAGTGTTAGAACAGATAGCAACCTGAGAGGGGGGGGGGGTGAATCAGTGTTGCCCCAATTTTCGCCTTATTGAAATCGTTACTTTCAAGTTTATGATGATCACGAATTGATCGTTGTGATTGCAGCGGATATGAACAATACTTGAAAGTAAATGTGAAGGATAAAGAGAATCACACACAAGATTTATCCTGGTTCGCCTTCAATCCACCGAAGACTACGTCCAGTCCCTCAAGAAAACCCCTTGAGGATTTTTCCACTATTGATAAGAATTTCTTACAAGTTCCTAACCCAAGGACCCCAAGAACTTCTACCAATATCTTGTGAAAGCAAACCGCTTTCAACAGCCCCTGAAAGCAAACCGCTTTCAGTTCCTGAAGGCAAACCACCCTCAGACCTTGAAGGCTAAACCACCTTCAATGAAAATCCTGAAAGTAAACCACTTTCAGTGACAACAACCCTTCACCGAATACCACGGTGAAAAACTCAATCTTACAGAAAGAGATGAAGAAGATATTACAATCGGCTGTTTCAATCCTTTAACACACAATTGGATTGAACATGAGAAATTATGCTTTAAGGCTTTTAAGCATAATACAATTCTGAGTTCTTCAAGATATGAACAACTAATGTGTTCTTGTAAACATGAAGATCATGAACTCAGAATTTAGGCTCCAAAAGATTTAAGTTCTAAAAGATGAACTAATTTTGAAAGAGCTTTGGCCTAATGTGTTTTTCTCATGTGTATATTTCGTGTGTGTTGTGTGTGTTGTGTGTGTTGTGTGTGTTGTGTTTTCTGGACTCAAATGGTCTTTATATAGGCAAGGGAAACGTCCTTGAACCATCACAACCCTTTTCAAAAGGTTTGGGACACAATGGTTCATGAAAAGATGCACTTTTTCGTTCTGGTAATCGATTACCATACTTAGTGTAATCGATTACACAAGTGACCGTTTCAGTTTGAATTTGAATTTCAAACATGTAATCGATTACAAGACTGGAGTAATCGATTACTTGCCTTGGTGTAATCGATTACCATAATGGTGTAATCGATTACACAGAAGCCCATTTTCCAGAAACTTGATCTTTGAGACTTGCTTAAGGTTTTCTACTTCTTTTAAGTTATGAAAGCTCTTAGCTTGATTAGATTAGGTGTTTTAAGAGCCTTTATGCTTTAATAAACCTTTGAAAGCATAACTCACCTAATTCTAAGACTTCTAGACTATTGATGGACGTGAGTGCTTGATTCTTTTGAAGTCTTCTTTTCTTCTTTTTGTTGATGAGTTTGTCGTCACCAAAACCACAGCCAGGGTCAGGAGCAAGACCTTCTTCACAATCTTCCCCTTTTTGATGATGGCAAACACATACTTGACTCTTTGAAGATCATATGTGCATTCTTGATGCTTAACTCCCCCTATTTGATGGAATTTAGTATTTCTGATTTTTCTCCCCCTTTCTAGTGTACTTGTTGAATTTCTGCATATGATCTTTAAAAGCACGGAACCTTTCTCCCCCTTTTGACTTCATCAAAAAGAAGAAAAGGCCAAAAAAATGTACAGGCATACATACAAGTATATTGAAACATAAATCATGGGGGAATAGGGGTAAATGTGTAAAATAGGACTAAAACATAATAGTCCAAACATGGCATTTAAAAGATAACATACATACAATGGGAACATAGTACAAGATGAAATAAATAAACAGCATGAAAAACTCCTAGAAAACTAAGTACTAGTAGGAGAGTCAACATCAGCAATGGTATACACGGGTACGAAATCCCGACCAGCATCATGAATTTGACATGGAAGAAGAAAGAGGCCAAAGTCATTGGTGATGTTGAGCGAAGGAAGAATGGAGGTGTCTATTCGTTTGAGATGAGATGACCGCGTGTCATAAAGCTTGGCAATAGGCACTCCAGAGTAGAGAAGGAGGCGGGTGATGATCGATGCATAAGGAAAAGAGTCCGCCAAGTTACGACTTCGTAGCATGTGGTGCATAACCAAAAATGCCCAATTGATTTTGTGACAATGAAGAATGCCATAAAGAATTTGTAACTCAAAGTCGCTAATGTGAGCAAGGAGAGTTTCTTCAGGCAGAACTACTTGATTAATGAAGTAGTGTAGAAGATGATTGTTTGTCGTGAGGACATCAGTGTTGTATGGGCAAGAGGTAGTATGTGGTGGGTGAATTTTCTGGAGGTCTACTGATTCAAATCGACACAGAGATTTGTAAGAGGAGTCATGGCTATAGTCAGACCAGGGGCAAGGGAGGTTAGGACCCAAGAGAGCACCCGATGAAGGAAGTCCAAGGCATCGACCAAAAGATGATAGGGAGTGTCGAATAAGAATCCCCTTGACAGAACTTTGAAATCCATCTTGCAAAGGTTCTAAGTTGCAATAAAAGACTTTTACTAGTTCAGGATAGTAGGGATTGCACATAGAGATAAACTCCTCAAGATTTTGATAACGGAGATAGGCGGGAAATGTGTGACCATTGTCGACAAAGGAATCCAAATCACCAAACAAAGGTTTACGAATGAGTTGATTGATGAATCATGAAGCAAACCTAGTTCTTTGATGGGTGGTTGTGAGTAGTCGTGTAAGGTTCATGGGTCGAGAGGAACGAGAATGATAGGAATCCATATTTGAGAAAAGAGTATTCAGCACCTTAAGAGGATTTTGGAGGATATTACTAATCAATTCCTAATGCTAGCTTAAATATCCCGAGCATGTAATCGATTACAGCAGTTTAAGTAATCGATTACAGAGCAGTTATGCCAAGTTTGAATTTCAAAAGATGGAGGGAAATTTGAAATTCTGGCAATTTTTCGAGTATGTAATCGATTACTGCAGTTGGGGTAATCGATTACATCAGTTACAAATTTGAAAATTTTCAAATTGTGAATGTGTAATCGATTATGGAAGTTTGAATAATCGATTACTCAGATGTTTCTAATGAGCACGAGGACTTAGAACATGGATAATCGATTATAAATCCTAGGGTAATCGATTACTAGGACATTTTTACAAGTTCTAGGCTCTAGATTCCTATGTAACACTTTTCCTATAAAACACTTAATTACATAATCTATCTAAAGGCATGTAAACACATATTTATCATAAAGATCGTGCAAATAACATGTTAACTTAAGTATCATGCTCATCTAAAATGCCTAATTCTCTTCTTATCTTATAAAATGATTCCTTAGAAAGAGGTTTAGTAAAGATATCTGCTAGTTGATTATGTGTATCTACAAAAGAAATCTCTATATCTTTCCTCATAACATGATCTCGAAGAAAATGATGTCGTATATCAATATGCTTAGTTCGAGAATGCATGATAGGGTTTTTAGTGAGATTAATGGCACTTGTGTTGTCACATTTGATAGAAATGCAGCCCAGCTCTAAGCCATAATCTTTGAGTTGTTGTTTGAGCCATAGAGTTTGTGCACAACAACTTCCTGCAGCAATATATTCTGCTTCTGCAGTACTTAGAGCAACACATGCTTGTTTCTTACAAGACCAAGAAACAAGGGCATTTCCTAACAAGTGACAAGTACCACTTGTACTTTTTCTTTCAGTTTTACAACTAGCATAATCAGAATCAAAATATCCAATCAAATCACAAACACTTCCTTTGGGATACCACAAACCAACATTTGTAGTTCCTTTCAAATATTTGAAAATCCGCTTAACAGAACTCAAATGTGATTCCCTAGGAGATGCTTGATATCTAGCACATAGACATACGCTAAACATAATATCAGGTCTACTTGCAGTTAAGTACAGAAGAGATCCGATCATACCTCTATATTTAGTGATATCAACTTGAACACCGGATTCATCTTGATCTAGATATGTATTAGACCCCATTGGTGTGGCTATGGCTTTGCAATCATCTAAATCATATTTCTTTAATAATTCCTTGCAAAACTTTGATTGATTGATGAATATTCCATCATTTGATTGCTTGATTTGCAAACCAAGAAAGAAATTTAATTGTCCCATCATGGACATCTCAAATTCTTCTTGCATCATGTTAGAGAAATCTTTGCAAAGAGATTCGTTAGTTGCACCAAAGATAATATCATCAACATAAATTTGAACAAGTAAGGTATTACCTTTGGTTCTTTTGATGAACAAGGTTGTATCAGCCTTACCTTTTTGAAATCCTTTATCACAAAGGAAAGTACTTAACCTATCATACCATGCACGAGGGGCTTGCTTAAGACCATAGAGTGCTTTCTTTAGTCTGAAGACATGTGAAGGAAACTTTGGATCGTCAAATCCTGGAGGTTGCTTCACATACACTTCTTCTTGAATATATCCGTTCAGGAAGGCACTTTTGACGTCCATTTGATATAATGGGAAGTTTAAGGAGCAAGCATACGCTAATAACAATCTTATGGCTTCTAATCTTGCTACGGGTGCATATGTTTCATCAAAATCTATACCTTCTTCTTGATTATAACCTTGAGCAACCAATCTTGCTTTATTTCTAACTATAATACCATTTTCATCTAACTTATTTCTAAATACCCACTTTGTTCCAATAATGTGTTTATCACTAGGCTTAGGGACAAGTTCCCAAACTTGATTCCTTTCAAATTGGTTTAATTCTTCCTACATTGCTACAATCCAATACTCATCCTCTAGAGCATCATTTACTTTTGATGGTTCTATCTGAGAGACAAAGGCCATATTCAAAACTGAATCATTCAAGCGTAGCCTTGTAGAAACGCCTCTAGAGATATCACCAATAATATTATCAACTGGATGATCCCTATGGGTTCTCCATTCTTTTGGAAGTTGATAAGTATTATCTTCAATGTGCTCTTCTTGTATTGGATTATGATCTCCATCTTTTTGAGAATCTTCATTTATAATGATGTCATCTTCTTCATTATCCGGAAGATTGACTTTATCTTCTATTGAAGATTTAGATTCATCAAAAGAAACATGTATGGATTCTTCCACGGATAGAGTTTTCTTGTTAAAGACTCTATATGCTTTGCTTGTTAAAGAATATCCAAGGAATATACCTTCATCAGATTTTTCATCAAATTTACCAAGGTTTTCCTTTCCATTATTCAAGACAAAGCATTTTGATCCAAAAGCATGTAGATGAGAGATATTTGGTTTCCTTCCTTTGTAGAGTTCATAGGGAGTTTTCTTAAGAATAGGTCTAATGAGAACTCTATTGGAAACATAGCAAGCAGTACTTACAGCATTAGCCCAGAAGTATTTAGGGAGACTTGATTCACTTAGCATTGTCCTTGCTAATTCTTCAAGTAATCTGTTCTTCCTTTCTACAACACCATTTTGTTGTGGTGTTCTCGGAGTAGAGAAATTATGTGATATTCCGTTTTCATCACATAGTTCTTGGAATTGTTGATTCTGAAATTCTCCACCATGATCACTTCTAATAGAAGAGATCTTTAAAGACTTCTCATTTTGAACTAGCCTTGCATATCTTTTGAATGCATTGAAGGCTTCATTCTTATGAGGTAGAAATAAAGTCCAAGTGAATCTAGAGAAATCATCAACAATAACAAGTGCATAGAAATTACCTCCGAGGCTTTTAGTTCTAGAAGGTCCGAACAAATCCATATGTAACAATTGAAGAGGTCTTGAGGTCGAAACTATGTTCTTTGGTTTGAAGGATGTTCTGGTTTGCTTCCCTTTTTGACATGCATCACAAAGCTTGTCTTTTTCGAATTTTATCTTTGGAAGCCCAACAACTAGATCATGCTTGACTAGTTTGTTTAAATGATCTATGTGAATATGTGCAAGTCTTCTATGCCATAGCCATGAATCACTATTATTCTTGGCCAAAAGGCATCTCACATTTTGTGGAATTTCTTCCAATGAGATCATGAAGACTTTGTTTACTTTATACCCAGAAAACTTAATCTCTTTAGTTTTCACATCTTTTACTACACATATATCATTAATAAAACCAACTTTCAAACCCTTATCACATAGTTGACTAATACTCAGAAGATTATGCATCAAACCATCAACGTAAAGAACTTTATCGATGACTGTTTGAGGGGGTGTGCCTATTCTTGCAATACCGAGTATCTTTCCCTTTTGATTGTTACCATATGTGACAAAACCTTTTTCTCTAGGTATAAGAAATGAAAATTTGGTTTTGTCTCCTGTCATGTGTGATGAGCAGCCACTATCAAGATACCATAAATCCTTTGCTGCTTTCATACACACCTACATGACAAAGTTCAGACATGGGTATTAGGAACCCAACAAGTCTTGGGTTCTTCTAAGTTAACATCCTTTCTGACCCAAATGTACTCCCTATTTGGTACTCCTATATGTTTGTAATAACATCTACTAGGGATATGTCCTACTTTGTTACAATATGTGCAAGAGTAATGATTGTAACTAGAGGTTTGTCTAGGAAAAGGGTGAATCTTCTTAGGAAGTCTATTTTGATTGTTCTTCCTATTGTTTGTACTTCTAACAGGATTAATCTTATTGTTACTAGAAGATCCTGACGCGTGGTTTGGTCTTACAAACACAGTTTTCCTAACCTCTTTTGTCTTTGGGTGAGAAGTATATCCTAATCCTAATTTATTGTTTGAATGTCTTTGAACACTTAGAATATCATCTAACTTCTGTTTTCCTTTATTGAAGTTATTTACCCTGTGTTGAAGATCACCTATCTTTTCTTCTAAAGAACTACACTTAGATCACCTATCTTTCAAAATTCTTGACATAATTTAAACATGTTTTCCATAGCAAATTTTAAATCATGAGGAGACATAGAATTATCACTGACCTGGGAATCTTCAATGTCTGAATCATGTGAGGCCATTAAAGCAACTTGTGCTTCTTCTTTGTCAGAGTCTGATGATGAACTTACTTCATTATCATCCCAAGCCAAATATGCTTTTCGTGTAGGTTGATCCTTCTTTTCAAATTTTTCTCTTAGACCATGTCTCTTCTTCTGAAGATTTGGACAATCTGATTTGAAGTGTCCAGGTTTACCACATTCGAAACATGTGATTTTTTGTGACGAAGAGGGATCATTGTTTCTTTGGAAAGATTTATTGTTGAAATTAACATTTTTTCTTTTAAGAAACTTTCCAAAGTTCTTGACTAGAAGATTTAAATTTTCATTTTCTTCTTCAGAATCCGCATCATAATCTTCTTTGATGCTTTCCTTTGCCTTTAAGGAAATTGATCGATACTTCTTCTCATGTTGTTCATGCTCTTCTAAACGATTCAATTCCAACTCATGTTCTTGGATTTTTCCAAACAGAGTTGCAAGAGACATATTTGATAAACTCTTCTTCTCAGAGATGGCTGTGACTTTTGGTTGCCATACTCTTGTAAGTGATCTTAGAACTTTCATGTTCAAGTCACTATTTGAAAATTGTTTTCCAAGAGCAATCAAATGATTAATTAAATGAGTGAATCGTTTTTGCATATCTAATACCTTTTCTCCTGGAAGCATTCTGAACATTTCATATTCATGAGAGAGAGTATTGATCTTTGATCTCTTGACTTCATCTGTTCCTTCATGAGTCACCATCAACGTATCCCATATTTCTTTTGATGAAGTGCACGTTGATACTCTGAAAAATTCGTCCATGCCAAGAGCAGATGTAAGGATGTTCATCCCTTTGAGATCATATTGAACCTTCTTCTTTTCTTCTTCACTCCAAGTACTTTCTGATTTTGGTTGTGAAGTTCCTTCTTCATTTGTTGTTACAGGCACAAAGGGTCCTTCTTCAATGGCTTTCCATATTCCTGAGTCTAATGACTTTATGAATATCTTCATCTTGATTTTCCAGAAGTCATAATGTTCTCCATTGAAGAATGGTGGCCTGTTTATGTTGAATCCTTCATTTGTTCCATGATTGGAAGAGGATGCCATCTTTTCCCGGATCTTAGGAATAACTTACCTAAACCTTCGCTCTGATACCAATTGTTTGAACAGATAGCAACCTGAGAGGGGGGGGGTGAATCAGTGTTGCCCCAATTTTCGCCTTATTGAAATCGTTACTTTCAAGTTTATGATGATCACGAATTGATCGTTGTGATTGCAGCGGATATGAACAATACTTGAAAGTAAATGTGAAGGATAAAGAGAATCACACACAAGATTTATCCTGGTTCGCCTTCAATCCACCGAAGACTACGTCCAGTCCCTCAAGAAAACCCCTTGAGGATTTTTCCACTATTGATAAGAATTTCTTACAAGTTCCTAACCCAAGGACCCCAAGAACTTCTACCAATATCTTGTGAAAGCAAACCGCTTTCAACAGCCCCTGAAAGCAAACCGCTTTCAGTTCCTGAAGGCAAACCACCCTCAGACCTTGAAGGCTAAACCACCTTCAATGAAAATCCTGAAAGTAAACCACTTTCAGTGACAACAACCCTTCACCGAATACCACGGTGAAAAACTCAATCTTACAGAAAGAGATGAAGAAGATATTACAATCGGCTGTTTCAATCCTTTAACACACAATTGGATTGAACATGAGAAATTATGCTTTAAGGCTTTTAAGCATAATACAATTCTGAGTTCTTCAAGATATGAACAACTAATGTGTTCTTGTAAACATGAAGATCATGAACTCAGAATTTAGGCTCCAAAAGATTTAAGTTCTAAAAGATGAACTAATTTTGAAAGAGCTTTGGCCTAATGTGTTTTTCTCATGTGTATATTTCGTGTGTGTTGTGTGTGTTGTGTGTGTTGTGTGTGTTGTGTTTTCTGGACTCAAATGGTCTTTATATAGGCAAGGGAAACGTCCTTGAACCATCACAACCCTTTTCAAAAGGTTTGGGACACAATGGTTCATGAAAAGATGCACTTTTTCGTTCTGGTAATCGATTACCATACTTAGTGTAATCGATTACACAAGTGACCGTTTCAGTTTGAATTTGAATTTCAAACATGTAATCGATTACAAGACTGGAGTAATCGATTACTTGCCTTGGTGTAATCGATTACCATAATGGTGTAATCGATTACACAGAAGCCCATTTTCCAGAAACTTGATCTTTGAGACTTGCTTAAGGTTTTCTACTTCTTTTAAGTTATGAAAGCTCTTAGCTTGATTAGATTAGGTGTTTTAAGAGCCTTTATGCTTTAATAAACCTTTGAAAGCATAACTCACCTAATTCTAAGACTTCTAGACTATTGATGGACTTGAGTGCTTGATTCTTTTGAAGTCTTCTTTTCTTCTTTTTGTTGATGAGTTTGTCGTCATCAAAACCACAGCCAGGGTCAGGAGCAAGACCTTCTTCACAGATAGTTCTTTATGGAATATCTTTGATGATAGTTCTTCCTATTGTTTATATTTTTAGAAGTACTTGGATTCAGATGTTCAGAAGATTCTTCTCCTTTGTTTGGTTTGACAAAAGTAGTTTTCTTAACTTCTTTTGTTTTCAACTGAGATGTATATCCTAGTCCAAATTTATTGCTTGAGTGTCTTTGTACACTTAGGATATCATCTAGCTTTTACTTTCCTATATTGAAGTTATGAAATCTTTGTTGAAGATTATCTATTTTCTCTTCTAGTGAATTGCACTTAGTGCATTCATGTAGGATGTCTAATTTGGATTTTACAATATCCATTTCATTCTGTAAGGTTTTACACTTATTTTCTAATGAAGAGATAATGGCATTTTGCTTACTACTTACTGGAGAATTTTTTTGACATAACTTAAACACATTTTCTATGGAAAACTCTAAATCATTAAATGAAATACCATTGTTACTAACCTCAATATCTTCGTCATCTGAATCGAATGAAGCTATTAAAGCAACATGTGCTTCTTCTTTTTTAGAGTCGGATGAAGAACTCACTTCATTTTAATCCCATGCAATGTAGGCTCTTCGAGAAGTTGGATCTTTCTTTTCAAACTTATCTTTTAATCCATGTTTCTTCTTTAGAAGATTTGGACACTCCAATTTGATATGTCCAGGTTTCCTACACTCAAAGCATGTAAATTTCTGAGAAGAGGAAGGTTCACTATTCATTTGTAAAGATCTATTATTGTTAAATTTCATACCTTTCCTTTTGAATAGTTTTCCAAGATTTTTCACCAGAAGATTCATATTTTCATTAATGTCCTCTTCAGAATCTGCATCATATTCTTCTTTGATGTTCTCCTTTGCTTTTAGAGAAATGGACCAATACTTCTTTTCATGTTGTTGATGTTGTTCAAGATGATTCAACTCCAATTCATGTTCTTGGAGTTTCCCAAAGAGTGTTGCTAGAGTCATATTTGATAAACTTTTCTTTTCGGAAATTGCCGTTACCTTTGGTTTCCATGCTCTTGTGAGTGATCTTAGTACTTTCATGTTTAGGTCACTCCTAGAAAATTCTTTACCAGAGAAATCAAATGGTTTCTCAAATGAGTAAAACATTTTTGCATATCTAATACCGTTTCACCAGGGAGCATTCTGAACATCTCATATTCTTGTGACAAGGTATTGATTTTTGATCTTTTAACTTCATTTGATCCTTCATGGGTTACGTTTAAAGTATCCAATATTTCTTTTGAATTTCTGCACGTTGATACTCTGAAGAATTCGTCCATGCCAAGAGCGGATGTAAGAATGTTCATGCCTTTTAGGTCATATTGAACTTTCTTCTTTTCTTCTTCACTCCATGTATTTTCTGGTTTTGGTTGTGTGCTATCACCCACTTCATTCATTGGTATAAACGGACCTTCTTCAATGGCTTTCCATATCTCCACATCCAATGACCTTATGAAGATTTTCATCTTGATTTTCCAGAAGTCATAATGGTTTCCATTGAAGTATGGTGGCTTGTGATACCCAAATCGCAAGTGCACGATTGACTATCGCGTAATATAAAAAGATCGAACCCAAGGGATAGGTGTCCTTATTATTATAATATCTAGTACTTGTGCAGAAAAATTAAAAGATGAAAATATGATGTTGGTTTTAGAACAATCAAGAACAAAAGCATAAAATGATAAGAAATTAAGATGATAAGAATTAAGCTCTTGGGTTGGTTTACATAGTCTATAAAATATGCTAGTAAGCTCCTACTTAATTTCTCAATTTTAAATCCAATTTCATGATGCTATAGCCTAGTGTATCTACAAGTTAATTCCTTAAGCATTGTAGAACTTTCTTTTTAATTACTAAATCCAATTCCTTGGTATCTAGTTAACTAAAGAAGAAGATGAAGAGGATGTTCACGCCAACATAAAGCTACGTCTATCCTAATTCCTTAGTGATATATACTTATAGCCTTTTTTATTTCCTATTTCCCTTACTACTTACCAAATGGCCTTATGTAATAAGCAATAAGCAAGATAACTTTTGCACACAAGATGGATGAAGAACAAGGAAATAAAACATGAAATGAAATATTATTCAGAAATGTAGAAAAAGACTAGAACATAAATTATAAACTAAAACAACCCAAAAACTTAAAGAAGAAGTTAGCCAAGCATGGCTAAAAGAATCATTGAATTACCCTGGAAAGGAGCTCAAGTTTGGCTTCCCACAATTCCTAGGAACAATGATCTTAAGGAGGAAAGAAGAATACTTGTTGTATTCTGAAAATGGTGTGTCTTACAAGTGAAGAAAAGGCCCCTATTTATAGTAAAAAATCACCCTCCAGCGCTTGAGCGCTGGCATTCCCAACGCTTGGGCGTTGGGATGCATTAAAATTCCACTATCAGACCGAGGCCCAGCGCTTGAGCGCTGGCTTTCCAACGCTTGAGCGCTGGGTGAAAATCTGACTCATCTCCTAGTCAGAGTCCCAACGCTTGAGCGTTGGGATCAGCGTTGGGTCGCCTGCTGGTTCATCTTCAAGCTTTTCCCTTCTTCATGGTAATGGGTTTTGAATGCCTTCAATGACCACCACTCAGCCCTTAATCATTTCTGAAACTTCCTTCCCACTACCATCAATTTCTTCAAGCTTATTTTCCATGTGCTAAATTGGAGAGTGTTGCTTCATATTCTTCTTTTTCTCTTTTAGCCCTCTCTTTACTAGCACTTCAATTCTGGCCCTTTAATTCTTTGAAACTTCACTTTTAATCCTCCACTCTTGAACTTTCACACTTTGACCCCTGATTTCCTGAAACTTTATAAATCGGTCCCTGGACAAAAATGATAACTATACCAGCTTTTCCTAAAAATATAAAATAGCTATAAACATTCCTAAAAATATAAAATAAAGTTAGAAAAACAAATAAAATCTAATCTACATGCAAAATGCAAAATAAATATAAAATCTACATAAAAATAATAAAAATCCTATATGTGACTCAAAAATAATTAAATAAAAAGACTAAAAACAACCTAACAAACATCATATAATATCCTGTCATCAGCCTGTTTATGTTGAATCCCTCACTAGTGCTAGGTCCTGAGGAGGATGCCATCTTCCCGGATCTTAGGAGAAAATTAACTAAACTTATGCCATGATACCAATTGTAAGTATAGATAGCAACATGAGAGGGGGGTGAATCAGGTTTGCACAATTTTCTCCTTAACAAAACTTGTTACTTCCAAGATAATCATAATCACAATTGATGATTGTGAATGCAGCGGAATCAATCCCCTAACATAAGAATGGATTGAATATAGAAGTTATGCTTTAGGCACTTATCATATGAAGGCTTTTTCTTATTTTGAGTTCTTCAGCAGTTGAACAACACAAGTGTTTTTATTGAAAATGAAGAATTAAAGACTCAGAATTTTGGCTCTAATGAATATGAAAGTTGTATATCAATTGGTTATTTGTTAATGAGCCTAAACGGACTATTTATAGGCATTATGAAATGTCCATGTACCAACACAAGGCTTCCTAAACAATTTGAGACACAATGGTTCATGAAACAATACAACTGTCGAGCATGTCATCGATTATAGTACTTAGGTAATCGATTACGCTATGTGACCGTTGCTGTTTGAATTTCAAATTCAAACATGTAATCAATGACAAGAAAACTGTAATAGGTTACTTGCCTCAGTGTAATCGATTACACCTTGTAATCGATTACACTGAAGTCCATTTTCTAGATAATCAAACTTTAGGTCCTAATTGAGTTTTTCTATCACTTTTAACTTATGAAAAAGATTATACTCAATTACTTTAATTTTCTTTGAGCCTTCATACTTAAAGAAACCTTAGAAGCATAACTTACATAAAACATAAGACTTAGTCAAAGCTAGAACCCTTGAATGTAGCTTGAGGTATGTTGCACTGGTTCTTCTAAGTCTTCTTTTCTTCTTTTTCTACACGAGTTTGTCGTCATTAAAACTTCAGTCAGGGTCAGGGGGAAAGAACTTCTTCACATGGTTGTCTTTTGACAACTACGTCACTTAACATTAATTGGTGAACAGTTGGGTACTTTCAATAAATTGCTTCTTGAACACGCATTAAATTTTATTTCATACTATGACTGCACATTTATAAATCCTCATTTAATGCGCATGCTGTGTCTTTTCTCTCTCACATCAACTTTATTATTCATCATTACGTTGTGAGAATCAAGAAAAACTTTTAACTTCCCATGAAGCATAACAAAAAGGCTTCTGAAAACACAATTCATTACACTCATAAACTATTTGCATTTTATCTAGACTTGTTATCTTCTTCAACATTTGTTCTTGCGCACGCTCTACCCATTTTTGCAGAAGAATGGAACCCAAAAAACAAGGAGTAAAGAAGCAAGCCAAGACTCTAGAACCCCTCAACGAAGCCCAACAAAAGATTGTTGAAATATGGAACAAATGCATCATTCAAAATTGTAAGGAGCAAGTGTCCAAGATTGGTCCTGTGAGGATTGCAAATCTTGGTGACAGAGACCTTGTCATTCCCAGATATCTTGACATAAACGTGTACCAACACGTCAAGGTTGCCGGTCTGGACATGGTCCTGTTTCAGGACTGGGGAAGCTTATTTAAAATTTCAAAGACTCCAGCCCTCTCCCCTCTAGTGAAAGAATTTTATGACTCTGCCATCAAGCTAAGCACCAACCACATCTGGACAAGGTGCTTGAGGCAAGTGGTAGATATTCATCCTGCAGATATCACTCTTATGTTGGAGATTCCTTATGAAGGTGTTCGTTACCATTCCAAATGGGAAGCCACTGAGAACAACCCTTTCAGCATCTGGAAGGAGGTGCCCAAGGTACCAGGTTCACACTGCATGAACAATCTCGTTGAAGAATGTGTTTTTCCTCACGCCATTCTCAGCAAGATTGTGCTGCCAAAAGAAGGGTCCCGTGACCTAGTGAACAAAATCTCTCAATGGGATCTGTATCAGATGCAGCATCATCGAAAATCAATCGATCCGACCTCATCATTCAGTATATGCTTCAAACTCTGAAAAACTCCAACACAAATCTCCCTTATGGCTCCCTAATAATGGCTATAATGCGCAAGAGGTAGCTGCTTACCACAGAAAAGGAAGAAAAGGAGTTCATGGCACGAGACATAGTCTCTGCAACTCCTATCAAGTTCGGAGATGTCCAACGAATGTGGCTTGCCGTTGATATTTCTGTTGTTCCTGAAGAACTCTTGAGCACATGGGCAAAGAAGCACGAGGCAAAAGGCATGCCTCCATCCTCCAAAGCTCCAAATGCAAGGAAACAAAGTGAAAAGAGAGCTCTTCCAGAACCGAAACCGTCTGGCACCAGTGCTAAAGTTGCTTTAGTTGCCCCGGCACCCAAACATCGTCGTTTGGTTAGAGGTCCTCGTTTTGCTAAGGATACACTCCACCAGACTACCTCTTCAGTCATGTTTTCTGCTGAGGATGCACTACCCATATCAGCTCTCTTAGCATAGCAACCACAGCCTAAGGTTGAGTCTGTCCAAGAAGAAGCTGTTCATCAGACCACCTCTACTCAACCACCTTCTCCTTCAAAACCCCAACCAGAAGCAGTGCATACAACTGCTAACCTGATATCTGATGCCCATGCATGCTATCTGAAATTCCTGCCCTCACTTTTCCATACATATATTGCAGATGTCATTGATGTTGAAGATGATGGAAACTGTGGATACAGGTGTATTGCTCAGTGGCTGGGCCAGCCTCAAGCATACTATTCAGAGATTCGCAAACTTCTGATCAATGAACTTCTCTCCAATCGAGTGGTTCATTCTCAAACCTTCAGTTCTGATGAGGAAGTTGAAGTTATTCGTATGGCACTCACATTGGCTTCTGGAGAACCTGCCTATGAGCCAAAATGGTTTTCAGTTCCAGACATGGGATTACTTGCTGCAACAGCCTTCAGAATTATTCTGGTTACGTTAGCACCAAACCAGTGCTGCACGTACTTACCCCTTTTAGGCCCTGTTGCTGAGGAACCCACTATTGCAGTGTTGGGAAATATCAACAATAAGCACTGGGTACGAGTGAAGCTCACTGAGAATTTGCCTTTGCCAACCATATCCCCTCAGTGGAAGCATCACTGTTCTGCAGATTCTCATGCATGGGTGACTCCTCTTCAATCAAGAATCCAACACTTCAAAGGGCTGCTACAAGGAGAGTCAGAGAAATACCTTGATACCCTGTTTGAAGTTCCACGAATCATTCATCACATTGATCTTGATGATGATTCTGAGGAGGAACGCAGCCTAGTATCTCTTCAAATACCACTTGAAATTCAATCTACTGATGTGCCTGTGCATGAAGATGTACCTGCTCCTTCAGTTGCTGAACCAACTCCAAATGATAAGATGATTGCACAAGTGACTGTTGAAGCCAAGCACCCCATTGCAGATTTTATCGTTCATACTGAGGCAAAACTCGAAACAGAAGCTATTGTTGCTGCTTCACCTATTGCAATGCCTCACGCAACTGCAGCAGTTGACCCGGACGTTGTTACCACTGTGGAACCATTCTCTATTCAAAGCGAACTTGCATCTGAGGAATCCGAAATTGAGGAGGGTGAACTTGATCCTGTTGATAATGCTGATGTACTTCATGCACTGGAGGAACTCAAGTTGCAAGATGTTGAAGTCACTACTGATAACAGTTTGCGTCCGGCTGAGCATCATGGTCCAAGTCTGGCACAAGTTTCGAGATTGGTAGATGCCCAAATTAATGACCAAATTAATGAATCTCATCTGTCACAGGCTGCAAACGAACTCTCCCAATGGGATATTTCTTTCCCTAAGGATCCAGATCTACCTTCCATTGCTGCTCTTCTTGCTCGCCCCAAAGCACTTGAGCCATCTACATCTCTCTGCTTTCATGTGCCACCTCCAATTCTTCATTTCGTGCCTCCACCTTTCAATATAGTGAAGCCTAGTTCTTATGCTGCCTTAGCTGGTCACTACACTCATTCCACCAGCAAGATCTCATTCATGCCAAGGTTTCCTCGCAGATCTCGATCCTGTGTGGCCGTTCAATTTCGCAAACGGAAACAATCACAAACTGCGCAAAATGAGCATATGCTTCAAGATGTGTCTATGCAAGTTCTTCGTTTGCCTTTCTGTTTTCATGCAGGCTTATGGGTACCAACTGGATGCCACGATCTAGCTCTTGTTCAGACTCTGGGAAATTGCCATGTCTTCTTCCACTTTGAATGGCGACTGACAATCTCTGGTATTACTCATGTGGCTCACATTCCTCTCTTTCTGCTGGACGTGTGGATCCACTAGTGCTGAATTTCAAATCCTGGAGACTTGTTCTTCTTCCGTTTCTGAACAAACCTATGAGGGCTTATGGATGTTAGTACAGATAGCAACCTGAGAGGGGGGGTGAATCAGAGTTGCCCCGATTTTCGCGTAATAGTACCAAACGACTTTCAGCGCAATTAGAGTTGTAACGTAAGAACGTTGTTGCAGCGGAATATTGTAATTGCTTGAAAGTAAAAGATGAAGGATGAAGGAAATGACACAGAGAGTTTTATCCTGGTTCACCTTCAATCCACCGAAGGCTACGTCCAGTCCCTCAAAGAAACCCCTTGAGGATTTTTCCACTATTGATAAAAATCACTTACAAGTTCCTAACCCAAGGACCCCAAGAATTTCTACCAATATCCTGTGAAAGCAAACCACTTTCAACAGCCCCTGAAAGCAAACCGCTTTCAGTTCCTGAAGGCAAACCACCCTCAGACCTTGAAGACTAATCCGCCTTCAATCGAACAACCCTTCACCGAATACCACGGTGAAGTTAGGATCCCTCAGAAAGATTACTACTTTCTGACGAACCACTCCACTGAATTCCACAGTGAAGATTTCCCATGATCGAGTACTCTTAACGAATGCTTGCACCAAGGACCCTAAGATATCTTATCAATCTTCCTGAAGCAACCCACTTCTGATTGATCAAGTCTTCTTAACGAATTCTTGTGCCAAGGACCCTAAGAGAACCCATCATGCCTCAGAAAGCAAACCACTTTCTGATGACACCGCATTACCACGGTGGACTTTGAATCAAACTTGATTCAAAGGGCCTTTTTACAACCACCGAAAACTACGGTGAAAGAATCAACATGATTCAAATAGAAGAAGAAGAAGATGCCTTTTCTATGCATGATTCAATCCTTTAGACAAGAAGGATTGATCTTAGTTTGTATGCTCCAGGCAATTACAATGAAGGCTCTTCCATTCTGAGTTTCTCAAATGTTGAACATCATGAGTGTTCTTATGAAAATGAGAGAACCGAAACTCAGAATGATGACTTTAATGAATATGAAAGTTATGGACCAAGTCATTGATGTTTCTGAGTGTCTAAGGACTTTATATAGGCACTAGAGGTCGTCCATGAACCAACACAACCTTTCCCAATGGGTTTGAGACACAATGGTTCATGAAATAACACATCTGTCGACCTGGTAATCGATTACCACAGTTAGTGTAATCGATTACACCATGCTGTTGAAGTTTGAATTTGAATTTCAAACTTGGTAATCGATTACACACTTGTGGTAATCGATTACACACATCCTGTAATCGATTACACACTTCTGTAATCGATTACAGACAGTCCAGAACTCAGTTTTTGACTGTTTAAACCCTAATTGAGTGTTCCTACCAAGTTTTACTTGTGAGAACATATCGTACTCAATTAGTTGATCTTTCATGAGCCTTCAAGTGCAATATGAACCTTAATAAAGCATAGCACACTAAGTTGACAAGACTTACTTAAAACTAGAACCTTCATGTTTTGATCTTGACGTTCTGAGCCTGGTTCTTGAAGTCTTTCTTCACTTAAGTCTTCTTGAAGTTTTTCTTCTTTTTGTTCCTTTCTTTCTTGAATTCTTCTTGAAGTCTTTCTTCTTTTTGTTATGTGTTTGTCTTCATCAAAACCTCAGTCGAGTCCAAGGACGAGACTTGATTTACAATGGATTTATTTGGCCTTGCGCTCATCCTTCACCACTGATTCCTACTGTGGCGCCCTCTACTCCAATTCTGCCTTCTGCCTTTCGCCTCACTGTTGCTGCTCATCAATCTGATTATGCTGCTCTGATGACAAACGACGTCACCACTCCACAAGTGGATTCTCATAACGAAACGTCCTAAGCAGACGCTGCCAATCCGACCATCCCTTCTGAGCAGACTGATACCCGTTCTATGATGGCTTTGATGGCAAAACACATTGAGAAGGTGCATGCCATTACCACTCAAGAGACCACTACGTGGCGTTAAGAAATGAGAGACCAAAATGACGAATTGTATCAAGAGACAATGGAAGTCATGAATGCCCGCTTTGGAATGGTGCAGGACACGCTGAACAGACTCTTCGATCACTTGAAGACATCCTTCAATCCCTGAACTCTATCACCTTTTACATTGCTTTACTTTGTCTGCACTATAACCTATTTTTCCTATACTCTTTCTTCTGCTTCAATTCATAGCTTGCCTTGCTCACATGATTAACCGCTATTTTCTCTGCTTCGGTTGGTTACTTATATTTCTTTTGATAATGCCAAAGGGGGAGAATAATTGGACAGAGAAAAAGAGAAGAAGAAGAGCACTGACTTAGGGGGAGCTAATCTAGAAATATTAGTTGAAAATATATGTCAAACTCAGGGGGAGCAAAGGAAACGAGAATTTAAAAATTACAACCCTCAGGGGGAGTTTTTCAAATAACTCTTAAGAGAATGTCCTCGTTTGACAAACATAAAAATGATATCGTTTATAAGACCTTTCAAGAACGACCATGTTTTTCTAGATAATGAATTATTTCAGGAAAAACAACTTATATCTGAAAATGATGCGCTTGATCTAAGAAACATTTTTGATATATTAAACCTTTTTCTCGAAAGAAATTGTCATTATCAAAAAGGGGGAGATTGTTAGATTCAAATGATTTAATGAATTATTATATTTTGACGCATAACAATTTCGTTAAGCTTTGATATTGTTAGAGATAGAATTCCTAACTTCTTTAATGTTTTCACACTCAGGAATATCTATCTACTTGAAGAAGAACTGCATGGATCCATACAAAGCATTATCAAAAGCAGATCTTCAAACAAAGAAAAGAGGAGGAGTTCGTCCAACTACTAATCTTATGATTCAGTCCGCCAGTTGAGAACGTTTTCCTCAGAGAGTCCGTCCGGCTGAGAAGAACGTTTGGCCACTCAAACATTGTGTTTACTTGGCTACCCATTTGAAGGAAAGTACGCCTGGAAACTCTATCAAAGAGTTTTCTCAGAAACAACACATTGTGGAGCTCATTTTACTGAAGCACTGAAGAGTTCATTTGACAAAGACTCAGTAGAGATCGTTTGTCCAACCCAGGTTTAGCTGTCAAACACTATCTTCCTCTTCAGAGCATTAATGAGCACTGTTGATCGTAGGATGAAGAAAGGGACATAATTCATACTTTATTCCTCGTTTCTTCAAATCCTCTGCTATTCCTGAAATCAAGCTGCTTTTGCGGAATCAACGACGAGATTTTCTAAACATCGTATCTCCTCAATGATCAAATTCAAATCTTCTGTTCAGAATATTAATTGTTATCTTAGCTGGGATGCACGAATATTAAATGCCAAAGTTAAAGCTCAAGACAGAAAGCCTTGAAGAGCAAGACGGCGACAATCTCCGCCATTGAAGATACAATAAATGCAAGACAGAATGCATTCGATGCTGAACCAGAGATGCAGAAGTATCTGTTACTCACAATGGAGAAGAAATTCGAACGGAACTATTTTCAAATCTTCAGCAAGCTCACATTGATCATCCTACTAAAGATATAAATAGAGGACTTGGCACCAGATTCAAATTGGTGACTTACAAACGATTAAAACATTCAAACTTTCTATGTTCATCTACTGCGATCTAATTTTCAAAGCCAAAACTCAGCAACGTCAAGCTATTCTTTACCTGAGTTAAGTCGTCGACCAGTGTGAAGATTTCACAGAGTGTTACTCTTATTTCCTTTCACACAAACCTATCAGAGAATAAATTTGTTTATCATCTCTTAAATCTACTCTTCATATTTCTACCCACTCTTACCGAAGAGACTTTGTAGAAACCCAAAATCTTCTTGAAAAAGAACTGGGAAATGTCCTGTCTAATACTTGTAAAGGAGAAGTCCTGATAGAATACTTGTAAAGGAGTAGTCCTCAGAATACTGGGAGAAGTCCTGGAAAATACTTGTTCTATTTTGTGAAAATAGTGAAAATCTTGGTGAAGCCAAGGACTAGACGTAGCCCTGTCGATTAAGGGGTTGAACTAGGATAAATACCTTGTGTATTTTACTTTTCAGCTTTAGATTATCTTCCGCTGCACTCACTAGCAAAAATCTTTAAAACTTATAACTGTCATTTACTGAAAAGGATTTCAAAAATCACACACACAATTCAAACCCCCCCTTTCTTGTGTGTTTTTCTCACTGTCAGATTATATGCTTACGTTGTTATATGCTTGTTTATTGATATTCTTCCCTTCCTTTTCCATCCTCTTCCACTCATTTTCTCCACTTGGTTCTTTGGGGTAAGTTGATCACCTCCTCAAGATCTACAATCCCATGTTTTAGAATTTCAAAATGTTGAGTTTGGATTTTTGATAGTTTTTAGAATCTTGAACCCTCTTCATTAATGTTGTTCCCATGACATTGAACTTCAACTTGAACCGATTAGAATTTTGATTGATTAAGTTTTGATCTCTAGAGAATTTTGAAGTTGAGTTTTTGCTAGGGTTGCCTTTAGGAATGTGATCCCCATGATATTGATCTATGGATATCTCCAATTAGTTTTCTTGGAAGCTAGAGTTTTGGGAATTGATTAATTGATATAAGTGATTTTCAAACTTTAAAATTTAGTTTCACCGTAGATTTTATGTGTACTAGTTTGTTTAATGAAAAATTCATTTTGATAACTAAATGCATATGGCCGAATTTGGGCAGAATTGAGAACAAGGGAGAATTTATTTTCCAACTAGCTTTTGAGTGTGTTGAATGCTTGTATATGATTTTGGGTGTGAAGGAAAGGTTTTTCCTAACTAGTGTTAGAAGAACTGATTTCTAAAGACTATGGAAAATTGATTCCTACATGAAATTTGGAAACTTGTAATTAGAGGGACTACAATTCAGCTTTTGGATGAATTGGATTTTGGAACTCATAGCTTGATTAGGGTTTTTACTAAACTAAGAAAACTTGGAAATTAAAAATTGGATTTTTGAATGTATATGTTGTGCTTATGACACTTCGAGGATTTTTTAGTTCAAGACTTTGAAATTGTTTCTTTAACACTTGATTTTCAGGGCGTTGTTGTAACAAATGAACAGTAACTAAATATGCACGAAACGTTTTCAAGACTGTAGAAAAAAGAGTGTACATTTTTTTTCTTTTTCGAAATATGCCATGATGAGATGCATTAATAATATTAATTTACTGTTTAACAAATAGCCACACATATGGCATAAAGTGTCTGGCCAACAGCTAAGAAATAGCTTAGAAAATGATTGACTTTGGGTTCTAAAAACTTTGCTTCCAGTTTGTAAGAAAGTAAGCTAAGACTCCCTACACTAGTACTTAAAAATACATGAGTTCATACATATCAACCAAAACGTCTGTAACAAGTCGTTCTACAATGGGCCATCCATCTTCTACCTTGATCTCCCTTGGGTCGGCATCCACCTGCAACTTCTGGCTAAAGGCTGTCCGACTGGCGACGGATCGCCAGCAAACACAAACAAGAGACAATGCAAGGGTCAACTTCGAAAACAAACAATACAGATAAGCAATTCAAGTCATTATATAGAGTATTAGCATATAGATAGCTATATCGAGAGGATATTATAAAAAAAAACTAATGAGCATACAGGCTAGCAGTTCAATCAAAACCCGAAACCCCTTAAGTAGCATGGTTATTTTTATGCCTAAGCCATTGACTTTATGTCACATCTCATGAACCCTTTTTATTTATCTCGATATTACGCCAACTCCGATTAGTGGGATGCGGGACAATTCCTCGGTGAAGGTGTGATGGTGGATTTCTATCAACCCCTGGGATTTGCCACTTCACAGGTGTGGCATGAGCTGCCCTGACCCGATACGTGTCCAAGATTGAGGCTCGAGCAACTCTTTATAGTTACTTATCGCTTGGTACGCATGTTCAATTAACAACCCAAATTAGGTCTTATTCGTCTGTATATGTTGCCTAATATAGCTTCGTAATTAACAATAATCATGTAGAGCATAGGTACATATCTAAACATATATAAATCATGTGCGAAAGGAGATCATGCTTACAATTAACAGTATAGCAAGAGCATCAAACAAGTCAAGCTGCACATTCAAACAATTTCAACGATGTCGTACATCAAACAATTCTAATCCAGCATATCAGATGCCTTCAGATACTTGCATTCATAATTCAAACAATTTAAAGTCGGGTCGTCCTTAGAAAGCCATCGACTGCCAAGTTATAAGTCATAGTATATACATATGCTTAGTATCTTGGAATATAGAAGTGCCCTTACCTTTGTCCTTTTTCTCCAAGCTCCAACGTTTGCTCCAAAAGCTAGGAAGGTTCCGAAGGTAAGCTATGTAGCTTTGTTCGGTCCGAAGTCCTGTAATCCTTCAAAGAACATAGCCTAGTTTAGGACTTGAAACTTGACCCTAAGGCTTAGCTACTGGTCTTACTAGGTTCCTATCTCTTAGGCAATTGTCCTAATTCTTAGGAAGATCCTTGGAAGTCGAAAACATTTTTAGCAACTTTGGAATCCTTAAAACCCTTTGAAAACTCTAAGTTACAATATCCAAAACTTTTCAAAACTTCAAAACCTTTAAAGAGAAACAAGGCTAGATATTTACAAATCAATTTGAAAGCCTTAATGAAGATTTTGAAAGCAGAATCACATACAACATACCAAGAGTTCAATTCTGTCCAAAATCCTCAAAACCCTAAAAACTTCATATTTTCACCAAACAATTCACTAAGTTACTCAAAACAATTCCACAATCCAAAACATAACTTATATTACAAGTTTTCTAAACATATTTCAAGTCTTGAATTTCAAAATCCTCGAAGTATCAAAACATAAGTTTTCCACTCAAAAGGAAAATTTCCAATTCCTAGTTCTTCCTGGCTTTGCAAAAACCCTAATCAAGCTATGAGTTCCAAAATCCAATTTATCCAAAATATCAATTTTAATTCTTCAATTCCAACTTTCCCAAATCCTCTAGAAATCAATTTTCTAAAGTCTTAAACACACAATTTTCTCTAGGCCCTTTTGCACTAATTAGGGCAAAACCTTTCCTTTACACCCAAAATCATTTACAAGCATTTAAACACACTCAAAGCTAGTTGTAAAATCAATTCTCCCGTGTTCCCAATTCTGCCCCAAATTCGGCCAAACACATTTAATTACCATAATGAATTTTACTTTCAAAACTAACTTGTACACATCAAAGCTAACAAGAAATCTATGGTAACACCAAAACTCAAAGTTTGAAAATCACTTATTTCAAATAATCAATTCTATAAAACCTAGCTTCCAAGAAAAGTAATTGGAGGTTTCCATAGATCAATATCATGGGAATAACATTCCTAAAGGCAACCCTAGCAAAAGCTCAACTTCAAAATTCTCTAGGGATCAAAACTTAAACAAGCAAAATTCTAATCAGTTCAAATTAAAGTTCAAGGCCATGGGAGCAACATTAATGAAGGGGGTTCTAAATTCTAAAAACCCATAAAAATCCAAACTCAACATATCAAGATTTTAAATCGGTAGAATTGTAGATCGGGCTGAGGGGATCAACTTACCTCAAAGGGTCAAGAGAGGAAGATGAGTGGAAGGTTCTGCTATGTGGGGTGGAGGTTTAAGCCAAGGAGAAGGAGAAAGGAAGAAGATAATGAATAATTTCCAAGTCTCACTTTCTCTCTCTTAATTCTCTCTTAAATCTCACTTAATGAACTTAATGGAAAAAAACCACATGGAACCCCTATTTAAGGAGGGAGATCCGCGGGTTTAGTGGGTAGAAAGGCGGTGGAATTTAACTTTTCATTACCCCTAGGGACCAAAGTTGAAAGGGTAAAAGTCTAGGTAAAAATATCTTTTTACTATTTGAGGACTAAAGTCTAAATTCTCAAGGGGCAAGGACTAAACCATAAACTCTCAAGGGGCAAGGACCAAGCTATAAATTTGGAAGATTAGGAAAATATCTAGAATATTTTATTAATATATTCCTAATCCATGACGCGTCAGTGCATTAGTGGGTCAGTGCGTCAGCTGAATCCAATCGTCGGTAAATCTCCTAACGTACCTGAGAGTATCTAACACCATTTAATCATTCTCTTTGGGCCTTGTGCTCGTACAACCTGGATCCGGGTCGTTTTCCCTCGAAGTTCGTGCCGATTCTGGTCCAAAAGCACTATTCATGGGAAGTTGCTTGTGAAGCTTTATGCACAAAACACTATTCATCAAAGTTACTATTCACAAAAGTTCTTATCGCATGTTTGGATCTGTCACGTAAAACGGATTCATTTGGTGATTCCCGAGTTTTCGATCCAAGGTCTTGAAGTCGTCTATTTCGCTTGCTGGATTTTCAACTAAGTCTCGCTAGTGAGAAATGTTGTTTCCGGGCCCCAGAAGGCAACCATATCAATATTATAGTCGTTCTTCACGAAATTCTTCACTGAACGTCATGGTGATAGGGAGTGTAAGACCCTCTATTTTTGGTATTTATGTTTTTGGTCCCTAGAGTCTGGACTATTTATGTTTTGGTCCCTGTTAGACATTGTTGAAAACTGAATCTGTTTTAGTTTGCCTTATGCGGATTTTATTGGTGAATGAAATAATATCTTCCTATAATTAATTTCTTGATTTGTTTGTTAACTATTCAGTTCTCTGAATATCTTTTAAGTGTAGATTTTATTTTCTATTTATCTTTTATATAATGCAGTTTTTATTCTTTTAAATTATTTTTCTGTTTTCCACCTTGATGAGTGGATTTTATATGATAATTTTAGGGTCTTTTTAGTCTTTTTATTTTATTATTTTTGAGTCTCATGTAGGTTTTTTATTGTTTTTATGTAGATTTTATATTTATTTTGCATTTTGCATGTAGATTAGATTTTATTTGTTTTTTCTACTTTTATTTTATATTTTTAGGAATTTTTCTAGTTATTTTGTATTTTTAGAAAAAGCTGGTTTAGTTATCATTTTTGTCCAGGGACCAATGTGTAAAGTTTCAGGAAGTCAGGGACCAAATTGTAAAAGTTCAAGAGTGGAGGACTTAAAGTGGAGTTTGAGAGAATATGAGGGCTTGAATTGAAGTGCTAACCAAGGGAGGACCAAAGTGAAAAAGAAGAATATGAAGAATCACTCTCCAATTTAGCACATGGAAAAAATGCTTAAAGGAATTGATGTTAGTGGAGGAAGGGTTTTAGAATTGATCAAGGCTGGTTAGTGGTTTTTTATGGCCATCAAAACCCACTACCATGAATGAAGAAGGAAGGAAAAGCTTGAAGATGAAGAAGCAGCGTCCCAGCGCTCAAGCGTTGGGATCCCAGCGCTCCAGCGCTGGGGTTCTGACTAGATGATGAGTCAGATGTTGACCCAGCGCCCAAGCGTTGGAAAGCCAGCGCTCAAGCGCTGGGCCTCGGTCTGGAAGTGGGATTTTAATGCCTTCTAGCGCCCAAGCGTTGGGAATTCTAGCGCTGAAGCGTTGGAGGCTGGATTTTTACTATAAATAGGACCTTTCTCTTCACTTGTAAGACACACCATCTTAGAATACAACAAGTATTCTCTCTTTCTCCCTCAAAGATCATTGTTCCTAGGAATTGTGGGAAGCCAAACTTGAGCTCCTATCCAGGGTAATTCAATGATTCTTTTAGTCATGCTTGGCTAATTCTTCTTTAAGTTTCTTGGGTTGTAGTAGTTTATATTTATGTTTTAGTTTGTTTTTACCTTTCTGAATATTACTTCTATTTCATGTTTTTTCTCCTTGTTCTTCATTCATCTTGTGTACAAAAGATTTCTTGCTTATTACTTATACGAATGGAAATTGGTAAGTAGTAAGGGACCTAGGATTTAAAAAAGGTTATAAGTATACTTCGCTAAGGAATTAGGAAGGACGTGACTTTATGTTGGCCTGAATTTCTTCTTCATCTTCTTCTCTAGTTAACTAAGTTGCAAGGAATTGAATTTAGTAATTAGAAAGAAAGTTCTACAATGTGTAAGGAATTAACTTGTAGATAATTAGGCTATAGCATCATGAATTAGATTTATAATTTAGAAATTAAGTAGGAACTTACTAGCATATTATATAGACTATGTAAACCAACCCAAGAGCTTATTTTCTATCATTTTATTCTCTTCTATTTTATTGCTATTTCCATGTGCTATCTTAAACAAACTTTCAACAAATACATCTTTTTAATATTTCTGTTTAAGTACTAAATATTATAATAATAAGAACACCTATCCCTTGGGTTCGATCTTTTTATATTACGCGATAGTAAATCGTACACTTGCGATTTCATTATCAAGTTTTTGGCGCCGTTGCCGGGGATAGGTTCTTTTAAGTTCTTGTTATTATTTTGTTTAGTACTTTTTGTTTATATAAAAAAAAAACGAAAAAATATATATATAAAAAAAGAATTGTGATGAACTGGTGCTGCTAATTTTGTTTGCTAAGTATTTTCAGGTATAGCAATGGCTGAAACATTCGAGCAAAGGGAGGCAAAAATCCGGGTAAACCTTGACAAGGAATATGAGAAGAAAAAGCAAGATGTTTTCACTTTAGTTGACGAATTCTGTTCTGATTTAAAGTGTAAGCGAAATGCGGGATTTTTGCCAACCCCTGAGCAAGAATGTAAGGCCATGGAAGAATTACAAGGGAAAATACAAAGCATTCTAAGGAGGCGGCCGAAGGATGAACAACAACCACATGTTCATGAAAATGAACTTGTGGTACAAAAAGAGGAGGTAAAAGAAACTTCCATTGTAAAATTTGTCTTTGAAGACAAATTGGAGATGGAGGAAGAAGAACCTCAAGGAACCTATGCTATAGGTTCAGAAAAGCAAGGAGCAGAACAGGGAAGGGAAAATTTATTTATTCCTTCCATTTTTAATTTAAATGTTGTTACCTTGTTAGCTGAAAATTCATGTGGCACCATGTTGCTTTTGTGCCAAAATATGCATGATTTGCGGGGTCTAAAGAATTTTGTAATAGACCCCGGTTGAAAGTAATTAGTGGAAGGGTCTATCTCGGACCTAAACATTGAGCTGGTTGGGAGACAACCCAACTTAGGATAGTTTAAATTTTTGTCATTTAAATTTCTGCACAACTCTTGTAAATAAATAAAAGAAAAAAATTCTATGTTTTTGCTGCAGGAGAGGCCAGCGCTCCAGCGCTGGAGGCCAACGCTCAAGCGTTAGGCCCCTGCTTTACACCTCTGATTGCCCAGTTTTTGCTTTTATCCAGCGCCCAAGCGTTGGCATCTCCAACGCTCAAGCGCTGGAGCTCGGGCAGATTTGCTGTTTTTATTTTTATTTGCTGTTTATAGATTTTAATAAAATTTTGTGTTCACCATTTTTTGAAAAGTTTTGGATTCTGTGTGTTTTCCCTTGCTTCTACATTGGTTTTAATTTTTGGGAAACTCAAGAATTCTTGTTTTTAAGGTGGACACAATTTTTCAACCCATGATCTTATTTGTGCTGATTTTGGAACTAACAAGTCAAGCAAGTTTCTGCTTGTGAGACTTTTTGTTTGTTCAATGTTACAGGATAGGTACCAGAAGAGGAAGAACCCTCTTGAACTCAAGTGTTGAATTGATTTTTACATTGAGGTTCCCTTGGACCTTTGTGGAAAATTTGTTACTATACCAGCTTCTTAGATTTTGTTTTTCTTTTTGTAGTTTTTAGTTTTATTTTTAGTTTAGTTTTTTTTTTTGTTTTTTTTTTTGCATGAGTCTTGAGTATATTATCCATTCTGAATATTGCTATAGCTTTGTGAAATGCTTTATCTGATTGAACTGCTTTGTGAAAAAGGTTTTATGTTTTAGAGCGGTTAGGATTGCATGCTGTAGAAAGGATTATTGATATCTTGATTGTTTTGGTTGTTGGCAAAATCTTTTTCTGAGTTCTAAAAAGGGTACCACTTACCCTATGTTTTTCTGAGAGCTGAGGACTCTGAATGCATGATTGTGAAATTTTTCTGCCTTGTGTTGCATGTTGATTGGAGTTTTGTATACTTTGTGAGTTGAGAAGAGATTATAGGCATTTTTGAAAACTCAGATTTTTGCTTGAAATGTTATATCCACTAGTAGCCCCTTTTGAGCCTTAAAAGAGTCATTCTTTGGAGCCTACTTTGTGTGATAATTCTTAAAGTTGTTATTGTGATTCATGTGCTGAATTTGTTAGAGCTATGTTTGTTGGGTTTCTCTCTAAAAAAAAAAAAAGAAAAAAGAGGAAAAAATAAGGTATGTGCCTTAGGAAAAATAATGAGGTAGTGGGGTGAGAAAGAGTATGAGGGGAGTAAAATTCAAGTCATTCATCCCATACGTTCCACTACTTTGTTCAAAGAAAAAAAAAAGAGAAAAAAAGAAAAATTGAGAGGACCCTTGTGTTGTATTGTTTAAAGCTCTTAGTCAAGAAGAATCACTTAACAACAAGTTTCTGAGTCAGCCACTAGAGTTGCCAATTTCTTGAAATCCACACCTTAAATTGTTCAACCCTTTGGCCAAGTTACAACCTTAAAAATCTCTTCAACATCACTTGGTTGCTTTACTTCAGTTTTGATTTGAATTATAGGCAGGATCATTGAGCTTTTTTGTTTTCATGGAGAATATCATTTTGTGAGCTTATTTGATGAACTCAAACATGTTAAAAGCCAAGCCTAACTTTCTTGATTCTTTGTCTATTAAACATGCATGTCTTCCTTATCCGCTAAGCTTTCTGGAAAATTATCATATTTCAATCGGATAAAAACTTTCTCAAAACTCAGGGACGAGTTTTTCTTTAAGTTTTGTCGCTTGAGGACAAGCTGTCGTTGGGTATAGTGGTGTGATGAGTGGATTTTATATGATAATTTTAGGGTCTTTTTAGTCTTTTTATTTTATTATTTTTGAGTCTCATGTAGGTTTTTTATTGTTTTTATGTAGATTTTATATTTATTTTGCATTTTGCATGTAGATTAGATTTTATTTGTTTTTTCTACTTTTATTTTATATTTTTAGGAATTTTTCTAGTTATTTTGTATTTTTAGAAAAAGCTGGTTTAGTTATCATTTTTGTCCAGGGACCAATGTGTAAAGTTTCAGGAAGTCAGGGACCAAATTGTAAAAGTTCAAGAGTGGAGGACTTAAAGTGGAGTTTGAGAGAATATGAGGGCTTGAATTGAAGTGCTAACCAAGGGAGGACCAAAGTGAAAAAGAAGAATATGAAGAATCACTCTCCAATTTAGCACATGGAAAAAATGCTTAAAGGAATTGATGTTAGTGGAGGAAGGGTTTTAGAATTGATCAAGGCTGGTTAGTGGTTTTTTATGGCCATCAAAACCCACTACCATGAATGAAGAAGGAAGGAAAAGCTTGAAGATGAAGAAGCAGCGTCCCAGCGCTCAAGCGTTGGGATCCCAGCGCTCCAGCGCTGGGGTTCTGACTAGATGATGAGTCAGATGTTGACCCAGCGCCCAAGCGTTGGAAAGCCAGCGCTCAAGCGCTGGGCCTCGGTCTGGAAGTGGGATTTTAATGCCTTCTAGCGCCCAAGCGTTGGGAATTCTAGCGCTGAAGCGTTGGAGGCTGGATTTTTACTATAAATAGGACCTTTCTCTTCACTTGTAAGACACACCATCTTAGAATACAACAAGTATTCTCTCTTTCTCCCTCAAAGATCATTGTTCCTAGGAATTGTGGGAAGCCAAACTTGAGCTCCTATCCAGGGTAATTCAATGATTCTTTTAGTCATGCTTGGCTAATTCTTCTTTAAGTTTCTTGGGTTGTAGTAGTTTATATTTATGTTTTAGTTTGTTTTTACCTTTCTGAATATTACTTCTATTTCATGTTTTTTCTCCTTGTTCTTCATTCATCTTGTGTACAAAAGATTTCTTGCTTATTACTTATACGAATGGAAATTGGTAAGTAGTAAGGGACCTAGGATTTAAAAAAGGTTATAAGTATACTTCACTAAGGAATTAGGAAGGACGTGACTTTATGTTGGCCTGAATTTCTTCTTCATCTTCTTCTCTAGTTAACTAAGTTGCAAGGAATTGAATTTAGTAATTAGAAAGAAAGTTCTACAATGTGTAAGGAATTAACTTGTAGATAATTAGGCTATAGCATCATGAATTAGATTTATAATTTAGAAATTAAGTAGGAACTTAGTAGCATATTATATAGACTATGTAAACCAACCCAAGAGCTTATTTTCTATCATTTTATTCTCTTCTATTTTATTGCTATTTCCATGTGCTATCTTAAACAAACTTTCAACAAATACATCTTTTTAATATTTCTGTTTAAGTACTAAATATTATAATAATAAGAACACCTATCCCTTGGGTTCGATCTTTTTATATTACGCGATAGTAAATCGTACACTTGCGATTTCATTATCACACCTCATTAATTTCGAAAATATTAGATATTAGAAGAAGAGAATATGCTTTAGTTTTTAGCGATAATTTCTGAATATATTTTGTTAAATAATAAGTAAATTAATTGAGTAACAAAATTTATTTTAACCGAAAACGAGACCAGATACATTCTGTTTTTGTTGGAGCTTGCAAGGGGGGGAGGAAGAAGTCAGCTCACTTCCCTATTTTTCCTAGGTTGAGGCATGCCACACATAGCCATTTTGGTTGATTACTCTCCCTTATTTTTTTTATTAGTTAAATTTAAAATAGAATCTTCTGCTAAGATGCCACTTGATGCTGCTAGGAAGTAGGGAAAAATTGAAGTTGTTAACCTCCCACTAAACCACTATCTCGTGCGGCTATTAGAGGAGGGGAATTCTGAAAAATTTTACCATCCCTCACTCTCAAACACTTTCAACAGTTCTGAGGAAAAAACCCTAGCCAAGTGCTGAACCCATTACTTTGCTGCCGCTCAAGTTTCATTCTACATTTTATGCTGCTATTTCTCCTTTCCTGTTGCTGCTGCATTCCTCTTTGGAGAAGGCCATTGAACTCTCTAACACTCTCTTGCAGAGGACTCTCACTTTTTCTTGGTAAGCTTTTTCCCCTCAACCCATTTCTGAGTTCCGTTCTTAATTGTAAACTCGGTTCTAATCCAAAAATCCTTTCTGTTTTGGGTTCGAATATCCTTTCAAAGCCGAAGCTTGATCACATGATTCCTTCACTTTCTAAGACGAGGACGGACATTAGAGTGTAGAGGACGAACACGAAATTGTATGCTCAATTCCGAGGCCATATTCGAAGTTGGTTCCTCCCAAAACCCTTATTTCTCAACTCTAGTGAATTCTACGTTTTTGACGTTAAATTCTTAAATTGGGGAAAATTTGATATCTGACATGATGAAACCTTGTTATATGATGTTGAATGGTGTTAAGATGATTTTCATAAAAACCCTTGAAGACAAACTCTTTTCGAAACTCAAAACGGTGAAAAATAGTGTTTTAGGTTGTCCTGGAAAGAGAGCGAACGCATGAGCGCAGGCTCCTTGCGCCTGGGCGTTGGGAACAAGGTTCCCAGGAAGGGAGCCAATGCATGAGCATTGTTATCCCAAAACACATGCATTGGGCCTTTGCCAGCCCAGTGCTGTTTTTTTTTGTTATTTCGTTTAATTGGGTTTTTGGGGTTCTTCCTTCTTCCCTATGATTGATTGAATGTATTATACATTTGTTATGATAGGTGGGGCTTGAAGTTCATGCAAAGTAATCGAAGTTAAGGGTAACTCACGTCCTAGAGAGTCTCGAGTCTTGCATGCTTATTATTGATGTGCTTGTGGTTGAGATTTAATCTTGGTATGTTATTGATGCCTTATTGTTGAGGATTTGAGGGATTAAGATGTTTGATTATGATAACAAACTCTATGAGTAATTGATTATATTTGTAAGTGAGAAGGTGAGTTAATCCCTGTGGAATCAGCCCTGTGACGTGCGGGTGATAGGATGGGTTAAATATATGTGAGGAGTTTAATCCCTGTGGAATCGGCCCTGGGACATGCGGGTGATAGAATCGGTTAAATCACAAGTGAAACTGCCCTAAGATTGAGGGAGTTTGATTGAGGGACTAACAAACTTGTTGAGGAATTTAACTTGAGATGAACGACTACGGTTTGATATTCTCATTTTGGTGTTGTATTTGCTATAACTGTATCTGCTTCTGATATAATCTTTTGCTGCTGATTTTAGTAAAGTTGCTACTGCTTTAATATATTCATGCATGCTACTTATTGTTGCTTATGATTTTTTTTTATGAGTTAACCCTTTCTGTTTTGTTGTTTGTTGTTTGTTGTTTGTTGTTTGGACGCTTAACGCCACAGATAAGTAGGAAGATTAAAGTGGAAGATTAATCTTGGAAGCTGATGTCGGAGAGAAGAAGAAGGAGGAACATGAGTTTTTACTGTTTTATTTTATTAAGACTTAGTAAATCTATGTTGTTGACAATTATTTATTTTCTGCTCAAGTTAGATTATATTATTATGGGATAATACTTATTGAATTAAATATTTTTGAGCGACTTTTCATTTTGAAAATATTTAGTGGTCTTTTTGAGAGGTTTATGAACCTAATATTTCCTCGTATTTACAATGTGACCCTTGACCAGAAATTGGGGCGTTACAATGAGAATGTCTTATTCTCACCCGAACTCAAAGTCATGTCAAGGTTGGTTTACTACCAAGTGTCGTAAGGAGTACTTCATTGGTACTTCGGCCGACGATATCGCTTGTCGATGCCGACGAGCGGGTCTAAACAGTACCTGGAATAATTAAATAATTATTTAATTACTGGGTGAAATTCAGGGTCTTACAGTTTCAGAACCTTGTAAAAGAAGTTATGTTTTGAGTTGTGACATAGTTTTGGGTGACTTAATGGATTACTTGGCAAAAATGGGAAGTTTTTATGAATTTACAAAGTTTGCACAGAATTGGAGACTTGGGGTTTTGTGTGTGATTTTGCATTCAAAATATTGTTTAAGGCTTTCAAATTGATATGTAAACATATAGCTTATTTCCTCTTTAAGGTTTTTGAAGTTTTGGGAAGTTTTGGATATAGTAACTTAGAGTTTTCAAAGGGTTTATAACGGTCGCCAAAGCTGCTAAAAATGTTTTTGGCTTCCATGGGTCCTCCCTAAGAATTAGGACAATTTCCTAAGTAATAGGAACCTTGATAGACCAGTAGAAAGACCTTAAGATTGAGTTTCAAGTTCTAATCTAGGTTATGTTTCTTGAAGGGTTACGAGACTTCGGACCGATCGAACACATCTATGGTAAGGGCACTTCACTACTAAGCTAGTTGACGGCATTCTGAGAATGACCCGATTTAGAATTGTATTGATTGAAATATTAAAGCAAGTATTTGAAGGCATCTGATATGTTGGATTAGAATTGTTTGATGTGTGACATCGTTGGATGACATCGTGGGAAACCATGCGAGGCCACGTTCGAGGACAGATGCGTCTTTGAATGCAAACTGAGATTCGTAAAAAGACGATCTCGAGGTTTGATTTAGTTATAGTTTTGAATTGATTTGAAATTGTGGCTTGACTTATTAAATGTTTCTTGCTATACTATTAATTGTCAGCATGATCCCCCTTCGACATGATTTATTTCTATTTTAGATATGTACATATGCTCTACATGATTGTTGTTAATTATGAAGTTATGTTAGGCCACGTCTTCGGACGACTAAGCCTTAAGTTTTAGTTGTTGTCTTAATGTTGTGTCAAGAATTCTTGAAGTCGTCATGGTTCGGGGCTATACAGAGTCACGGAGTGGAGATGCTAAATATCGAGGCGTTATACAGAACATACCCGTGTAAGCGGAAACTCCTGACTGACCGCAATACTTTCTAGTCAAGTGCGGAGTTCGGTTGAGTTTCCCACCTACCTGCGGGATTTGGTGTTATTACATCTGGATGAAATTTTTGTACAATGAGCTATTGTACGTGCATATAGGAGTCCTAGGGTTTTCGACCGCCTGAGTCTTATAACTGTAATCTTATACCTGTTGAATGTTGCTTGGTTGATATCGTCTGATTGCTTATTAGAACTTTGATATTGTTTTTGGAAGTGACCTTTTTTCCTCTGTGTTTCGTTTAGATGGATCGTGGGCGTTTCATCAGACCACGCTAGGCAGACCATTGGAGGACCCGCTCACAGGCCTACCTCCCTTGGGGAGGCAACCCTACACTTCATTGATCGAGATGACCAGGCGTCATGGTCAGTAGACCTGCTAACATGGCGAGCCCGGTATACAGGTCGGGCGGCTGGCGACAGAGTGGACGCTACGACACCCCACAGGGACGACAAATCTACCGTTTCACTTATGATTTCCCCTTACCTCCCGTCTCTAACTTCGACGGTTCCGGCGCCTCGGCATTTGGGACAGCTGCTATACTGGCATCGCCCGTCACTACGGCTTATCTACACCATAAGCCAAATCGCAAGTGCACGATTGATTATCGCGTAATATAAAAGATTGTCGATCCCACAGGGATAGGTGCCTAATTACTAATTTGTTTAGAGCTTAAGCAGAAAAATAAAAAGATATATTTTGCATTTTGGTTTCTGGAATAAGAACATAAAAAGCATAAAATATAAAAGAAGAGATGATGATAAAAATAAGCATTTGGGTTGCATTGTATAACTTATAATTTATGCTAGAAAACTTCTATTTTATTTCTGAATTCCAAACAAAGATTCATAATGCTATAGCCTAGTGTAACTACAAGATAATTCCTTAAGCATTGTAGATCTTTCTTTTTAATTACTAAACCCAATTCCTTGGCACCTAGTTAACTAAAGAAGAAGATGAAGAAGATGTTCAGGCCAACATAAAGCTAAGTCTATCCTAATACCTTAGTGATATGTCATATAGCTTCTTTTATTTCCTAAATCCCTTAATACTTACCAATTTCCATTGTTATAAGCAATAAGTAAAAACTCTTGTATGCACCAAGATAACATTAAGAACAAGGTAAATAAAACATGAACTATAGCAATAAAATTGAGAAGAGTAGAAGAAAACTAAGACATAGATTATAAACTAAAACAACCCAAGATACTTAAGAAAGAAGTTAGCCAAGCATGGCTAAAGGAGTCATTGAATTACCCTGGATAGGAGCTCAAATATGGCTTCCCACAAGTCCTAGGAACAATGCTCAAGAGGGAGAAAGAGAGAATACTTGTTGTATTCTATGAAGGTGTGTTTTTCAAGTGAAGAAAAGGGTCCTATTTATAGTAAAAATCCAGCCTCCAACGCTTCAGCGCTAGAATTCCCAACGCTTGGGCGCTGGAAGCATTAAAAATCCACTGCTAGACCGAGGGCCAGCGCTTGAGCGCTGGCTTCCCAGCGCTGCAGCGCTGGGCACTGCTTCTTCATCTTCAAGCTTTTCCTTCCTTCTTCATGGTAGTGGGTTTTGAATGCCATAAAAAGCCACTACTCAGCCCTTAATCAATTCTGAAACCTTCTTCCCACTACCATCAATCCTTCTCTCAATCTTCACTTTTAGCCCTCCACTCTTTAACTTTCACATTTTGGACCTTGATTTCCTGAAACTTTACAAAGTGGTCCCTGGACAAAAATGATAACTAAACCAGCTTTTTCTAAAAATATAAAATAGCTAGAAAAATTCCTAAAAATATAAAATAAAGCTAGAAAGATAAATAAAATCTAATCTATATGCAAAATGCAAAATAAATATAAAATCTACATAAAAACAATAAAAAACCTATATGTGACTCAAAAATAATAAAATAAAAAGACTAAAAACTATCTAAAAACATCATATAATATCCACTCATCACTACGACACCCCACAGGGACGACAAATCTACCGCTTCACTTACGATTTCCCCTTACCTCCCGTCTCTAACTTCGACGGTTCCGGCGCCTCGGCATTTGGGACAGCTGCTATACTAGCATCGCCCGTCACTACGGCTTATCTACACCAATGAAGGTGGAGACTTCTGCACCTCCAACCCCAACGTACTACGACGCTCCGTTAGTACCCTTTCGGTTCGTACCCCTCGTGTACGAAGTAGTGACGTGGATCTCCACCATTATCATAGACGTGGACGTACCCATGATTGACCTTACTGACTCAGATGGAGAGATCCCAGGTGAGGGTGGCGCTGGGTGGCTCGATGGATCCGATGGTGATCCCGAGGAGGACCCCGAGGAGGAGGAGGAGGAGGAGGAGGAGGGATAGGCAGTGATAGCGAAATCGCAAGTGTACGATTAACTATCGCGTAGTAAAAAGATCGAACCCAAGGGATAGGTGTTCTTATTAATATAAAATTTAGTACTTGTGCAGAAAATTAAAGATGAAAATATGTTGTTGGTTTTTAGAGCAAACAAGAATAATAGCATAAAATAAAGAGAAGATAAATATGATGAGAATTAAGCTCTTGGGTTGGTTTACATAGAATATAAAATATGCTAGCAAGTATCTACTTAATTTCTGAATTTTAAATCCAAGTTCAAGGTGCTATAGCCTATTATATCTATAAGTTAATCTCTTACACATTGTAGAACTTTCTTTTTAATTACTAAACCCAATTTCTTGCAATCTAGTTAACTAAAGAAGAAGATGAAGATGGAGTTCAGGCCAACACAAAGCTACGTCTATCCTAATCTCTTAGCGATATATACTTATAGCCTTTTTTAATCCTAGGTCCCTTACTACTTACCAATTCTAATTCGTATAAGTAATAAGAAAGAAAACTTGTGATCATCAAGGTAAAATTAAGAACAAGGAATTAAAACAAGAACTGGAAATAATATTCAGAAAGGTAGAAACAAAACTAAAACATAAATTTATAAACTACTACAACCCAAGAAACTTAGAGAAGAAGTTAGCCAAGCATGGCTAAAGGAGTCATTGAATTACCCTGGATAGGAGCTCAAGTATGGCTTCCCACAAGTCCTAGGAACAATGCTCAAAAGGGAGAAAGAGAGAATACTTGTTGTATTCTAAGAGGTGTGTTTTTGACAAAGGATGAGCACTCCTATTTATAGCAAAAATTCCAATGGTGGAGGAGTTGATGGCCATTATGGCCTTCATTGGCCACCAATTAACTTTTGAAAACTCCTTCCCACTACCATCAATTCTCCACTCATCCTTTAATCCTTATTTTCCATGTGCTAATTTAGAGAGTGATTCTTCATATTCTTCTTTTCCACTTTTGGTCCTCTCTTGGTTAGCATTCCAATTCAAGCCCTTTAATTCTTTGAAACTTCACTTTTAATCCTCCACTCTTGAACTTTCTCACTTTGACCCCTGATTTCCTGAAACTTTACAAATTGGTCCCTCGACAAAAATGATAACTAAACCAGCTTTTCCTAAAAATATAAAATAGCTATAAAAATTCCTAAAAATATAAAATAAAGCTAGAAAAACAAATAAAATCTAATCTACATGCAAAATGCAAAATAAATATAAAATCTACATAAAAATAATAAAAAACCTATATGTGACTCAAAAATAATAAAATAAAAAGACTAAAAACTACCTAAAAACATCATATAATATCCACTCATCAGGCAGCATAGGTTCGGGGTAGGTTTTTTTTTTATTGACAGTACTAGTATTTAACTAAGGGCTGCGTAAGTTCCTGGTACATGGCTTTTTGTGTGGGCTTCCTGCGCGAAGTTCACAAGAAAGTATATCGGACTTATGATGTAACGCCCCATTTTCCGGTCAGGGGTCACATAGTAATTAACGGAAACTTATATGAAACCTCTCTCAAATAACTCAGTTTTTAAAACAGAAAACGTCACTCAATAATTATGATAATAATAATCCCCATACATAGATTAAATAAAACAGCATATAATCAAGAAAATAATATTTAACTTGCACAAACATTGTTCCCAGAGTTATTAAAGTATGAAAACAGCAGAAGATTAAATCTTCGTCTCTTCATCATATCGCCCAAGACTTCTAGATATTCCTTAGATCTCCTTAAACTTTGCAATGGAATTAATCTTCATGCGAATCCTCATTCTGAAAGTCTGTGGCATTAAGCGCCCAAACAACAAACATCAAAACAGAAAGAGTTAACTCTTTTTAAAGCAACAAACATGATTATCAACAATTTGTGATAATTAAAACTGAAAAAACAAATGTAAACAGCAACATCAGTAAAACAAAAATACAAAAACAACAACAATATTACAGAAACAGAAAACAGCAACAGTACTATTTTACAGAAATAGAGACAGTGAACAGCAACAGAAACAGCATTAGTTTTTGAAACTGAAACAACATTAATATTGCAAACAGAAACAACATTAGTTTTTAAAATAGTAACATTGGTTTTACAAATAGCATCAAGATTAATTATTTAGAAACTGTAGTTTACAAGATTTCGTGTAACTCAATTTAAACTCCAACAAAATCATGCTTGTTAGTCTTCAATAACTATATGCATAACTATGGCCAAAATTTCACCCAAACGGGGCCAGGACGATTATGTGGGACAAACTACCACCACATCGACCTCAAGGTAGAATCACGCGGGACAAAGTGCCGTCACATCAACCTTAAAAATCCTACATAATGCATATGCTATGACAATAATCCTCAATCATCAAGTGAACCAACAGTTCATAACATTTTGAATAGTCATAGTATTAGCATATGTCAGTATAATCATTTCAGTTCATTAATCCACGGCAACATGTTATAATCACTTGATAAACCTCATTAACATATCAAATCATTCCATCATGTTATAATACAATTCAATAGGGAAAAACTCAGCCTCAACACATAATCCATCAATCCACAATTCACAAGATATATTCAGAAACCAAGGAGGAAAACACAACACAGTCACAATCCGACACGACGCCACTAAGACCTAGTTACCCTTTCCGTCGAACATAGAATCGCATAAGCCTTGAGTCCAACCTTGCAAGAAAACGTATAAACAACAATCAACCAACCAATCAAGGAAGGAAACAACCCCAAAAGGTTTTTAAAACAAAACACTAATTCTAGCTAAACAGGGGCCCAACGCATGTGCGTTGGAATGCCAGCCCAGGGGAAAAACACCTCCAGTGCATGTGCACCCGGGAGTCCAGCGATCATGCGCTAACTCCTTAGCTTGACCCATTGGGTCAAGGGCTCCCAACGCATGTGCGTGGAAGAAGCTAGTGCTCATGCGCTAGCTCCCTGCCAAGGAGCCTAGAAACATCAAATTTCACGAAAAACTTAGAAAATGTTTTTAATCTTTAACTTTTCATAAACAAGGTTTCCCGTAGACAAAACAAACATAATTTTCAATTGAATAGGCACGTTTTTCCCAAAAGCAAAAGAAATTTCTTATGCCCAAGTTTGCTTGAACAAGAAGATATCTAAGGATTCTAGGAAAAATCGTTTAACATAGAATAACAACCCAGAATTTCTATGAAACAAAAAGAAACGTGACAGGAACCAACCTTGAATCTAGTTCAATCAAGGATGAACAGAAACATATCTTGTACATCAAAAGTTTTGAGAATGACCGTCTAACGTCGGAAGAAAAGGGTTGGAAGAACCTTGGCACAAAAATGTGAAGAAGATGGAAGAGAAAATTAGAATGGTTTCATGTCTTAATGCCCTAAATGTCAGTAGAATTCAGAACTAGAAAAGAATATCATCACCTACCGGAAACCACTCACTTATGCAGAGCCCAGGCCCAGAACCAACACTAGAGCCCGATCCAGAAATGTAGGGGAATCATCTCAGTCCTCCACCAACACTTGGCAGGAGGAAGCTTTTGGAACTATGTTCCAGCATATGCACAGGATATCTCATAACCAGCAGCTGATGTGGGATTGATAATGAAATTGCAAGTGTACAATTTACTATCGCGTAATAAAAATGTTCGAACCCAAAGGATAGGTGTTCTTGTTAATATTAAGTTTAGTACTTAAACAGAAAAATAAAAAGATGTATTTGTTGGAAGTTTGTTTAAGGTAGCACATGGAAATAGCAATAAAATAGAAAAGAATAAGATAATAGAAACTAAGCTTCTTGGGTTGGTTTATATAGTCTATATAATATGCAAGCAAGTTCTTACTTAATTTCTGAATTATAAATCTAATTTCATGATGCTATAGCCTAATTATCTACAAGTAAATTCCTTACACATTGTAGAACTTTCTTTCTAATTACTAAATTCAATTCCTTGCAACTTAGTTAACTAGAGAAGAAGATGAAGAAGAAATTCAGGCCAACATAAAGTTACGTCCTTCCTAATTCCTTAGTGAAGTATACTTATAACCTCTTTTAGATCCTAGGTCCCTTACTACTTACCAATTTCCATTCGAATAAGTGATAAGCAAGAAATCTTTTGCGCATAAGAAGAATGAAGAGCAAGGAAATGAAACATGAAATAGAAATAATATTCAGAAAGGTAAAAACAAACTAAAGCATGAATATAAACTACTACAACCCAAGAAACTTAAAGAAGAATTAGCCAAGCATGGCTAAAAGAATCATTGGATTACCCTGGATAGGAGCTCAAGTTTGGCTTCCCACAATTCCTAGGAACAATGATCTTTGAGGGAGAAAGAGAGAATACTTGTTGTATTCTAAAAAAGGTGTGTCTTACAAGTGAAGAGAAATGTCATATTTATAGTAAAAATCCAGCCTCCAGCGCTTGAGCGCTGGCATTCCCAACGCATGGGCGCTAGGATGCATTAAAAATCCACTTTCTGTCCGAGGCCCAGCGCTTGAGCGCTGGCTTTCCAACGCTTGGGCGCTGGGTCAACATCTGACTCATCATCCAGTCAGAACTCCAGCGCTGGGATCCCAACGCTTGAGCGCTGGGACGCTGCTTCTTCATCTTCAAGCTTTTCCTTCCTTCTTCATTCATGGTAGTGGGTTTTGATGGCCATAAAATGCCACTAACCAGCCTTGATCAATTCTGAAACCCTTCCTCCACTAACATCAATTCCTTTAAGCATTTTTTCCATGTGCTAAATTGGAGAGTGATTCTTCATATTCTTCTTTTTCACTTTGGTCCCCCCTTGGTTAGCACTTCAATTCAAGCCCTCATATTCTCTCAATCTTCACTTCAAGTCCTCCACTCTTAAACTTTTACAATTTGGTCCCTGACTTCCTGAAACTTTACACATTGGTCCCTGGACAAAAATGATAACTAAACCAGCTTTTCCTAAAAATATAAAATAACTAGAAAAATTCCTAAAAATATAAAATAAAGATAGAAAAACACAAAAAATCTAACCTACATGCAAAATGCAAAATAAATATAAAATCTACATAAAAACAATAAAAAACCTACATGTGACTCAAAAATAATAAAATAAAAAGACTAAAAAGACCCTAAAAACATCATATAAAATCCACTCATCACTTGTGTTCTTGAGAAGGAAGGGAAAGGAGAAGGTTTTGGTCTCTAGGAAGAGGGGAGGGGCAGTAGAAGCAGCAAGGAAGGAAAAGGTTTCGCACAAAAGATGTCTACGAGTTGTTGCTTGAAATAGAAGAAAAGAACTCAGCCCTACCTCTCTATATACTGGTCGAAAACCCTAATAGTGATAGGAAAGTTGTTTCAGTTTTTCTTCTTTATTTTTAACTAGTATCTCTATCAAATTTTATTTTAAACAACCCTAAAGATATTGTTTCAAAACAGAAACAAAATCTGCACCAAATAAAAGGAGATTCTGAATAATAATCACTTAACAACAAATATCCACAACCAAATATTCACAGATAAAATCTTATCCCCGAATTCAATTTCAAATTAATAAAGGAAAACAAAAAAACTGAATATAAAATCTGCACTAGATATTCAGAAAATAATCAGTCAACAACCAAATATAATCACCAAATATTTGAAGATATTATCCTATCCTCAAATTTAAACTAAAATAAAATAACAGAAACATAATCTGTTCAAGTCAACAAAGCCAAAAAGGTCAACAAGGACCAAACCATAAACTATAAAATAGTCCAGGGACCAAAACATAATTATTAAAAACTCAAGGGACTAAAATGTAAATATTAAAAATTAGACGGCCTTACAATACAACCCGCCTAAAAAGAGTTTGTCCTCATACCTAAAGGTCAAGATATAGATCAGGGTATTGCTCCCTCATCTTATCTTCTAACTCCCACGTAGCGTCTCCTGTGACTTGATTCCAAATGACCTTCACTAACGAGATTCGCTTGTTCTTCAGCTTCTTGATTCTTCGATCTTCGATCTTCATAGGTGGAACCTCAAGGTCATGTTATCCTTCAAATAAATTTCATCCTGGGTGATAACATGCGAAGGATCCAAAATGTATTTGCATAATTGAGACACATGCAAAACATCATGAATTCTGGACAAGAAAGGTGGCAAAGCAATACGATAAGCCACCGGTCCACCCTTCTCAAAGATCTGATATGGTCCAATGAAATTTGGCGTTAGCGTCTTCTACTTGATTTCTCTCCCGACTCTGGTAGTAGGTGTAACATGCAGAAACACGTGCTCTCCAGGTACAAAATCCAATTCCCTTCGTCGGTTGTCCGCATAGCTCTTCTGTCTACTCTGGGACATCTTCATCTTCTCTCTGATCTGCTTGACCTTCTCTGTCGTTAGTTGAACTAACTCTAGTCCAACTAGCAAGTTATCTCCATCTTGTAACCAACACAACGGGGTTCTGCATCTTCTTCCATACAGTGCTTTGTAAGGCGCCATTCCAATGCTAGCGTGGAAATTGTTGTTGTAAGTGAACTCCATCAACGGCAAAAGTTCATCCTAACTCCCCTGATTGTCCAGCATACAAGCTCTTAGTAGATCCTCTAAAGACCGAATCGTCCTCTCAGTCTGCCCATCCATCTGTGGGTGATTAGCAGATTTCAAGCTCAGCTTCGTACCAAGAGCTGCCTGCAGAGCCTTCCAGAAGTGAGAAGTAAACTTCGGATCTCTATCGGAAACTATGGTCAAAGGCACTCCATGTAGTCGCACAATCTTAGCAATGTAGACTTCCGCAAGCTGCTCCACACTGAATGTCGTCTTCACAGGTAGAAAATGCGCTGATTTCGTCAAACGGTCGACGATAACCCAAATAGATTCAAATATTTTCCATGTTAGTGGCAAAGCAACCACGAAATCCATGGATATGCTATCCCACCTCCACTCTCGAAAATCAAGTAACTACATCGTCCTGGTGGGTTTGTGATGCTCTATCTTCTCTTTCTGACAAGTCAGGCACACAACAACATACTCAGCAACATTCCTCTTCATACCCAACCACCAAAAGTGCAACTTCAGGTCCTAATACATCTTCGTCGTGCCCGGATGAAGGCTCAGCCTGCTTTTGTGACCTTCGTCAAGTATTAACTTCCTCAACTTAGCATCACTCGGCACACAAACTCGTCCTTTGCAACATAGAATGTCATCAGATCCTACTTCAAAATCTGGCTTTTTCCCCAAACTAATCATCTCCCTCTTCTCCATCAGCTCTCTGTCTTGCAGCTGTTTGGTCTTGATCTCCTTCAGCAAATCACTAGAAACATTGATCATTCCAAAACTCAACTTCCCGGGTGTCACTTTGACATCCAGACTCAGATCACCGAACGCCTCAAGCATCTCTAGGTCCTTGATCATCAACGAGGATATATGGATCGCCTTGCGACTTAGGGCATTTGCACCCCGGATGATACTGCAAAGTGAAATCATAGTCCTTCAGAAACTCCATCCAACGCCTCTGCCTCATATTCAAATCCTTCTAGTCGAAAAGGTACTTCAAACTCTTGTGGTCACTGAAGATGGTGAACGTGCTCCCATACATATAATGCCTCCATATCTTGAGCGCAAAAACCACCACAGCAAGCTCTAAGTCATGCGTCGGATAGTTCCGTTCATGAATCTTCAATTGTCGCGATGCATAAGCCACAGCCTTCTTGTGTTGCATCAACACACAACCCAAACCTTGGTAAGAAGCATCACAGTAAACGTTGTAAGGTTCATTGCACTGGGGTAGCGCCAATACCGATGCAGTTGTCAAACGCGTCTTTATCTCTTGGAAACTCGACTCACATTCATAAGTCCATGCGAACGGTTGATCCTTCCTCATAAGCTTCGTCAAAGGTCCTACGATTTTAGAAAAACTTTCGATGAACCTCTTGTAGTATCCAGCTAAGCCAATGAAACTCCTGATGTTGGTCGTGGTCTTCGGTTGCTCCCACATCGTCACAGCATCAACTTTGGTCGAATCAACGGTGATGCCTTCCTTGGAAATGACATGCCCCAAGAACTTCACCTCTTCAAGCCAAAACTCACATTTAGCTGAGTTAGCAAAGAGGGTATTCTCCCAGAGAATAGTCAACACCTGTCATTGATGTGAAGAAGGTCTTGCCCCTGACCCTGGCTGAAGTTTTGATGATGACAAACTCGTGTACAAAAAGAAGAAAAGAAGACTTAGAATAACCAGTATGAAGGCTCTAAGACAATTAAAAGTAATTGAGTTTAATCCTTTTCATAAGTTAAAAGTTGTAGAAAAACTCAATTAAGAACTTAAAGTTTCATTATCTAGAAAACGGATTTGAGTGTAGCGATTACACCCTTAAGGTAATCGATTACACAGAGGCAAGTAATCAATTACAGCTTGCTTGTAATCGATTACCTAAGTACTGTAATCGATTACTTGCTCGACAGTTGCATTATTTCATGAACCATTGTGTCTCAAAACGTTTGGGAAGCCTTGTGTTGGTTCATGAATGATCTCTAGTGCCTATAAATAGTCCATTTAGGCTCAGAAACAAACCAAGACTTTCATATACAATTGAAACCATTGTTATACAACTTTCATATTCATTAAGACCCAAAATTTTGAGTTTCTTATTCTTCATTTTCAAGAACACTTATGTTGTTCAACTGTTGAAGAACTCAGAATAAGAAAGAGCCTTCATATGATAAGTGCCTAAAGCATAACTCCTAAGATCAATCCATTCTTGTATTAAAGGATTGATTCAGTTGTGTAGAAATTCTTCTTCATCTTCATTCTGGTTGAGTGAAAGATTCACCGTAGGGTTCGGTGAAGGTTGGGATTCTAAAAGTGGTGTGCTTTCAGGTTGTTGATAGAAATTCTTAAAGTCCTTGGTGTAAGCACTTGTAAGAAGTTTTTATCAATAGTGGAAAAATCCTCAAGGGTTTCTTGAGGAACTGGACGTAGCCTTCTGTGGTTTGAAGGTGAACCAGGATAAAATACGTGTGTGATTTCTCCTAACCCTCATCTTTTACTTTCAAGCAACGTTTGATTCCGCTGCACTCACAATCATCATTTGTGATAATCTTTATCTTGAAAGTAACAAGTCTTGTTAAGGCAAATTAAGGCAAAAATTGTGCAAACCTGATTCACCCCCTCTCTCAGGTTGCTATCTGTTCTGGGAAAATAACACTATAGGAGAGAAGTGAATAAATCTTATTGATTAGTAAAATTGTCAACCTCTTTACATTAGTCTCCCTTGGCTATTTATAGGGAGTAGAGCCATTAATGATAATTAACTAACATCAAGCCTATGGGCTGCTAAGGTTTGGCCCAACCTATTACAAAGTCCAAGCCCTATACCTATTTACAAGTTTGCCCCTACCGCCTTGACCGGTCCTGACTTAATCGTGGGCGCATTCTCTGCACAACAAGGAGAAAGTCTAACCACCCTTGATAAATGTATGGGCGCTCGCCCTGTCCACAAGCCCACAAGACACGAGTTTGAGGTACGAAAGAGAAGTGTCTTAATTTTGTCTCCGAAGGATGCCTTTGAAGATTTGACAAACCGTGGATACTATCCCACAAGCCCACAAGACACAAGCTTGAAACCTGAAAGTGAAGTGTCTTTGACTCGCCTCTCATAACTTGTCTCTGCCAAACGCCTTTTATGCATGCTAATTCTTAGTAGTGCTCGCCATACGATTCAAACCAACGCTTCCATCTGTCGGTCATCCCTATAAAGCATGCCTCGTTAAAACCTTCCCAGGCAAAACCCAGTGGGACAAAAACCTGGCGAAGGAAAAAGAGTACAGCTTTACAAGGAAATGAGTCGCCTTAGGTTCGGGCGCGGCGAATGATTTAAATGCCACCTCCGATACTCGAGACCTCGCCACCAAGAAGCACCTTGAGAAAGAAACAAAATGACTCGCCCCGAAACGCCTTGCTCCAGCCTATGGAAATGACGCCTCATCATATTCTCTTTTCGTGGACCTGTTTTTGCATCACCTGTAAAAGTAACACGCCATCATCTTAAAATAATTTTAGCAACTCAATTTAATTACCTTAATATTTGTCTCGCCAGGTATTCCAATCGCCCTGCTTACACGTCATCATTTCAACCCTTGACCTTCACTTGTCCTTTCATGATTACTAACCCTGTGATTGTTAGCAACCCCCTACATAGGATTTCACACCACGCGCGCCGGCTCTGCCCTAATAGCAATCATTTCTCTTGGAAACATAACTCCCTAGGGCGACGTGGCTCAATGATGGGACTTAACTACACCTCGGGATCCGTATTTTCAATTAATTTCCCACTCGCGCACTCCAACAGTTGTGCCCCTTCTTCTTCCCCGTTTCACCTATAAAAACCCCCTTCTACCAGAACCCATTCTTCTTTCTTGATATTCCTTTTTCTTCCATACCGTGAGTGAATTCAGGCCTTCCTTCTTGCCTTCCACCGTGCCGGAGCTGTGCGAACGTGCAAACCTTGCTTGCAAAAGTCACCTCTCTTCAGCCATTAGTACGTTCTCTGCTTCTTTTGTCCTTTTTCTTGATTTAATTGTTATTTTCGCTATATGAACCCTGAAATGAACCCCGAAACGGTTAGCCCTTCGTCTTCCGATGGCGGAAACCACCAAAACCCAGAACAACCACCCCCTATCATTACTCCCGGTGACCAATCCGGCGCCGGAACCTCCAACGTGCCCGCCAAAAAGACACCTCTATCCCCTAGAACCAAACTCCTTATTTATGAAGACTCACTTCCCAGGCCCGTCCAAGCCGGCCTCGTCTCGACCAAAGTAACCCCAGTTTCCCCTCACTTCACCGACGCCCAAAACCTGAAGAACTTCATCACGCACCTTGCCGGGATCTGCTCCAACAATTATGACATCAACCTAATAACACGCCCTTGTTCCATAACCGACCGCGTCTGCGACACTCGGGCGACCGCCCGTTCCCTCACTTTTTCTTCGCGTATTTTTATATGTTTGAAGATTTTGGCATCCGCCTTCCCTTCTCGCCCTTTATCTGCGACGTGCTTAGCGCTCTGCAAGTCGCCCCCTCTCAACTAACTCCTAATTCTTGGGGTTTCATCCTAGGGTTTGAGATTCTTTGTACAGCTTTAGGGGTTACCCACAAGTATGAATATTTTTTCTATTTTTATAAATGTGTCCCGCCCAACAAAAAAGGATTGGTAGTAGCGCCCACTAGCTCCTGGGTAGTTCTGGCCGCCAAGCCCTTGAAAGCCAGATTCAAGGCTTGGAAGAGTAACACACACGACCAATGGAAGTCGCGATTCTTTAAAGTCATCGACAGCCCTGGTATTCCCCACCTTCTTCGTCATGACGACGTTGGTGTCATGCGGTTTCCGCCCTACTGGACTGAGTCGCCCAAATACACACTCAGTCTGGAGGACGGGCACCTTACCTGGGAGGATTGGGCGATCATTAAATACTTGGGGGGCGCCTCCCAAATCGACCTTGTCGAGCTGCTTCTTGCAGAGGGTGAAGGCACCGCCGAGAATCACTTGCGTGAGTTATCCTAACATACAACAACTTTATGCACCGCCACACTTCAACTTTAACACTTTCTCCCCTTTTTTTTTTACAGTGAAAAGACACCAACTCTCCAGGGCTGACCTTGCCCGCCTTGCAAAGGAAGCCAAAAGGAAAGCAGCTGAAGATTCATTTGTTGTTGTGGCGACCCCAACCACTAACGTTGCTACTCCGACGCACCAAGCCTTGTCGCTGACTGCTCCATCTTCAAGAGCTGGTGGCACAAGTCAGGGTCCGGCGGGTGGCGTGCCAACCTCCGAAGCGGCAGCACGGAAATCCGGGCCTGCCAAAACCGCTCCACCGCCTAAGCGCCGCAAATTCAAGCGCGCTGAGAAGGCAAAGGGAATTATTGCCGAGGGGCCCGCCACGGATGCAGGCGGGGAAGCTGCTGTCGAGGAAGGACAAGCGGAAAATGTCGTGGAGAGCGCCGATGAGTTTGAAGACTTAGCCTATTTCGAAGACATGCTGTGCTTCGATAAGTACTTGGCGCACCCAGTCAGTACAAATCGGCGCGCAGTAGGCGACAAGATTATGCGCAACAGTGTTGCATGCATCAGTTGGAGTTACACGCTGATGAGAAGGTATGAAGAAGCTAAAGAGGCGCTCGCCCAACGCTCTAAACAGGCTCAATCCTTAGCCTCTAAGGTCACCAACTTATCGGCGACCATAGAGCAGCAAAAGAAGGAGCTTGAAGACGCAAATGTCTGCCCCAATCTTGCCCGAGAAATGGAATTTGAATTAGAAATTCTAAAAGCTGAAAAAGCTAACTGGCAGAAGCAGGCAGCAGATGCGGAGGCGCGCCATCAGGAAGCCCTAGCCGCCGAAAAGGCTACACGAAATGCTGAGTTCTTGGCAATGAGACAAGAATAAGAAGCCATGTTTCGGAACAAGAACAAAGCTCTTGAAGAGTCGGTTGCAAAGGCCAAAGATGAAGCTGAGCAAATGAAACTGACCGCCAGCAACACCATTGTCGAGGCAGAGGAAAAACTAAAGGTCGCCAATGAGAAAGCCGCCTAAATTTCTGCAGACTTGGCTACCTTGCAAGAAGACTTCGAGGTAGAAAGCCTGAAGCAGTATACCATTGGTTTTAATACTGCTAAGGCCCAAGTGCGATTCCTTCTTCCAGAAGCTGACCTTTCAGCAATGGGAAAATGGAAGAACGTCACCGCCAATGGGATTGAGGGCGAAGACCTTGAGGATGAAGCCACGACCACGGCCGTTGATGGCGAGCAGCTTTGAGCCACGAGGGCGGGAATGCTTTTAGTTTCTTCTTCTTTCTTTTTTTTTTTTGTAATGCTGGCCGCCTACGGTCCACTTTTGTATTTTCCTGCACAACGTAATGAAATATTTTCTTTTGTCTAGCCCCTTGTATTTTCTTTCTTGTCTCTTACTAAACGCAATAAACGCTCAAAACACTAATAAATAACATTTTCAAGTTGTTACGCCAAACTTCTCAGATACACTTATTTTTCATAAAACTCATCGACTAATAATTTTTCAAAATGATTGCGCTTCTCAGCTACCAATTCCAAAAATATGTTGAAATCAACAATTGTAAACATTTTAGAATATATAGGGCGAGCACTAGCCCTTGTTAATTTTCTAAGTCGCCTCAGGGGCATTGTTTCTTTCAGAAAAAACTTTTGGATCGCCACTGGACCAATGTTTTGAAGAAATTAAGCTTAAAGGCGCGTCTAAGCCACCGTTTTGAAAAAAACGTTTGAATCGCCACTGGGACATTGTTTGGAGAGAAATAATTTTGAGGGCGCTTCTGTAAGCCGTTGTTTTCGAAGAAATAAAGTTTGAGGGCGCTTCTAGGCCATGGTAGAAGTGATACTCTAGGCCGCCATTGGACCTTTGTTGCACGCATGGTTTCCGCTCGCGTAACGAGTCGTACTCGCATGGCTCTTCTAACGAGGCTTGGGGGTGCTCGGTCTTACGCAACTAGGGCGGCCAGAGGCTAGAAATTTTATGAGTCACGTGATGACCCGCACGCCCTGTGTTTGTGCTAGTTGTCTGTTATGAGGCTTTGGCCCGCTCAAGGCGGGGCTTTCGCTCGACCTTATTTTGGTGAGACTTTGGCTTGATTTAATTCGATCAAGGATTTTGCTCGCATGGTGAGGCTTTTGCTCAGTGAGACTTTTGCTCAGATCCCAGTGGCCGCTGGGGTTGCCCGAGGCTTGGCTCAATAGACGTGCTCGATCTTCTTCGATCAAGGCTGGGCTTTCTTCGCCGTATCGCACAAGGGTCGCGCCCCACCGTTCCAAGAGAGCCACCATTCACGCACCACGTCTTCCCGCCTGGAAAACGGGACAGTGCGCCAGGCTAGAGAGTGCAATTTCCCCCTTGGCATCTTGGAAGCGGCGAAGAAACTTATTTTGTCACTACTGGACCACGTAACCGATAAATGGAATTTAGATCCTCTATGGACCTTGGGATTTAGACCGCCACTGGGCCTTGGAATTTAGACCGCTACTGGGCCTTGAGATTTAGACCATTTATGGCCTTGGGATTTAGACCGCCACTGGGCCTCGGATGTCTAACGTGCTTATTCGGGCGATCCCATATTTGTGCCAATTTGCATTGTATTGACATATGGGGCGGCCGAATTTTGTTACAAGGGTCGCCTCGTCAGACCTTACCCTCTGGAGTCCTTAAGACTATTAGGGAAGTCCTCCGCGCCCTTGCTTTGTACCTGCAAAAGGAAAGTTTGGGTTTTTGGCTAGGCCATCTTTAGGCCCAATTTTTTGACCTTTTCATAGACTGAATATGCTACCTTTATTAAGTGGAATGAAATCACGAGAATAAAATCACTGTTAGTTCAGGGCTTGGCCGCCAACACAAGGGCGCCAACAAAATACATAATTAGCTGTAATAATGCCTTAGGTGAGTGGTGTTCCAAGACCTCGGGACTCTTTTGCCAAACAAATCTGCCAAATGGTACGCTCCATTGCCTAAAGCTTCTGTAATCTTGAAAGGACCTTCCCAATTAGGTGTCAGCTTGTTAACATCCGTGGTACCTGTTCGCCTGCAAAGTACCAGATCGCCAACGCGCATCATTCGTGGAACAACCCGTGAATCATACCTCCTGGATATACGTTGCTTCATGGCCTCTCCTCTGAGGCGAGCCTCTTCTCTTACTTCTGGGGCCAGGTCTAGACTGACCAATAAATTGCTTTGATTATGCTCCGGGTCAGTTGCTACCGCCCGCCATGCTTTGTTCTTTATTTCGACGGGAAACATGGCGTCTGCACCATAGGTTAGTTTGAAGGGCGTTTCTCCTGTGGTCGACTGAGGAGTGGTGTTGTATGACCAAAGGACTATAGGCAATTCTTTCAACCAACGCCCTTTTGCTTCATCAAGACGCCTCTTCAATCCTGCCAGAACTACTTTATTGGCGGCCTCTGCTTGGCCATTTGTTTGGGGGTGCTCGACCGAAGTGAAACGATTCTGAATTCCCCACTCCTCACAAAAATCTTTAGTCGCCTGACTTGAGAATTGAGTCCCGTTATCAGAGATGATTGCTTGTGGCACGCCAAACCTGCAAATAATTCTTTGGAAATAAAACTTTTTAATTTTCTCGGAGGTAATGGTGGCGAGTGGCTCTGCCTCTATCCACTTAGTGAAATAGTCCACAGCCACTAGGATGTATTTAAACTGCGACCTTGCAGGTGGAAATGGCCCCACTAAATAAACTCCCCAGAGGGAAAATGGCCACGGGGAAGATATAGTCGCCATCAACTCAGGGGGCGCCCTATGCAAATCTGCAAAAATCTGACATTTGTCACACTTCTTCACGTAGAGCTGACAATCCTTCCTCAAGGTTGGCCAATAGAACCCAGCCCTTAAAATTTTTGCACCCAGCGATCTGCCCCCAATGTGGCTGGCGCATGTGCCCTCGTGAACTTCTTTCATCAAGTCTTGAGCCTGATCCTCAGTGACACACTTCAACAAAGGCGCCGAAAAGCCCCGCCTATACAACTCGCCTTGTATCATCGTGAAATAGCTAGCCGCCCGCCTTCTTTCGGACGTGACTGTGGTCGCCCCTTCCAAAGACTCAGTCAATGCTTCTATGATTGGCGACATCCAAGTGCTCCCTTTAACCACCACACATACCTGCTCTACCCTGTCAATGCTTGGAGAATGCATTACTTCATGGATGACAGATCTATAATTTCCAGGTCGCCTTGTACTGGCAAGTTTGGCGAGCAAGTCAGCCCGCTGATTCTGTTCTCGAGGAACGTAACTAATTCCCACGGTTTGGATCTCCTTCATCAACTCCTGAGCCCGACTCAAATACCTTTCCAATAACGGGTCTTTAACCTGATAGACACCATTTATTTGATTGGTCACCAAAAGAGAATCACTTCGGATCTCCAGGGTTTCTATTTCCAACTCCTTTGCTAGACTCAATCCTGCCAATAGCGCCTCATACTCAGCCTGGTTATTGCTGGCTTTGAACTCAAACCTGAGAGACTGTTCAATCTGCACTTCTTTTGGGCCCGTCAATATGATGCCTGCCCCACTGCCACGTGAGTTGGACGAGCCATCAATATGCAGGACCCATACCTTAGAGCCCGGTTCCTCTCCCGCCATTGTTAACTCAGCTATGAACTCCGCCAGCCTCTGTGGCGAGACCTTGCCCCTCGCCTCATAGATTAAGCCGTATTCCGACAACTCGACAGACCATCCGACCAGTCTCCCGGAGATATCAGGCTTCTGCAACACCTGCCTCAATGGTAAATCAGTTTTGACCTTCACCTGAAAACTTTGAAAATAAGGTCGTAATCGACGGGCGGTGACTAGGACCGCCAAGGCCGCTTTCTCAATCTTTTGATACCTCTTTTCAGCTCCCTGCAAAGTGTGACTTACAAAATAAATTATGCGTACCTCGCCCGCTACCTCTTGCGTAATTACTGAACCCAATGCGCGATCAGTGATGGCAAAGTAAAGCAATAAGGGCTCGCCCACAATTGGCTTCTGCAAAACTGGCGGTTTAGACAAGAACTGTTTCAACCGCTGAAATGCCTCTTCACACTCTGACGTCCATTCAAATTTCGTGCTCTTCTTTAGACATTTGAAGAATGGGGCCGCCTTCTCCCCCGCGTGTGGTAGAAACCGGGCCAGAGAAGCGACCTTTCCAGCTAGACACTGGACCTCCTTAACCGAAGATGGGCTAGCCTTCTCTAGGATCGCCCTGCACTTGTCTGGGTTAATCTCGATGCCCCTGACCGTTACCATGAAACCCAAGAATTTACCTCCCAGAATCCCAAAAGAACATTTGTCTGGGTTTAGACCCATGTTGTAATGCCGTACTCGCCCAAAGGCCTCGCCTAAATCAGCCAAATGATCATCTGCCTTGACTGACGTCACAATCATGTCATCCACGTAAACCTGCATATTTCTTCCCACCTGCTCCTCAAACACCTTATCCATCACTCGCTGATAGGTCGCCCCAGCATTCTTGAGCCCGAAAGGCATTGTTTGATAACAATAGTTGATCTTCAGGGTTATGAACGTTGTCTTCTCTTCATCTTGTGGGTGCATGCGTATTTGGTTATAACCTGAAAAGGCGTCCATGAGGCTAAGCACTTCATTCCCAGAAGCCCCATCAACCAGCTTATCAATGTTAGGCAAAGGGTACGCATCCTTTGGGCACGCCTTATTCAAGTCTGTGTAATCAATACACATACGCCATTTCCCATTTGCTTTCTTGACTAACAAAACATTCGCCAACCATGTAGGGTATTTAACCTCCCTAATGAATTTTGCTTCCTTAAGCTTTGTTGTCTCCACCTCAATCACCTTCGTCCGTTTTTCACCCATCTTCCTCCTTGTTTGGGCGACTGGTTTAACTTCTTCCTTAATCGCCAACTTGTGACAAATCACATTCGGACTAATGCCAGGAACATCCTTGAGCGTCCAAGCAAATAAGTCTAGATTTTCTTCCAGTAGGCGAGTCAGGCGGTTTTCCTGCACAAGTGTCAATTGTGTTCCTATCTTCAGCATTCGTTGCCCTACCTTCACTGTTTTTGTCTCTTCGATGGAACAAGGGCGAGATTCTGGTGCCTCCATTCTGGGATCCAGCGTGTTTTCCTCACTAATCTCATAGCACCGATGTCCAACCTTGGCGTTCTGCGTCCCGTAATCAGCGACACTCTCCCTGTAGCATTCTCGTGCTCTTATTTGGTCGACCGCCAGCGTTCCAACGCGCCCATTGGCCAACGGATACTTCACCTTTAAATGCTTTGTGGAAATAACTGCACAGATTTGATTTAAAGTGTCACGACCAATTAAAACATTATAAGATGACTTACACGCAAGAACAATGTATTTGACGGTGACCGCCTTAGTAAATCCATCTGAGCCAAAGACTGTTTTCAACTCCACGCATCCCCTGGGTACCACGTGATCGCCAGTGAACCCAATTAGCGACCCAGTGTAAGGTGACAACGCCTCTTCCCTGAGACCCATCTTCTCAAATGCCTCGCCATATATTATGTCTGCTGAACTTCCTTGATCCAAAAGCACCCGCCTCACATCATAATTGTTAATCCTCAATTGTACCACAACGGGGTCGCCCTTGTGCGGTAGCACTCCTTTGAAATCCTCACTGGTGAAAACAATATTGGGGTGTTGAAACCCAAACTGTTCTTCCTGCACCGAATGCACTGTTGCGTGTGCCCGACGTACATACCTCTTGCGACTCGCACTAGATTCGTCATTAAAGCCTCCCGAAATGCAATTGACAGTTCCCGCTGGATCTCCCATTGGCGCGTCTCCATCTGCGTCGCCATAATCGTTACGTCGGGCGGCTTGCCCCGATCGTTCTACGCCTGGGGCGGGTGCTGCCTTAACATACTGGCCAAGATGACCCATCTTTACCAGGCGTTCAACTTCCCGTTGTAAGGTAACACAATCATTCGTATCGTGGCCCAACACGCCATGATACTCACACCATCTCCGAGTGTCCACATTTGGTGGGGGACGTTTGGGAGGATAAGGGCGGGCGATCAGATTGGTCTCTCTATTGTCTGTCAATATCTGAGAGAGACCAACCGCCAATGGTACCTTTGCCTGGTGAGCCACCGGTGAATAACGAGGTACTGGAGACATTGGCTGCGGCGCCTGACGTTGATGTGCTGGCCGCCGCACAACTTCTGGGCGGGGGAAATTATTCCGACGCTCCTGGTTAGCGAAGGCGGCTGTCTGGTACGGGTTGCTACGGTTGGTCCTTGGAGGATCCCGTTGAACAAACACATCCGCCCACTTACCTCTCCCTTCAGCCCGTCTCGAAGGCGCGTCCAGCATGTCCCTTGCTCTTTTCTGTTCGTCATCCTCCTCCTCGAGTATGAAGTCGTGAACACGGGCCCTGAGGTCCGCCATGTCTCGTGGCGGGCGCCTACTGAGCTTGTTGTTCAGTGCGCCCGCCCGCAAGCCTTTCTTAAAGTCATTCACACATGTCTCTTGGGGAGGGTCCTCAATCTGCACCAGCGTGGCATTGAACCTCGCCATATATTGTTTAAGAGTTTCTGACGCGCCCTGACGAATGTTGAATAAAGCACCCGTCGTTACCCTCTGACTCCTGCTTGCTGCAAAATGTGGTAGGAACTTACATGAGAACTCTGTGAAGCTGTTTATGGAATGTGATGGTAATTTGGAAAACCACGCCAAAGCTGTTCCCTTCAACGTTGAAGGAAATAATCTGCATCGGACCGCATCAGGCGCCTGACTAATCACCATTTTGGTCATAAACGACTGTAAGTTCTCCTTAGGATCCGACTCGCCAGAATACGTATCCTACACAAGATGCTTCACGGCGTTCGGGATTGGGACCGCCTGGATGGTGGCTGAAAAGGGTTGAAAGTCCACCACATTCTCAGCTTCCCTAAGACTCTCCATACCAGGATCCTTCTGTTGACGAAAATATTCCAGCTGGGCCTGCAGATGCTGATTCTACTGCTGGACAAAATCCAGGGCGCCGCATACCCTATTCCATTCAGCCACCGAGATGTTGAAAGGAACCCGGTTGGGTGCACCACCATCCGGTGCGTCCTCCTGCGGCGATCCCAGATTGGGGGTAGGGGTCGGCGTTGGTGGGGGAGGCGGCACAGGCTGACCGCCCGCCGTTCGTCCTCCCCTTCCTCGGCCTCGCCGTCGATGACCAGTGCCTGACATAGCTAGGTCTAGAGTGCGTAGGGTTTAGTTTACCTTCCCCACAGACGGCGCCAAAAATGTTCTGGGAAAATAACACTATAGGAGAGAAGTGAATAAATCTTATTGATTAGTAAAATTGTCAACCTCTTCACATTAGTCTCTCTTGGCTATTTATAGGGAGTAGAGCCATTAATGATAATTAACTAACATCAAGCCTATGGGCTGCTAAGGTTTGGCCCAACCTATTACAAAGTCCAAGCCCTATACCTATTTACAAGTTTGCCCCTATCGCCTTGGCCGGTCCTGACTTAATCGTGGGCGCATTCTCCGCGCAACAAGGAGAAAGTCTAACCGCCCTTGATAAATGTATGGGTGCTCGCTCTGTCCACTATCTATACTTACAATTGGTATCATAGCGTAAGTTTAGGTAATTTTCTCCTAAGATCCGGGAAGATGACATCCTCCTCTAGACCTAGTACTAGTGAGGGATTCAACATAAACAGGCCACCATACTTCAATGGAGACCACTATGATTTCTGAAAAATCAAGATAAAAATCTTCATAAGGTCATTGGATGTGGAGATATGGAAAGCCATTGAAGAAGGTCCGTTTATACCAAAGAATGAAGTGGGTGATAGCACACAACCGAAACTAGAAAACACATGGAGTAAAGAAGAAAAGAAGAAAGTTCAATATGACCTAAAAGGCATGAACATTCTTACATCTGCTCTTGGCATGGATAAATTCTTCAGAGTATTAACGTGCCGAACTTCAAAAGAAATATGGGATACGTTAATGGTAACCCATGAAGGAACAGGTGAAATCAAGAGATCAAAAATCAATACCTTGTCACAAGAATATGAGATGTTCAGAATGCTCCCTGGTGAAAAGGTACTGGATATGCAAAAATGTTTTACTCATTTGACTAACCATTTGATTGCACTTGGTAAAGAATTTTCCAGGAGTGACCTAAACATGAAAGTACTTAGATCACTCACAAGAGCATGGAAACCAAAGGTAACAGCGATCTTCGAAAAGAAAAGTTTATCAAATATGACTCTAGCAACACTCTTTGGAAAACTCCAAGAACATGAATTGGAGTTGAATCGCCGGGAAAAACATGAACAACATGAGAAGAAGTATCGGTCCATTTCTCTAAAAGCAAAGGAAAGCATCAAAGGAGAATATGATGCAGATCCTGAAGAGGACATAAATGAAAATATGAATCTTCTGGTTAAGAATCTTGGAAAGCTATTCAAAAGGAAAGGTATGAAATTTAACAATAATAGAACTTTCCAAAGGAATAGTGAACCCTCCTCTTCTCAAAAATTTACATGCTTTGAGTGTGGGAAACCTGGACATATCAAATTGGAGTGTCCAAACCTTCAAAAGAAGAAACATGGATTGAAAGATAAGTTTGAAAAGAAAGATCCAACTTCACGAAGAGCCTACATTGCATGGGATGAAAATGAAGTAAGTTCTTCATCCGACTCTGAAAAGGAAGAAGCACATGTTCCTTTAATGGCTTCACATGATTCAGATGACAAAGATATTGAGGTTAGCAACAATGGTATTTCATTTAATGATTTAGAATTGGCCATAGAAAATGTGTTTAAGTTATGTCAAAGTTTTTCTAAAGTAAGTAGTAAGAAAAATGCCATTATCTCTTCATTAGAAATTAAGTGTGAAACCTTACAAAATGAACTAGATGTAGTAAAATCTAAAATAGACATTCCACATGAATGCACTAAGTGTAATTCATTAGAAGAGAAAATAGATAATCTTCAACAAAAAGTTCATAACTTCAATATAGGAAAGCTAAAACTAGATGATATCCTAAGTGTACAAAGACACTCAAGCAATAAAGTTGGACTAGGATATACATCTCAGTTGAAAACAAAAGTAGTTAAGAAAACTACTTTTGTCAAACCAAACAAAAGAGAAGAAGGTTCTGAACAGTTGAAATCAAGTACTTCCAGAAGTATAAACAATAGGAAGAATTATAATGAAAGATATTCCATAAAGAACAATCATGCTTCTATGCATACATCAGGTTACAAAAAATACTCATGTACTTATTGTAATAAAATAGGACATACCCCAAATAGGTGCTATTACAAGAATGTAGGAGTGTCAAATAAAGAATATATGTGGGTTAAGAAAGTCACTAACAATGAAGGACCCAAAGTACATTGGGTACCTAACACCCAAGTTTAAAATCTGTTTTGTAGGTGTGTATGAAAGTAGCAAGCAACTCATGGTATCTTGTCAGTGGCTGCTCATCACACATGACAGGAGATAAAACAAAGTTCTCATATCTTATGCCCAGAGAAAAGGGTTTTGTCACATATGGTAATAATGAGAAAGGAAAAATACTTGGCATTGGAAGGATAGGTTTGAAAGTTGGTTTTATATATGATATATGTGTGGTGAAAGATGTGAAAACTCAAGAAATTAAGTTCTCAGGATACAAAGTCAATAAAGTCTTCATGATATCCTTGGATGAAATTCCATCCAATGTTAAATGTTTATTAGCCAAGAACAACAATGATTCATGGCTTTGGCATAGAAGACTGGCTCACATCCACATGGATCATTTGAATAAACTTATCAAACATGATCTTGTTATTGGCCTTCCAAAGATAAAATTCGAAAAGGACAAGCTTTGTGATGCATGTCAGAAAGGCAAGCAAACTAAGGTATCATTCAAACTCAAGAATATAGTTTCAACTACAAGACCATTCCAACTACTTCACATGGATTTATTTGGACCATCAAGGACCAGAAGTTTTAGAGGTAATTATTATGCTCTTGTAATTGTTGATGATTACTCAAGATATAATTGGACTATATTCTTATCTCATAAGAATGAAGCCTTTAATGCCTTTAAGAGATATGCAAAGCTCGTTCAAAACGAAAAGTCTTTGAAAATTTCCTCAATAAGGAGTGACCATGGTGGTGAGTTTCAGAATCACCTATTCCAAGTATTATGTGAAGAAAGTGGAATTTCACATAATTTCTCTGCTCCAAGAATACCACAACAAAATGGTGTTGTAGAAAGGAAGAACAGGTTGTTAGAAGAACTAGCAAGGACTATGCTAAGTGAGTCCAATCTTCCTAAATATTTTTGGGCTGATGTAGTAAGCACTGCATGCTATGTATCCAACAGAGTACTCATAAGGCCCATAATGAAGAAGACTACCTATGAATTGTACAAAGGAAGAAAACCCAATAATGCTCATTTGCATGCTTTTGGATCAAAATGCCTTGTCTTGAATAACGGTAAGGAAAACCTTGGTAAGTTTGATGAAAAATCTGATGAAGGTATATTCCTTGGCTATTCTTTAACAAGTAAAGCATATAGAGTCTTCAATAAGAAAACTCTAGTTGTTAAAGAATCCATTCATGTCTCTTTTGGTGAGTCTAACTCTTCAAATGAGGATAAAGCTGCTTTTCTTGATTATGATGAGGAGGAAAACATAATCAAGGATGAACATCAAAAGAACATGGAGCAAAGTTCTGAACCGGTTGATCAAGTTGAAGATGCCACTTATGAGTTGCCAAAATAATGGAAAACACACTGAGATCACCCCATTGACAACATCATAGGTGACATATCAAAAGGAGTTTCAACAAGACTACGCTTAAATGATTCAGTCTTGAACATGGCCTTTGTTTCTCAAATGGAACCATTTAAGGTAAATGATGCTTTAGAAGATGAGTACTGGATAGTAGCAATGCAAGAGGAATTAAATCAATTTGAAAGAAACCAAGTATGGGAGTTGGTTCCTAAGCCTATTGATAAACATATCATAGGAACAAAGTGGGTGTTCAGGAACAAGTTGGATGAAAACGGTATTATAGTCAGAAATAAAGCAAGACTGGTAGCACAAGGGTACAATCAAGAAGAAGGAATAGCTTTTGATGAAACCTATGCACCAGTTGCTCGCTTGTAAACCATAAGACTTCTGTTGGCGTATGCTTGCTCATTAAACTTTCCATTTGTTAGTATAGATAGCAACCTAAGAGGGGGGGTGAATCAGGTTTACCCGATTTTCGCCTTGATACCTTCTTACTTTCAAGATAAATGTAAATGCAAACGATTGCAGCGGAAATAAGCGTTGCTTGAAAGTAAAGATGAAGGGTAGAAGAATTCACACACAGAATTTTATCCTGGTTCACCTTCTATCCACCGAAGGCTACGTCCAGTCCCTCAAGAAAATCCCTTGAGGATTTTTCCACTATTGATAAAAATCTCTTACAAGTTCTTACACCAAGTACCTTAAGAATTTCTATCAATCTCCTGTGAAAGTATACCACTTTCAACAGCCCTTGAAAGTACACCACTTTCAGTTCCTGAAGGCAAACCACCTTCAGACCTTGAAGGCTAGACCACCTTCAATCAACACCCTGAAAGTACACCACTTTCAGTAACAACAACCCTTCACCGAGACCCACGGTGAATACTCAATCTACCAGAAAGAGATGAAGAAGAGTTTACAATTTGGCTGTATCAATCCTTTAACATACAAGTGGATTGATCATTGTTGACACCTATTTTTGTCCAGGCCCAATTTTGAAAAAGCAAAAAAAAAAGTAAAAAAAAGAAAAAAAGAAAAAAAGAAAAAAAGAAAAAAAAAAAGAGAAGAAAAAAGAAAAGGCCCAGCAGAGGAAAAGGAAGAAGAAAGGAAGAAAAATGGGCCGCGGTCCAAAGGAAAAGAGAGGAAGCAGAAGCAAGGAAGGGAGGGCAACTTAGTCATTTTCCCCTCACTGAAACCCTAATTCTCCCCTATATAAGCCTACTCTCACCAATTCTAAAAACCACTCATCACTCCCTAATAGCCTCCATACTCTCACAAACCCTAATTTCCTCATTCACACACAATTTTCTAGCCTCCACCCTTCACTTTTTTGTTAGCCTCCACACTCAAAAAAAAAAAAGAGAAAAAGGAAAAAAAAAACAAAAAAAACATCAGCCCTCTCTCCCATCTGCTTTTTCCTCACTCAAACCCTAGCCTCTATCCCCTCATACCTCACCTCGCTGCCACCTCTAAACCTTCTCCCTTTAGTCGCCGTCCTTCCTTCCTCATCCCTCTCTCCCTAAACAGCCGCCATCCTCCTCCCTCATTCTCCCTAGGCCGTCGTAGCACATCCAACCGCTCCTCCCTCATCTCTCCCCTCACCTCCAAACGACCACCATCGCTCCTCTCCCCTCACCACCAAACGACCACCATTGATCCTCTTCCCCATACCACGACCGCCGCCGTCCTTCCTTCCATATCTCTTCCAGCCACCGTCGCTCCTCTCCTTCTTCCAGCCGCCGCCACTGCTCGTCCTCCCTCCTAGCCGCCGTCGCAACACCACCAGCGCCGCTCCTCCTTCGGCCACCAGCGACGCCACACCTCCTTCCTTCCCAGGCCGCCGCGCCGTCGTCATCCTTCAAGCTCCAGCACTGTCACCGCTTCATCATCCTCGAGCTGCCACTACTGTTTCCTTTTCTTTCTTTTTGGCTGGTCACTTATTTTATTTTTATTTTTTATTTTGGTTGTTTTTTTAATTATCATTGTATTTTATTTATTCTGTTTTTCCTTCTTATTTTGGCCTGAGACATTGTAAGTCCATGGTATAAGGACATCTTAATTTTAATTTTTGTTGTCAAAAAAGGAAAAAAAACTAAAAAACTTAATTAAATTAAAGCAAGAACTGCGTAAGCCTTGATCTTCCATTTTAAGGAAGTACGTAGGACTGGGTTCACACTCATCAGGCTATATAAAAAATAACAAAATATTTTGTTTCTTTTTGTCTTCTTTTCCCCTTTTTCTTAGAAATAATTAGGGAATTAAATAATAAAAAAATAATTTGTTTTCCTTTTCTATTTTTTTAGGAATAATTAGGAATTAAATAATAAAAATAAATAAGGGTAAAATTAATAATGTAGAAAGCTAAGGAAATTGCATAAACAATTTTAGGTACCGTTTAGACGGGCGCTGTGGGGTGCTAATACCTTCCCCACGCGTAATAGACTCCCGAACATAGATTTTAGGTTTCGTAGGCTATTTATCAATTTTAGGTTTTTTCTAGTGTTTTCCTCAAATAAACATTAGTGGCGACTCTGTTTGATAATTAATTGTTTTTTCGCCGTCCCGCCGCGACCCCGGTTGCGACAGATGGCGACTCTTCTGGGGACACTTTGAGAGTCAAGCCTTTCTTGATTGTTTGTTTTTTTTTAGATTTCTTTTATTTTATTTTAACCTTCATTATTTTGCTTGTTTAATTGCCTTGTACATTTTTTTTTACTTTGTATATAATTTGTCTTTAATTTGTCTCTAATTTATCTTTAATTCATCTTTCTTTTTATTTTATTTTACCCTTCATTATTATTTTTTTATAGTTTAATTGCCTTGTACATATTTTTTTCTACTTTGTATTACTTTGTATATAATTTGTCTTTAATTTGTATCTAATTTATCTTTAATCTGTCTTTCTTTTTATTTTATTTTACCTTTCATTATTTTGCTTTTTTTATATAGTTTAATTGCCTTGTACATATTTTTTTCTACTTTGTGTATAATTTGTCTTTAATTTGTCTCTAATTTATCTTTAATTTGTCTTTCTTTTTATTCTATTTTACCCTTCATTATTTTGCTTTTTTTTATTGCCATGTTTATATTTTATTTTTTCTCTATCTTTGTATATAATTTGTCTTTAATGCGGCATTAGGATAGATGACCAATTTAAACTGCTATATCTGGTTTTCTGGCTATGTTGCAGGTGGGGTAGTTTTTTTTAGGGTTTCTTTGAAAAAGGTTTGTATTCTCCCAATGCACACACTTCACCTTCACTTTGTGAGACACACATTTTTGGGCTCTATACCCGAGCCTGTGCGAGCCCAGGAGTAGCGGTGTCTTGGTACTTGTCGTGAGAGGCCTAGTGTCTACGCGTCAACTATTGAGCCACCACTCGGATTATTACCGGTCATCAAGCTATTTGTCGTGAGAGGCCTAGTGTCTACGCGTCAAATAGTTTGATCATCGGGACCTTGTCTTCGTGATGGGGGTAATCCGAGGACCTTTTAGGAGTCCAGAACTTACCATAAAGAGAGCACTTAATTTGACCATAGTCCCCATCCAATTAGGGTTTTGGCCAATGTAGTATATCCCATCCTGTAGGTCTTTACCCTTTTAGGACAAATGGGAGCATTCTCTTCTTTTTATTCTATTCATTGTCATATCATCATCATCCAATATGCCATACATCATCCACCACAAAAAAAAAATCATAAAAAATTTCATTTTCATGCATCATTCATCTTATATAAAAAAAAAACATAAAAAAAATTTCATGCATCATTCATCTTATATGAAAAAAAAAACATAAAAAATTCACCTTCCATGCATCATTCATCTTATAAAAAAAAAAAACATAAATTTTTTTTTCATGCATCATTCAGAAAAAAAAAACATAAAAAATTTCATGCATCATTTATCTTATATAAAAAAAAACATAAAAAATTCACCTTCCATGCATAATTCATCTTATATAAAAAAAAATAAAAAAAAGTTCGTAAAAAAAAAACTCTTGCATTTCATCACTCCATGTTCATGCATTCCATGGCATTTTACATGCTTCATTTTTAACAGTAAATCAAATTCTGTTAACGGTCCAAATGGAGGGGCTTCGACACCAAGATGTGCCTGTCCTGAAGAAGAACACCAAGGTTTCGGGAACTTCAAGGAAATATGCAAAAGTTCCACGAGAAGTGCTTGCTGGAATGAATAAGATGTTTTGTTCAAAAACTTTGGTGTTTCGTGTTGCTTCTTAGACATAAATTCAGTAGGGGTATTTCCCACATGAATGATTGTCAACCATGTTTTAACCTAAGGGGTCTTTCTCTGGCGTTAGAACATGGGATTGTTTCGTGTTGCCCCTTAGACATAAATTTTGTAGGGGTATTTCCCACATGAATGACTGTCAACCATGTTTTAACCCAAGGGTTCTTTCTCTGGCGTTAGAACATGGGGAACCACCATCTGCTGGACCCGTTAACAAATTTGTTTGCATTTCCTTCGAGAACTTAAGTCTCAATAAGTTTGAAAAAACAAGAAAAGGCAGTGACAAGCTCAAGTTGAAACCCTGGAATCTACAAAAGCAGCTGATACCAGAATCTGAACCTGCAAAGAGACCAAACTTGAAGAAGGTTGAGTATGATGCTACCGTGCAAAATTGGGGCAGTAATGCAAATGAGTAGATCAATACTGATCATGATTGAGTCAAGAACGGAATTTGTGCAATGGCAGCATCCTCATATAGTCTGTCTCTCATTTTCACTCCTCATGCCTATCCCACTTCCTCACCCTTTGCACCAGTAAGGATCATCACCCCACTTTCTTTCTAGCACTAATCCCATAATCTCACCTCAACCTAATCGCCATCCTCTTCACCATATGGCTATTTCATTCGTGGAGACCCTACACACCCACATCATTTTCACCACACAGCTTCATTTTCATCTCGAGACCCTCCATCCATTCATCACCTCACTTTCTTTCTAGCACTAATCCCATAATCTCACCTCAACCTAATCGCCATCCTCTTCACCATATGGCTATTTCATTCGTGGAGACCCTACACACCCACCTCATTTTCACCACACAGCTTCATTTTCATCTCGAGACCCTCCATCCATTTGCTACCTCAAGACTTTTTCCCATAACTATCCCATATTCACATATCAACCCAATCACCATTCCTATAATCCAACCCTTCTTCCCAAAACACCTGTTCATTTTATCAAGTCACCCTCTCTGCTGCCATTTGACCATGACCTGCACTTGCATAATCTGTTCCCTCGAGGTTGAAGTGGTTTTGACTCAAAGTTTGAAGCGTCCATTATCCCCCAGTTTGGCAAGTTCCAAGGATGAACTTTGGCATCATACTCTCAGCAGGCCTCATGGATCTTTCACAAGAGAATACTGAAGTCGTCTGGTTTTCAGTGATGAGCTGCTTATTGTATCAAAAGCCACAAAGGGCTTTCAATTAACCGTCATCTTGTTCCCTGAGCAGCTCGTTCAAGGAGGAGGAGGCGGCATCTGCCAATCTTTCAGAGATCAAGGCGCCTGAGTTTAATGGTCTAGCATAAGCTATTTGTTTTGTCATGTTAATTTTGAACCTTTGCTAACTTTCTTTGAAGCATTATTTATGGATCATGCATGACATTTTCTTTTTCTTCTGTTTGTTTGCTTCATTCATTGTCTTTTCCTTCGTCAAACTCAACCTCATTCTCCTTCCATGTCCAACTCACACAAATCACTCCTAGCGTCTCATAATGGCTAATGTCTCAAGTGAGGGAGAACTTGTTTGCTTGATTTCTATGGACATGGGCTGGCATGGAAGAAGACTAGGAGCACTGGGGGAAACTTTTGTCGCAGCTGCAAGCGCTTATTTGTGAGAAGTTGATCGATTTCATAGGAAAACTTTAGCAGATGGTCATTTATGAAGAAAAGCGCAAGAGTCATCCCTCAACAAAAAAAAAAACAGAAAAAAGGCCTGTTAGGTTGAAAACCCGCTAGGGCGACCTAAGCAAAAGTTAGGGCATGCAAAAAAAAGAGCAAGTGAACCATGTTCACCACAGCTTTGTTTTGGACTTAGGTTCTCGAAAGTGATCAGTCATGCCTTGAGATGAAGTTTGGCATTCTTTCTCTATCCTTACCCCATAACATTATCCCTTGACACCCATTTGAGCCAAAAATCCTTCCCCTTAACCCTAGACAAGGATCACTCTACATTAGAGTTAGCAAAATATTAGTGCCAAGCTTGCTTAAGATTTCCATTTCAAAGAAAAGAAAGAAGCAAAGAAAAAGAAATAAAAATGCCAAAAGATGAAAATGTCAAAAAGGAATACAAAAAGAAAAATTGCTTGAGCAAGTCTTGATAATTAGTGCTAAGTTTCGATCAAAGTGCTAAAAATCCTTTGTCTTCATTAATTCATTAACCCGTAAACACTTTGATATCCTTCCTTTCATGATCCACAAGCCCTTAGCCACATATCCTTCGTCTTCATTAACCCGCAAACACTTGTTTGTGCCTTTGATATCCTTCCTTTCATGACCCACTAGCCCTTAGCCACATATCCTTCATTAACCCGTAAACACCTCCTTTCATATCCCACTAGCCCTTAGCCACATTACAACCCTAACAAAGTCCATTCCGATCAAGGATTGATTGTCCACTTTTTCTTGAACTTGTTTTTGAGACACAATAACCTGATTCATTTTCTCATAAAAAAAAGAGAAAAAAATGAGGGATGCTCGCTGAATAGTTTCCTCCGCAAAGTTCTTTCAAGAATTGACACTGCGGCAAAGCCCAATCAGTCAGAAGAAAATCAAGAAAAGATCTCTTCCATGCCCATCAAGACCTCAAATGGGAGCCAAGGTCAATAGAACAATTGTTGGACTACCACTCGTTATCTCAATTGGGGCAACTTTTCAGCTCATTGCTTGTCCCTTTCCCTGAAGTTGGACCCATTTTCTGGTTTCTCCCCGATCTCTCTGTGTCACAACTGAGGCAATTACTCAAGCCATTTTCCTTCACCCGAATCAGACTAGGGAAACAGTCTAAGCTTCACTTCATATATTTTGTGTACCTGGTCATTCTTCGGCTGGGATAATTACCTATTCTTAGTAGTCTTCCTGTGTACTCTGATCTGGGACATTTGCTCATATGAATTCCTCATACATTTTCTCAAAGTGGGGCGGACTACTTGTTCTTCCACTCTCAGGCTGAAGTATTACATTGGCTGTTCTCACAAATTCTTCCAACCTATTGAGACATCACTGAAGCAATTGATCATTCCACTCCTTGTCATCCTTGTTACACCGGAGAGATTGTCTAGCTTTCACTCTTCGTCATTCTAGTGCATATCCTTTCAAACTGGAGCAATCACTTGTTTTCTGATGCTCATCCAAGATGAGGTAATTCTCCAGTCCATGCTTTGTCAATATTCCCAAATTGGGGCAATCATATGCTACCTCATGCTCATCGTCCAAGACTAAACTGGGGCAATCGCCCAATTTTGTCATTAATTTTTTTCAATGTCTAGATTGGAGCGTTCATTTGTTTTTCTATCAACTTCTTCCAAATGGGAGCAATCAATTGTCTTCTGATGCTCAAAGTATAAACCGGGGCAATTTTCCAGTCTATGTCTTATAATTATACCCAAGCTGGAGCAGCCTGATGTCCATCACTCATTCTCTTCATCCGCCCCAAACATAACTGGGGCAATTCTCTGTCCTTTGATTCCTTCTTGTGTCATCTCATGTCATGCATATTAATTAGATAACGCTTCAAAGCGAGAGATCACAGGTTCAATAACATGACTTAGCATTTCATCATCTCATTTAACATGTTAGACCAAAAGGATCGCGGTCCACTCAAAACCAACAGAAAAGAGAGAGCGCCTCAAAGCTCCATCAGCCAGAAAAATTCAAAATCAGCATCAGACGGCTCAGATAAACTTTCAATAAGCAGGTGGCCCACCCTTCTCAGTCAGGTTTCAGAGGAAGATCTTGCAAAAGAGGCAAGCTTCACATCCATTCACATGAGCTGTCCATATGAAACAAGCTTAAGTCTGTCTAAGTTTCCGAGCATGCATGTGCTTATTGAGCTAAATTTTTCCAAGGAAGCTAACAAAAGTCTTTTCTAACACAGCATAATTCAAGTTTGAGTTTCAAATTAATAAGCTGTGCATCATTTGCATCATTGCATAAAAAACATCAACATCACATGCATAACCCCATCACATATGGTACATATCATGCATTACATTTCATAGCATGCATTACATTTCATACCATGCATACCTTTGTCACATATTGAAAGTTGCAGTTGGCGAGTCCGAGGTGGCGCTTAGACCGATCCTTGTCACTTTCCAGCAGATCCAGGGTGGTGCTTAGACGATCCCTGTTACTTTTTAGCAGATCCACGGTGGTGCTTAGACGATCCGTGTTACTTTCCAGCAGATCCAGGGTGGCGCTTAGACGATCCCTGTTACCTTTCAGCAGATCCAAGGGGGCGCAGAGACGAACCTTGTTACTTTCCAGCAGATCCACGGTGGCGCTTAGACGATCCGTGTTACTTTCCAGCAGATCCAGGGTGGCGCTTAGACGATCCCTGTTACCTTTCAGCAGATCCAAGGGGGCGCTTAGACGAACCTTGTTACTTTCCAGCAGATCCACGGTGGCGCTTAGACGATCCATGTTACCTTCCAGCAGATCCAGGGTGGCGCTTAGACGATCCCTGTTACCTTTCAGCAGATCCAAGGGGGCGCTTAGACGAACCTTGTTACTTTCCAGCAGATCCACGGTGGCGCTTAGACGATCCGTGTTACCTTCCAGCAGATCCAGGGTGGCGCTTACACGATCCCTGTTACCTTTCAGCAGATCCAAGGGGGCGCTTAGACGAACCTTGTTACTTTCCAGCAGATCCACGGTGGCGCTTAGGCGATCCGTGTTACCTTCCAGCAGATCCAGGGTGGCGCTTAGACGATCCCTATTACCTTTCAGCAGATCCAAGGGGGCTCTTAGACGAACCTTGTTACTTTCCAGCAGATCCACGGTGGCGCTTAGATGATCTGTGTTACCTTCCAGCAGATTCAGGGTGGCGCTTAGACGATCCCTGTTACCTTTCCAGCAGATCCAGGGTGGCGCTTAGACGATCCTTGTTACCTTTCAGCAGATCCAAGGTGGCGCTTAGACGATCCTTGTTGCTTTTCAGCAGATCCACGGTGGTGCTTAGACGATCCGTGTTACTTTCCAGCAGATCCAGGGTGGTGCTTGATACCCAAATCGCAAGTGCATGATTGACTATCGCGTAGTAAAAAGATCGAACCCAAGGGATAGGTGTTCTTATTAATATATTATTTAGTACTTGTGCAGAAAAATAAAAGATGTGTTTGATTTTGGTTTCGAACAAGATGAAGATAATAGCATAAAATGATAAGATATAAAGATGATAAGAATTTAAGCTCTTGGGTTGGTTTACATAGTCTATAAAACATGCTAGAAATCTCCTACTTAATTTCTGAATTTTAAATCCAAATTCATGATGCTATAGCCTAGAATTTCTATATCCTAATAGCCTTAAGAAATGTAGAACTTTCTTCCTAATTACTAAATCCATAGCCTTGGTATTTAGTTAACCAGAAAAGAAGATGAAGAATGAATTCGGGCCAGCACAAAGTTACCTCCATCCTAATTGCCTTAAGAGATGTATACTTATAACCTTTTTTATTTCCTATTTCCCTTACTACTTACCAAATGTCCTTGTGACATAAGTAGAAAGCAAGATATCTTTTGCGCATAAAGATGAATGAAGAACAAAGAAATAAAACATGAAAGGAAATATTATTCAGAAATGTAGAAAAAGACTAGAACATGAATTATAAACTAAAACAACCCAAAAACTTAAAGAAGAAGTTAGCCAAGCATGGCTAAAAGAGTCATTGAATTACCCTGGGTAGGAGCTCAAGTTTGGCTTCCCACAATTCCTAGGAACAATGATCTTAAGGAGGAAAGAAGAATACTTGTTGTATTCTGAAATGGTGTGTCTTACAAGTGCAAATTGCCTCCCTATTTATAGCAAAAATCTGGCCTCCAGCGCTTGAACGCTGGCATTCCCAACGCTTGGGCGTTGGGATGCAATTAAATCCCACTTCCAGACCGAGGGCCAGCACTTGAGCGCTGGCTTCCCAGCGCTGGGTGCTGCTGCTTCACCTTCAAGCTTTTCTTTCTTCTTCATGGTAGTGGGTTTTGAATGCCTTAAAAAGCCACTACTCAGCCCTTAATCAATTCTGAAACCTTCTTCCCACTACCATCAATCCTTCAACATTATTTTCCATGTGCTAATTTGAAGAGAGTTGCTTCATATTCTTCTTTTCTACTTTTTGTCCTATCTTGGTTAGCACTTCAATTCTGGCCCTTTAATTCTCTCAATCTTCACTTTTAGTCCTCCACTCTTGAACTTTCACATTTTGGTCCCTGATTTCCTGAAACTTTACAAATTGGTCCCTGGACAAAAATGATAACTAAACCAACTTTTCCTAAAAATATAAAATAGCTATAAAAATTCCTAAAAATATAAAATAAAGGTAGAAAAACAAATAAAATCTAATCTACATGCAAAATGCAAAATAAATATAAAATATACATAAAAATAATAAAAAACCTATATGTGACTCAAAATTAATAAAATAAAAAGACTAAAAACTACCTAAAAACATCATATAATATCCACTCATCAGTGCTTAGACGATCCCTGTTACCTTTCAGCAGATCCAAGGTGGCGCTTAGACGATCCTTGTTACTTTTTCAGCAGATCCAAGGTGGCGCTTAAACGATCCGTGTTACTTTTCAGCAGATCCAGGGTGGCGCTTAGACGATCCCTGCTTGACAGTGGCTCGGATTTTGAACCCGGGTTTGCTGTGTTCTTTTTTGACACCCGGACAAAAATGTGTCATGTCTTTACTCATTTCTTACAACAATAGTATTCTCATACTACCTAGTAAGAAACAAGTAAAGAGGGGCTGTTGACACCTATTTTTGTCCGGGCCCAATTTTGAAAAAGCAAAAAAAGAGAGTAAAAAAAAGAAAAGAAGAGAAAAAGAAAAAAAAAGAGAAGAAAAAAGAAAAGGCCCGGCAGAGGAAAAGGAAGAAGAAAGGAAGAAAAATGGGCCGCGGTCCAAAGGAAAAGAGAGGAAGCAGAAGCAAGGAAGGGAGGGCAACTTAGTCATTTTCCCCTCACTGAAACCCTAATTCTCCCCAATATAAGCCTACTCTCACCAATCCTAAAAACCACTCATCATTCCCTAATAGCCTCCATACTCTCACAAACCCTAATTTCCTCATTCACACACAATTGTTAGCCTCCACACTCAAAAAAAAAAAGAGAAAAAGGAAAAAAAAAACAAAAAAAACATCAGCCCTCTCTCCCATCTGCTTTTTCCTCACTCAAACCCTAGCCTCTATCCCCTCATACCTCACCTCGCTGCCACCTCTAAACCTTCTCCCTTTAGTCGCCGTCCTTCCTTCCTCATCCCTCTCTCCCTAAACAGCCGCCATCCTCCTCCCTCATTCTCCCTAGGCCGTCGTAGCACCACCAACCGCTCCTCCCTCATCTCTCCCCTCACCTCCAAACGACCACCATCGCTCCTCTCCCCTCACCACCAAACGACCACCATTGATCCTCTTCCCCATACCACGACCGCCGCCGTCCTTCCTTCCATATCTCTTCCAGCCACCGTCGCTCCTCTCCTTCTTCCAGCCGCCGCCACTGCTCGTCCTCCCTCCTAGCCGCCGTCGCAACACCACCAGCGCCGCTCCTCCTTCGGCCACCAGCGACGCCACACCTCCTTCCTTCCCAGGCCGTCGCGCCGTCATCTTCCTTCAAGCTCCAGCACTGTCACCGCTTCATCATCCTCGAGCTGCCACTACTGTTTCCTTTTCTTTCTCTTTGGCTGGTCACTTATTTTATTTTTATTTTTTATTTTGGTTGTTTTTTTAATTATCATTGTATTTTATTTATTCTGTTTTTCCTTCTTATTTTGGCCTGAGACATTGTAAGTCCATGGTATAAGGACATCTTAATTTTAATTTTTGTTGTCAAAAAAGGAAAAAAACTAAAAAACTTAATTAAATTAAAGCAAGAACTGCGTAAGCCTTGATCTTCCATTTTAAGGAAGTATGTAGGTGTTAGAACAGATAGCAACCTGAGAGGGGGGGTGAATCAGTGTTGCCCCAATTTTTGCCTTATTGAAATCGTTTCTTTCAAGTTTATGATGATCACGAATTGATTGTTGTGATTGCAGCGGATATGAACAATACTTGAAAGTAAATGTGAAGGATAAAGAGAATCACACACAAGTTTTATCCTGGTTCGCCTTCAAACCACTGAAGACTATGTCCAGTCCCTCAAGAAAACCCCTTGAGGATTTTTCCACTATTGATAAGAATTTCTTACAAGTTCCTAACCCAAGGACCCCAAGAACTTCTACCAATATCCTGTGAAAGCAAACTGCTTTCAACAGCCCCTGAAAGCAAACCGCTTTCAGTTCCTGAAGGCAAACCACCCTCAGACCTTGAAGGCTAAACCACCTTCAATGAAAACCCTGAAAGTAAACCACTTTCAGTGATAACAACCCTTCACCGAATACCACGGTGAAAAACTCAATCTTACAGAAAGAGATGAAGAAGATATTACAATTGGCTGTTTCAATCCTTTAACACACAATTGGATTGAACATGAGAAATTATGCTTTAAGGCTTTTAAGCATAATGCAATTCTGAGTTCTTCAAGATATGAACAACTAATGTGTTCTTGTAAACATGAAGATCATGAACTCAGAATTTAGGCTCCAAAAGATTTAAGTTCTAAAAGATGAACTAATTTTGAAAGAACTTTGGCCTAATGTGTTTTTCTCATGTGAAATGTGTATATTTCGTGTGTGTTGTGTTTTCTGGACTCAAATGGTCTTTATATAGGCAAGGGAAACGTCCTTGAACCATCACAACCCTTTTCAAAAGGTTTGGGACACAATGGTTCATGAAAAGATGCACTTTTTCGTTTTGGTAATCGATTACCATACTTAGTGTAATCAATTACACAAGTGACCGTTTCAGTTTGAATTTGAATTTCAAACATGTAATCGATTACAAGACTGAAGTAATCGATTACTTGCCTTGGTGTAATCGATTACCATAATGGTGTAATCGATTACCATAATGGTGTAATCGATTACACAGAAGCCCATTTTCCAGAAACTTATTCTTTGAGACTTGCTTAAGGTTTTCTACTTCTTTTAAGTTATGAAAACTATTAGCTTGATTAGATTAGGTGTATTAAGAGCCTTTATGCTTTAATAAACCTTTGGAAGCATAACTCACCTAATACTAAGACTTCTAGACTAATGATGGACTTGAGTGCTTGATTCTTTGAAGTCTTCTTTTCTTCTTTTTGTTGATGAGTTTGTCGTCATCAAAACCACAGCCAGGGTCAGGAGCAAGACCTTCTTCACAATCTCCCCCTTTTTGATGATGGCAAACCCATTCTTGATACTTGAAGATCATTTATGCATTCTTGATGCTTAAATTCCTGCATATGATCTTTAAGAGCACAGATACCAGAACCTTTCTCCCCCTTTTGACTTCATCAAAAAGAAGAAAAGGCCAAAAAATGTACAGGCATACATACAAGTATATATTGAAACATAAAGCATGGGGGAATAGGGGTAAACATGTAAAACATGAACAACCAGCACTTATATATATATATATATATATAAAAGAAAGCAAATACATAAGTTATACATAGTAAGACATATCAAACATATGTAGTAGAGGGATTACAACAAATAGATAAAGCCATTTTGCGAAAATAGGGAAATCCTAATAGTAAATAGATAACTATATAGAGACAAAAGTCTTCAGAACTTAGGCTTGACTAGAATCCTCAGAGTTCTCAGAAGGGTCAAGTTCTTGAAGGCTCTCAATTTCCTTACGCATGAAGGAGTGCATGGCCTCTATGCGATGTTCCACAAGTATAAAGCGAGACCGAATGGTATCCTCCAGTTGGCCCAACTTCTGAGAAAGACGGAGTGACAAGATATCCATCCTTTCTAGTATAACCTTGGTTTCTTGTGAGAAATTTGAAGGAATGGTATAAAAGGGAGATAATCCAGCCGATGCAGCATTGGTTTGAACATCAATGCGATAGCGAGACAACACCAGAGGATCTGTGGAGGATTCCCTTCGAGAAACATTGATTGGAGAGGAGATATTTGAAGGACGTGGAAGAGATCCCATGGCGAAACAAAACTTAGAAGAAGAAGGATTGTATATGAAGGAAGGTAGGCAGAAAGGCAGAATATATGCTGATTTTATAGAGAAAATCATGCGTGTAATCGATTACAACAGTTAGGGTAATCGATTACGGCAGTTTCAAATTTGAAAAATATTCAAATTTTGAATATGTAATCGATTATGGCAGTTATGATAATCGATTACTCAGATGTTTCTAACGGGCACGAGGACTTAGAACATGGATAATCGATTACAAAACCTAGGGTAATCGATTACTATGACATTTTTACAAGTTCTAGGCTCTAGAATCCTATGTAACACATTTTCATATATAAACACTTAAGCACATAATACAAATGAACATATAAAGTTTATGCAAATAACATGTTACATTAAATACCATGCTCATCTAAAATTCCTAATTCTCTTCTTATCTTGAAAAATGATTCTTTAGAAAGAGGCTTAGTAAATATGTCTGCTAACTGATTATGTGTATCCACAAATGAAATCTCAATATCTTTTCTCATATCATGATCTCGAAGAAAATGATGTCGTATATCAATATGCTTAGTTCGAGAATGCATGATAGGGTTTTTAGTGAGATTAATGGCACTTGTGTTGTCACATTTAATTGGAATGCAGCTCAGCTCTAAGCCATAATCTTTGAGTTGTTGTTTGAGCCATAGAGTTTGTGCACAACAACTTCCTGCAGCAATGTATTCTGCTTCTGCAGTACTTAGAGCAACACATGCTTGTTTCTTACAAGACCATGAAACAAGAGCATTTCCTAATAGGTGACAAGTACCACTTGTACTCTTTCTTTCAGTTTTACAACCAGCATAATCAGAATCAGAATATCCAATCAAATCACAAACACTTCCCTTGGGATACCACAATCCAACATTTGTAGTTCCTTTCAAATATTTGAAAATTCGTTTAACAGAACTCAAATGTGATTCCCTAGGAGATGCTTGATATCTAGCACATAGACACACACTAAACATAATATCAGGTCTACTTGCAGATAAGTATAAAAGAGATCCGATCATACCTCTATATTTTGTAATATCTACTTGATTACCGGATTCATCTTGATCTAAATATGTGTTAGACCCCATAGGTGTGGCTATGGCTTTGCAATCATCCAAATCATATTTCTTTAATAGTTCCTTGCAAAACTTTTATTGGTTGATGAATATTCCATCAATTGATTGCTTGATTTGCAAACCAAGAAAGAAATTTAATTGTCCCATCATGGACATTTCAAATTCTTCTTGCATCATGTTAGAGAAATCCTTACAAAGAGATTCGTTAGTTGCACCAAAGATTATATTGTCAACATAAATTTGAACTAATAAGGTATTACCTTTGGTTCTTTTGATGAACAAGGTTGTATCAGCCTTACCCTTCTGAAATCCTTTATCACAAAGGAAAGTACTTAATCTATCATACCATGCACGAGGGGCTTTCTTAAGACCATAGAGTGCCTTCTTTAATCTGAAGACATGTGAAGGGAACTTTGGATCTTCAAATCCTGGAGGTTGCTTCACATAGACTTCTTCTTGAATGTATCCGTTCAGGAAAGCACTTTTGACGTCCATTTGATATAATGGGAAATTTAAAGGACAAGCATACGCCAATAATAGTCTTATGGCTTCCAACCTTGCTACTGGTGCATAAGTTTCATCAAAATCTATGCCTTCTTCTTGATTATACCCTTGAGCAACTAATCTTGCTTTGTTCCTAACTATAATACCATTTTCATCTAACTTATTCCTAAACACCCACTTTGTTCCAATAACATGTTTGTCACTAGGCCTAGGGACAAGTTCCCAAACTTGATTCCTTTCAAATTGGTTTAGTTCTTCTTGCATTGCTACAATCCAATACTCATCTTCTAGAGCATCATTTACTTTTGATGGTTCTATTTGAGAGACAAAGGCCATATTCAAAACTGAATCATTTAAACGTAGCCTTGTAGAAACGCCTCTAGAAATATCACCAATAATATTATCAACTGGGTGATCCCTATGGGTTCTCCATTCTTTTGGAAGTTGATAAGTATTACTTTCAATGTGCTCTTCTTGTATTGGATTCTGATCTCCATCCTTTTGAGAATCTTCATTTATAATGATGTCATCTTCTTCATTATCTGGAAGATTGACTTTATCTTCTATTGAAGATTTAGATTCATCAAAAGAGATGAAGAAGATATTACAATTGGCTGTTTCAATCCTTTAACACACAATTGGATTGAACATGAGAAATTATGCTTTAAGGCTTTTAAGCATAATGCAATTCTGAGTTCTTCAAGATATGAACAACTAATGTGTTCTTGTAAACATGAAGATCATGAACTCAGAATTTAGGCTCCAAAAGATTTAAGTTCTAAAAGATGAACTAATTTTGAAAGAACTTTGGCCTAATGTGTTTTTCTCATGTGAAATGTGTATATTTCGTGTGTGTTGTGTGTGTTGTGTTTTCTGGACTCAAATTGTCTTTATATAGGCAAGGGAAACGTCCTTGAACCATCACAACCCTTTTCAAAAGGTTTGGGACACAATGGTTCATGAAAAGATGCACTTTTTCGTTCTGGTAATCGATTACCATACTTAGTGTAATCGATTACACAAGTGACCGTTTCAGTTTGAATTTGAATTTCAAACATGTAATCGATTACAAGACTGAAGTAATCGATTACTTGCCTTGGTGTAATCGATTACCATAATGGTGTAATCGATTACACAGAAGCCCATTTTCCAGAAACTTATTCTTTGAGACTTGCTTAAGGTTTTCTACTTCTTTTAAGTTATGAAAACTCTTAGCTTGATTAGATTAGGTGTTTTAAGAGCCTTTATGCTTTAATAAACCTTTGGAAGCATAACTCACCTAATACTAAGACTTCTAGACTAATGATGGACTTGAGTGCTTGATTCTTTGAAGTCTTCTTTTCTTCTTTTTGTTGATGAGTTTGTCGTCATCAAAACCACAGCCAGGGTCAGGAGCAAGACCTTCTTCACAGTAGGACTGGGTTCACACTCATCAGGCTATATAAAAAATAACAAAATATTTTGTTTCTTTTTGTCTTTTTTTTCCCGCTTTTTTTAGAAATAATTAGGGAATTAAAGAATAAAAAATAAATTTGTTTTCCTTTTCTCTTTTTTTAGGAATAATTAGGAATTAAATAATAAAAACAAATAAGGGTAAAATTAATAATGTAGAAACCTAAGGAAATTGCATAAACAATTTTAGGTACCGTTTAGACGGGCGCTGTGGGGTGCTAATACCTTCCCCACGCGTAATAGACTCCCGAACCTAGATTTTAGGTTTCGTAGGCTATTTATCAATTTTAGGTTTTTTCTAGTGTTTTCCTCAAATAAACATTAGTGGCGACTGATAATGAAATTGCAAGTGTACAATTTACTATCGCGTAATATAAAAAGATCGAACCCACGGGATAGGTGTTCTTATTATTATAAAATTTAGTACTAAACAGAAAAATAAAAGATGAATATTTGTTGTTGGTTTGAGAACTAGAAAGAAACAATTGCATAAAATAATAAGAAAAAGAGATGGTGAACATTAAGCTCTTGGGTTGGTTTACATAGTCTATAAAAACATGCTAGCAATCTCTTACTAAATTCCTGAATTATAAATCCATTATCATGATGCTATAGCCTAGTGTAACTACAAGTTAATTCCTTAAGCATTGTAGATCTTTCTTTTTAATTACTAAACCCAATTCCTTGGCACCTAGTTAACTAAAGAAGAAGATGAAGAAGATGTTCAGGCCAACATAAAGTTACGTCCTTCCTAATTCCTTAGCGAAGTATACTTATAACCTTTTTTATTACCTAGTTCCCTTACTACTCACCAAATGGCCTTATGTAATAAGCAATAAGCAAAACCTCTTGTGATCATCAAGATAGAAATAAAGCATAAGGTAATAAAACATGAATGGAAATAATATTCAGAAATGTAAGAAAAACTAGAACATGTATTATAAACTAAAACAACCCAAAAACTTAAAGAAGAATTTAGCCAAACATGGCTAAAGGAGACATTGAATTACCCTGGATAGGAGCTCAAATATGGCTTCCCACAAGTCCTAGGAACAATGCTCAAGAGGGAGAGAGAGAGAATACTTGTTGTATTCTATGAAGGTGTGTCTTACAAGTGAAGAAAAGGGTCCTATTTATAGTAAAACTCCAGCCTCCAGCGCTTGAGCGCTGGACTCCCAACGCATGGGCGCTAGGATGCATTAAAAATCCACTTTCTGTCCGAGGCCCAGCGCTTGAGCGCTGGCTTTCCAACGCTTGGGCGCTGGGTCAACATCTGACTCATCATCTAGTCAGAACCCCAGCGCTGGAGCGCTGGGATCCCAACGCTTGAGCGCTGGGACGCTGCTTCTTCAACTTCAAGCTTTTCCTTCCTTCTTCATTCATGGTAGTGGGTTTTGATGGCCATAAAAAGCCACTAACCAGCCTTGATCAATTCTGAAACCCTTCCTCCACTAACATCAATTCTTTAAACATTCTTTCCATGTGCTAAATTAGAGAGTGATTCTTCATATTCTTCTTTTTCACTTTGGTCCTCCCTTGGTTAGCACTTCAATTCAAGCCCTCATATTCTCTCAATCTCCACTTTAAGTCCTCCACTCTTGAACTTTTACAATTTGGTCCCTGACTTCCTGAAACTTTACACATTGGTCCCTGGACAAAAATGATAACTAAACCAGCTTTTTCTAAAAATACAAAATAACTAGAAAAATTCCTAAAAATATAAAATAAAGCTAGAAAATATAATAAAATCTAATCTACATGCAAAATGCAAAATAAATATAAAATCTACATAAAAACAATAAAAAACCTACATGAGACTCAAAAATAATAAAATAAAAAGACTAAAAATAGCCTAAAAACATCATATAAAATCCACTCATCAGCGACTCTGTTTGATAATTAATTGTTTTTTCTCTGTCCCGCCGCGACCTCGGTTGCGACAATCATGAGAATTTATGCTTTAAGGCTCTTAAGCATAATAAGATTCTGAGTTCCTCAAGCTATGAACAACTTATAGTGTTCTCTTAATCATGAAGATTATGAACTCAGAATTTAGGCTCTTTGAAAGTTTAAGTGCTAAAAGACTTAATGAAAGAACTATTTTGGCAAAGCTTTGGCCTAATGTTGTATTCTCATGTGTTGTTGTGTTCTGGACTCAAATGGACTTTATATAGGCAAGGGGAAACGTCCTTGAACCAATGCAACCCTTCCCAAAAGGTTTGAGACACAAGGGTTCACGAAAAGATGCAACTTTTCGTGTGTGTAATCGATTACACTAAAAGCCGTTGCAATTTGAATTTCAAATTCAAACATGTAATCGATTACAAGCAAGAAGTAATCGATTACTTGCCTAGGTGTAATCGATTACCAGAAAGCTGAAATCGATTACACTCAAGTCCAATATCCAGAAACTTGAACTTTTAAGATCGGCTTAAGTTTTTCTACTTCTTTTAACTTATGAAAACCTTAAACTTGATTAGCTTAGATGTTTTAAGGAGCCTTTATGCTTTGAGAAGCCTTTAGAAGCATAACTCACCTAATCTAAGACTTCTAGGTAAATGTTGAACTATATAGCGTTGTTTCCTCTAAGTCTTCTTTTCCTCTTTTTGCCGATGAGTTTTTCGTCATCAAAACCTCAGCCAGGGTCAGGAGCAAGACCTTCTTCACAATCTCCCCCTTTTTGATGATGGCAAACACATTCTTTGAAATTTGAAGATCATATATGATGCTTCTTTGTTGAAAACTCCCCTTGTTTGATGTAATCCAATATATCTCCCCCTTTTTGATTCACTTGTTGAATTCCTGCATATAGGCTTTAAAGAACACAGAACCTTTCTCCCCCTTTTGACTTCATCAAAAAGAAGAAAAGGGCAGAAACAGGCATACAACCATACAAGTGTATATTCAAAGAAAACATAGGGGATGGGGGTAAAGATGTAAAAGAGTTATAAACAGCAACCAAAACTTATATATATAAAAACATAGAGAGTGCAAACAACAAAGAGTATGCAAAAAAAAAAAAGAATTACAAAGGTGAGCAAGAAAAAGAAAAACAAGAGACTTCTATAATACTAAGTATCAACAGAGGAGTCTTCATCAGCTATTGTCTTCTGAAGGTGCAAGAAACACACAAGAAAGGGGGGGTTTGAATTGTGTGACCCATTTTTAAAATTTCTTTTCTAAACATTTGTTTATTAATCATCTGTTAGTATTCATTTATTTTCATTACAAGATATTCTATGAAGTAAGTAGGAATACGTGAAATATTTAACGGATGTTGAAAGTTAATTATTTGTTCTTCAAGATAATTTATTTATGAGAGTATGAACAAAGGTGCAGCGAGGAAGCAGTAAAGCATGAAAGTAAAGCACACATAGTTTTTATCCTGGTTCACCCCCCATAATGGACAGGACTACGTCCAGTCCTTGGCTTCACCAAGATTTTCACTATTTCAACAAATAGTACAAGTATTATCAGGGACTTCTCCCAGCATGTATTCTAAGGACTTCTCCTATCAAGTATTCGAAGGACTTCTCCTTACAAGTATTGTTAGGACTCCTCCTTACAAGTATTATCAGGACTTCTCCTTACAAGTATTATACAGGACTTCTCCTGACACCTTTTTCAGGGTTTTTCTTTTCTACAATATTCTCTTCTTGATAAGAGTGGGTAGAAGAAATGAAGCTTATAGAACAGAGAGATCATAAGCAAGTTGATCTCTTGTTTTAAGTTATGTGTGTGGGATATGATGAGAGTTAAACTCTATAAGGTTTCCACACACATAAGCAACTCAACTCAGGTTGGGATATGTCTTGAAGTTTCCTGAGTTGAAACCAAGGTTGCCTTGGTCTTTGGATGAACTAGATTGAGATGCGTACAATTTAGTTCTAGTCGCCAAGTTGCTACGAAGGCAAGGTTCTCTATATATATCTTCAGTTGAAGATCTTTGTTCATTCTCCTCAGCAGGAGTGAAAACCTGCCCGAAGTGCTTCGTCCTCTCCGGGAAGAACATAACGGCTAGTTCTGCATCTCTCAGCAGGCGTAGGTCACGATCTGAGGTTTCTCTGCAAGCATAAGATATGATCTGGAAATCATCAGTTCGTCTGGGTTGATGTCGTCTGGCTCCATGCTGAGCGAGTAGTTTTGAGCTAGTTTCTCTGTATATAATGTGTGAAGATCCAGCGGTGGAGATTGTTTTGACCATTTTACCCCAGTGCTTGACAGCTAATACTCATCACGTGCCTTGGTCAGATTTTTGAATTTCGACCGTTGAGAGTGTACGATGCTCAGAGATTCTTGCCGTTGATTTCGCGATGTCAGCTTGATTTGAGGAAAAGCAGAGAAGTAGTGGGACCAAGAAGTATTGGATTAATTATGTCCCATCTTTCTTTTTGTGATTTCTAGAACTTTGATAAATGTGCAGACGAGGAAAGAAGCAGTTACTCAAGAGAATAATTTCTTTAATGCTTCTGTTGACTTGATATCTTCGAAAGACATACTTATTGATCTTTGTATCTTTGGCGCGATTTATACTTTGGCGGACGGATTCTTCCATAGAGCTTTGGCAGACGCAGTCTTCATTGAGTGCTTGAAATTCCGTCATTGAGTGGCTTGCATTGCCAAACGAATTTCCTTCAGTCAGTTCTTCTTTAAGGAACAGAACATTCTTGTCTTAGAGAACTGAATCCTTTCTTTCTATTTGTTCTTCATCGAAGTTCTCCATCTGAGAGAGTTGATCCACAACTCCTTTATATGATGCTAGAGAGGCTTCGAGGCAGAGGGTGTTTCTTCAAGGTTGTTATGCTTTTTCACCTTAACACAGTCTTCCCAAAGGTTCATTTGTAGATTCGGGTAGCGGACTGATCCAGCTGCTTCAAGTAGGCTTGATTTGGGTGTGCAGATTTCCGTCAAGTAACCGTGAGAGAAGATGCTGGTCTTTTGAAGCTGTTGATTTATCTCTCTTGAGTCACCGGACAATCTTGTACTTGAATGTCTTCCTTTCTTGCGCCATCAGACTGTTTTATACGAGAATGCTTTCCTACGTATATCCTTGATGTTGTTTCCTTCGAGGTGACCGGACAAACTTTTCTGGCGGACTGATTCTCTTGATAAGGCAATGATGTTTATTCATTCCTTTCAGAGATGGTTATTCCTGTACATGATAATTTTCACTATGTTAGGAAATTCATCTTTGACGTCATTAGATATTAAAGTAATTGTTAATTATCAAAATATAATAATTCATTTAATTATTTGATTCTAACATCTTCTTGAGTGGACAATCACGATCGTCGTCATGGAGTTGACAGGTAAGAGTAAAGATGCCAAAATTATTTGATATCCCGAGATAAGGAAGGATGGAGTTGTCAATACACTTAAGATGAGAAGACCGTTCATCATAAAGTTTTGCTATTGGTACTCCAGAGTAGATGAGTATGCGGGATATGACGGAAGCGTAAGGAAAAGATTCAGCATTGTCCTAACACTTCAGCATGCGGTTCATGATCAGAAAGGCCCAATTATTTTTATGGCAGTTGAGAATGCCATATAAAATCTGCAACTCTAACTCACTGATGTGAGCAAGAAGGGTTTCTTGTGGCAGAAGGACTTGATTAATGAAATAATGAAGCAAGTGATTATCCATGGTGAGCACGTCAATATGATAAGGACAAGAATTCGTGTGAGGAGGATGGATTTTTAGAAGTTCTGACGGCTGGAATCTGCACAGAGACTGATAAAAAGACTCTTGATTATAGTCAGGCCAGGGGTAGGGCAAGTTTGGACCCAAGAAGGCACCGGTAGAAGGGAGCCCCAGACATCGCCCAAAAGTTGAAAGGGAATAGCGAATGAGAATTCCCTTGACTGAACTCTGAAACCCATCTCTTAGTGTCTCGAGATTACAGTAGAATATTTTAACCAGTTCTGGATAGTATGGATTTCTTATGGCAATGAACTCTTCTATGTCCTGATTCCTGAGGAGGGACAGAAAGGTATGACCACTTTCAACAAAAGAATCCAAGTCACCATACGTGGGTTTTCGGATAATTTGATACAGGAACCTTGAAACAAACCTATTCCGTTGGTTTGTTGAAGTAAGAAGTCTGGTTAAATTCATTGGATTGGAAGGACGAAAGTGAGAGGAAGACATGATAGATTTGGTAGATGGTTCTTAGGAATAGAAACAAGGTTTCAGGGTGTTAGAAATCAAAGGTTAGGATGATAGAAATAGAAATTGGAAGGCAATTTCGATTGATATGTAATGTTTTGATTATATAACACAAGCATGTAATCGATTACAGCAGTTGAGTAATCGATTACAGAGTGGTTTCCTTGAATTTGAATTTCAAAAAGATGGAGGGAATTTTGAAATTCTGGCAGTTTTCGATGATGTAATCGATTACGGGAGTTGAGGTAATCGATTACCTTAAGCATCTAATGAGGCACGAGGACTGAAAACAGAGGTAATCGATTACAAGGTGTATGGTAATCGATTACTAGGACAGTTTATAAGTTCTAAACTACAAATTCCTATGTAATACATTTCTAAAAGAATAAGTCAAGTATTTAAGAGTAAAAACTCACATAAGACATATGTTTAAGCATATAAGCAACTTAAATACATACAATAATAATTTTAACTTGTAAACTAAGCATGTAAGCATATAAGTTCACACAAAAATCATACAAATAATTAAAACATATAAGCACATTTTTTAGATAAATATTTACTTAAATATCATGTTCATCTAATATACCTAATTCTCTTCTAATCTTAAAGAATGAATCTTTAGGAAGAGGTTTAGTAAAAATATCAGCTAATTGGTTGTGTGTATCTACGAAGGAAATCTCAATATCCTTTCTCATGACGTGATCTCGAAGAAAATGATGTCTTATATCAATATGCTTAGTTCGAGAGTGCATGATGGGGTTTTTAGTGAGATTAATGGCACTTGTGTTGTCACATTTGATTGGGATGCAGCCCAGCTCTAAGCCATAATCTTTGAGTTGTTGTTTGAGCCATAGGGTTTGTGCACAACAACTTTCTGCAGCAATGTATTATGCTTCAGCAGTACTTAGAGCAACACATGCTTGTTTCTTACAAGACCAAGAAACAAGAGCATTTCCCAACAAGTGACAAGTATCGCTTGTACTTTTTCTTTCAGTTTTACATCCAGCATAATCTGAATCAGAATATCCAATCAAATCACAAACACTCCCTTTGGGATACCACAGACCAACATTTGTAGTTCCTTTTAGATATTTGAAAATCCTTTTAACTGAACTCAAATGTGATTCCCTAGGAGATGCTTGATATCTAGCACATAAACACACACTAAACATGATATCAGGTCTACTTGCAGTTAAATATAGAAGAGATCCGATCATACCTCTGTATTTGGTAATGTCTACTTGAACACCGGATTCATCTTGATCTAGATATGTGTTAGACCCCATTGGTGTGGCTATGGCTTTGCAATCATCCAAATCATATTTCTTTAAAAGTTCCTTGCAAAACTTTGATTGGTTGATGAATATCCCATCATGTGATTGCTTAATTTGCAATCCCAGAAAGAAATTTAACTGTCCCACCATAGACATCTCAAATTCTTCTTGCATCATGTTAGAGAAATCCTTACATAGAGATTTGTTAGTTGCACCAAAAATAATATCATCTACATATATTTGACCTAATAAAGTGTTACCTTTGGTTCTCTTGATAAACAAGGTTGTGTCAGCTTTACCCTTTTGAAATCCTTTTTCACAAAGGAATGTTCTTAATCTGTCATACCATGCATGAGGGGCTTGTTTGAGACCATAGAGTGCCTTCTTTAATCTGAAGACATGTGAAGGAAACTTGGGATCTTCAAATCCTGGAGGTTGCTTCACATAAACTTCTTCTTGAATAAATCCGTTCAGGAAAGCACTTTTGACATCCATTTGATATAATGGAAAGTTTAAAGAACAAGCATACGCCAACAGAAGTCTTATGGCTTCCAACCTTGCTACTGGTGCATAGGTTTCATCAAAATCAATGCCTTCTTCTTGATTATATCCTTGTGCAACCAACCTTGCTTTCCTGACAATAATACCATTTTCATCTAGTTTATTTATGAATACCCACTTTGTTCCAATGACATGCTTGTCAGTGGGCTTAGGAACAAGTTCCCAAACTTGATTCCTTTCAAATTGGTTTAGTTCTTCTTGCATTTCCACAATCCAATAATCATCTTCAAGAGCATCATTCACTTTTGAGGGTTCTATTTGAGAGACAAAGGCCATGTTCAAGACTGAATCATTTAAGCGTAGCCTTGTAGAGACACCTCTAGAAATATCACCAATGATATTATCAACTGGATGATCCCTGTGGGTTCTCCATTCCTTTGGTAGTTGATAAGTATTATCTTCAATATGTTCTTCTTGTATTGGATCTTGATCCTTTTGCTTTTGAGAGTCTTCATTGATAATGATATCTTCTTCATCATTATCTGGAAGATTGACTGTATCTTCTTTTGAAGAGTTAGACTCATCAAAGGAAACATGTATGGATTCTTCCATAGATAGAGTTTTCTTGTTAAAGACTCTATATGCTTTGCTTGTTAGGGAATAACCAAGGAATATACCTTCATCAGACTTTTCATCAAACTTACCAAGGTTTTCCTTTCCATTGTTTAAGACAAAGCATTTTGATCCAAAAACATGTAGATGAGAGATATTTGGTTTCCTTCCTTTGTAGAGTTCATAGGGAGTTTTCTTCAGAATAGGTCTAATAAGAACTCTATTGGAAACATAGCAAGCAGTACTTACAGCATCAGCCCAAAAGTATTTTGGAAGATTAGATTCACTTAGCATGGTTCTTGCTAGTTCTTCAAGAAGTCTGTTCTTCCTTTCTACAACACCATTTTGTTGTGGTGTTCTTGGAGTAGAGAAGTTATGTGATATTCCATTCTCATCACATAATTCTTGAAATTGATGATTCTGAAATTCTCCACCATGATCACTTCTAATAGAAGAGATCTTAAAAGCCTTTTCATTTTGAACTAGCCTTGCATATCTTTTGAATGCGTTGAAAGCTTTATTCTTATGAGGCAAGAATAATGTCCAGGTAAATCTAGAGAAATCATCAACAATAACAAGGGCATAAAGATTACCTCCAAAGCTCTTAGTTCTTGATGGTCCGAACAAATCCATATGTAGTAATTGGAGAGGTCTTGTAGTTGAGACTATGTTCTTTGGCTTGAAAGACGTTCTGGTTTTCTTCCCCTTTTGACATGCATCACAAAGCTTGTCTTTCTCGAATCTTATCTTTGGAAGACCAACAACTAGATCATGCTTGACTAGTTTGTTTAAATGATCTATGTGTATATGAGCCAGTCTTCTATGCCATAGCCATGAATCACTATTGTTCTTGGCCAAAAGGCATCTGACATTTTGTGGAATTTCATCCAAGGATATCATGAAGACCTTATTGACTTTATATCCGGAAAACTTAATCTTTTTAGTTTTCACATCCTTTACCACACAGATATCATTAATGAAACCAACTTTCAAACCTTTGTCACAAATTTGACTGATACTTAGAAGATTATGCATCAAACCATCAACATATAGAACTTTGTTGATGACTGCTTGAGGGGGTCTGCCTATTCTTCCAATACCAAGTATCTTTCCCTTTTGATTGTTTCCATATGTGACAAATCCCTTTTCTCTAGGTATAAGTAATGAGAACTTTGTTTTGTCTCCTGTCATGTGTGATGAGCTACCACTATCAAGATACCATAAAACTTTTGCTGCTTTCATGCACACCTACATGACAAAGTTCGGACATGGGTATTAGGAACCCAATAAGCTTTGGGTCCTTCAAAGTTAGCGTTCTTCCTAACCCATATATATTCTCTATTTGGTACTCCAACATTCTTGTAATAACATCTACTAGGGGTATGTCCTATTTTGTTACAATAAGTACGTGAATATTTGTTGTAACTAGATGTTTGCCTTGGAGAAGGATTGATCTTCTTAGGAGGTCTACGAAAATTACTTTTCCTATTGTTCATACTCCTAAAAGAATTAGCCTTAGTATTTTCAGAAGATCCTTCCACTTTGTTTGGTTTTACAAACACAGTTTTCTTAATTTCTTTTGTCTTTGGATGAGATGTATATCCTTGTCCAGACTTATTATTTGAGTGTCTTTGCACACTTAGAATATCATCTAACTTTTGTTTACCTGTGTTGAAGTTTTGAACTCTTTGTTGAAGATTATCTATCTTTTCTTCTAGAGAACTACACTTAGTGCATCTATGTGAAATGTCTAACTTTGATTTTACTATGTCTAATTCCTCTTGTAGATTTCTACACTTACTTTCTAAAGATGATATTAAATCATTTTGCTTAGTGCTAACCTTAGAAAATTTTTGACATAATTTAAACATATTTTCCGTAGTATACTTTAAATCATGAAAAGAAATAGAATTATCACTAACCTGGATATCTTAAGCATCTGAATCATGTGAAGCCATTAATGCAACTTGTGCTTCTTCTTTGTCAGAATCTGATGATGAACTTACTTCATTTTCATCCCAAGCCAAGTATGCTCTTCGTGTGGATTGATCTTTCTTTTCAAATTTGTCCTTCAGACCATGTTTCTTCTTTTGAAGATTTGGACATTCTAACTTGATGTGTCCAGGTTTACCACATTCGAAGCATGTGATCTTTTGAGAAGAGGAGGACTCATTATTCCTTTGGAAAGATCTGTTATTGTTAAATTTCATACCTTTTCTTTTGTGAAACTTTCCAAAGTTCTTCACTAGAAGATTCATATTCCCATTATCTTCTTCTTCAGAATCTGCATCATAATCATCTTTGATGCTTTCTTTTGCTTTTAGGGAAATGGATCGATACTTCTTCTCATGTTGTTCATGCTCCTCCAAACGATTCAATTCTAACTCGTGTTCTTGGAGTTTTCCAAAGAGAGTTGCAAGAGTCATATTCGGCAAACTCTTCTTCTCTGAAATAGCTGTAACCTTTGGTTGTCATGCTCTTGTGAGTGATCTGAGAACTTTCATGTTCAAGTCACTGTTTGAAAACTGTTTACCAAGAGCAATCTCAAATGAGTGAATCGTTTTTGCATATCCAATACCTTTTATCCTGGAAGCATTCTGAACATTTCATATTCTTGAGATAGAGTATTGATTTTTGATCTCTTGAATTCATCTGTTCCTTCATGAGTCACCATCAACGTATCCCATATTTCTTTCGATGTTGTACATGTTGATACTCTGAAAAACTCATCCATGACAAGAGCAGATGTAAGAATATTCATTCCTTTGAGATCATATTGAACCTTCTTCTTTTCTTCTTCATTCCAAGTGTTTTCTGGTTTTGGTTGTCTACTGTCTCCCACATCATTCATAGGTACAAACGGACCTTCTTCAATGGCTTTCCATATTTCACCGTCTAATGACTTTATAAAGATTTTCATTTTGATCTTCCAGAAGTCATAGTGGTCTCCATTGAAGTATGGTGGTCTGTTTATGTTGAATCCTTCATTGGTTCCATGATTGGAAGAGGATGCCATCTTTTCCCGGATCTTAGGAGCAACTTACCTAAACTTACGCTCTGATACCAATTGTTAGTATAGATAGCAACCTGAGAGGGGGGGTGAATCAGGTTTACCCGATTTTCGCCTTGATACCTTCTTACTTTCAAGATAAATGTAAATGCAAACGATTGCAGCGGAAATAAGCGTTTCTTGAAAGTAAAGATGAAGGGTAGAAGAATTCACACACAGAATTTTATCCTGGTTCACCTTCTATCCACCGAAGGCTACATCCAGTCCCTCAAGAAAATCCCTTGAGGATTTTTCCACTATTGATAAAAATCTCTTACAAGTTCTTACACCAAGTACCTTAATAATTTCTATCAATCTCCTATGAAAGTATACCACTTTCAACAGCCCCTGAAAGTACACCACTTTCAGTTCCTGAAGGCAAACCACCTTCAGACCTTGAAGGCTAGATCACCTTTAATCAGCACCCTAAAAGTACACCACTTTCAGTAACAACAACCCTTCACCGAGACCCACGGTGAATACTCAATCTACCAGAAAGAGATGAAGAAGAGTTTACAATTTGGCTGTATCAATCCTTTAACATACAAGTGGATTGATCATGAGAATTTATGCTTTAAGGCTCTTAAGCATAATAAGATTCTGAGTTCCTCAAGATATGAACAACTTATAGTGTTCTCTTAATCATGAAGATCATGAACTCAGAATTTAGGCTCTTTGAAAGTTTAAGTGCTAAAAGACTTAATGAAAGAACTATTTTGGCAAAGCTTTGGCCTAATGTTGTATTCTCATGTGTTGTTGTGTTCTGGACTCAAATGGACTTTACATAGGCAAGGGGAAACGTCCTTGAACCAATGCAACCCTTCCCAAAAGGTTTGAGACACAATGGTTCACGAAAAGATGCAACATTTCGTGTGTGTAATCAATTACATTACTTAGGTAATCGATTACACTAAAAGTCGTTGCAATTTGAATTTCAAATTCAAACATGTAATCGATTACAAGCAAGAAGTAATCGATTACTTTCCTAGGTGTAATCGATTACCAGAAAGCTGAAATCGATTACACTCAAGTCCAATATCCAGAAACTTGAACTTTTAAGATCGGCTTAAGTTTTTCTACTTCTTTTAACTTATGAAAACATTAAACTTGATTAGCTTAGATGTTTTAAGGAGCCTTTATGCTTTGAGAAGCCTTTAGAAGCATAACTCACCTAATCTAAGACTTCTAGGTAAATGTTGAACTATATAGCGCTGTTTCTTCTAAGTCTTCTTTTCTTCTTTTTGTCGATGAGTTTGTCGTCATCAAAACCTCAGCCACGGTCAGGAGCAAGACCTTCTTCACACCATTATATCAAATGGATGTTAAAAGTGCGTTCTTAAATGGATACATTCAAGAAGAAGTATATGTGAAGCAGCCACCAGGGTTTGAAGACTCTAAATATCCTTCACATGTCTTTAAGTTGAAGAAAGCCATTTACGGTCTAAAGCAAGCTCCACGAGCATGGTATGACAGACTAAGCACGTTCCTTTGTGAAAAAGGATTTCAAAAAGGTAAAGCTGATACGACTCTATTCATCAAGAAGACCAAAGGTAATACTTTATTAGTTCAAATTTACGTGGATGATATTATTTTTGGTTCCACTAACGAAACATTATGCAAGGAATTCTCAAATATGATGCAAGAAGAGTTTGAAATGTTTATGATGGGGAAACTAAAATTCTTCTTAGGATTGCAAATCAAGAAATCTAAAGATGGAATATTCATAAATTAATCCAAATTCTGCAAAGAACTCCTAAACAAATATGATTTGGATGATTTCAAAGCCATAGCTACACCAATGGGGTCAAATACATATCTAGATCAAGATGAGTCCGGCATTCCAGTGGATATTACCAAATACAGAGGTATGATCGGATCTCTTCTTTATTTAACAGCAAGTAGACCTGATATTATGTTTAGTGTATGTCTATGTGCTAGATATCAAGCCTCTCCCAAGGAATCTCATTTAAGTTCTGTTAAAAGGATTTTCAAATACTTGAAAGGAACTTCAAATGTAGGTTTGTGGTATCTCAAAGGGAGTGTCTGTGATTTAATTGGATATTGAGACTCAGACTTTGCTAGATGCAAAACAGAGAGAAAAAGCACAAGTGGTACTTGTAACTTACAAGGAAATGCTCTTATTTCTTGGTCTTGTAAGAAACAAGCATGTGTTGCTCTAAGTACTGCAGAAGCAGAATATATTGCTGCAGGAAGTTGTTGTGCACAAACGTTATGGCTCAAACAACAACTGAAAGATTATGGATTAGAGCTGGGCTGCATTCCTATAAAGTGTGACAATACTAGTGCTATTAACCTTACAAAAAACCCCATCATGCACTCAATAACGAAGAATATTTATATAAGACATCATTTTCTTCGAGATCATGTCATGAGAAAAGATATAGAAATTTCTTTGGTAGACACATATAACCAACTAGCTGATATTTTCACTAAACCTCTCTCTAAAGATTCCTATTTTAAAATTAGGAGAGAATTAGGTATTTTAGATGAACTTGATGTTTGATTATGTGTTTACATGTTAGATACTCTGAAAATAAGCTCAAAATAGTAATTTATCAAACTCAATAACCGATTACACCATTCTGGTAATCGATTACACAGGAAAATTTGACCCAGGCTTTTAAACAAAGTTTTGGAGTAATTGATTACCTCAGATCCGTAATCAATTACCAACAAGTTTTTGGCCCACGTGTTTTTCCAGAGAGTTTGAGTAATCGATTACCCAAAAGATAGTAATCGATTACACCAAGTTTTTTGGCCTAGTGATTTTTCCAGAGATTTCTGGTAATCGATTACCTTCTCTAAATTTGAATTCATATTCAAATTTAACCTCCAAAAATCGATTACACAACTTATTGTAATCGATTACATGTTCTAAGCAGTTATATATCTGACCTAATTTCCATTCCCTCCTATATTTTGAAATTCAAAATATAACAAAAATTGTCAAGTAATCGATTGTCTTATTCATATCTCAATCCTCTTACATGTTCAAGTTCCTTTCATCTTTAACCTCTTTGCCTAAAAAAATCTTGCCACATTCTCTCTTCAAACTTCCAATCTTGGCCTCTGATTCTCGTCCTTCCAATGTTACCTCTTCTGCAAATCCTCCAAGGCGAGAGACAATCCATGATTCCTATGTTAACCATCGTTATCGAGTGGACATACAGACAAATGCTGTGTCTACTGGACTATCTCCTTCTTCATTCAATGCGATTCCTTTGAACTTCTCTCAAGAAACTCGAATCATTCTTAAACGCATGGATATCCTGGCCCTTCGTCTCACACAAAGACTGAGTCATTTAGAGGATACTATTCGCTCTCGATTCATTCTTCTGGAAGGACGAATAGAGTTTGTGAACGCCTTTCTGCGCCAAGAAATCGAAAAACTCAAAGAGCTTGATCTGTCTGAAATGTCTGAGGATTCTGCTGATATATAGTTTCATAAGACTTTATCTATTATAGGACCCTATCTACTATAATCGTTTTTCCATTGGGTTGTAATAAGATTTAACATAAGTACTATGTCGTGTGGTTGTTTGTTTGCTTCTGTTAAGTCCTTAAACTCTTATGTATATGTTTAACTAATCATGGTGCTTGATTTTTATATTATGACTTGTTTACCCCCACTCCCTATAGTTTCAATAATTATACTGCTTGTTAGCCTGTATGGAATATATTAGGCCTTTTCTTCTTTTTGATGACGTCAAAAGGGGGAGAAAGGTCCTGTGCTTTTAAAGATCATTTACAGGGAATGCTACAAGTGGAACAAAAAGGGGGAGTTGCATCTGATAGGGGGAGTTTCTGACATAACCAATAATGATGATCTTCAAAGACAAACGCATGTGTTTGCCATCATCAAAAAGGGGGAGATTATGAAGAAGGTCTTACCCCTGACCCTGGCTGAAGTTTCGATGATGACAAACTCGTGTACAAAAAGAAGAAAATAAGACTTAGAAGAACCAGTGCAACATATCTCAAGCAACCTCAAGGGTTCTAGCTTTGACTAAGTCTTAAATTTTAGGTAAGCTATGCTTCTAAGGATTCTTTAAGTATGAAGGCTCTAAGACAATTAAAAGTAATTGACTTTAATCCTTTTCACAAGTTAAAAGTGGTAGAAAAACTCAATTAAGAACTTAAAGTTTCATTATCTAGAAAATGGACTTGAGTGTAATCGATTACACCCTTAAGGTAATCGATTACATAGAGGCAAGTAACCGATTATAGCTTGCTTGTAATCAATTACATGTTTGAATTTGAAATTCAACAGCAATGGTCAAACAGCATAATCGATTACCTAAGTACTGTAATCGATTACCTGCTCGACAGTTGCATTATTTCATGAACCATTGTGTCTCAAAACGTTTGGGAAGCCTTGTGTTGGTTCATAAATGATCTCTAGTGCCTATAAATAGTCCATTTAGGCTCACAATCGAACCAAGACTTTCATATACAATTGAAACCATTGTTATACAACTTTCATATTCATTAAGAGCCAAAATTCTGAGTTTCTTATTCTTCACTTTCAAAAACACTTATGTTGTTCAACTGTTGAAGAACTCAGAATAAGAAAGAGCCTTCATATGATAAGTGCCTAAAGCATAACTCCTATGATCAATCCATTCTTGTATTAAAGGATTGATTCAGCTGTGTAGAAATTCTTCTTCATCTTCATTCTGGTTGAGTGAAAGATTCACCGTAAGGTTCGGTGAAGGTTGGGATTCTGAAAGTGGTGTGCTTTCAGGTTGTTGATAGAAATTCTTAAAGTCCTTGGTGTAAGCACTTATAAGAAGTTTTTATCAATAGTGGAAAAATCCTCAAGGGTTTCTTGAGGGACTAGACGTAGCCTTCTGTGGTTTGAAGGTGAACCAGGATAAAATCCGTGTGTGATTTCTCCTTACCCTGATCTTTTACTTTCAAGCAACATTTGATTCCGCTGCACTCACAATCATCATTTGTGATCATCTTTATCTTGAAAGTAACAAGTTTTGTTAAGCCGAATTAAGGCGAAAATTGTGCAAACCTGATTCACCCCCCTCTCAGGTTGCTTTCTATACTTACGGTAGATGCTCTTCATGCTCCTCTCGACTCTTCGAGTAGATCAAGATGTCGTTAATGAACATGACCACAAACCTGTCAAGAAAAGGATTGAAAATTCTATTTATATAATCCATGAAAACTGCAGGCACGTTCATAAATCCAAATGGAATCACTAAATATTATTAGTGTCCATAACGAGTATGAAAAGCAGTCTTCTGGATATCCTCCTCCTTGACTTGAATCTGGTGATACCCAGATCTCAAGTCGATCTTCGAGAAAATAGCTGTTCCTCGAAGCTAGTCCATCAAATCATCAATCTTTCGTAGAGGATTACGATTTTTCACTGTCACCTTGTTTAGCTGCCGATAGTCAACACACATGCGCGATCTTCCGTCCTTCTTCTTCACAGGTAACTCAGGTGCTCCCCATGGTGAAACACTCGGTCGAATGAAACCCTTCACCGTGAGGTATTTAATCTGATTCTTCATCTCATCCAACATTCAAACCCTAATCCTCTTCTCTCCATACACACTAGCTACCGTCGCCACTCATTCTTCTCCTCTCTAGCGCCACAATTCCTCACCTCTTCGAAATCAACAACCACTAGAACTCCCGCTCCTCTCAAACCTTCGGCGCAACCACTGAATCTTCCTCTTCTCTCAAACCCTCATATCCTTCCATTCCTCTCCATCAACCTCCAGTCACTGCGACCAAACCTCTTAGCGCTGCCGTTTCACGGTCGCAAACCAACAACCTTCCTCCACTTCGATCGTGATGCCTAGAGTCGTTGACATCCCCTCCTCTCCATCTTAAGGATCTGCTGCTGCTACTGCTCCATTTTGGGCTGCGCTCGTCGCCTCCTCTCTAGCACCATTTTGAAGCATTCCGCCACCTGCCTCGCAGCGCCGCCGCCGCGCCTTTGACCTTCGCTGACATCTTCCGCCGCAACACCTCTGCCATTCGAGTCGCGCTGTTACCCATCCAGGACTGTCGTAACCTCCTTCCCCTTTTCCAAATTGGTATTTTTATTCCTCTTCCCCTTATTTCTCTGATTCTGCTATGATTTCTATACATTTTATTGGTTTCTTGATATGTCTCCTATCTTAGTCTGGGTTGTTTCATCACTGAATGGGGTTGTGGTCGTTTCTCTTCTTTCTCTTATTATCATTAATATGTCTGAAATGTTTTGATTTAAGAACTGGTCAGTAATGGGGTCGTCAAGTTTTTATTCTGAATGTTTTAGATTCCAGTAGAGAATGTAGTCCCTGATACATGTTGATTTAATGTTGAACTTGCTGCTCTCTTGTTGATGTTTGTTCGATAAGGTCTCTGAGTTTGTTTTCTCTTGCTAGTGTTAGTTTGATAAGATTTCTGAGTTTGCTTGCTCAACTTTTCTTCACTGTCTTGCTGCCATGATTGGTATGTTGTTTGTTACTTGAAACTTCGTATGTGGCCGAAAGCATGAATTTTGTTTGATAAAGATGTCAACTTGGACAATTTATTTGATAAAGATGTCAACTTTGTGATTTATTTGATAAAATGTCACCTTTGTTATAATAGAATTGTGTTTTTGTCTCTTGTGCCGCTGTCTTGAACTTACAGTTTGTTGCTATTTTGGAATGAGTCTGTGCTTGAGCCAATTCGAAGTTTGGACCTTTGATTCAAGAAGTCACAAGGACCATTGATGGGAATTTTTGGAGGAAATTATTTTTCTATGCAGATTGATGTATCAATTAAAGGACTTTGGTTTGGATTCATAGTTGATTTCTAGTATGCTTTTTTTCCCTTTATTGATTGGAAGTATGTGGCCGCTGCTATTTTCCCTTCTAACAGTAAAAAATATTTGCTCTTTCCTTTAAAATAAAAAACTGGCAGCCTTAGTTTAATAAGTTCCTTCCAAATTATTTTGTTGAAGTTGCTTGAGTTGTAAATGAAAATTAACTGTGGATGAATGATGTAACGTCATAATGAATTATTTATTTTTGTCCCTTTTCTTTCTTTGCGCGTTTGATTTTGGGTCCTCGAATGAGTGAAAGTAAGAACGAATCGAAACGAAAGATAAATTTAGCAAGAACGATCATTTCACGCGACGCGCAACAATGTTGTTATGAACGTCCATAGGGTGTCTCTCTCAAGTGTTGTTCGCGCGTAAGGGATTTTGAGTCTTAACATTGTTTAAGTCCCTAAACCCCGTGCATGAGTGGATGTATTTCATATCTTTTTTTCAAACAAAAACAAAACATACAAACGAAAACTTTATACTAATCTTTTTTTTATTGTGAAAATTAACTAAACGTTTTTTTAGAAGTGTTCGCTCATTAAGACTAGAGCGACAAACATTTTTAATACATTTCATGCGACGCGCGGCAACGTTGTTAGGGCGTCTATCTCAAGTGTTGCTCGTGCGTAAGGGTTTTTGAGTCTTAACGTTGTTTAAGTCCCTAAACTCGGTGCATAAGTGGGTTAAACTTAAAACCCTTTTTTTAAAGAACTACGTAAGCCTTGGCGCCTCTTTGGAGGGTACGTAGGACAGGTTAGAACTCGACAGGCGCTTAAAAATAAAAACGAAAATTGTTTTCTTAACTCTTCTTTTTTAACAATAAGACCATGAATACATTTTTCTTTCTTCTAAATGGGTAAGTCAATATTTTCTAAATAATTAAAACATGTACAAAAGAACTAAAGGTCCCCGTCTTAAGACGGATGCATTAGGGGTGTTGTGGGGTTCATTCTGCACTATTTCCTATCCATAAATAGACTCACAAACCCAAACCTTTTTCCGAATAAGAAAAATCGCGTAAACGGATTTTCCAATGTTTTCCGAACCAAATAACACTGGTGGTGACTCTGTTCATTGAACTTTAGTTTTAGGTACTCGTAACAGAAATTTGTGTTTTCAATTTTTTTGTTTTTAAAATTGTTTTCTAAAATAATTTTTAAGAACTACTTTTTAGAACAATAAAAGAAAAAAACTTGTTTGGTAATATGATTTTAAAAACAGTTTTGAAAATAAAAAAATAAAAAAAACCTTACTTTTTAATTCCTTTTAATTACAGTAATGTCATTAATGAAATGAAAGAAAACAACCTGTTTTCCGTGTCTTGGTTGTTTCCGAAACAAAAGCTGAAATTAAAAAACAAAAACAACTTTTTTTCTGTTTCGGTTTTTCTGTTTTAAAAACAAAAAAATAGGAAACTGTTTTTAAATTAATGTTAAGAAAACATCTTAACCAAACAAATTTTTTTGTTTTTTAATTTTATAAAAGAAAAAACTGTTTTTAAAAACAGAAATCAAACATGCCCTAAAACTTATCATATTTTCTAATTTATATTTTTTACACAACCGTGTTTTAAAACTTGGCAGTGTAAAAATCAGAAATCTGACAGGTTTTATAATCGGTAGTATTTTTTTACACTACTAGAGTCTCTGATATTCTACCATTGAATTCAAAGTAGACACATCATCTTCTGGTGCAACCACGATGCTATCAAGAAACCCATCCCAGCAACCACGTTTTCAGATTTGAAGAAGCTTGAGTTTGAGTCTAAAATTTTCTTTTTGCGATTCTCACTTTTCTTCCTTCCTATGCACTTGAAGTAAATTGCCGCTTCTGCTTCTCCTTCCACCTCTGCCTGTGTACCCTCCTATGCACTGGAACCTTAAATCCCTTTGTCTAGGATCTCTCTTTCTATTCCTTTGCCCTCTCTTTTCAGCTAAAGAATCGTGAACCATAGCAACACAGCAAAAACCATAGCAACTTCGAAGTCCGTACCGATTAAAAATAACCAATTTTCTTGGTATCAACTACATTAGCGGGTTTATGTTAAAAACACTACATTAAAAATATACTACCAGATTTTAATTCCAGGTAGGTTTAAAAAAATAAAATACCGAGTTTAAAACCCTGGTACGTTAAAAATGCACTACCAAGTTTTAGAAAACCCAGTATATTAAAAAGCAAACACCGAGTATAAAATTGAAAACAAAAGCCACTCTTTCCCACTATTCTCTCATGGCAGCAAATTGGAACTTGGAAGAAGGAAAAGAATATTTCATTCCCCTTTCCTTCAAGCAACCCATGTCCAAGAGTAGGAGGAAGGGATTTGGCTTCTAAATTTGAAGCTACTAATGGCAATGAGAACGAAGGGAGTCTAAGAAGCTTGAACAAGATAATGGAACTAACTCAATCATCCCTATTAATTTGGAACAAAATCAACCTTAGATTATACAGGTCTGTTAGCTAATTGGTATCCTTGAGCCATCATAATCAAACTAACTCAACTTGATTAGTTATGCCATGAATTTTCAGATAATGGAAATTGAAGGGAACGAGGGATAATCATACTACACAAATACAACAATAAAAGCCTTATCCGACTAAGTGAGGTTGGCTATATGAGTCACACTACACCATTGAGTTCGATCAAAAACTAATTATATTACACGATTATTAACTGAAATTCTATGAACATATTACATACAAGTTACATAATAGACTGTTCTTAAATATCCAGTTTTCACACCAACTATGATTAATTAACATGCAGTGGTATTGAATATCTAACAAAGTTAAACCACTTATTGAATTAATGAACATAACTCCATGAAGAGGCTGATTGAGCCAAATATTTCTGCTTTTGGTCCTTTCAGAGCTTGGCAATCAACCCGTTCGGAACAGGCTTTGCAGGTATTCCATTGTCCTTATCATCCAAATCACCTGGGCTTGGAGGAACATCAACCGCTGGGGAAGAATTAAAAAACCCATGTGGCTGCATCATAAATTGTATATGTAAGCAAAATTAGTATCAGTTTTGTTTTCAAGTAAACAACTTCATTCCATAGGTGATACAGAACATTCCTACCAAACACCAATGCCTAATTTTCTAATGTAGCACGGTTAATCAAATCTGAAGACAAAAGTCAATCCTGATCAAGGTAGCCAAAGTCGGGATTATGCCTTTAATCGGGGAGGGGTGTTAATCGTAAATTGCATAATCATAAGATTAATCGTAAGATTTAGTACAATTCCTAAATATGTATATAAGCATATAAATTCATATATATGCACATAAAATAGCATAAATAACCAAAAAAACACTTAAAATAACAAGAAACACTTTAATAAAATTGTACTCATAACTCATTCATCATAAAACAACAACAAACGTCTTATCCCACTCATATGTCATAAAACATAACTCATAAAGCATAGGAATATCATACTCAAACAGCCCCACTACCAGCTCCAGTCCCAACACCACCACTTGACTTACCAAACCCAGTCCCAGTCTCTCTTCGCCGATGGAGGAGCCTCGTTGATGGTGTCCGAGTGTCGTCGCTGGTGCAGTGGGGGAGAGAAGGGGCTCAGCTGCTAAAAAAGATTAGGGATTTTGCAAAACTAGTCACATTTAGGAAGTGGGTCAAACATGGCCGAGTTTAATCACACGCGATTAAGGTACTATTATGCGATTTTAATCACTTGTAAGGTCAGATTTAGCCAAGAAATAATTATGCGACAGATTTTAATCGCCCAGATGCATTGAAATCACATAATCATAGATTAAGGGATTAAAAGCGGAATTTAGACTACCAAGATCCTAATGCTGTATGAGCACACAATCTTGAATATTTGAGTGCAAAGTGTTTCAATATCAATCACGTTTGATATTTGCAAAGGGTGGAAAGACAAAGAAGCTAATGGTGAATTGAATACCATAAGCATAAAACCAATGTGATCCACGGGCATAACAGGCCAGTCTTCCAAGCGAGGAATGTGTGTCACCCCAAATACGTACCTGAAACATTTCCACCATATAAGATACCATGTAGAAAAGTATAAAGTAACATAAAACACAATGAAAGGACTAATTCAACAATTTTCAGTCACTGAAACCAGAAACCAACCATATAGGCTATTTATGATAAGCTCCTCTGCATATTCATACATGCAAAGGGAAGTGTAATGGAGGAGCAGCATGCATGAAGCTAGGGTATAATAAATTCAGATGGTCATCATCTTTCGAAAAAAATTGAGTGAACTAACCAAAGAACTATATCAGCTTCTTCCAGTGGTCTATTTTGCTTAACCCAAGTAGCCAAACCCTCTCCAACGCGAGGATTTTGATTAGGGAACTCTCCTCCAGGATGCATTTCATCGCGTGCATAAGCAGTAACCCAAAGATTGTGCTTCAAGAATGCTGCTCTTCTCAAAAACTTGGCCTCTGATCCAGCTAATGGTAAACAATTTGAACCAGGTACTAGCTTGTAACCAGTTAGATGGCCAGTTCGGTTTACAGTCCTTGTGTTCCTGACCTAAACAGAAAATGTACATAAGCAACTCTAGGTGGAAGCTAGGTTTTAATCAAACAAGTAAAATAATCCTTAGACTTAAAACATAACTATAGACACACAGAATATTGGCATTGTTGTAAAAAATATGCACTTGGAAAATTTGAAACAGAGAAAGTAGATGAACTAGCCAACATAGAACACATTCTTGTGTCAATATAGATTCATGATTTTCAGAAAATGAAAGCAAAAATTAAGCCTCCCGGAATCACAACCAGAATAGACATATACGTGCAACAAAAATTTGGTCCAGTCTATGTTCTGTAGTTTCTCAATATATGTCCATGATACCAGTACTTGGCAATCTTAGATCAATCTAACAACCAGAATTAGGCAATCTCCCAATAAAAACCTTTAACCAATTTTTGTATTCAATGAAATAAATTTAATGCATATATGTGGCATAAACATTATGCAAAATCCTTCATAAGTTATTGAACTGAAGAAGCATAAAACAGTGGCCAGATTTGAAAATTTTACAGTGGACAGTGACAGAAGGCAAACCACCCAGGGAAAAAATTAACCTTTGTTTGTTCCCTTATCTTTTATGGATATAAAAGTTGGAGAACTTACAATCCAATGACGAGCAGATAAAGGGTCAATATCGCGCATTGCTTCCAATTCTGATTTAAGTAGTTTTTCTTCAGCATAAAATGCATTGTTGTGAACATTATTCTCTCCTGGCTCTTCAACTTTGACATTCACCTCAACAACCTGGGCAGAGAGAGGGAGGATATCCGTTCATACTTTATCATCGTATATATGATAATTGCAATGATTTCTAGCTTAGACATGGAATATAAAGACATTGATACTAAAAAGGAACCATGGATTGGGTGAGTAAGTCATAAAACAAGGAGTTCAAAATGGAAAATCTCTGAGTAAAAGAAATGAAACCTCATACAACCAGGGAAGCAACGCCAAAGACCACGTGACAAGTAGTAAAATAGATTATTATAAGAGAAACTACTTACCCTTAATATATGGCATTCTTTAAGACAATTCACGATTCATTCTTGACAGCACATCAACATGGTATACAATGCAAGACACCTAATTGAACTGCGTGCTATTATAATAAGAACTGGACCGGGGGGAGGGGGGAGGGGGGGTAGAAAAAGTTGCCTTTGGTATTAAAGACCTTTTCCACTTGAAAGAAAAATTGCATGTTAACCTGATTAAATGCTTCACCAGGCTTGCAATCTACTGCCATGTCCATACGAGCAACAAAAAAGTGTTGGTGGACAGGCGCATATAATCCTGGTGCAATAGTTGTGCCATATTTTCGAGTTTCACCAGGTTGCAATGCTCCTAAGCTGAGAACTCCTGTGAGCTTTACCTCAGCTTCTATTTTACCATCCTGCAATAAGGAAAGAACAGATGTAACAGAGACAACCAACTAACTAGCATGGTTGATGTCCAAAATTTTAACTCTACCAGAAAGTCATATAACTAAATGCCTGGAAAGGAGAGAAAAGCAATTTAAAAATTCTGATGAGAAAAATCATAAATTTAATAACCTTGCCACTGCTGAATTCAAAGTCTGCAGTATAATATAATGGTTCTAGCAATGCTACCAATTAAACTTTGATTTTCATTTAGTTGCAGGGGAAAATAGCAGGACCCTCCCCTTGAATACCTCCCAGTACTCTCTGTATACACAAACTACCTGAGAATGAGATACTTCCTTGTATGTGTTTATAGGAAGTATATATCACTAGGCCTCAAAATAATTGATGGTTCTACCAATATTTTTCAGCATAGTCAGTAAAATGCATGGATTATTAACTTGCCTGATAAAAGTGCCAGTAAAATCCATACTCATAGTTAGCCACGGTGCATATAAAAGACACTGTCAGCCTCCTAGACCGTCGAACTTCAGCTAAACCTGTTCTCCAATCCTGATGCTTCCATAAAATACCATGATCTTCTTCATGCAAGCAAACACAATTCTCAATTGTTTCAACACCTCCATAAAAGTTTGTGAAGTGTGCATCAAAGTATTTGATATAGCCTAAACAATCACAACCCTGAAATAATAAATTCATGCAAAACAAAATTCAATTTGACCTACATTAATAAAGGAGTGCAAATTAAGAAAAGAGTGACTGGAGTATAGGCAAGTTCCTTGACCTTCTTGAGGGAATGAGCATTTTTACCCAGGCCATCTTCCCCAGCATCAAAAGCATTTTTCCTATAGTGAGGATCATTTGGATCTCCATAAGGGACCACCATCTCAACAAAACTCAACCTGTGGGCCACAGGTCTTCGGCCCCGACTTCCATCAATATAGGCTACTGAATAAATTACTAAACCTTCCCTAGGAGTGAATCCAATGCGAAAGTTCCACTGCAAAAAAGAGAAATTAGTTTTAGCAGTTATCAATTTGGCTCATAAATACTAGTTTTGGAAAAAGTACATAGACAAGCACCACCTTTTGCCATTGAATGAAGTGCCCATTGACACGAAAACTTGGACCTTCAGGTTGAATAATTTGTAAGGGTTTAACATCACTACGGTCAACTCCTCCCCGAGTTTCACCAGAAGTATAATTTCTTAGTGGATCAGCAGGTGGAAGGGGGACAAGTTTTCGGTCTTCAAACTCAAGAACAACCATATTTTGCATATCAACAAGGACACGGATTCCATCAACTGGACGGGCATAGCCATTTTCCATAGGGCAGTCACTCTCAGTCCTACAAAAAATTAGTGGTTTGGCAAGTCTGCGGCTAGGAGCATCAGCATCACTATAATATCCAGCACACCTATAAGTCTCAACACCAATAGTATTAGAGAGAACAATAAGGCATGGCTTAAATAAATTGTCATAAAATGTCACTCAAATCATCTTGATGCAGTAACTAACCAGGGATCCACCATCACAAGATCCATATCCTCAATCCCTCTCTTCTTCATTGCTTCACGAAATGGAGGAAAGTCCTTTACAACAGCTTCACATTCAGCATACTCCACAGCATCCTTTAGGTATAGAGTGAAGAATGTAAACAGTGGTCATGTTAAAACAATAGAAAAAATAACTAGGATGTCAGTGTAGTAGTTGCGCAGACTAGCAGTAATTATCACAGTTATTATTAGAGTATTGTATTAGATAGTTCAATATCTGTTCTCACTATGTACTCTCTACACTCAGCGGGTCTATATATAGTTAGAAAACTGTTTGTAACTAACTTGATCATTAATATCAGTTCACACTTTCTGTTATAGTTGTTAGAGTTAGGCTTCCCTCTACTCTAAAAGTTATCTTCAGTTTCAAGTGATTTAGAGTCAGCTGGAATAACAGTAACAGAATCAGTTGAGGATAATTGTAAAAGTTAATTCTGTTAATAGTTAGAAACTGATATGCATAGTAATTGATCTCATTGTATTGTATCTTGCATCTACAACCAATATAAATAGTATCACACATATGTATTCATTTAATCATCGAATCACGAATAAAATGTCCTTCATTTCTACTCTATCTCTCAATTCATATTCTTCTGAACCATTTCTACAGAAACCATTTTGAATAGGTTATACAGAATGATGACAAATATGAACTGGCATTTAATTTGGGAAATAGGGTTCTCATGGATAATTAGGAGATTTTTAATCTTGTGATTTTTTTATTTTAACATTTGTTTTGGAAAGGGATATTCCTATCCCAATTATTTTATAGTTTCAAAGATGCACGCTCTTCTTGGAATTTAACCTGTTTATTTGTCACCAAAAGCTAACATTACTTCTTGTTAGAATATCTTAAAAATATCTCACCACATCATTATTCTATCATAAAATGTGCTAGTAACTTAGATTATCTCTCAGGATTGGTTTCCATATTTCCTTCTATGATCTATATTATGATTGGGTTTCTTATTTAACTAGGATCCAGAGTTAGATGTTAATATAAATAAAGATTCATATAAATAAAGACTAGTACTTTATATTCAGAAATAACATCCAACATATTGTTCACATCATATCAAAAAATTTACATTAATCTGAATATTCCTTTTTCCCTCCAGCTACACATAAAGGACTAAGCCCTATAACTTCCATAAGCGATGTCATCCTCCGTGACCTATATTTCATTATTTCACTGGTAAGTTTCCTCAAACTTAAAACTCGATTGTATCAATGTTATTCGTTTCATGATTCTTTTCTTCTCATCGACCATGCACAAATTTTGGCCACCCTATTCTCTTTGGTTCTCTCTTGTCTCAAAAGCCTTAGATTCATCAGGTGATTCCATCCATTACCGTATGCTCCTTCCAGTAACCTATGACTATCCCAGATAAAGCCTAGCCTCGCTATCTTACATGTTGTCCTATATATGGTTAGGCCCTAACTATCATAAATGCAATTTTTCCCCGACAATTCCAGATGCAATTTGGCCTGGCAATCCCAAATGCAGTTTGGCCTCAACATCTCCAGATGCTCTTGATCCCAGCTTTTGTCCTAGGTGTGGTCAGGCCTCGACTTATCCCAGGTTCAATCTGGCCCTCACTCTTATCCGAAATGCAGTCTGGCCTTAACTCTTATCTAAATTGACTTTCCAATCATTTTCAATGATTTTATATTATAAAGGGTTTGTTTGAAACAAACATTACACTAAGTAAACTTTAGCGTGAGGTGGATTATTAGAAAATTTGAAAAATATGTCAACCCATCATTATGCTATCATAAAATATATTACAGTATCTCAGAATACCTCTTGCGATTGGTTTGCATAGTTCCATATATATCATGATTTGTTTACTTTTTTAATTGGGATTAAGAGTCTGTTAGTATAATTAAGGGTTAGTGCTTTGTATTCTGAAATAACATCCAACATATCATTAACATCATATTAATATAATTTATTATTCTGAGTATTCTTTTTCCTCCCTCTATACCGAAGGGTCTAAGTCTTATAACTTCAATACATATAATGTGAATAATGCCATACAATTAAAGATAACAATAATTGTGCCCACAACTTCTTGGGATTGACAAGCACAACCTTATAGGTGGTGATTCCCATTCTCTAATCCCTCTTTGCAAGTATTTCCAAAGCCATTTATATTCTGCAATGTAAACAAACTCTTACCAGAAAGTAATATAAAAAACTAAACAGATGTGCCAATGGCATTTTAAGATCAACAAAGAACAGTTAATGTTCTGTATCACTTCCATTCTTTAACCAGTTCATGAAAGCTTTAGCAAAGCCAATTAAGGGCGCATCTTGAAGAGCTTATTTAGGCTTATCTTATAGCATAAGAACTTATGCAAGTGTTTCGGTAAGCTTATGAATTAATTTTATGTTAGTTTATGGATAAGCGCTTGTCTACCTATAAATTATTTTGAGTTCCTTTCAATAAGTTTCTCAAATGAGCTTATCAATAAGTGTTTATGTGATAAGGGCTAATTGTCACAAGCGCTTCATTAAGTTGTTTACCCAAACGCACCCTAAATTCTTAAAGGCAAACATAGGTTAATAACTTCCACATAATAAATGAAAAAGAAAAAGGTAAAATAATCCAATTATCAATCAGCATGGGGACAAAGAAGATTCCGCAAATCATAATAAGCTGCACCATTTAAATGAAGAACAGAGACTGGATGAATAGTATATATTTACCATTGCAGGCTGAACATCTGGAACAACTGTAGAAGAAATCACTTTGCCCCTATGGTGTCCACCTCGAGTAGTTGCATGAACTTCTGTAAGTTCAACAATCCATATGCTTGTCTCATTTGACCTTTTGTTGTAAACAACTAGTCTTGCTTTCCTTGGAGGAAGTTTAGCTGGAATCACAGGTCCACCTTTTGACCTTGGAAGCAGTGATGGTTGGAATGGAGGGAAGAAATATGCATCTGCTAATGCAACAACTTGCTTTTCTGGCTCTACCAAGTCTGCTTCAATAAACCGCATGCCATCCCTCACCTAACAAGATTACCAAAGAACCTCATCAGCACGTGAAAACAATGATACAGAGAGGGGTTAGGCCTGATATGTACCTCAGGTGTTGCTCCAGCTGCCCGAACCGTTGCTACAGCTACTGATATTTCAGCAGCAGAAAGTGGATCCAAAGGATGGCAGGTTTGAGCTCTCGCCATTACTGTGATACCTATTTCCGTAGAAAATTGTCTTTTACTTCGCATAGAAAAAGAAATAACATTGAACAGAAAATAGAAAACAGGAAATAAAATTCAGTACACAACAAGGCTTCAAACTCTCTACAAATCCAAGACAGCCAGAGTCGAAGCATCCAACACAAGAACACCACAGAGAAGCTAGTCTACAATCATAATTCTATCCAAAATTGGGGGATTAAAACACCCTTAAACTAGGAGTGTTCCTATGAACCAGACACATCAAAGACTTGCATAAACAACAGATTGCAATAGAGAAAAAAAAATCTCAACGTATGCAAACCTTTCTATGTGCAATTAAAAGGGAAACGTGGCAATTCACTCATTTAAGTTCTCCTGCATGACAAGTTGAAACTTCTAACTATCCCACCTTCAACTATAAGCAAAAAACAAGCCATGGAATTAATACAAAAAAAATCCCTGAAGGAAATAAACTAAGAACCAGGAAGAAAAAGAGTATGCTACTTTTTTTAATAGGTGAAAAGTATACGGCAAAATCTCATAGTAAAACAGAAATAAATTTTGGAGTCAGAAAATTGGAAGAGAGCAAATACTATGAGAGAACAACAGTGAAGTATCAAGTAATCAATCAGGTAGGTATGCAAGTAAGAAAAGAAGTGACTCTAAACTATTTTCAGTAGAAGATAGTCAAATTCAAATAAAATTTGTAGTCAAAAAGCTAACATGGAGGGGAAGACGTAAAAGTCACATTGTAAATTGACTCAATAAAACTATTCTGATATGACTATCTTGTCTATATTCTCCCCCAACAATTCAAAGTTGGAATCTTTTTGTTCTCCCTGAGTATCATACACTACAATAAGTTCAGCCAAGAATAAATTGCAAAACAAAATATTTGAAAATGGGAAAAAAAAATTGAACCTTTGGCAGAAACGGTTTTTGGAGGGGGATCAGGGAGGGCATCAACGGCGGAGATGAAAGCAGCAACGGAGGGTCGTTTCTGTTGCGAAGCCGCAGAAGAAGGTGCGGCGTTGCTATTTTCCGCGGCGGCGCAACAGGGCGTCGCTTTTTCCTGAGCTGTGGCCATTGCAGAGGGTTAGCGAGCTCGGCGTAGTAAATTCCACTGTAATATTCCACTGACATACAGCAACAATGCCACTTGTTTCTGCTTTCTGCCACCGCTGCCGCCGCCGCCACCACTAGAAACTCGAAGTCACGGCCAAGAATATGGAGAGCCACACAGGCCAAAAACAAGGAAAAAGGAGAGCCACACACGCCAAAAACAAAAGCTTTTATTTTTTCCCCTTGTTTTTGAGAGAAAGTTGTGATTGGAAGAGATACTTATGGAAGTGTGTCACTGCTACTTAATGCTTTTCCAGTCAAAGAAAAAGAAGCTACAAAAAGTTTGCTAATAGTGGAGTTCGGCATGACGCATTTCTCTTTCAACAATAATAATAATAAGGAGGGGTTAGATTTAACCTCCACCTACCCAATTTGGCACTCTACTTATTTTTTAAATATTCGAAAAATACCCCTCTTTTTTCATTACTCACCATTCTTTCAAACCACTTTCCTTATCCTTCATTTTCTTCTTCCTCACCCGCCACAACCACTCCACCCTCCTCACTTCCCACCACCGCCACACACTTCTAATATCCACCGCATTGTTCCCTTTCATCTAGTTTCTAATAAAAGAGAGACATAAAATCATTATTTCCATTGTCCTGCCATTTTTTCCAAATACTGGGATTTAAAACCCAGAATGTAGTGAATTTCAACTGCATTTCGGGTTTTAAAAGCTGGAATGCATGTCATGCCTACAAAATTCCAGAATCTAAAAGTCGCTACACATTTAGTGCCTACTGCATTCCGGGATTTAAAGAACGAAATGAATGGATTGCTTACAACATTCCGGATTTAATAAGAATGAACTATCTTTTAAATAACATTCGGGATTTAGAAAACCGTAACTCAAACCTTGAGATATTTATCGAGTTTTAAATCCCGATACAAATTTTTGCATAGCGGATTTTAAATTCCTAGAATAAAGATATTTTGCATTCCGGGATTCTAAAATCTGAAACTCATCTTAGCCGTTACTTTCCGCGTTATAAAACTCGAAAGCTTTTTCACGTGAACACATTTCGGGATTAATTCCCGGAACCCCGGAAAAATGAGTTTCAGAATTAGTAAACTTGGTAAAAAAAAGAGTATTATAATATTTTACTATAACAAACTAGGGTTTGAAATTGGGTGGGTAGTGTGAGAATTTTAACACCCTAATAAAGAAAGCACCAGCGCTCTTTTAGTAGAAAAATTACACTTATGATTCTTAAAATTTAAGGAGATTCCACCAAAGCAACATTTAGTAAATCTATATAAATATAAGTAATAAAAAACAGGTTAGAAAGAAAGTGTTAAATACTAGAGTGCTAGAAGGGTTTCTCTCTTTCAATAATAGTGATTTGGTTTGAAAAGCAACGTGCGTCATCCATGAATAGCAGTAGTGGATTGCATTGGAAAGGAGGACAAGGAAAGTAGGTGGGTGCGACAAGGTTGCCAAATCAGCTTGACCAGACACCTCTTAGGACAGCATTGACACAGCTAGACGGCAAGGAAACTGGTAAACTTCAAGTTACTTGTCGTTTCATTTAAGTTTAATAAAGAATTATTGAATGTTTTTATGTCTCTTTCACCGATCAAAACTTTAATTGAAACCCTATTAACTTAAATCAAGTTGGATAGATTTATTTAAGAGCTAATATATTTTTTTTACCCCACACTTTGCTTTGATCAATAGAAAATCTTAACATTTAAACAAGTATTGAAAAAAAGAATGTGATTTATTTAAGAGCTAATATATTTTTTTTACCCCACACTTTGCTTTGATCAATAGAAAATCTTAACATTTAAACAAGTATTGAAAAAAAGAATGTGATAAAATGTAGGGTTAAATAAGTTTTTCTCACCGGTAAAAGATTTTTAATGATATAGGTTTTCCTCTACTAAATACTATTAAATTTTTTTTTAAAACTCAATCGTAGTATAATTTCGATTTTTTTCGCCTTCACATGGATTGTGTTCTAATACTGATTTTACTAATTCCTTAATTTAGGACGCAAAAAGAAATAAAGATTGGGGGTTTGATTCAATTGTTCAATTGTGCGGAAATAGAACAAAGCGATTAAAAGATGTTTAAAACTTATTTGGGAAAAATAGCACCTGGGGTATAGCTTCACCAATTTAATTTATGTAACACCCTGAATTTCCCCCAATAATTAAATAATTATTTAATTATTCCATGGTATTGTTTGGATCCGCTCGGCGGCATCGACAAGCGATATCGTCGGCCAAAGTACTGATGAAGTACTCTTGCAACACTTGGTAGTAAAACAAGCTTGACCTGACTTTGAGTTTGGACGAGAATAAGACGTTCTCACTATCACCATGACGTTCAGTGAAGAATTTCATGAAGAACGACTGTAGTATTGATATGGTTTCCTTCTGAAGCCCAGAAAGGACTTTTCACGCTAACGAGACTTTTAGTCGAAACTTCAGCAAGCGAAACGGACAACTTTAGGACCCCGGATCGAGAATCGGAAAAACACCAAGTGTCGAGACCAGTCCTACAAAATGGTTTTGCAAACAATGACTTTCGTGAACAATATTTTCAGACCAGCATGGCACGAACTTCGAGGAAGAACGACCCGGGCCCGAGTTGCACGAGCACGGGGCCTAGAGCCAAGGATGTCTGGGGCCAAACACTCTCAGTGACACTAAGGTACTCATTGATGACCAGAATCAAATGACGACCAGTGAAAAACTTCTAAGTGTCAAAAACACAAAATTCCATTCAAAAAGCAAATTTTCAAAAACCTAAGTTTTCTTAACTTATCAAAAACCTTAATTAAGCTATGAGTTCCAAAATCCAATATACCCAAAAGTTCAGTTCTAAACTTCAAATTCCAAATTTAACAAAACTTCTTGAAAATTGACCCTCTTAAGGTTTTGTGTGTGTTTTTGGATTCAAAATCTTGTTTAAGGCTTTCAAATTGGTTTGTAAGTATCTAGCCTTGATGCTCTTTAAAGATTTGAAGTTTTGGAAAGTTTTGAAGATTGTAACTTAGAGCTTTCTGAGTCCTTTAAACGGTCGACAAAGTTGTTAAAAACATTTTTGACTTCCAAGGATTTTCCTAGGAGTTAGGACCTATGCCCAAGTGACAAGAACCAAGTAGGACCAGTAGAAAGGACCTTAGGATTGAGTTTCAAATTCTAAGCTAGGCTATGTTTCTTGAAGGTTTACGAGACTTCGAACCGACCAGGACGAAAGGAGTTTACGTAATCACCCGGATCGAAAAATTCGTCCGTAAGGGCACTTCGTTACATTAGCTATTAAGCATATGTGTATGTATATACTATGATGCTGTTTGTCAGTCGATGGAATTCTAAGAACAACCCGACTTTAAATTGCTTGAATTTGATTGGTGTATGACATTGATGTTTGCTTGTTTGTGCGTCTTGAATTGATTGAAGATCTTGCTGTACTATTAACTGTCAGCATGCTCTCATTTCCTCACATGTTTTATATATGTTTGATATGTACCCATGATCTACATAATTAATGTTAATTATGAAGCTAACTCAGGCAATGTATAAAGACAAGTAAGACCTAGATTGGGTAGTTAATTGAATATACGTTCCATGCGGTAAGTAACTATATACAGAGTTGCTCGAGCCTTTTCTTGGAATACGTACAAGGTGCAGGAGAGCTTACGCTGAACCTGCAGAAGTGGCGAATCATAGTGGTCGATGGAAAGCCCCCGTCGTACCTACAATGAAGAATCGTCCCGCCTCCCACGAATCAGAGTTGGCACTATATCCGGATAAATTAAAGGGAACGCCGAGAGCGTCGTAGAAAACAAATGGCTTAGGCATAAAAACAAATATTCTAATAATTGGGTTTCGGGTTTGGTAGAACAACTAACTTGTATGTTTATTTGATTTGCTTTCCTGCATCCTCTCGACGTAGATATCTGTCTGTTAGTTTTATATATGAATTGCTTATTTGTATTGTCTGTTTTAGAAGTTGACCCTTGCTTGTCTGTTGTGTGTGTTTGTCGATGATCCGGCGCCAGTCGAGCAGCCCTTAGCCAGAAGTCGCATGTGGACGCCAGTTCAAGGGAGATCAAGGCAGAAGGCGGACGCCTAATTGCAAGAAGACTTGTCGCAAACACTTAAGTTGTTATGTATGAATTTTGGTATGACTAAGTATCCGTGTAGGAAGTCTTAGTTTATTTTCTTACAACTGGCAACAAGTCTTTTGAACTCAAAGTATATTGTTTTGTAATTTATTTCTAAGCTGCTGGCCAGTCACCTTATGCCTCATGTGCGGCTATTTACGAATTAGGGTATTTATATTATTAATGCATCCCATCTTGGCATATTTCAAAAAGAAAAAGAAAACCCTATTTTCTACAGCCTTGGAAGCGTTTTTGCATATTTAATTACTGTTCATTTGCTACAGTAACACCCTTAAAATTGGGGTGTTACATTGTGCTATCAGAGCTCCGGTTGAGAAAACCAGAGCTGTCGGGGAACGGGTTTTTCTATGCTAGGTTGTGTGTTACTTGTGTCTGCAATTAGGATTTTCCAGCTTGATTGCTAGGGAGTTGGTTTGTAAGGCCTGATCAACCTTATGGCTGCTCCAAGCATGATGAGATCCAGGAGAATCCGGACTTGTAGACATCTCTAGGTTATCCCTTGAGTGGAGAACCTTCTTATGTGCTGCTTGCTTATCTCTCATTATAGCTAGCTTCTGTATTGTCTGATACCTGACTAGCATTGCTTGTCCTTATTGTATGCCCTTGTTTGTTAGGAGTCATTATGGGCGTTGGTTAAGTCAGAAGTAGATCAGGGATGTCCTTAAGGAGTTGATAGCACAAGAGGGATAATCTGGGAAAAATTAGAATCCATATAGGATGCCCTTAGTGTATAAGGATGCTGCTTTTTAAACCAAAAAGAGAGTAGAGTACTTCAAGGGTTAGCAAGATATGAGTAATGTAGCCCCTAGCCGACTAGCAGGATTGTGGACATTTGCTAAGCTAGACTTTCTCCTTAGTCTCTAAGGGAACCATTTTAGAAATCTATTTGAAGGAAGAGCTTTTCAGTCGTACTCTTGATGTTAAGAAGATGATCTCTCAAGATTAAGGAACCTTACTAATACCCTTGGAGCATAATGAATGGACTGAATTAGAAGCAGTAAGCTTGAATAATGCCAAGTGTCGAGCATGTTGTAGGCTGCCTTGTAGGGCCAAATGGAATGTACCAGGCAGGATGGAAACAACCGAGGTTAGCACTCCGAAGTAGGATTGTCAAATGCCTGAACGTAAGAGACCACCAAATGCAAACCCCCCTGGATGGAAGTAATTGGGTGAACCTTAAGGAGCACTGGAGCTTAGGCCAGAGACCATGATAGTCATGTGTGAAGAGATAGTTGTCCACGGTTAATGCACATACGACCTGATAGTTTTCCTACCCTTGCTTATGATGCATTCCCTTGGTTGTTAAGTATGCATCTTGGAATGAGTTGGGTCTTCCAACCACCAAGTTCTCATGGATGGTACCGTGAGATGATAAACTTCCTCACGGAAGGGTATCTCCTAGCGTCGATGGTTACTCGCCTGAACAACTTCTTGATAGAGGAAGACCTCGAGGATACCTCCAGTCAGCAAAGAGTCGATGGAACACAGAGGACTAACAACCGCAATCCACCAGTATTGTCACTACGAACTATAATCCAGAGAGACCAAGCAACTCCACTCATAGAGGAAGAAGTGGTCTATTGCAGGTGCTGGGAGATTGGACAATAGGCCGGACACTTTGCCAGAGAATGTCAAACACCCAAGGCAGAGCCCGAAATGAACACTACGAAGGGTATTTGTACGACGACATCAGGAGCAGTGAGAAAATGGAGAACCTAAGAGACTCGTTCGAAGCTGAAGCGACGTGTCAAGTAACTCGTTACCTATCTTATCTGAGTTGAGAGTGGTGCATTCACTCGTTTGATGAACGGTGAGGACTGCTAGATGTTGCATGTCCTTTCACTACCATTGACTGGGTAGTTACTTCTATGATTGTTGTGTTTTGTTTTCATTTACTGTTTGCATGTATGCCCCTACAAATCTCTGAATGATTCGGCTATCTCAGAACTGTAACACCCCAATTTTGGGTTGAGGGTCACATAGTAATTACGCGGAAAATATACTTTGAAACCTCTCAAAACACTCAAGTTCCAAAGATCAACGTCACTCGATATTAATAATTAATAATTATCCCATAATAGAATTATAATCATCTCAACGCGGTAAAGTTCCAAAATAATTAAAGTGGCACCGACATGTGCAAATAAACCAAACGTTGCTAAAATATAAGAAAATTACAACTTCTTTATTTTTCTTGAATCTTCCTCGCCACTTGTTCAATCATCAAGTCACCGCTCCTGGACCTCATTGTCCTAATCATCTATGGCGTTAAGCGCCCAAACAAATCAAACAAGGCAAACAAGAAAGGGTTAACTCGGAAATCAAGAAAAATACATACAACAATTGCGATTAAAAATAGAATGAGCACAATTGACCAAAAGAATCAATACAACACAACCATAATATCAACATAAGTTATTTTCTCATTTTACAACATCAATCCAGTTTATGCATGAATCTCAAATGCTAAATGCACAACTATGGCCAAATCATCGTTCCAAGAGGAACCGGACAGTCTTGTGACTAACCGTCACCCCAATGTCCTCAGGCATAGTTCCGTGATTACCCATCACACCATCGGCCTGTTTGGTCACGTGGTTACACCGCCACCCCACCATTCTCAGCAGCTTTGTGGTTACCCACCACCCACTGCTTTGACAGTTCTGTGGTTAACCACCACCCCTGTCGTCAACCTACAACAATGCATATGCCATGACCACATAATCATCATCCTCATAATCATCATTTCATGAACATATACAACATGCTAAATTCATTAACCATGATTCCAGCAACAAATTCTTAAAGCTGCACGCAACCGAATTCACAAAACAACATACAACAATCACAACAACAAGGATAATCCTAATAAAAACGAGTTACCCTTACCTTTTACTCATTTGCTTGGTCTTGTCCCCGACCTAACATGATAAAACATATCCACAATCATCAACAACCAAGGAAAAGACCAGAAACCGATTCCACAAGATTTAAACTCAAAAACAAGCAAAACAGCAACTTGCTGTCAGGGGCCTAGCGCGCAAGCGTTGGGTTCCAACGCTCAAGCGTTGGGTCCCTGTCTAGCAACACGTACTGGGCAGAATTCCAACGCCCAGGCGTTGGGAGTCCAGCGCTCATGCGTTGGATCCCTGCCAGAAACCCTAAAAACCAAGTTTTTCACTCGAAACTCCATTTTTAACCAATCCCTTTCAAGACTAAAATTCTTCCATGTTCAGAACTTACATTATGCCCTAAAAAAATAAGTTTTCTACCTAAAATCTCAATGGTTCCTAATTTCTTAAAAATCACTTATTCGATGAAAGCAACTAGGTATTGGACCGAAAGAAAAGGAATAGAATACCAACCTTGTTTGAGAGTTTTGGTCAAGGTAGGTTGCACCACGAATCCAGAACCTTCAAGAGAGTAGGAAACTCGAGATTGGTGCAAAACAAAGGTTTAGACAAGAGAAATTAGCCCTAAACACAATAGGAAGTTGTTCTCCAAAGAAACTCAGATTTTAGATAGTTTCGATCGCTTACCGATAGAACCGACACCACGAACTTTGAAGGGATTGAGTGTGAGGTTTGAGCACCACGAAAAAAAGAGGGATTCAGAGCTTGATCACCACCAAGAAGAGGGAGAGGGTCGATCAAGCAACACAAGATTTCCAGCAGCACTACGGAAACACAGAACAATGGATTCTAGGCCTTTTTCGGAAAAACTTTGAGTGGAGGAGCAAGAGAAAGGTGGATGTTCTTAAGACTTAGAATTTTCAGAAATGAGAAGGTGAAGGAGAGAGGAGAGGCACGAAATTACTCAATGTTTCAGAATAAAACTCCATTATGGCACATTATGGCAAAAACCGAGCATTGAAGTCCCTTAATGCCTCATAACTCTCTTGTCTCCTTTTAAATTCGAAATTTGAAAGTTTTTTAGCACATGCTTAAAATGATTTCAGAATCAAGGGAGGGAGAAGCTGCCCCCACCTCCTTCATGAGTCTTAAAACTCCTTTAAATGACATAAACCCCTAGACAAGTCATTTACCACCATCAACCCTCCTTTAAAACCGATATTCCTCACTTAATGCTCTTTACTCCTCTGAATTTTCGAAATTTGAATATAAATTTGATGAGCCACACGAAAAACTAAAATAAAAACAAAACCTTCCTCATCAAGGTTCGAACCCAAGTCTTGCCAACCAAATGCTTAAGCCTCAACCTCTAAGCCACAACTCATCTTGTTGCAATTCAAGCAAGGTAATTCAAATATTCTCAAGGTAAGCAATCATGCCATAGACAAGATTAAATAGCTCAAGACTAAAATCACATTAATTAACTCAAGGGTTAATTCACAAACAAGAGAAGTCCGAGGACTAGAAAACAATTACAAACAAGTTCAGGGACTAAACTGTAATTACAATAAATTAGGGGTCTTACAAGAACCATGTGGAACTGGATGGTCTATGATGATTGGATTTTATATGATGTTTTTAGGGTCTTTTTAGTCTTTTTATTTTATTATTTTTGAGTCTCATATAGGTTTTTTATTGTTTTTATGTAGATTTTATATTTATTTTGCATTTTGCATGTAGATTAGGTTTTTTGTGTTTTTCTATCTTTATTTTATATTTTTAGGAATTTTTTCTAGTTATTTTATATTTTTAGGAAAAGCTGGTTTAGTTATCATTTTTGTCCAGGGACCAATGTGTAAAGTTTCAGGATGTCAGGGACCAAATTGTAAAAGTTCAAGAGTGGAGGACTTAAAGTGGAGTTTGAGAGAATATGAGGGCTTGAATTGAAGTGCTAACCAAGGGAGGACCAAAGTGAAAAAGAAGAATATGAAGAATCACTCTCCAATTTAGCACATGGAAAAAATGCTTAAAGGAATTGATGTTAGTGGAGGAAGGGTTTCAGAATTGATCAAGGCTGGTTAGTGGCTTTTTATGGCCATCAAAACCCACTACCATGAATGAAGAAGGAAGGAAAAGCTTGAAGATGAAGAAGCAGCGTCCCAGCGCTCAAGCGTTGGGATCCCAGCGCTCCAGCGCTAGGGTTCTGACTAGATGATGAGTCAGATGTTGACCCAGCGCCCAAGCGTTGGAAAGCCAGCGCTCAAGCGCTGGGCCTCGGTCTGGAAGTGGGATTTTAATGCCTTCTAGCGCCCAAGCGTTGGGAATTCTAGCGCTGAAGCGTTGGAGGCTGGATTTTTACTATAAATAGGACCTTTCTCTTCACTTGTAAGACACACCTCTTAGAATACAACAAGTATTCTCTCTTTCTCCCTCTTGAGCATTGTTCCTAGGACTTGTGGGAAGCCATATTTGAGCTCCTATCCAGGGTAATTCAATGTCTCCTTTAGCCATGCTTGGCTAATTCTTCTTTAAGTTTCTTGGGTTGTAGTAGTTTATATTTATGTCTTAGTTAGTTTTTACCTTTCTGAATATTATTTCTATTTCATGTTTTATTTCCTTGTTCTTCATTCATCTTGTGTACAAAAGATTTCTTGCTTATTACTTATACGAATGGAAATTGGTAAGTAGTAAGGGACCTAGGACTTAAAAAAGGTTATAAGTATACTTCGCTAAGGAATTAGGAAGGACGTAACTTTATGTTGGCCTGAATTTCTTCTTCATCTTCTTCTCTAGTTAACTAAGTTGCAAGGAATTGAATTTAGTAATTAGAAAGAAAGTTCTACAATGTGTAAGGAATTAACTTGTAGATAATTAGGCTATAGCATCATGAAGTTAGATTTATAATTCAGAAATTAAGTAGGAACTTGCTAGCATATTATATAGACTATGTAAACAAACCCAAGAGCTTATTTTCTATCATCTTATTCTCTTTTATTTTTTGCTTTTCCATGTGCTATCTTAAAACAAACTTTCAACAAATACATCTTTTTAATATTTCTGTTTAAGTACTAAATATTATAATAATAAGAACACCTATCCCTTGGGTTCGATCTTTTTATATTACGCGATAGTAAATCGTACACTTGCGATTTTGGCTATCAAGTTTTTGGCGCCGTTGCCGGGGATAGGTTATGTTCTTGTTATTATTTTGTTTAGTGATTTTTATTAAAAAAAAAATATAAAAAAAATATTATTTGTGTGATGAACTGGTGCTGCTAATTTTGTTTGCTGAGTATTGGCAGATATAGCAATGGATGAAACATTTGAGCAAAGGGAGGCAAAATTCCGGGCTAAACTTGAAATAGAATATGAGAAAAAGAAGCAGGAAGCTTTCACTCTTATTGAAGAATTCTATTCTAATTTAGAGTGCAAGCGGAATGCGAGATTTTTGCCAACCCCTGAGCAAGAATGTAAGGCTATGGAGGAGCTACAAATGAAAATCCAAAGCATTCTAAGGAGGCAGCCCAGGGATGAACAACAACCACCCGTTCATGAAAATGAACTCGTGGTGGTTCAAAGAGAGGAGGTGAAAGCAACCTTCATTTTAGAATTTGTCTTTGAAGATAAATTGGAGATGGAGGAAGAAGAACCTCAAGGAACCTATGCTATAGGTTCACAATGGCAAGGCAAAGAACAAGGAAGGGAAAATTTATTTATCTCTTCCATTTTTAATTTGAATATTGTTGCTTTGTTAGCTGGAAATTCATTGGGCATCATGATGTTGTTATGCCAAAATTTGCATGAATTGCGGGGTCTAATGAATTTTGTAATAGACCCTGGTTGAAAAGTGATTAGGAAAGGGTCTATCTCGGACCTTAACAATGAGCTGGTTGGGAGACAACCCAACTTAGGATAGTTTATTTTTTCTGTCTTTTTAATTTTCTGCATCATCCTTGTAAATAAATAAGAGAAAAGAAATTTTATGTTTCTGCTGCAGGTGAGGCCAGCGCTCGAGCGCTGGAGGCCAACGCTCATGCGTTAGGCCCCTGCTTCACAACCTCTGATTCCAGTTGAACCCAGCGCTCCAGCGCTGGAGGGCTAGCGCTCATGCGCTAGGCCCCTGGAATCCCAGTCTTTTATTTTTAATTTCCAGCGCCATAGCGTTGGAACCCAGCGTTTAGGCGCTGGGACCTCTGATGCCCAGTTCTTATTTTAATTCCAGCGCCCAAGCGTTGGCATCCCCAACGCTCAAGCGCTGGAGCTCGGGCAGTTTGCTGTTTTTGCTTTTGTTTGCTGTTTTTAGTTTTTAATAAATTGTGTTCACCATTTTCTGGAAGTTTTAAGGTTCTCTGAGTTTACCCTTGGTTCTGAACTGTTTTTAATTTTTGGGGAACTCAAGAATTCTTGTTTTTAAAAGGTGGACACAAATTTTCAACCCATGATCTTTTGTGCTGTTTTTGGGACTAACAAGTCAAGCAAGTTTCTACTTGTGAGACTTTTGTTTGTTCATTGTTACAGGATAGGTACCAAAAGGAGGAAGAACCCTCTTGAACTTGAGTGTTCAAAGTGATTTTTACATTGAGGTTCCCTTGGACCTTTGTGGAAAATTTGTTACTATACCAGCTTGTTAGTTTTTGTTTTTCTTTTTATAGTTTTTAGTTTTATTTTTATTTTTAGTTTAGTTTTTCTGTTTTATTTTTGCATGAGTCTTGAGTATATTATCCATTCTGATGTTGCTATAGCTTTGTGAATGCTTTATCTGATTGAACTGCTTTGCGAAAAAGTTCTATGTTTTTAAGAAGTTAGGATTGCATGCTGTAGAAAGGATTTTTGATGTCTTGATTGTTGGGTTGTTGGCAAAGTTTTTCTGAGTTCTTAAAAGGGTACCACTTACCCTATCTTTTTCTGAGAGCTGAGGTCTCTGAATGCATGATTGTAAAATTTTTCTGCCTTGTGTTGCATGTTGATTGGAGTTTTGTATACTTTGTGAGTTGTGAAGAGATTATAGGCATTTTTGAAAACTCAGATTTTTGCTTGAAATGTTATATCCACTAGTAGCCCCTTTTGAGCCTTAAAAGAGTCATTTTTTGGAGCCTACTTTGTGTGATAATTCTTAAAGTTGTTATAGTGATGCATGTGCTTAATTTGTTAGAGCTATGTTTGTTGGGTTTCTCTCTAAAAAAATGAAGAAAAAAATTAAAAAAAAAAATATAAGGTATGTGCCTTAGAAAAATAATGAAGTAGTGGGGTGAGAAAGAGTATGAGGGGAGTAAAATTCAAGTCATTCATCCCATACATTCCACTACTTTGTTCAAAAAAAAAAAGAGAAGAACAAAATTGAGAGGACCCTTGTGTGAATTGTTTAAAGCTCTTAGTCAAGAAAATCACTTAACAACAAATTCTGAGTCAGCCAATAGAGTTGCCAAGTCTTGAAATCCATACCTTAAATTGTTCAACCCTTTGGCCAAGTTACAACCTTCAAAAATCTCTTCAACATCACTTGGTTGCTTTACTTCAGTTTTGATTTGAATTATAGGCAGGATTATTGAGCTTTCTTGTTTTCATGGAGAATATTATTTTTTGTGAGCTTAATTGATGAACTCAAACATGTTAAAAGCCAAGCCTAACTTTCTTGATTCTTTGTCTATTAAACATGCATGTCTTCCTTTTCTGCTAAGCTTTCTTTGAAAGGTTTCTGTGCTTCAAGTTGTAATCAGATAAAACTTTTTCAAAACCCAGGGACGAGTTTTTTTTAAGTTTTGTCGCTTGAGGACAAGCTGTCGTTGGGTATAGTGGTGTGATGAGTGGATTTTATATGATGTTTTTAGGGTCTTTTTAGTCTTTTTATTTTATTATTTTTGAGTCTCATATAGGTTTTTTATTGTTTTTATGTAGATTTTATATTTATTTTGCATTTTGCATGTAGATTAGGTTTTTTGTGTTTTTCTATCTTTATTTTATATTTTTAGGAATTTTTTCTAGTTATTTTATATTTTTAGGAAAAGCTGGTTTAGTTATCATTTTTGTCCAGGGACCAATGTGTAAAGTTTCAGGAAGTCAGGGACCAAATTGTAAAAGTTCAAGAGTGGAGGACTTAAAGTGGAGTTTGAGAGAATATGAGGGCTTGAATTGAAGTGCTAACCAAGGGAGGACCAAAGTGAAAAAGAAGAATATGAAGAATCACTCTCCAATTTAGCACATGGAAAAAATGCTTAAAGGAATTGATGTTAGTGGAGGAAGGGTTTCAGAATTGATCAAGGCTGGTTAGTGGTTTTTTATGGCCATCAAAACCCACTACCATGAATGAAGAAGGAAGGAAAAGCTTGAAGATGAAGAAGCAGCGTCCCAGCGCTCAAGCGTTGGGATCCCAGCGCTCCAGCGCTGGGGTTCTGACTAGATGATGAGTCAGATGTTGACCCAGCGCCCAAGCGTTGGAAAGCCAGCGCTCAAGCGCTGGGCCTCGGTCTGGAAGTGGGATTTTAATGCCTTCTAGCGCCCAAGCGTTGGGAATTCTAGCGCTGAAGCGTTGGAGGCTGGATTTTTACTATAAATAGGACCTTTCTCTTCACTTGTAAGACACACCTCTTAGAATACAACAAGTATTCTCTCTTTCTCCCTCTTGAGCATTGTTCCTAGGACTTGTGGGAAGCCATATTTGAGCTCCTATCCAGGGTAATTCAATGTCTCCTTTAGCCATGCTTGGCTAATTCTTCTTTAAGTTTCTTGGGTTGTAGTAGTTTATATTTATGTCTTAGTTAGTTTTTACCTTTCTGAATATTATTTCTATTTCATGTTTTATTTCCTTGTTCTTCATTCATCTTGTGTACAAAAGATTTCTTGCTTATTACTTATACGAATGGAAATTGGTAAGTAGTAAGGGACCTAGGACTTAAAAAAGGTTATAAGTATACTTCGCTAAGGAATTAGGAAGGACGTAACTTTATGTTGGCCTGAATTTCTTCTTCATCTTCTTCTCTAGTTAACTAAGTTGCAAGGAATTGAATTTAGTAATTAGAAAGAAAGTTCTACAATGTGTAAGGAATTAACTTGTAGATAATTAGGCTATAGCATCATGAAGTTAGATTTATAATTCAGAAATTAAGTAGGAACTTGCTAGCATATTATATAGACTATGTAAACCAACCCAAGAGCTTATTTTCTATCATCTTATTCTCTTTTATTTTTTGCTTTTCCATGTGCTATCTTAAAACAAACTTTCAACAAATACATCTTTTTAATATTTCTGTTTAAGTACTAAATATTATAATAATAAGAACACCTATCCCTTGGGTTCGATCTTTTTATATTACGCGATAGTAAATCGTACACTTGCGATTTTGGCTATCAGTCTACGTTGGATAAATCGAGTATCTCTGAATTCTTGACAGAGAACCTCGAGGAACCGCTTTGAAGAAAGGATTCCTGCAGTATCTTCTATCGGCCAGCATTGAAGAGAGAAGGGAAAATGAAGATGTGAAGCATAAAGATGGCACAAGACTCATCTCAGTTGCAACTTACGGATGATGCCTGCACCGTCTATCGAGCACAAGTGATAGATAAAGGATTTAACTCGGAGTGGTCGTGCAAGGGTAAAGTGTTTCGCTTTGGGAAAGCGCCAGCATTGCTATTAAGGAGGAAGGACATGAGGTCCAGAACCTGCATGGATTGTCGATGACCGAGTGGGACGACGGTAAGGGACCAATGCATTTACCAAGGATCGATAACTTGATGAACCCGCTTACAGAAGAGGTTCTGTTCCCTAGGATTGACCAGAACTAGCCTACCAACAGACTCAGATTGAGGAAGAGGGTATTCCAAAGACCATGCTAGAACTCGTTACAGACATAAGAGTGTCTTGTGGGGCCTTGGAGTTGCCAATGTACCCACCGCCTTTAGGAAATACGTGAACAGGAAACCTCAGCAATTCTTGGACCAGTCCGTGGCGTTATTTATTGATGACATACTTGTGCGGGCCAAGATTTTTGAAGAACGTGAGAAATCACCTCTGACCAGTACCGCACATTCTACAGAGAAGAAGTGGGATGACAGCCTTTCAAGTCCGATTTTCGACTCGAAGAAGTAAAACCTTTTTGACATGTGATTTCAAGGGAAGGAATCACAGTCGACCCAGCCAAGTGGGATCAAAGTTAGCATGGGAACGACTGAAGACAGCAATTGAGACAGAGAGTTGCTTCGCTCCGGATGCTTACTGTTGATGCTACATCGAAGGACTCTCGAAGCTAGTGGGACGGCTAATGCGACTCACTAGGAAAGGACCAACCTTTTGCAAGGACCAAGAGGGGTGAGTCCAGCTATCAACGAATGAAGAAGTAGTGGACAACTTCATCAGCACCAGTTGTGCCACCGCAAGGAGCGCAATACGTAGTCGAAATTGACACGTATGCCAAAGGTTAGGTCGCGTTCTGAAGCAGGACCTCAGAGTGGTGGCACCTGTTTCGAAACGATTAAAGACGCGAGAGCAGAGCTATCCAGAATATCACTTGGAATTTTCCGAAGTGGTGTATGTGCTCAAGGTATGGGAACATTACCTCCACAAGATCTCCTCACTATCTTCAGCTATCACGAGAGATTGGGACCCTCGTTTGATTTAGAGGAAACGTGAAGCAGCACGAATGGGCAAAGCCCATGAGGGAGTATGATCTTACCCCACAATATCATCTGAGGAAGTTCAACGTGGTTAATAATGTCTTTGATTGACCAGCAATGAATGCCTCCACCATGACAATGAGAAGGATGAGAATTATTCAAGCAGTTTCAAGGTCTGAAGTTGGATCTGGTCATCAGGAATGAGGAAGCAAGGGACTGAGTATGCGACTGCACGCCTCACTTATTAGAAGGCAAGGGTTGAAAATGAGAAGCCTGCAGAAATGTTTCAGCCTGTAACGTCCCCAGAATGGAAGCGGGACAGTGCATCAACGGATGTGGGTAACCATGGATCGACCAAGTCAGATCACCTCTACCCGCAAAGACAATCTTCAACGTTCAGCGGCCAACAGAAGTATACAGTGCAGAGAACACTTGAGTGCACAAAACATGCTCAGTATCGTCTCGGACCTGGACCGAAGTTCCAATCCCCTATTAAATCTAAAACAACAATTGCTATTAATCCTCCACTCAAGCCCTTTTTCCCATGTGCTCAATTGAAATTGGTGCTTCCTCTTCCAGCTTTTCACTTTTGGACCTTTATTTGTTGAGACTTCACTTCTGGTCCTTTATTTGCTAAGACTTCACTTTTAGTCCTTCCTCTTCTGAACTTTGCATTTTTGGCCCTTCTTTTCCTGAAGTTCACAATTTGGTCCCTGGACAAAATGACTATTTCTACCAGCTTTTCTAAAAGACTAAAATACTAACAAAAATTCCGAAAATTATAAAAATAAAGTTTAAAAATCGAACAAAAGCTAATCTATATGCAAATGTAAAAATAAATAGAAAATCTTAATAAAAAGTATAAAAATCTATACGAGACTCAATAAAATAAAAGTAGAAAAAGACTAAAAAGACCCTAAAATTATCATACAAAATCCAGTCATCAAAGACTCCCTATGGGATTGCTGAGGATATTCTGGTAAGGGTGGACAAATTTGTCTTCCCTGTTGATTTTGTGATCCTGGACATGGAAGAGGACTCTAAAGCCCCTCTAATTTTGGGAGACCCTTTTTGGCTACAGGTAATGCAAAAATAAATGTTGCAAATGGCCTCCTATCTTTGAAAGTTGGAGAAGAAAAGGTCAGGTTTTTATTGTTTGAATCTTTGAATCTTTGAAGCATTCTAACTCTGAGGATGTTTTTAAATGTGAAGTGATTGATGAACTTGCATGTGTAGAATTTGTTAGAATCTCTAAGAAGGACCCCTTAGAAGCTATAATCATGGAGGGGCTAGAGTTTAATGAATTTGAAAATGAAGAAGATGATCTCATTGAAACTCTTCATTATTTGGAATCTCTTCCATCTTTTCCTTTAAAAAAGATTTGGCAAGAAGAGTTGAGAAGGGATGAAGAGATTCCAAACCTTTACCTTCTACCCTCAGATATGCTTTTCTTGAGGAAGTTCAAGTGAAACCTGTGATTTTAAGCAGTTCTCTTTCTCCTCTAGAGGAAAAAAAGTTTTGAGAGTCTTAAGAGAACACAAGTCAGCTCTAGGTTGGACTATTAGAAATATCAAGGGAATAAGCCCTGTTGTTTGTATGCATAAAATCCTTTTGGAAAATGAATATAAACCAGTAGTCCAACCTTAGAGGAGACTTAACCCTGCCTGATAAAATAAGGGCCAACACAAGAAGGGGGGTTGAATTGTGTGCTTATGAAAACTTGCATTTCTGAAACAATTATGTGTTTTCAAAAACATTTCCGTAAAGAATAGGATAATTAGTGTTGAGTGAAGCGAAAATAAAACACGTTATAATAAACGATATAATCAATAAAGCAATAAAGAAGTAAAGAACACACGCAGATTTATCCTGGTTCACCCCTTGAACGGTGGGGCTACGCCCAGTCCTTGGGTTCACCAATATTTTCACTATTCAACCCAGAATAGTATAAGTATTATCCATGACTTCTCCTATCAAAAAGTATTCTCAGGGACTTCTCCCAACAACAAGTATTTTGTAGGACTTCTCATTTTCACAACAAATGCTTCTACAGAGAGTTCTCTTCTTAAAAGAGTAATGGTAGAAGCAAATTAGGTTCGAAACACTCTTAGTATTTGAGATGGTTTGATTATAAACAGAATACTAGAGATTTGGCTAGAAAAGAGAATATGAAACAAGGATTTCTCTGTTCGGTGAGGCTGAATTCAAAATGTTTGACGTTGTGCTCTATTTTTCCTTCTTTTTCTTTCTCACTTGATTTTCACATTTTTCAGTAAGGTTGTGTTAACATATTGTATTGTGAAGCTCTGTAAAACTGTGTTGTAAAACTCTATAAAACTGTGTGTCTTCGAATTTCAGAAACGCCTTTTATACCTTCAGTTCAAATTCAATTGTTGAAGATGTTTGTCATTGACTTGCTCTTCTCAATCAATTCCTAACCATTTAGCAACGGCTATATGCTTTGAGTAGACTTGAATTGGTTGATTCTGCTGAGTGTGATTTTCTCTGATAATAGAAAATCGCAAGTGTACAATTTACTATCGCGTAATATAAAAAGATCGAACCCACGGGATAGGTGTTCTTATTATTATAAAATTTAGTACTAAAATAGGAAAAATAAAAGATGAATATTTGTTGTTGTTTTTTAGAACAAGATATAGCAATAAAATGATAAGAAATAAAGATGATAAGAATTAAGCTTCTCGGGTTGATTTACATAGTCTATAAAAATGCTAGCAAGTTCCTACTTATTTTCTGAATTTTAACTCCATGTTCATGATGCTATAACCTAGAATTTCTACATCCTAATGATCTTAAGAAATGTAGAACTTTCTTCCTAATTACTAAATACATGATCTTGTAATTTAGTTAACCAGAAAAGAAGATGAAGCATGAATTCGGGCCAACATAAGGTTACGTCTATCCTAATGATCTTTAGAGATATATACTTATAACCTTTTTTAGATCCTAGTTCCCTTACTACTCATCAAATGATCTTATGACATAAGTAATAAGTAAAACTTCTTGTGTACAGCAAGATAACAATATGAGCAAGGAAATAAAACAAGAACTGAAAATAAAACTCAGAAAGGTAGAAACAAAACTAAAACATAATTTATAAACTACTACAACCCAAGAAACTCAAAGAAGAATTAGCCAAGCATGGCTAAAAGAATCATTGGATTACCCTGGATAGGAGCTCAAGTTTGGCTTCCCACAATTCCTAGGAACAATGATCTTTGAGGGAGAAAGAGAGAATACTTGTTGTATTCTAAAAAGGTGTGTCTTACAAGTGAAGAAAAGGGTCCTATTTATAGTAAAAATCCAGCCTCCAACGCTTCAGCGCTGGAATTCCCAACGCCTGGGCGCTAGAATGCATTAAAAATCCACTTTCTGTCCGAGGCCCAGCGCTTGAGCGCTGGCATTCCAACGCTTGGGCGCTGGGTCACCATCTGACTCATCATCTAGTCAGAACCCCAGCGCTGGAGCGCTGGGATCCCAACGCATGAGCGCTGGGACGCTGCTTCTTCATCTTCAAGCTTTTCCTTCCTTCTTCATTCATGGTAGTGGGTTTTGATGGCCATAAAAAGCCACTAACCAGCCTTGATCAATTCTGAAACCCTTCCTCCACTAACATCAATTCCTTTAAGCATTTTTTCCATGTGCTAAATTGGAGAGTGATTCTTCATATTCTTCTCTTTCACTTTGGTCCTCCCTTGGTTAGCACTTCAATTCAAGCCCTCATATTCTCTCAATCTTCACTTCAAGTCCTCCACTCTTGAACTTTTACAATTTGTTCCCTGACTTCCTGAAACTTTACACATTGGTCCCTGGACAAAAATGATAACTAAACCAGCTTTTCCTAAAAATATAAAATAACTAGAAAAATTCCTAAAAATATAAAATAAAGATAGAAAAACACAAAAAATCTAATCTACATGCAAAATGCAAAATAAATATAAAATCTACATAAAAACAATAAAAAACCTACATGTGACTCAAAAAATAATAAAATAAAAAGACTAAAAATAGCCTAAAAACATCATATAAAATCCACTCATCACACCACTATACCCAACGACAGCTTGTCCTCAAGCGACAAAACTTAAAGAAAAACTCGTCCCTGGGTTTTGAGAAAGTTTTATCTGATTACAACTTGAAGCACAGAAACCTTTCAAAGAAAGCTTAGCAGAAAAAGAAGACATGCATGTTTTATAGATAAAGAATCAAGAAAGTTAGGCTTGGCTTTTAACATGTTTGAGTTCATCAATTAAGCTCACCAAAAATAATATTCTCCATGAAAACAAGAAAGCTCAATAATCCTGCCTATAATTCAAATCAAAACTAAAGTAAAGCAACCAAGTGATGTTGAAGAGATTTTTAAGGTTGTAACTTGGCCAAAGGGTTGAACAATTCAAGGTGTGGATTTCAAGAAATTGGCAACTCTAGTGGCTGACTCAGAAACTTGTTGTTAAGTGATTTTTCTTGACTAAGAGCTTACAATTCACACAAGGGTCCTCTCAATTTTTCTCTTTTTTCTTTCTTTTTTCTTTTTTTTTTTTGAACAAAGTAGTGGAATGTATGGGATGAATGACTTGAATTTTACTCCCCTCATACTCTTTCTCACCCCACCACTTCATTATTTTTTCCTAAGGCACATACCTTATTTTTTCCAATTTTTTCCTTCATCTTTTTTAGAGAGAAACCCAACAAACAAAGCTCTACAAATTCAGCACATGCATCACTATAACAACTTAAAGATATCACACAATGTAGGCTCCAAAGAATGACTCTTTTAAGGCTCAAAAGGGGCTACTAGTGGATAGAACAATTCAAACAAAACTCTGAGTTTTCAAAAATGCCTATAATCTCTTCTCAACTCACAAAGTATACAAAACTCCAATCAACATGCAACACAAGGCAGAAAAATTTCACAATCAAGAATTCAGAGTCCTCAGCTCTCAGAAAAAGATAGGGTAAGTGGTACCCTTTTTAGAACTCAGAAAAAGACTTAGCCAACAACCAAACAATCAAGACATCAAAAATCCTTTCTACAGCATGCAATCCTAACTGCTTAAAAACATAGAACTTTTTCACAAAGCAGTTCAATCAGATAAAGCATTTCACAAAGCTATAGCAACATTCAGAAAGGATAATATACTCAAGACTCATGCAAAAACAAAACAGAAAAAACTAAACTAAAAATAAAAATAAAACTAAAAAAACTATAAAAAGAAAAACAAAAACTAACAAGCTGGTATAGTAACAAATTTTCCACAAAGGTCCAAGGGAACCTCAATGTAAAAATCACTTTGAACACTCAAATTCAAGAGGGTTCTTCCTCCTTTTGGTACCTATCCTGTAACAATGAACAAACAAAAGTCTCACAAGTAAAAACTTGCTTGACTTGTTAGTCCCAAAAACAGCACAAAAGATCATGGGTTGAAAATTTGTGTCCACCTTAAAAACAATAATTCTTGAGTTTCCCAAAAATTAAAACCATTGAAGAAACAAGGGAAAACTCAAAGAACCTAAAAACTTTCAGAAAAATGGTGAACACAAGATTTATTAAAAATTAAAAACAGCAAATAAAAGTAAAAACAGCAAACTGCCCGAGCTCCAGCGCTTGAGCGTTGGGAATACCAACGCTTGGGCGCTGGAATTAAAATAAAAACTGGGAATCAGAGGTCCCAGCGCCTGAGCGCTGGGTTCCAACGCTGTGGCGCTGGAAAATAGAAAATAAAAAAAACTGGGATTCCAGGGGCCTAGCGCATGAGCGCTAGCCCTCCAGCGCCTAAGCGCTGGGATCAACTGGAATCAGAGGTTGTGAAGCAGGGGCCTAACGCATGAGCGTTGGCCTCCAGCGCTCGAGCGCTGGCCTCGCCTGCAGCCAAAAACATAAAATTTCTTTTCTTTTATTTATGTACAAGAGTTGTGCAAAAAAGGCAAAAACATAAACTATCCTAAGTTGGGTTGTCTCCCAACCAGCTCAATGTTAAGGTCCGAGATAGACCCTTCCCCTTAATCAATTGGGGGTACTTTTTCTTTTCTTGTTACAAACATCATCTTTGAACTCATCCTCACTTTCAGACTCATAGTGCTTACAAGTACGGAATACAGAAAACTTCACTTTTTCATCCCCTACCTTCAAAGATAGGAGGCCTTCTGCTACATTAATCTTGGCGTTTCCTATAGCAAGGAATGGCCGCCCAAGAATTAATGGTACTTTGGAGTCTTCTTCCATGTCAAGTATCACAAAATCAACCGGGAAGAAAAACTTGTCAACCCTTACCAAAACATCTTCAGCCACCCCATAGGGGTACTTAATTGACCTGTCCGCCAATTGTAAACACATCAAAGTAGGAGTGGCCTCTCCCATGTCCAATTTCCTAAACATGGAGAGTGGCATGAGGTTTATAGAAGCTCCTAAATCACAAAGAGCTGTTGCATTAGGTAGTCCCTCAATTTCCACAGGCAAAGTGAAGCTCCCTGGATCCTTCAATTTTTGGGGCAACTTCCTCAAAACCATAGCTGAACACTCCTCAGTTAACATCACAGTTTCATCCATCTCACTTAATTTCCTCCTTCTAAATAAAATGTCCTTCATAAACTAAGCATAAATTGGCATTTGTTCCAAAGCTTCAGAAAAAGGAATGTTAATTTGAAGCCTTTTAAAAATCTCAAGAAATTTCGAGAATTGTTTTTCCAAATTCTTTTTGAAAGCTTTAGGAAAAGGAACTTTGCCAATTTTCTTAGAAGGAGGAATTACATTTTCAGCAATTTTTTCAACAACAATAGGCACATTCCTTTCTTCTTCTTTTTCTTCACCACTTACCTCTTGTTCAATTTCCACTACCCTTTCGGGCATAGTCTTACCACTCCTAAGAGTGATGGCAGAAACATTCTCAACATTTTCCTTTGGATTGACAAGAGTATCAGACGGAAAAGTACCTGCAATCCTTTCTGAGATGGTCTTGGCCAGCTGGCCTACCTGGATCTCCAAATTTCTAATGGAGGCTTCATGATTCTTAGCACTTGTCCGGGTCTCATTCATAAATTGCACAGTTTGTTGGCCTATTTCACCAACAATTTCTTCCAAACTCTTTCTTCCCTGATTTGGATTCAAAGGCATTGGTGGCCTCTGATTCTGGAATGGCCTCTGAAATTGTTGCCTGGCTTCACCTTGACCACCCCCTTGATCTCTCTAAGAAAAATTGGGGTGGTTTCTCCAGCTTGGGTTATAAGTGTTGCCATAGGAATTTTGAAAATTCCCCATAGCTTTTACCTCAGCTTCTAATTCAGCCTCCTCCGGGCTCAGTTGAACCCCCTCCATTCTTTTGACCATTGCATCAACTTTCCTGGATAAAAGTTTATTTGAAGCGACAATGGACTCAAAAGAATCAACCTCATAAATACCTTTCCTGATTGCCCGGTCCTGGTTTGAATGAGCAGCTCTTGCAGCAAGTTTGTTGATAAGATCAAGAGCTCCTTGTGGAGGCAAAGCATCGAATGCCCCACTTGCTGCAGTATCCAATTTGTCCCTGGTATAATCATTCAAAGCAGCATAAAATTTCTCTACCTGATCTGCGATAGAGATGTTATGACCTGGGCACCTTCTGAGAAGTCCCTTGAACCTCTCCCATGTCTCATACAAGTTTTCAGCATCTTGCTGAATGAAGGAGTTGATTTCTTGCTTCAACTTCCTTATGCGATTGTATGGAAAAAATTTGGCCGTGAATTTTTCAGCCAAATCATCCCATGAAGTAAGCTTCTGAGTGGTTGAGAAGAAAGCCACTCCTCTGCCACATCTCTTAAGGAAAATGGAAACAGAATTAGTCTTACCGTATCCAAATGAGCATCATTTCTCCTTAAGGTGGAGCATTGCCTGGTGAAACGCTCCAGATGTGTATGGCAGTCTTCATTTACACTCCCACCAAATTGGTTTTGACTTACCAATGAGATGAAGTGTGGAGGAATCTGGAAATTTGGCAAAGCATCCTCCGGAACCACAATACTCCCTTCAAAATTGTAATCTACCTGGGGAGCTGTGATATCACGAAGAGAGCGATTAGCATTCTGCTCTTCCTCCTCCTCTCTCAGCCTTTGAAGTCTAGCTTGGACTTCATCTTCCACCCTTGCATTGTATTCAGCAAGGAGGCGCTCCTCCATTTGTGCTTGTGTTTCAGCCATGGCCCTTGCTAATCTCCTTTGCTCCGCTAATCTGCGATGCAAAGTTCTTTCAATTTCAGGGTCCAAATCAAAATGTCCTACCATGCAAACAAGCCAAAGAAGTTAATAGCACCTATTCAATAAAATTTTTTATATTTTTTTATATTTTTTTTTTCTTGAATTTTTTATATAAACAAAAAGTACTAAATAAAATAAAAACAAGAACTTAAAAGAACCTATCCCCGGCAACGGCGCCAAAAACTTGATAATAGAAAATCGCAAGTGTACAATTTACTATCGCGTAATATAATAAGATCGAACCCACGGGATAGGTGTTCTTATTATTATAAAATTTAGTACTAAAATAGGAAAAATAAAAGATGAATATTTGTTGTTGTTTTTTAGAACAAGATATAGCAATAAAATGATAAGAAATAAAGATGATAAGAATTAAGCTTCTCGGGTTGATTTACATAGTCTATAAAAATGCTAGCAAGTTCCTACTTATTTTCTGAATTTTAACTCCATGTTCATGATGCTATAACCTAGAATTTCTACATCCTAATGATCTTAAGAAATGTAGAACTTTCTTCCTAATTACTAAATACATGATCTTGTAATTTAGTTAACCAGAAAAGAAGATGAAGCATGAATTCGGGCCAACATAAGGTTACGTCTATCCTAATGATCTTTAGAGATATATACTTATAACCTTTTTTAGATCCTAGTTCCCTTACTACTCATCAAATGATCTTATGACATAAGTAATAAGTAAAACTTCTTGTGTACAGCAAGATAACAATATGAGCAAGGAAATAAAACAAGAACTGAAAATAAAACTCAGAAAGGTAGAAACAAAACTAAAACATAATTTATAAACTACTACAACCCAAGAAACTCAAAGAAGAATTAGCCAAGCATGGCTAAAAGAATCATTGGATTACCCTGGATAGGAGCTCAAGTTTGGCTTCCCACAATTCCTAGGAACAATGATCTTTGAGGGAGAAAGAGAGAATACTTGTTGTATTCTAAAAAGGTGTGTCTTACAAGTGAAGAAAAGGGTCCTATTTATAGTAAAAATCCAGCCTCCAACGCTTCAGCGCTGGAATTCCCAACGCCTGGGCGCTAGAATGCATTAAAAATCCACTTTCTGTCCGAGGCCCAGCGCTTGAGCGCTGGCATTCCAACGCTTGGGCGCTGGGTCACCATCTGACTCATCATCTAGTCAGAACCCCAGCGCTGGAGCGCTGGGATCCCAACGCATGAGCGCTGGGACGCTGCTTCTTCATCTTCAAGCTTTTCCTTCCTTCTTCATTCATGGTAGTGGGTTTTGATGGCCATAAAAAGCCACTAACCAGCCTTGATCAATTCTGAAACCCTTCCTCCACTAACATCAATTCCTTTAAGCATTTTTTCCATGTGCTAAATTGGAGAGTGATTCTTCATATTCTTCTCTTTCACTTTGGTCCTCCCTTGGTTAGCACTTCAATTCAAGCCCTCATATTCTCTCAATCTTCACTTCAAGTCCTCCACTCTTGAACTTTTACAATTTGATCCCTGACTTCCTGAAACTTTACACATTGGTCCCTGGACAAAAATGATAACTAAACCAGCTTTTCCTAAAAATATAAAATAACTAGAAAAATTCCTAAAAATATAAAATAAAGATAGAAAAACACAAAAAATCTAATCTACATGCAAAATGCAAAATAAATATAAAATCTACATAAAAACAATAAAAAACCTACATGTGACTCAAAAAATAATAAAATAAAAAGACTAAAAATAGCCTAAAAACATCATATAAAATCCACTCATCATTCTCCTTTAAATTTATGGCACTTATCTCCTTGTTTTGAGCAGAGTTGTTCGCCGAGTAATATATTTCTTGATTCGCTCCTTTGTAGTTAATTAGTTCATCAATGATTATACTCTAACGTGTCTTGTAAACAGTAAAGTCTTTGGATGATGCTTTTCACATTTGTATAGATAGTATGTGCAGACGGTACTTCCTTCAGCTTGTAAACGATGCCTCTTGTTGACTTGGAAACGATGCGTCTCGTCTGTGAAGAAGGTCTTGCTCCTGACCCTGGCTGTGGTTTTGATGACGACAAACTCATCGACAAAAAGAAGAAAAGAAGACTTAGAGGAAACAGCGCTACAAAGTCTATCATATACCTAGAAATCCTAGTTTAGGTGAGTTATGCTTCTAAAGGCCTATTAAAGCATAAAGGCTCTTAAAACATCTAAACTAATCAAGCTAAGTGTTTTCATAACTTAAAAGAAGTAGAAAACCTTAAGCCGATCTCAAAGGATCAAGTTTCTGGAAGTTGGACTTCAGTGTAATCGATTTCAGCCTTATGGTAATCGATTACACCTAGGCAAGTAATCGATTACTCATTGCTTGTAATCGATTACATGTTTGAATTTGAAATTCAAACTGAAACGGCTATTAGTGTAATCGATTACACTAAGTGATGTAATCGATTACCAGAACGAAAAGTTACATCTTTTCATGAACCATTGTGTCCCAAACCTTTTGGAAAGGGTTGTGATGGTTCCAGGACGTTTCCCTTGCCTATATAAAGTCCATTTGAGTCCAGAACACAACAACACATGAGAATACAACATCAGGCCAAAGCTTTGTCAAAATTAGTTCATCTTTTAGAACTTAAACCTTCAAGAGCCTAAATTCTGAGTTCATGATCTTCATGTTTATAAGAACACTTTTGTTGTTCATATCTTGAGGAACTCAGAATCATATTATGCTTAAAAGCCTTAAAGCATAAATTCTCATGATCAATCCATTTGTATGTTAAAGGATTGATACAGCCAATTGTAAACTCTTCTTCATCTCTTTCTGTAAGATTGAGTTTTCACCGTGGTATTCGGTGAAGGGTTGTTGGTACTGAAAGTGGTATACTTTCAGGGTGTTGATTCAAGGTGGTTTAACCTTCAAAGTCTGATGGTGGTTTTCCTTCAGGAACTGAAAGTGGTTTGCTTTCAGGGGCTGTGGAAAGCGGTTCACTTTCACAGGATATTGGTAGAAATTCTTAGGGTCCTTGGGTTAAGAACTTGTAAGAGATTTTTATCAATAGTGGAAAAATCCTCAAGGGGTTTTCTTGAGGGACTGGACGTAGCCTTTAGTGGATTGAAGGTGAACCAGGATAAAACTTTGTGTGTGAATTCCTCTATCCTTCATCTTTACTTTCAAGCAACGCTTAATTCCGCTGCAATCACAACAATCGTTTTGTGATCATCAATATCTTGAAAGTAACATTTTCAATAAGGCGAAAATCGGGGCAACTCTGATTCACCCCCCTCTCAGGTTGCTATCTTCACTAACAATTGGTATCAGAGCGGAAGTTTAGGTAAGTTATTCCTAAGATCGGGGAAAAGATGGCATCCTCTTCCAATCATGGAACCAGTGAAGGATTCAACATAAACAGGCCACCATTCTTCAATGGAGAACACTATGACTTCTGGAAGATCAAGATGAAAATATTCATAAAGTCATTAGACGCAGGAATTTGGAAAGCCATTGAAGAAGGTCCCTTTGTGCCTGTAGCAGAAGTAGAAGGAAGTTCACAACCAAAACCAGAAAGTACTTGGAGTGAAGAAGAAAAGAAGAAGGTTCAATATGATCTTAAAGGAATGAACATTCTTACATCTGCCCTTGGCATGGATGAGTTTTTAAGAGTATCAACGTGCACTTCATCGAAAGAAATATGGGATACTTTGATGGTGACTCACGAAGGAACAGATGAAGTCAAGAGATCAAAGATCAATACTCTATCTCAGGAATATGAAATGTTCAGAATGCTTCCAGGAGAAAAGGTATTAGATATGCAAAAACGATTCACTCATTTGATTAATCATTTGATTGCTCTTGGCAGACAATTTTCAAACAGTGACTTGAACATGAAAGTTCTAAGATCACTTACAAGAGTATGGCAACCAAAAGTTACAGCCATCTCAGAGAAGAAGAGTTTATCAAAAATGACTCTTGCAACTATTTTTGGGAAACTCCAAGAACATGAGTTGGAATTGAATCGTTTGGAAGAGAATGAATAACATGAGAAGAAGTATCGATCCATTTCCCTAAAGGCAAAAGAAAGCATCAAAGAAGATTATGATGCAGATTCTGAAGAAGAAGACAATGGGAATGTGAATCTTCTAGTAAAGAACTTTGGAAAGTTTCTTAAAAGAAAAGGTGTGAAATTCAACAACAACAAATCTTTCCAAAGGAACAATGAGTCTTCTTCCTCTCAAAAAATCACATGCTTCGAATGTGGGAAGCCTGGACACTTCAAGTCAGAATGTCCAAATCTTCAGAAGAAGAAACATGGTCTAAGAGAAAAATTCGAAAAGAAGGATCAACCCACACGAAGAGCATACTTGGCTTGGGATGATAATGAAGTAAGTTCATCATCAGATTCTGACAAAGAAGAAGAACAAGTTGCATTAATGGCCTCACATGATTCAGATGTTGAAGATTCCCAGGTTAGTGACAATTCTATGTCTTTTCATGATTTAAAGTTTACTATGGAAAACATGTTTAAATTATGTGAAGAATTTTCTAAGGTTAGCACTAGGCAAAATGATTTAAGTTCATCCTTAGAAAGTAAGTGTAGGACTTTACAAGAAGAACTAGACGTAGTAAAATCTAAGTTAGATATTGCACATAAATGCACTAAGTGTAGTTCTTTAGAAGAAAAGATAGATAATCTTCAACAAAGAGTTCATAACTTCAATAAAGGAAAACAAAAGTTAGATGATATTCTAAGTATGCAAAGGCACTCAAACAATAAGTCTGGACTAGGATATACTTCTCACCCAAAGACAAAAGAAGTTAAGAAAACTGTGTTTGTAAAACCAAACCATGTTGTAGGATCTTCTAGTAACACTAAGACTCATTCTGTTAGGAGTATGAACAATAGGAAAAGTAATCCTCATAGACTTCCTAAGAAGTTTAATCCCTCTCCTAGACAAACATCTAGTTACAATTATTATTCTTGTACTTATTGTAACAATATAGGACATACCCCTAGTAGATGTTACTACAAACATGTAGGAGTACCAAATAGGGAATACATATGGGTTAGAAAGGATGTTAACTTAGAAGGACCCAAAACTTGTTGGGTTCCTAATACCCATGTCTGAACTTTGTCATGTAGGTGTGTATGAAAGCAACAAAGGATTTATGGTATCTTGATAGTGGCTGCTCATCACACATGACAGGAGACAAAACCAAGTTTTCATTTCTTATACCTAGGGAAAAAGGTTTTGTCACATATGGAAACAATCAAAAGGGAAAGATACTCGGTATTGGAAGAATAGGCACACCCCCTCAAACGGTCATCGATAAAGTTCTTTATGTTGATGGTTTGATGCATAATCTTCTGAGTATTAGTCAACTATGTGACAAAAGTTTGAAAGTTGGTTTCATTGATGATATATGTGTAGTAAAAGATGTGAAAACTAAGGAAGTTAAGTTTTCTGGGTATAAAGTAAATAAAGTCTTCATGATCTCCTTGGAAGAAATTCCACAAAACGTAAGATGTCTTTTGGCCAAGAACAATAGTGTTTCATGGCTATGGCATAGATATACACATAGATCATTTAAACAAACTAGTCAAGCATGATCTAGTTGTTGGGTTCCAAAGATAAGATTCGAAAAAGACAAGCTTTGTGATGCATGTCAAAAAGGGAAGCAAACCAGAACGTCTTTCAAACCAAAGAACATAGTTTCGACTTCAAGGCCCCTTCAATTGCTACATATGGATTTGTTCGGACCTTCAAGAACAAAAAGCCTCGGAGGTAATTTCTATGCACTTGTTATTGTTGATGATTTCTCTAGATTTACATGGACTTTATTCTTGCCTCATAAGAATGAAGCCTTCAATGCATTCAAGAGATATGCAAGGCTAGTTCAAAATTAGAAGTCTTTAAAGATCTCTTCCATTAGAAGTGATCACGGTGGAGAATTTTAGAATCAACAATTTCAAGAACTATGTGATGAAAATGGAATATCACATTATTTCTCTACTCCGAGAACACCACAACAAAATGGTGTTGTAGAAAGGAAGAACATATTACTTGAAGAATTAGAAAGAACCATGCTAAGTGAATCAAGCCTTCCTAAATATTTCTGGGCTGATGCTGTAAGTACTGCTTGCTATGTTTCCAATAGAGTTCTTATTAGACCTATTCTGAAGAAAACCCCCTATGAACTCTACAAGGGAAGGAAACCAAATATCTTTGATCTACATGCTTTTGGATCAAAATGCTTTGTCTTGAATAATGGAAAGGAAAACCTTGGGAAGTTTGATGAAAAATCTGATGAAGGTATATTCCTTGGTTATTCTCTAACAAGCAAAGCATATAGAGTCTTTAACAAGAAAACTCTATCTGTGGAAGAATCCATACATGTTTCCTTTGACGAGTCTAAATCTTCAATAGAAGATAAAGTTAATCTTCCAGATAATGAAGAAGAAGATATCATTATCACTAAAGACTCTCAAAAGGAAAGAGATCAAAATCCAATACAAGAAGAGCACATTGAAAATGATACTTATCAACTTCCAAAGGAATGGAGAATCCATAGGGATCATCCAGTTGATAATATCATTGGTGATATTTCTAGAGGCGTTTCTACAAGGCTACGCTTAAATGATTCAGTTTTGAATATGGCCTTTGTCTCTCAAATAGAACCATCAAAAGTAAATGATGCTTTAGAGGATGAGTATTGGATTGTAGCAATGCAGGAAGAATTAAACCAGTTTGAAAGGAATCAAGTTTCGGAACTTGCTCCTAAGCCCACTAACTAGAAAATCATAGGAACACATTAGGAAATTAACTAATCATAATCGTTAGGTAGATAATCGTCTAGATATATGCTTACGTATTCATGTCTTAGATTTATGTATATCTAATTTACCTATGTGCTTAGACACATGTTCTGTGATAAATCTTATAGATACCTGTATAATTTTTTCTTGCATGATTACATGTCATAGTTGATTATGTGCTTAAGTATTTATTTGAAAATGTGTTACATAGGATTGAACTTTAAATATCCTTAAAATCGATTATCATAAGTTTGTTAATCGATTACCCCTGTTCTTAGCTCTCATGATTTTTGGATTCCTCTGAGTAATCGATTACATTAACTGGTATAATCGATTACATAGTCGAAATTTGAAAATTTCAAATTTTGGACTGCAGGTAATCGATTACATTAACTGGTGTAATCGATTACCGCTGCAATTTTGAATTTTATTTAAAATTCAAATTGTGGTAATCGATTACACAACTGCCTGTAATCGATTACCAATTCGATAATATAAGTATATCTGGTCAGAATTCATAATCGATTACACTGTTCTTCTTCCCTTTCCTTTCCTCGACACCGAACCAACTTTTCCCACTATTCTCCCTTGTTTCCCGCTCAAATTCAGAACGAATTGGTGGGTTTTGCTCGTCCCTACCCTCTCTTGTCTCTCCACCCTTTCGGATTTTCCAATTTTGTCTCTACCCAAAAACCCTTTCTCAAACCCTAACCCTTCCAAATCCGAAAAATGGCTTCTTCTTCTTCTCGCAGACACCGGTCGAAGAACCTATCCATGAACACTCTTGACCTTTCACGTCTTCTCGTCACGGAGGAACAAAGGGAACGATTCTTGGCTTATTACTTGGAAAGACCGATTCTTCCTCCCAAGTATGCTGACATGAATTCATTCATCAATGTTGGACTTCTCTTCCCATCTCTCCTTGACTTCCAAGGCCTTGATGAATTTGTTGGCCTGACGGGTACGTATTATCCTGAATTGGTCAAAGTCTTTTATTGTAATTTGGTTAAGAGGGGTGGAAAAATCTGCTCATCAGTCAAAGGGGTTGATATTTCTTTGACTCAAGAGCAATTGGGAACTCTACTGACAATTCCCTATGTTGGAGCACGACTTAGCCCTGAGATTACATGTCCATGGGCTGATTATGATAAAAAGTCTTTTAATCTATCTCTGTGTCGATTTTCTGAGGAAGAGATACAATTGAAGAAGCAGCGAGCGGAGGCTAACCATTCTAGGGATATCCTTGCTGTCGGATATCTCACTGTAGAGGATCGTCTGATCCATTATCTGATAAGCTATGTTCTTCTCCCTCAATCCTCTAACCATGCCCAAATTAGTGATTTGGAGTTACAAATCATATATGGTCTGAAACATAATGAATCTATTAATTGGGCTTACTTGCTCATGATACACATGCTGCTTCACAAGGACAGAACTGGCCCTCTTCCTTATGCTCCTGTTATTACTCTTATTCTGAAGAACTTTGGAGTTTCGACACATGGAGAGTATGCACAGGTTATGGATGCTAAGGCTCAGAGGATTGATATGGAAATTCTGAACAAGATGGGGATTTTCAGGGATATTGATGGTACTTTCAGGCACAAATCAGATTTGGGTCCTGATACTACCCAGGCTCCTGCCCCTGCTGCCTTCTGTCCACCATCTTCTGAGGGAGGTCCTTCGTCCTCTGCAGATGCTGATGCCTCTACTCAACTCATCCTCTCTCATCTGGCTGATATGAGGACACACTTTGATCAAAGGTTTGATCACATAGAAGAGCGGGTCGAGTCCATGTACACCACTCTCCGTGCGGATATGGATCGTCTCAGTCTTCGTGTCGATCGCATGGCTCCCTCTCCCCATGATTCTTTTGATTCCTCTGATGAATTTGATCTTTAGACTTATTTATGCTTTCATTTGACATCTTGGTTTATTTGGTTTGTAATAGCCTAGCCTATAACTCTTTACTGCACTGTTGGATGTTTTTACTTGCTATGTTTGGATATTTTATGCTTTATCATTGTTTTACATCTTTACCCCCATACCCCTATGGTTGCATGCCTGTATTTTTTGGCCTTTTCTTCTTTTTGATGAAGTCAAAAGGGGGAGAAAGGTTCTGTGCTCTTAAAGATCATATGCAGGATTTCAACAAGTACATTAGAAAGGAGGAGAAATACTAGATTACATCAAACAGGGGGAGCTCTTCAACAAAAATACATATATGATCTTCAAGTATCAAGAATGTGTTTGCCATCATCAAAAAGGGGGAGATTGTGAAGAAGGTCTTGCTCCTGACCCTGGCTGTGGTTTTGATGACGACAAACTCATCGACAAAAAGATGAAAAGAAGACTTAGAGGAAACAGCGCTACAAAGTCTATCATATACCTAGAAATCCTAGTTTAGGTGAGTTATGCTTCTAAAGGTCTATTAAAGCATAAAGGCTCTTAAAACATCTAAACTAATCAAGCTAAGTGTTTTCATAACTTAAAAGAAGTAGAAAACCTTAAGCCGATCTCAAAGGATCAAGTTTCTGGAAGTTGGACTTCAGTGTAATCGATTTCAGCCTTATGGTAATCGATTACACCTAGGCAAGTAATCGATTACTCATTGCTTGTAATCGATTACATGTTTGAATTTGAAATTCAAACTGAAATAGCTATTAGTGTAATCGATTACACTAAGTGATGTAATCGATTACTAGAACGAAAAGTTACATCTTTTCATGAACCATTGTGTCCCAAACCTTTTGGAAAGGGTTGTGATGGTTCAAGGACGTTTCCCTTGCCTATATAAAGTCCATTTGAGTCCAGAACACAACAACACATGAGAATACAACATTAGGCCAAAGCTTTGTCAAAATTAGTTCATCTTTTAGAACTTAAACCTTCAAGAGCCTAAATTATGAGTTCATGATCTTCATGTTTATAAGAACACTTTTGTTGTTCATATCTTGTGGAACTCAGAATCATATTATGCTTAAAAGCCTTAAAGCATAAATTCTCATGATCAATCCATTTGTATGTTAAAGGATTGATACAGCCAATTGTAAACTCTTCTTCATCTCTTTCTGTAAGATTGAGTTTTCACCGTGGTATTCGGTGAAGGGTTGTTGGTACTGAAAGTGGTATACTTTCAGGGTGTTGATTGAAGGTGGTTTAGCCTTCAAGGTCTGAGGGTGGTTTGCCTTCAGGAACTGAAAGTGGTTTGCTTTCAGGGGCTGTGGAAAGCGGTTCGCTTTCACAGGATATTGGTAGAAATTCTTAGGGTCCTTGGGTTAAGAACTTGTAAGAGATTTTTATCAATAGTGGAAAAATCCTCAAGGGGTTTTCTTGAGGGACTGGACGTAGCCTTCGGTGGATTGAAGGTGAACCAGGATAAAACTCTGTGTGTGAATTCCTCTATCCTTCATCTTTACTTTCAAGCAACGCTTAATTCTGCTGCAATCACAACAATCGTTTTGTGATCATCAATATCTTGAAAGTAACATTTTCAATAAGGCGAAAATCGGGGCAACTCTGATTCACCCCCCCTCTCAGGTTGCTATCTGCACTAACATCGTCAATCTGTAAACGATGTATCTCTGGACGATGGGGATAACTCATTAGATGATGGAGACACTTTCTTTCCACTTCATTACACGATGGAGTTCTCTTCATTAAATGATGGAGTTCTCTTCATTAGACGATGGGGATTATACCTAAAAAGCATAATGTATAGTTTAGTACTTATATTGTTATCATTCAAAACGTTCTAAACTCATAAACTCATTTGAAATTAACACTACCATGAAAGAAGTGGTTAGGAAGGAAGTGATTAAGTTGCTTGATGCAAGTATTATATACCCAATTTCTGATAGTGAATGGGTGAGTCCCGTTCAAGAGGTTCCCAAGAAAGGAGGAATCTCTGTTGTGCCTAATGAAAACAATGAATTGATCCCCACTAGACAAGTGACGGGATGGAGGGTTTGTATTGATTACCGGAGGCTAAATACAGACACCCGGAAGGACCATTTTCCTTTACATTTCATTGACCAAATGCTTGACAGGTTCGCGGGGCACAAGTATTATTGTTTTCTAGATGGTTATTCTGGATACAATCAAATTGTGGTTGCCCCTAAGGACCAAGAAAAGACAGCTATCACTTGCCCCTTTGGGGTCTTTTCTTATAAAAGAATGCCATTTGGTCTTTGCAATGCACCTGCTACTTTTCAACGTTGCATGTTTGCAATATTTTCTGTTTTGATTGAAAAGTGCATTGAGAACTTTATGGATGATTTTTTTGTCTTTGGTCCTACCTTTGATGGCTGTTTGGAAAATTTGGAACTTTTTTTAAGAAAGTGTCAAGAGGAAAATTTAACTTTGAACTAGGAGAAATGCCATTTTGTGGTAAAGGATGGCATTGTCCTATGTCACAAAATTTCTGAAAAGGGGATAGAGCTTGGTAGAGCAAAAATTGAGGTCATTGAAAAGTTTCCTCCCTCTGTGAATGTTAAGAGTGTTAGGAGCTTACTTGGTCATTCTGGATTTTATAGGCAATTCGTAAAATATTTTTCAAAAATAGCTAAGCCTATGATAAACCTTCTTGAAAAGGATGCTCCTTTCAAATTTGATAGTGAATGTTGTGTGCTTTTAACTTGATTAAAAAGAGACTTGTGACATCGCTTGTGATTGTTGCACCTGATTGGTCTCTACCTTTTGAGATAATGTGTGATGCTAGTGACACAACTCTAGGAGTTGTTTTGTGTCAAAAGAATGAAAAAATGTTGCATGTGAATTTCTATGCTAGCAAGGTCTTAAATGATGCACAAAGGAAATACACCACAACTGAAAAAAGTTGTTGAGTGTGGTTTTTGCATGTGAAAAGTTCAGACCTTATATCATTGGGTCGAAAATTATTGTGCATACTAACCATGCTGCATTGAGACATCTTTTTGCTAAGCAGGAATCTAAACCAAGGTTGACTAGATGGGTCTTACACTTACAAGAGTTTGACTTGGAGATCAAGGATAGGAAGCGAAAGGATAATGGGGTTGCTGACCATTTGTCCAAGCTAGAAGGAGGAAACTCAAACAAAATTCCAATCCAAGAAGAGTTCCCGGATGAGAAGCTCTTTGCTGTCCACTTTGCTGCATCTTTGCCCTGGTATGTAGATTTTGCTAATTTCAAGGCTGCTGGCCTGTTGCCTTAAGATTTAAATTGGCAACAAAAGAAAAATTTTTTGCATGATGCTAAGTATTACTCTGGGATGAGCCTTTTTTGTTTAAAAGTTGCTCAGATAGACTAACTAGAAGATGTGTCCCAGAGGTAGAGGTTCAAAACATGCTTTGGCATTGTCATAGTTATGAGTATGGGGGCCATTTCAGGGGAGAGAGGGCTGCTGCTAAGGTCCTCCAAATTTTTTATTAATTGGCCCTCAATATTCAAAGATACTAGGTCATTTGTGGAAATTTGTGATAGATGCCAAAGAACTGCAACATATCAAGGAAGAATGAGATGCCCCTGAAAAATATTTTGGAAGTTGAATTGTTTGATGTTTGGGGCATTGATTTCATGGGACCTTTCCCACTTTCTTATGGTTTCCAGTACAATTAGTAGCTGTTGACTATGTTTAAAAATGGGTAGAAGAATCAGACCTTTTCCACCAATGGTGCTAAAGTGGTCATTGCTTTTCTTAAAAATAATATTTTCACGAGGTTTGGTGTGCCTAGAGCTATTATAAGTGATGGGGGTAAGTATTTTTGCAACAAAACTTTCAAGTCTCTTTTGGAGAAATATGGTGTAAACCATAAGGTTGCTGATGACTGGATTTTGTATGATATTTTTAGGGTCTTTTTAGTCTTTTTATTTTCTTTTTATTCAAGTTTCATATAGGTTTTTTATTCTTTTTATTTAGATTTTCTATTTATTTTGCATTTGCATATAGATTAGCTTTTATTTGGTTTTTAAACTTAATTGTTATATTTTTAGGAATTTTTGTAAGTATTTTAGTCTTTTAGAAAAGCTGGTAGAAATAGTCATTTTGTCCAGGGACTAAATTGTAAACTTCAGGAAAGAAAGGGCCAGAAATGAAAAGTTCAGAAGAGGAAGGACCAAAAGTGAAGAGTTGGAAGAGGAAGCACCATTTTTATTTGAGCACATGGGAAAAGAGCTTGAGTGGAGGAGTAATGAGAATTTGTTGTTTCAAAAATTTGCTGTTTCAGCAGACGTGCCAACGCTCAAGCGTTGGAAGGCCAACGCTCAAGCGTTGGCACTCTAACTAGGATCCCAGTGTGCAGTTCATCCCAGCGCCCAAGTGTTGAAAGGCCAACGCTCAAGCGTTGGGCCTCTGTTTGCAATGTCTGTAATAAATAAATCCCAGCGCTCACGCGTTGGGATCCCAGCGCTCAAGCGCTGGAAGTCAGTCTGAACACTATAAATAGGACTGCATTTTGCCTTTGTTAGACACACCAGAACACAACAAGTGATTCTTTCTTTCTTCCTTTAGAGCATTATTTCCTGAGAATTGTGGGAAGCCATTCTTGAGCTCCTAGTCTAGGTTAATATAATGTCTCCCTTAGCCATGCTTGGCTAAGTTCTTTTTAAGTTCTTGGGTTGTGTTTTATCTTATAGTTATGTTTTAAGTTTCTTTCTTAATTCTGAATAAAGTGCTTTTCATGTTTCATTTCCTTGTTCTTAATTTCATCTTGCCGTACACAAGTGCTTTTTCTTATTTCTTAATTCAATGGTAATTGTTAAGTAATAAGGGAAATAGGATTTGAAAGAACATTTGCATATCGCTAAGGCATTAGGATATGATTTGTTTATGTTGGCCAGAATACTATCTTCATCTTCTTCTTAAAATTAACTAAAACTCTAAGGAATTAGACTTAGTAATTTAGAAGAAAGCTTTGCATGTTTAAGGAATTAACTTGTAAAGAAACTAGGCTAGAACATCATGTTTTCTTGCACTAAACTTCAGGTATAAAATTGATTCTATAAGCATACACTATAAGCTATTTAATCAGCTCAAGTTCTTAATTTTTACCATTGTTTTTCCTTTGCGAATTGTTATTTCAAGTTCTAAACTTAAACCTGTTTAAAAAACAAACCTTTTACATTTTCTGCACTAAGTTCTAAACAATTTAATTTTAGATTTTAAAAACACCTATCCCTAAGGAGACGATATCTTTTATACTACTTCGGTAACCACCGTACACTTGCGGTTTGGCTACCAGTTGCTACCCCCTATCACCCCCAAATTAGTGGTCAAGTGGAAGTTTCTAATAGGGAGTTAAAAAGGATTTTGGAAAAAGTAGTAGGTACCTCAAGGAAAGATTGGTCAAGGATATTAGATGACATATTGTGGGCTTACTGAACTACTTATGAAACTCCTATTGGAAATCATCCTTACCAACTAGTTCATGGGAAGTCTTGTCATTTTCCTGGGGAACTGGAACACAAAGCATACTAGGCTATAGAATTGCTGAATTTTGATCTCAAAGATGCTGGAGAGAAAAGGTTGTTGCAACTGAATGAACTAGACGAGTTCAAACTCCAAGCATATGAGAATGCTAGAATCTATAAGGAAAAGACCAAGAAGTGGCATTACAAGAAAATTGTGCAAAGAGAGTTTATCCCAGGATAACAAGTATTGTTGTACAATTCAAGACTGAGGCTGTTCCCTGGAAAACTCAAGTCAAGATGGTCTGGACCTTATATGATTAATAAAGTCTCTCCTCATGGTGCCATTGAAATTGAAAATCCAACCTCTAAGAATTCTTTTACTGTTAATCGTTAGAGGTTGAAGTTATACCACAGAGGAGAAATTAAGAGAGGAAAGTCAGTGGTAAGTCTTGACCCTCCTAACTTAAAAAGGAGGGAAGCCTATCAAAGACTATAAAATTGAGCTTCTTGGGAGACAACCCAAGGTTAGGTTTGTTTTTCTATTTTATTTTGTTACATATAAAAAAGTAAAAAAATGAAAAAGTACTTTATTTAGGTAATGTGAAGCAAGGACCTAGCACTTGGGCGCTAGGGGGCTAACGCTAATGCGTTGAGCCACTGGAAATCCCCCAAAAGAGCAATGTTCCAAAGCCCAAGCGTTGGAAAAGTCAGCGCTCATGCGTTAGCTCTCTGGTTGCCAAAGCTAATTTTTTTTTCTAGCACTCGTGCGCTAGGGTCCAACGCTCATGCGTTGAGCCCCTGGAATACCAACCTCGTTCGCATCGCCAACGCCCAAGCGGTGGCCTAGCCAGCGCTCATGCGCTGGCCATCGGGCATGGTTTTAATACCCACTTTGTTTCAGTTTATTTCTTTTAAAACTCCCTCTTCCCTTTGCTATCCTCCACGACCAAACAGCTTCTCCCTACTCTTCTTCCCCACATTCCACCACTTCCACACATTAACCCTTCATTCTTCCCTTCTAGGTCAAATTTGTCCATCCTCTCCATCTTTTTTTTTCCTTTTGTTATTGTGATTCAAGGTATGTTGCTTGTTGTTTGCTTGCCATCTCTTCGTGCACTTACTTGAATCCTAGATAAATCATGGAATGTGTGGTTGATGAGAACTTTTGTGGCTTAGTTTTCGTTTGTGGGAATGTTTTTTGGGGGGTTTGTGAATTACTTTTGTGGCTTAATTATGAGAAATTATGAATTAAGGCTTAGCTTTTTAAATCGAATCTTTTTCTTGTGTAAGGAATTAACAAGTAAAGGTTAGGCTACATCACCATAGAAGGGATTCTAAAGATTCATGTGAAGTTGTATTTTCTGAATTGTAAACGGACTAGGTGAAACTAAAACCCCAAGTGCTGCTATAATCCAAAGTAACTACAATTCGTTTTCTTGCTCTTATTCACAACATTGCTTGTTACTAAACAAAAACCCCAAATTATATTCTTTTTACTTTGAAATTCTAGACTCTGGAATTCAAGCCGAGTTGATAAGACAAGCTATCCCTGTGGTTCAATCTTTTATTACTGCAACCATTCTGTACACTTGCAGAATTGGTATTAGGGTTATACGACCCAAGAGAGAAACATGAACAAAGAAAACTATGATGCTCCTAAACCTATATGCAAATGCAAAAACTATCTAAAGGGGAAGGAAAAACCTAGAAAGTTATCACTCCATCAGATCATCCGAATCCAATCCGCCTCCAGCCCCTCTGGCAGCTCCAGAATTGCTACCTGGCCCTTGGGCATTCAAGCTCATATTTACCAGTTGTTGCTCCAGGGCATTGTAATCTGAGGGCCTTATCCAATTTGAGTCATCATACCCTCCATGATTCCTGTAACGTCCCAATATTCTGTCAGGGGTCACATTGTAAATTCACGGAAATATAAGTTTAATAAGCCTCTAAAAAAGACCACTCAACTTTTTTTTTCAAAATGAAACGTCGCTCAAAATTATTTAAACAATAGGTAATATCCCACCATAGTTAATATAATTTAACATGCAGTAAAACTAAATAATTATCAACAACATAAATTTGCCAAGTCGTTTATAAAATAAAAACAGATATAAAGTTCATGTTTCTTCAACATCTTCTCTTCAACTGCAACTTCTAAAATTTTGCTTCAAATTTAATCTTCGTGCTGCTCATCTGTGGCGTTAAGTGCCCAAACAAAACACAGAAGTGAACAGTAAAGGGTTAACTTCAAAAATATCAACGATAATAATTACCATTATGTGATAATTAAAAGAAAACAAAAACAGCAACAGAAAAATTCCAAAACGACATACGATAGCCTTCCAATATAGTAAAACAACAACAACAGAATTTATTACAGCAGTTAATTAATAGCAACAATTAACAGAATACATCAGAATTCTAAACAGTAGAAATTTTCCAAACAGCAGCCATTTACAGCAAAATTTCAACAACAGTAAATTAACAGCAATAAATACAGAATTTTCAGTTCTCAAAATTATTTCATTTAATTCTCCAAAATATGCAAGTTATTCCTATAATAACTATATGCATAGCTATGGCCAAGGTTTTCCAAGAACAAGGGCAGGACAATCACATGGGACAAAGATCCACCACAGTGCCCTCGATTGATCCCACGGGACAAAGCGCCGTCACATCAACCTAAACATCCTAAATAATAATGCATATGCTATGATACAATATATTCAACATCCTCATGAACCAACAGTTCACACATTTTTCAGTCATATTATCATATTCAAAATCTAGTCAAATTCCTCTTTAAACATCTCAACACGTTATATCAACAACTCATTTCAATTCTCATTTCTTAACAACACAATTTTTCAGATATAACATGTACATCAGCAATTGATAAGTCAGAATATCCAAGGCAAACAAAACAGAATTTCCAAAACAGAAACTATGGCAATCACAAAACGACAATCAATTCCTAAAAGAAGTTACCCTTACCTCCCCACGTTCTGCATCAACTTCAAGTCTCACCTATCATAATAAACATATATTACCCTCAGCGAATCTTTGGGAAGAAGGAAAAACCCCAAAAACCCAATTAAATGAAATAACAAAAAAAAAAGCACTGGCTCCCTGCTTGGGAACCCTGTTCCCAACGCCCGGGCGCCAGGAGCCAGCGCTGATGTGTTGGCTCTCTATCCAGGAGGACCAAAAACACATTTTTTCACCGTTTTGAGTTCCGAAAAGGGTTTTTATAAAAATTATTCCAACATCATTAAACATCATTTTCCAGGGCTTAATCATACCAAAAATCAAATTTTCCCAATTTAAGAAATTTAAGCCAAAACCCTAAAATTTACTTGAGTAGAGGAAAATGGATTTTGAGGTGAACCTACCTCGAATAAGACCCCGAAACTGAGCGCACAATCTTGTGTCCGTCCTCTACATGCCAACGTCCTTCCTCGTATCAGAAATGGAAGGAATCACATGATCAATCTTCGGTTTGAGAAGGAAAATTCGAACCCAAAATAGAGGAGAATTTGGATTAGAAATCGAGTTTACAACTAAGAATGGAACTCATAAATGGATTGAGTATGGACACTTACCAAAGGATTATCACTAGGCACACCAGCAGAAAATTGAAGAACAACTTGGACACCAATGGAGAAAGGAAGACTTGACCCCCACAACACAAGAATGGAAAGACAACTTGGTTCTTCACAAGAAGGAAAAAGGATGCAACAGCAAGGATAATGGTTCAACACTTAGACTAGGTTTTTCCCTCAGAAATTTTTAAGGTGTTTGAGTGAGAAATGGTAAAATACTTCAGAACTCTCTTCCTCCAATAGTTGGACGAGATATTGGCTTTGTGGGGAGTTGTTTTCAGTTTCCACTTCCTATTTCCTAGCAGCATCAAAGTGGCATCAAATTATCTTAGAAAATATTCTGTTTTTAATTTAATTAAGCAGAACCAAAAGGAAAAATGGAAGAATGGGCTTCTGACTAGCATGGCGCACATGCCCAACCTAGTGAGAATAGGGGGAAATCAACAACTTTTCTTCCTTCAAAAGCTCCAACACTTAACAGAATGAACCTGGTCTTGTTTTTGGTTAAATTAATTTCTATTACTTCACTTAATACAGAAATAAAAATCAGCATTTAACCAAGATTCGAACCCTCGCCACGTAAACGAAATACTTACGTCTCAACCACTAAAACAAAGCTCATCTTGCTATAACTCACACAAAAATATTCTTACAATCAAGTATCAATCAAATCTATTAGGAGCTTATGTTATTCTTAGCTCAACTAACGTAGAATAATCAAACATCACTTCTCTCAAGCAAAATGTCTAACAAGGTTCAAATTTTAATATCACAGCATTCAAGGACCAAATAATAAATATCACAGCATTCAAGGACTAAATCATTAATATTACAAACTCCAAGGGCTAAAATGCAATTACAAGAAGTTTAGGGACCAAAGTGCAATTTTACAAAAATAGAGGGTCTTACAATTCCAAATAAAATGGACATCTCAATGGAGGTTGTCCGTCCTCTAGAACATGTGGCCAAAGGCTTCACCTATCCACTGATGAGACTGGGATGGTCAAGCTGAAGCTCTGGTACGGCTTCCGACTCTCTGAACTGGCTCAGGATCATGAGAAGGGGCATCTGGCTTGTGGTATGCCTCTCAGTAGATACTGTAAGACCCTGAATAAATTAAATAATTATTTTGTCAGCCGATTCATACCTAAGGAGGCATGCAGGCGGGAGTTAAGGCCAATCACTATTCAGATCATTGATGTGATGTTTTCCAAACGACGTTTGTTGTAGGGTCGATCTTAACTCAATTTGGAGTCGAGCGAGAATAAGACATTTTCATTATCTCCATGACGATTAGTGAAGAATTTCGAGAAGAACGACTATAATATTGATAGGGTTTCCTTCAAAGCCTGGGAAAGATTTTTCTCGCTGATGAGACTTTCAGTCGAAACTTCAGCAAGCGAAACGGAGATGCTTGGGACCTCAGATAAAAAATGTGGGAATCAACAGATGACTAAGTTTGACGTGACGGGTCCAATAATGCGATAAAAACATTTTGGTGAGTGGTGTTTTCATGGATAGTGTTATCAGGCCAAAATCGACACGAATCCCGAGGAAAACGATATGGAGAATTTTGGACCCAGTGCTCAAGCTGTATGAGCACGTGGTTCGAGGCAAGTAAGTGACTGATGTTAGTCACTCTCAACAACATTGGGGAAACGTGCTAATGACCGAATCAGGATAACGATGAGGATTATGACGTGACTAACGTGTATGACGAGCGACTTGACATCAATGGATCATACATTTAATGTTAAACTAATCCTAGATATTTTCCCAATATTTTCATCTTTGGACTTTAGTCCTTGCCCCTTGAGAGTTTAAGGTTTAGTCCTTGCCCCTTGAAAGTTTAGACTTTGGTCCTCCAAATAGTAACTAGATATTTTGGGAAACTTTTCAACTCTTCAACTTTGGTCCCTAGGGTTTAAGAAAAATTAAAAATTGGTCCCCAAGGGATGTTGGAACCCACGGCCAAGAGGCCTTATTGGGTGAGTTCTGGTTCATTTTTCACTTATGAGGAATTAGTGAAAGCTTAAGGAAAATGAGAGAGAGAAAGTAAGCTTGAACTATTCATCATCTTCTTCCTCCTCGCTTCTCCATAACCGAACCTCTTCATCATCATTCACCAAGTTCCATTTGTTTTATTGTAACGCCTCAATTTCCAGTCAGGGTTCACATAGTTAATTAGCAGAAAAATAAGTTCAATAAACCTAAAAAAAATGCCACTCGAAATTTTCAAAAAAAAAATCGGCACTCAATAATTATTTAATCAATAAATATTATCCCTATAGATAATATAATTCAATGCGCGCAATAAAAATGAATAGCTATTTTGCAACATAATTGTGCTAAGTCATTGATAAAAGGAAACCTATAAACAATATCATGCTTCTTCAAATCTTTTCATCTTCTTCAATTGGTCACCAATTAATCTCCATTTCGGTCCTCGCGCTATTCATCTCTGGCGTTAAGCGCCCAAGCAACAAATAAGCAAACAGAAATGGTTAACTCCAAAAATTACAACAAAAATAATTATCAACTAACTAATAAATAAAATAAAATAGAAATAGCAAGAGTCGAATATAGCAACAAAATAGGTATAGTAACAAAATCAGGGTATTGCTCCCTCATCTTTTCCTCTAACTCCAACGTGGCGTCTCCCGTGGTCTGGTTCCAAATCACCTTCACCAATGGAATCTCCTTGTTCTTCAACTGCTTAACTCTTCGATCAACGATCTACATCGGTGGAACCTCAAAAGTCAAGTTCTCCTTCAGCTGAATGTCATCCTGGGTGATAACAAGCGACGGATCCGGAATGTATTTGCGCAACTGGGACATATGCAAAACATCGTGAATTTTGGACAAGAAAGGTGGCAAAGCAATGCGATAAGCCACGGGTCCAACCCTCTCGATGATCTGATATGGCCCGATGAATTTCAGTGTCATCTTGTTCGATTTAATCACCTTCCCGACTCCAGTAGTTGGGGTCACACGAAGAAACACATGCTCTCCCGGTGTAAACTCCAACACCCTTCGCCGGTTGTCTGTGTAGCTCTTTTGCCTACTCTAGGACGTCTTCATTTTCTCTCTGATTTGTCTCACCTTCCTATCATCTGTTGGACTAACTCTAGACCAACTAGAAAATGCTCCCCATCCTAAAACCAACACAACGGTGCCGTGCACCTCCTCCCATACAAAGCCTCATACGATGCCATCCCAATACTGGCATGGAAACTGTTGTTGTAGGTGAACTCAATCAGCGACAATAGCTCATCCTAACTCCCTTGATTATTAAAGACACAAAGTTGAAGAAGATCCTCCAAAGAATGAATCTTCCTCTCGGTCTGCCCATCCGTCTGTGGGTGATAAGCAGAACTCAAACTCAGCTTCGAACTAAGAGCTCCCTGCAGAGCCTTCCAGAAGTGAGAAGTTAACTTCAAATCTCTGTCGAAAACTATGGTCGAAGGAACCCCATGCAATTGCAAAATCTACGCAATATAAACCTCTGCAAGCTGCTGCACTTTATAAGTGGTCTTTACTAGTAGAAAATGCGCAGATTTCGTCAACCGATCAACGATAACCTAGATGGAATCAAACCTCCTCTGAGAGAGTGGTAAGGCAACCACGAAATCCATGGATATGCTATCCAACTTCCACTCAGGTACCTCAAGAGATTGCATCACCCTGTAGGTTTCTGATGCTCAACCTTTGCCTTCTAGCAAGTCAGGCACGCAGCAACATACTCAGCAACATTTCTCTTCATGCCTGACCACCAAAAGTGTAACTTTAGATCATGATACATCTTCGTCGCGCCTGGATGAAGACTCAGCCTGCTCTTGTGACCGTCGTCAAGGATCACCCTCCTCAACTCAGCATCACTCGGAACACACACAGGTCCCTTGCAACGAAAGATGCCATCAGAACCCACCTCAAAGTTTGGCGCCTTCCCTGCATTGACCATTTCTCTTTTCTCAATCAGCTCTCTGTCTTGCATCTGCTTGACTTTAATCTCCTACAATAGATTACTAGACACAGTAGCCATCCCGAAGCTCAGCTTCCCAGGTGCCACCTTGACATCCAGACTCAGATCTCGAAAAGCCTCGAGCAACTCCAACTCCTTAATCTTCAGGGAGGAAACATGAATATCCTTGCGATTGAGAGCATCAGCCACCATGTTAGCCTTTCCTGGATGAAACTGCAAGGTAAACTCATAATCCTTTAGAAACTCCATCCAGCGCCTCTGTCTCATATTCAAGTGTTTCTGGTCGAACAATTACTTCAAGCTCTTATGATCACTGAAGACAGTGAACGTGCTCCCATGCAGATAGTGTCTCCATATTTTAAGAGCAAAAACCACCGCGGCAAGCTCCAAGTCATGCGTCGGGTACTTCCGTTCATGGACCTTCAGCTACCTCGATGCATAGGCCACAAACTTCCGGTTTTGCATAAACACACAACCCAAACCCTGGTAAGAAGCATCACAATAAACCTCGTAAGGTTCATCAAATTGTGGAAGCGCCAAAACAGGTGCGATTGTCAAACGCCGCTTCATTTCCTAAAAACTGGACTCACACTCCTCTGTCCATGCAAAAGGCTAATTCTTTCTTGTAAGCTTCATCAAAGGTCCTGCGATCTTTGCAAAACCTTCGATGAACCTTCGATAATAACCAGCTAAGCCCACAAAACTCATGATATTAGTTGCAGTCTTTAGCTGCTCCCATGACATCACTGCTTCAACCTTGCTTGGATCAACGACAATGCCCTCCTTAGAAATAACATGACCCAAGAACTTCATCTCTTCAAGCTATAACTCACACTCAGCTGAGTTCACAAAAAGAGTGTTCTCTCATAGAACGATCAACACCTTACGCAAATGCTCCTCGTGCTCCTCGTGCTCCTCTCTACTCCTCGAGTAGATCAAGATATCATCGATGAAGATGACCACGAACCCGTCAACGAAAAATTCAGAACACTACACACACAACTAACATGAACAAAAGTCGTCAAGATCACAATTACACACATGTCAAGGAAGGGATTAAAGATTCTAATCATGTAATCCATGAATACCGCTGGCATATTCGTAACCCCAAATGGCATCACTCGATACTCATAGTGTCCATAGCGAGTACGAAAAGCAGTCTTCTGGATGTCCGCCTCCTTAACCCTGGTGATACCCAGATCGCAAGTCAATCTTCAAGAAGATAGCCTCTCCCTGAATCTGGTCCATCAAGTCGTCAATCCTAGGCAAAGGATAACGATTCTTCACGCTCACCTTATCCAGCTGTCTGTAGTCCACGCAAAGTCGTGATTTGCCATCTTTCTTCTTCACGAGTAGCACAGGTGCTCCCCATGGAGAAACACTGGGTCAGATGAAACCTTTCGCCATGAGATCATCTATCTGAGTCTTCATCTCTACCAACTCTGCAGGTGCCATCTGGTACGATGCAATTGAAATCGGTCCGTTCCAGGGACCACGTCGATAAAAAACTCCAGGTCACAAATGGAGGGTATTCCTAGCACATCCTTCGGGAGCACATCTTCAAAGGCATGAACGACCTGGATACCATGTACTCCATCTTCCTACGATTTTCCAACGCTCGCTGCCAACAGGACCTTCACAATTCCTCTTCTCAGGGAGGACTTCAAAAGGTAGGAATCTAGAAATTTTGACATCTTCGTATCAGGGACAACTACCTCCTTATTGGCGCAATCCAGTAGCACATGGTGATGAGAAAGTTAGTCCATGCCTATGATCACGTCCAACTACTTGAGGGGTAGGTAGATTAAGTTCGCAACGAACTCTCTATCCCGGAACATCAAAGGGAAATTCAAACCAACAGAGGTTGCAGTCAAACTTTCGGCGACAGGGATAGAAACCACCAAGTTGAAAGGCAACTCCGACACAAGAAAACCTAGCTTTTCCACACAATCAACATCTATAAAGGAGTTAGTTGCACCCGAATCAAAAACCACAGTTAGAGGTGTACCCGCAATGTCACAACGATCCGTGATCAAACCCATGGTGTCTTCAGCAGCTTCACTTGTAATATTATAAACTCTTTCGTGCACAGCAGGACGCTTCCCACGAACTGCATTCATGGTGCCCTCGGTCTTTGGTGTGTGACAGTCTCGAGCAGCATGCCCCGGCTTTTGGAAATTCCAACAAACAATGGACTTCTCCGCACAGTTGTTCGCATAATGGCCCTTCTGGTTAAACTTGTAGCAGAAAATCTCCTCAATCGGCTTTGGAGCTCCCCGAATGCCCAAGTTTCCTCCTGTTGGTCGATCGGACCCGAAAGTACGCCCATTGGCTTGGGGCCGTTGGTATGGCTTCTTCCCTTTGTCATTCCTAGCTGGATGAGATCTAACTGGTCCTCCGCTTCCCTGTTGCTTGCCTCGACGAGAATCAATGGCCTCAATTCCCTTCGCCTTTTCCACTAACTGGTGGTAGCGCTCAATCCCCAATGGTTGCACAGCCCGCTGTAGATCATAGTTCAACCCATCGATGAATTGCTCGCACATGAATTCGTCATCGATCTGGCCTCTGAAATATCTGAAGTGTCTGGCTAGCGACTCCAGCTTCGCTGAAAACTCAGTGATGACTGGAGGTATTAGTGTGTTTTTCCTTTCTTTTCCTTTGTTTTTATTTTATTATTTCTTTGAGTCTCATATAGTTTTATTTATTTTGTTAGGTTTTTTTTTTAATTTTTGCTTAAGCATATAAGTTAGTAATTATTTTGCTTTTTAGTCCTTCTAGTTAGGTTATGTTAGAGATTTTGGCCTTTTTATTATTCTGGTCATTTTTGGGTGGTATTTGGAGCTTTGATGAAGAATGATGAAGAAGAAAGGGATTAAAAGCCGAAAGGTTTTGTGATTAATGGGGAATGAAGCAACAAAAGCAATGAAAACATGTGCAAATTGATCAATTGATGGAGGGTGTTGCTGTTGCAAAAGGGTATTGAAACCACATGAAGCCTCATTATTCTGTTGAAGAGGGGAATCAAAAGAGAAGAGCAAGAGCAAGAAAATGAGGAGTAAAATGAGCTCCCAATGCCTGAGCGTTGAGGAGCCAACACTCATGCGTTGCCTCTCTGCCTGGAACCCTGAAATTGGGATTAATTCCAACGCTTGGGCGTTGGGGAGCCAACGCTCATGCATTGAGCCCCTGCCAAGCCTCGTGTAATTCATTTTAATTCCAACGCCCAAGCGTTGGAACACTGGCAGAAAAGGCTATAAATACAGAGTTTGCTTCTCATTGTAATTATCTAAGTTTTTCCTACTTCTTTCTTTTCCATTGTAATTCTCTGAAGTTGACCACTTGCGCTGGAGTGAGAGAAACCTTGTTGAGCTCCTAGTTCAAGTTTTTATCTTTTTAATTATGTTTATACTAGCCATGCTTGGCTAGTTTTCTTAGCATTTTGGGTTTGTAGTGAATATTTTCTGAACATGTTTTGAGCTTGTTATTTATCTTAGGAATGAAGTTCATGTTCTTTGAATCTTTTCCCTATATTATTTTTTTCTTTCTTTACACAAGTAACTTTCCTTTGTTCTTGCACAATGGTAATTGGTAAGAACTAAGGGAACCAAAATTAGAATGAACAAACTATATGCTGCTTAGGTATAAGGGTGGGGTTTGTTTATGTTGGCTAGAATCATAATCATATAATGCTTCAATTGAATTGACTAAACACTAAGGTATTAGGTTTAGCAAACTGAAATTGGAAGGTTTACTTGATTAAGGCATTAACAAGTAGAGGCTTAGGCTAGAACACCATAGAACATGCTCCTATATCATATGATCTTTGGCTTGTAAGAATTTTTTTTTAGTTTAGTGAAACTCAAATCCAAATGATGTTTTAATCATCATTTCACAATCAATCATATTTTGTTTTTCTTTTTGCTAGTCAAACATTCAACGATCAAACTCATATTATTTTACTTTCAGCTCCAAACAATTGAGTTTAAGTCGAAAATTAGTGACCTATCCCTGTGCAGACGATATCTTTTATATTACTTCGACCATTCTGTACACTTGCAAAATTGGTATCACTCAGCAACTTACATGCTTCCCTATTTGAGGTCTGTGAACTCCTTTTCCCTAGTAGCCTTGGCACTCCGAGAAAGTATTTCCCCAGAAAAGACCTCCTGAAGGACACCCAAGTAACCACCTGGTGATCAGCCTCCATCATAGCTCTGGAACCATTCCACCAGTGCTCAACCTCTCCCGATAGCAAGTACGCGGCGTAGTTCACCCTGGTTGTGGTAGGGGTTTGCAAAAATGTGAAGATCTTCTCGATCTCTTGCAGCCATCAGTCAGCCTCCTCCGGACCGTAGCCTCCAGAAAACTTCAGCGGATCCTGCCTCTTAAAGTCATGCAGACCCCTTGTCTGAGCAGAAGCCTGCTCTCTCTCCGCCTGTTGGGCTGGTGCAGCAGCACTAGCATTAGCCCGATTTTCCTCTTCTTACGCACGTGCAGCAGCAGCATTCGCTTGGTGCGTCATCAGCGTAGTCAAATTAGTAATGGCAGCAGCCATCTGGTTCATCGCATTTTGATCTGCCATTTCTATATTCTGATTCGCTAACTTCTTACTCCTCTTCATAAGAAAGCTAACGGTTAATGCAGAAAACAGAAATTACAAGGAAATTGTTAGTCAATCACATAACAATTAGACCATCCATTCAAAGGACAATCTCAAACAAATAATATCAATGAACAAATATTCACAAAATTCTTCTTTCGGTTGACACCCCATCAATCGATTTCAGAATGCAAAAAAGTCCTAATTACCCTAAAGCTCTAGTTAACTCAATCATTGCTCCAATACCACAAATGTAACGCCCCAATTTCTGGTTAGGCGTCACATTGTAAATTCGCGGAAAAATAAGTTCAATAAACCTCTCAAAAAGGCTACTCAAAATTTCCAAAAACAAAATCAACCTTCAATAATTATTTAATCAATAAATATTATCCCCGTAAATAATATAATTCAATGCGCGCAATAAAAATAAATAACTATTCTGCAACATAATTGTGCAAAGTCATTGATAAAAGGAAAACACTAAACAATATCATGCTTCTTCAAATCTTCTCTTCTTCTTCAATTGGTCACCAATTAATTTCCATTTTGGTCCTCGCGCTGTTCATCTATGGCGTTAAGTGCCCAAACAACAAACAAGCAAACAAAAAGGGTTAACTCCAAAAATTCCAACAAAAATATTTATCAACTAAGTGATAGATAAAATAACACAGAAACAGCAAGAGTTGAATACAACAATAAAACAGGTACAGTAACAACAGAATTACCATACAGTAAATACAATAACAACACAATTTAAGAAACAACAACAATTTAAACATCATTTATTTCACAGCAGTAAATAAAACAGATTTTTCAGCTTCAAAAATAATTTCATTTAATTCTCAAACATGCAAGTTAGTCCTGAAAATAATTACATGCATAACTATGGCCAAGATTTTCCTAGAACAAGGGCAGGACAATCACGTGGGACAAAGATCCACCACATTGCCCTAGATTGATCCCACGGGACAAAGTGTCGTCACATCAATCTTAAACATCCTATATATAATGCACATGCTATGGAAAACAATCATCATCCTCATGAACCAACAGTTCACACAATTTCTTAGTCATAGTATCATATGCAAATATAGTCAATTCCTCTTAGAATCATTTTCATCATGTTATACTCAATAATTCAATTCTTTTCATCACGTCTCAACAACATATAATTCATATATAACATGTTACAACATCAATTAACAAGTCTAGAATATGTCCAAGGAAAAACACAATCAGAATCCTTAAAACACAATCACCATTCATCACAAACCGATAAAAGATTCCAACAACGAGTTACCCTTACCATCAATTTGGTTGCATTAATTTGTTCCTCCACCTAAGAAAGATAAAATGATGAACAACAATCAATTATTATCGAAACAGGGGTGGAAAACAACCCCCAAAAGGAAATTTACACAATTAAAATGAAAACATAAGTTTGCTGGAAGGGACCCAGCGCCCATGCATTGGGTTGCCAACGCCCAGGCGTTGGCCCCCTGTCTGGCAACACGTCATGGGAAGAACCTCAATGCCCAGCCATTGGGAGACCAACGCTCATGCGTTGGCTCCCTGCTAGAGATCCCAGAAAAGCAGTTTTTCACCCCAAAATCAATTTTAAACCTTACTTTTCAAGAATAAGACTTTTCCATGGCCAAAACTAATTATACAATCGAATAAAGACAATTTATATTCAAAAAATTAAAGGATTTCGAAAACACCAAAACGTATTAACAAGGAAAATAACAAGGGTTTTAACCAGAACAAGGGAAAAGACTAACCTGGCTTTGCTTGTATGATCAAGAGGAAATGAACCACAACCCTTGTCTCCCAATGGAGCAGATTTAACTCGAGTATGGTGAGGAGTAAGGTTCTGGAAACAAGCCAAGTCAAAACCCTAGGAGACAAAAGGAAATTGAACACCAAGAATTCAGAAATTTGGAAGAGTTTGATCACTTACCAATGGACTAACTCAAGGAATACTTGGAGAGGATTAGAGAAAAAAACTTCAACACCAATGGAGGAGAAGGAAATGTGAACCAACATAGCCCAAGAAGGAATGAATGGCTTGATTCCTACAAGAAGGAAGAAAGGATACAACAGCAACAAGGAGAAGTTCCAGCACTTTGAGAGCTAAGACATCTCTGAAGGTTAAGAGTTTGTTTGAGTGAAGAGATAAAATGAACTCAAACTCCCCTCTCTATTAAGCTTGGTCGAACCACTAATGGTAGTGGGAGGTTACTCAGTTTTTCTTTCCTATTTTCCAAGCAACATATTACTGGTATCAAACTAACCCTAGAAAAGATGCCCTTTTTAAATTCAATTCAGCAGAAAATAAAAAGAAAACAACCAAGTAGCTGAGAAAGGTTGTTACACGCCCTAGCCCTAGGAAAAATAGGGAATGCAGTAGATTTTTTCCTTCCTTCAATAGCTCTAACAAATAACATAATGAACCTAGTCCCGTTTATGGCTAAATTAAATTCCTGATTACTTAATTATTCATTAATCCATGACAATATACTCGGGGAATATTCTCCAAAGCAGAAACATAATCCTCTTTCCAACTCCTCTATTTTGAAATAATTGGAGAATACAAGACAAAAAATAAAAATTTTGCACTTAATAAGGATATTAAGAAAAATCAAATATCAATCAAATCTATAAAGATTTTATTTTATTCTCAGCTCAACTTGAGTAGAATAATCAAACATAATTTATTTCAAGAAAAATGTCTAAAAAGGACAAAAGCATAAATATCACAACATTAAGGGACCAAAACATAATTATTACAAACTCTAGGGACCAAAGTGAAAATTTACAAAATCGAGGGTCTTAAATTTCTCATCTTGATACTTTGAGGTAAAATGCTTATCTCTTTAAGCTCTTTAAATATATGGTTTTAGATTTTGAAAAGGAGAAGTTTGGGTGATGAAACCTTGTTGGAATCCATGACTCCTTTTGTAAATGTTGTTGTTGTCATCTTCGTCTTCACTTTGAACTGATTAGTTTTTCAATTGGTTGAGTTTTAATCCTCATGAGTTTTTGAAGTTGAGATTTTTTTATGAAGGCTTTTGTTAAAGTGATTTGCACTATCTTGATCTATTAGGATCTCAAATTAAATTTTCAAAAAGTTTAGTTTTTGAGAATTGATGATTTGAAATAAGTGATTTTCAAACTTTGGAATTGGTTTTTACCATAGATTTCCTATTGTCTTGGTTGTGTACAAGTTAATTTTGAGAAAAACTATCATTTTGATAATTAAGGGAGTATGGCCAAATGTAAGGCTATGTTTTTGGGTGAGAATAATTGATTTTTGAACTAGCTTTTCAAGTGATTTTAGCTTATGGGTGAGTATTAGCAGAAAGTGAAATTATTCCCCTTGAAAGATAGATGAGGCTGAGAGCCTCAATAGAGCTAGGAAGTTTGGGAAATTGAATTTAACTTGGTTTTGGAGAGTTAAAGTTAAATGGACTAAAATCAAAGTTTTAGGTTAAAAGGATATTGAGTTTAAAGACTAGATTTGTCATTCTTGAAAGTCTAAGACTTTGAGAAAATTGAAAGTTGAAATTGTAGGATTTTTGAATTTTTCAACACTTGTAGATTTTGAGGAGTGAAAGAGTTAAAAGTTGATTTTGGAACTTATAGGAAAAGGTTGAGTTTTGGGCATGAAAAATGTGTTTTAAGCACTTTGGGAGTGTATTGGAGAGAAAGGAATTTTTTACTCTATTTTAGGCCTAGAGGCCGAATTGAGTACTCAAGGATTTAAGGGCTATTTTGTCTTCAAAAACTTGTTTCAAGCTTCTAAATTGATAAGTGAGAATCTTGCATAAATTTCTTTTTAAAATTTTTGAAGTTGTAACTTAGTGTTTTTGCAAATGGTTTAGAGATTTCAAAAGTTTAATTTTCTAAAAGAGTTTTTGAACTCCAAGGTGTTAATTCTTGTGAATTATGCCATTTTCCCAAGTCTTGGAAGTCTTCTAAGTTCATTACCTAATGTCTTAGAACTAGTTTAAAAGTTCTAAACTAGGTTATGTTTCATAAAGGTTTATAGGGCATAGGAACTCTCGGAAAGGACATAGCTTCCGGAGCGGACATAGCTTTCGGAGAGAACATTGGATTTTGGAGCAAAGTAAACCTTGGTAAGGGAACTTCGCTACTATTAGCTATCATAACATATAATTGTGACCTTGGGAATTGGTAGCTTACGGCATTCTAAGAACAACCCGATTGTTTGGTAGCATTGCTTGCTTGTGTGACATTGCTTAAATGATTTCTAGACTTACTTGATAGCTGGTCTAAGTAGAAATATAATGTCTACGTTATGACTTGCCTATCTTGATTTTGATATCATTCACATGGTTTGACATAATCCAATTAGTGATCATGAAACTATGCGGGGCCACATCTAAGCGCGGATGCACCTGTGAATGTATACCAGATTCGTAAAAAGACGGCCCCGATATGTGATTCATTTATTATTGTCGTTGAGTGTAGTTTTGGATACACGCCAAGTGGTAAGCAACTATAAAGAGTTAGCTCGAACCAGAGACTTGCTCATGTGTTGTTGGATCAGGCAGGCTTAAGCCGCACCTGTACAAGTGGCGAATCCCGGGGGTCGATGGAAAGCCACCATCAGACCTATCAATGAGTAATTGTTCCGCCTCCCACTAATTGGAGTTGGCTCTATATCCGGATGAAAGGGTTCATGAGGGGCGACGTAGAGTCAATGACTTAGGCATGCAAATAATCATGCTTCTTGGAGGGTTTCGGGTTTTAATTAAATTTCTAATTGTGTATGCCCAATAGCCTTGTTTGATTATAAACTTACAACATTTTTATCTCTTAGCTACTACTTTATATGATGTCATAAGTTGATTATCTTGTATTTCTTGTCTTTAGAAGTTGACCCTTGCATTGTATGTTACTTGTGTTTGGGCGACCTGTCGCCAACCAGGAAACCCTTAGCTGGAAGGTAACAGGTGGATGTTGACCCAAGGAAGATCAAGGTACCAGAATGGGTGACTTACTCGTGGAATAATTTATATATTTGTTTTGATTACTGTGTATGAACTCAAGCATGCTTAGAGACCAGGTAGGTTTCCGGAATTGTATGCCTTTATGTGGCCGCCTTGCGTGGGACCATAGGAGGTGTACTGGCATAGGAAGTCTTATCTTGCTTACTTACAAAGTGGCATCAAGTTTCTTGAATCAAAATTCAGTCATTTTGTTAAACTACTTTACCACTGCTAACCACACATGACTATGCCATATATATGGCTATTTTCTAAACAGGATATGGATAATTATTTAATGCATCTTGTCATAGAATTTTTTAGAAAGAGGAATAAAAATAGACTCGCTTTTCTACAGTCTTGGAAATATAACTTGCACGCTTATCTACTGTTCACCTATTATAGTAATGCCTTGAAAATTGGGGTATGACAGATACAGTTTATCTCATGGGTATCCATGGCCTGCAGTGGAGCAATGATGCTCTCATACTTATACTTAGGTTGGACATTACCCATAGCCCTCATCACCAATATGGTGATAATATTAGGGTAATGCAACCGACCTCCTTCTTTGTTGATATTCCTTACTACATAGATTACCCCAGAGATAATCCTCGCCCTATCCATGGTAATTCCTTCATTAAGCAATAGATTACCAAAGCTGCTTCCTTCCTCAATTCCGTCTTATTAGAGTTTGGTAGGTGTCCAAGACGAATTGAAGCCAAACCCGTGGAACAGGTAACAAATCCTTCCTGTCAATGCAAGAGGGTCGCTTGTCTCCCTTTTTTCTTTTTTCCAGATGGATCTCGATTTAACTAATGTAGCTAACAGATCATCAAAGGGATACTCATTCAGCAATGTATTATAAGTGTCATCAGGATGCGCAAAAGTCTCTTCATCTTGCTCTGGAGTGGGCAACCTCAGCATTGCTTTGATGACTTTAGGGCTATAATCAATGTGGTAACCCTAAAAATAGAATTTGTATTCCAGAAGTGCTGGCTTGTTCTCCTTATCATCATTGTGAGTATTGGCATAGAACTCCCGCACAAGTATTGCACATCCTTCCGCCTTGGGAGTAACTAACCTTTTCCGCCTCCTCTTTTGAATGGCCTCACCCCATTGTCTGAGGTCTACATCCTCATGTAGGAAAAATCCACTCTCCCTGATGCAATCCCTAGCTCTCAGCTCATTGTTGTAATACTCCTCTTTTTTAGGACAGAGGAATATATCCGGTTGGTTTGCTAGAGACGAGCCAACTTCCTTCCTTTTGAGAGAGCCTCCCCAAATTTTGGCAAACCAGGCGACTTCTGTTTTCGCGCTGGAGAAGAAAAGGGACCTCCTTTTCGAGGAGATGGAACTCCTGGAGAAGGAGAATAGATCCCTTTTCGAGAAGCTGAGGGATACCGATCTGAAGACGCTGAAGTGCAGACTTATATTGAGAAGGTGAACTCTCAGGTTGCTTCCCTTTTGTTGGTCGTGCAGGATGGATATGCAACAAGCTTCCAAAATGTCTTCGCCCAATTGCAGATCTTGAACCCTCAGCTCAAGACGAATGGGGTTTCCTCCAGTCACACTGTTAGAGAGAGCGTTATAGGGAAGTATGAAGGCTGCGCCTTTGTTCCTTGTGATATCCCTTTAAACGATCCTCCTAATCACTAGGGGGTCCAAAGGATTTTCCTTTGGAAAACCTCTCTGTATTTCTCCTTTTTGTACTCCCTATTTATAATGAATGAAAATCTCTTCTTCGATTCTTCCTTGTCGCCTTTGAGTAGTCGCTTTAATTTTTTCTTTTCTCTAAAACTTGCATGAGCCGATTTGGCTAGAGATTATTTCTTCTTTCTTATTGCCTTTATCTTTAAACCACTGAGCTAAAGACGATCGAGGCATGACCCACATTTTTTATCAGATTGAGAAACTTCTGCCCGTTGAGACGAACATTGTGATTCAAAAGACCGGGATTTTATGGAAATAAACACTCGGCCTAAGACGGTTGGGGTTCGGGTCCTCTGTCACTTATGTAGGTGACATCTGCATAATAATCAGAGAAAATTTTCACATGTAGGCACTAAAGTTAGTAACACAAAATAGGCTCAATCCATAAATTTGTCCCTGTGTCTTTCAACTTCCCACAGTCTTCCTCACAACCAACTTGAGCCACACCACTACAAAATATGTCCAAAAAAGTGATTCTTCAAATCACTGGGTTCACAGGATAAAACTTCAAAAGGTTTTTCCCAACAAATTTCAAAACCCCTGATGAGTGGATTTTATATGATGTTTTTAGGTAGTTTTTAGTCTTTTTATTTTATTATTTTTGAGTCACATATAGGTTTTTTATTGTTTTTAGGTAGATTTTATATTTATTTTTCATTTTGCATGTAGATTAGATTTTATTAGTTTTTATACCTTTATTTTATATTTTTAGGAACTTTTATAGCAATTTTATATTTTTAGGAAAAGCTGGTTTGGTTATCATTTTTGTTCAGGGACCACTTTGTAAAGTTTCAGGAAATCAAGGTCCAAAATGTGAAAGTTCAAGAGTGGAGGGCTAAAAGTGAAGATTGAGAGAATGAAAGGGCTTGAATTGGAGTGCTAACCAAGAGAGGACTAAAAGTGAAAAAGAGGAATATGGAGCAACTCTCTTCAAATGAGCACATGGGAAATTAAGTTGAAGGATTGATGGTAGTGGGAAGAAGGTTTCAGAATTGATTAAGGGCTGAGTAGTGGCTTTTTATGGCATTCAAAACCCACTACCATGAAGAAGGAAGAAAAACTTGAAGATGAAGAAGCAGTGCCCAGCGCTGCAGCGCTGGGAAGCCAGCGCTCAAGCGCTGGCCCTCGGTCTGGCAGTGGATTTTTAATGCTTCCAGCGCCCAAGCGTTGGGAATTCTAGCGCGGAAGCGTTGGAGGCTGGATTTTTACTATAAATAGGACCCTTTTCTTCACTTGTAAAACACACCTTTCTTAGAACACAACAAGTGTTCCTCTTTCTCCCTCAAGAACATTGTTCCTAGGAATTGTGGGAAGCCATATTTGAGCTCCTAGTCCAGGGTAATTCAATGCTTCTTTTAGCCATGCTTGGCTAATTCTCTTTAAGTATTTTGGGTTGCATTGTATAACTTATAATTCATGCTAGCAAACTTCTATTTTATTTCTGAATTCTAAACAAAGATTCATGATGCTATAGCCTAGTGTAACTACAAGATAATTCCTTAAGCATTGTAGATCTTTCTTTTTAATTACTAAACCCAATGAAAGTTAGTAACATAAAATTGGCTCAATCCATAAATTTGTAGGCACTAAAGTTAGTAACACAAAATAGGCTCAATCCATAAATTTGTCCCTGTGTCTTTCAACTTCCCACAGTCTTCCTCACAACCAACTTGAGCCACACCACTACAAAATATGTCCAAAAAAGTGATTCTTCAAATCACTGGGTTCACAGGATAAAACTTCAAAAGGTTTTTCCCAACAAATTTCAAAACCCCCATTGGAGCTTTTCAACAAACATGTGGTGGGCAAGAAAATTTCACTGCACAATTCTTACTCCAAACCCTAACTCAAAGGTCCCCACAACAACATGTATGCACTCACTAAACCCCTTAACCAAGAGATTATCACAAAATTGAGCATGAGAGGATTCAATTATGAAATCCCTAACTCAACCTAAAGACAAAAGTTAAGAGAAGAGAAGGAAGATTTACTTAGCTTTGGTGAATATGGGATGGAACAAGAAGAGAGATGATGTGAAACTTCGGGGATAGGAAGCTTGGTGGTCGTGGGTGATGGTGTTATGCGAGAAGGGGTAAGACGAAGGAATAGGTCGAGAAGGAGAGGTCATGGAGAGAAGGGAGAAAGGGTTTTTGTGTATATACGAGTCAAATGTGAGGAAAAGAAATAAGGTTTATTTTATAAACAACTTCAGGGTCGTATCGCTGCAGCGGTACAAATAAGTATTGTTGCTACGATAACGACTTGTTATCGCAGGTGTGGTGAAGGATCACATTGCAGCAACGATGGTCGACCTGAGAGTTTAAGTTGCTGCGATGAGATGCTATCGCTGCAGCAGTAGAACCCTCCCCCTTTTTCTAGGAAAAACAAGAAATTAAAATATACTACTAAAAATAATGAAGAAAAAGAAACTCAAAGGAAAAACTTACCGACACTTTGGTTGTCTCCCGAGAAGCTCAATGTTATAGTCTTTGATAGACTCTTCTCTCTATTCAGTTGGGAGGATCAAGCGGTAGAGGTGTCTTCGCTTTGACAATCTCTCCCCCATGGTAAAGTTTCAACCTTTATCCATTGACAATAAAGTATATTTCGAGGTTGGGTTTTCAATCTCAATAGCACCATGGGGAGAGACTTTGGTGACCACATACGATCCTGACCAATGAGACTTGAGTTTACCAAGGGACAACCATAACCTGGAATTATAAAGCAACACCTGTTGCCCTGGTTTAAAATCTTTCTGAGTGATCCTTCTATCATGCTACAACTTGGTATTCTCTTTGTAGATGTGTTTACTCTTATTTTTGGTAAACAAATAGAATCAGGTAAAACCACAAGAAAATCCAAATGTTGATGGTGAGGCTAGATTCCGGTCCTCTTTTGGGTTCTGGGGCATGGAAAATTGCTAGTGTGCAAATGTGAAGTGGAGTGGATAAGGCGGTATTCGTCGAAAGTGGTTCGACCGAAATGGATAAACAGTTTAGAAAAAAGATTGAAACTAAAGGCTTAAAAGCGGTAAAAAGTCAAAGGAAAAAAGACTAAACCTGCATTGAATTAAAAGTGAAGGAAACATAAGGTTTTGCATGAAATGTAAAGGTGGTTGATCGAACTCGCTCAATCACGTATGTGTGACTCTCCTGTTTGCTGTGTGTCTCGGTTGCTTGGACTTATAGCGTAGAGGTAGAGAATTAGCGTTTAGTGACGTGTTGCGAATGGAATGAACGAACCCCGATTCTGTGCCTAGCCTCTTCTATTTATAGGCTGATTCTTCAACTTCTTGTAACGGACAAATATTTTGATTTCTCCATGTGTCTCGTGTTTGTCTATTTTCTCTCCACGTGTCCTTCTTGATTAACTGCCTAAAAATCTTCCATCGAAGAGCGACTTCTCTCATGTGCCAAGCTTTTGATCGAAACGAAACCTATACTTGTCTGATTTAAGGTTTAATCTCAACATGTATTCGACTTCGACCAAAATTCTATTCTTAATTTCGGTCGAATATCAGAAACATATTTCCTAATCAAAACAGAGCAACTCTGAATTTGGTCGAAACTGGTTGTCCAGTGACTTTTGACCAAGTTATAACTTGGGAAATATCCAAGGCTAACAAATTCCCCCCAAAATATCATGCTTCGATGAATCTCTTTCTGAGAAGTATGATATTTTTTAACCAAATAAAAGACAAATTTAACTATCCTTTATTTAATTAATTAAATGGAAACTGACGGTTTACTCAAGATTGTGGAGCAGTTTATAGCCCACTATTCTAGTAAATAGGAAATGATGGGTATTGGGTTTCCAAAGCAACAACCCACGTAACTGAAAAGAATGATGTAAATTTAATCATTTTTTAATTCCATTAATCCCATCAGGACCTTTCCGTTTCCCCCACTTTTTCTTATAAATCAAGACACTTCACACGTTTTTGTCTACCTTAATCTTTTTCTTTTTCCCCATATTCTTCCTTTCTGATTCTGGGTTTCTTATTTTAGAAACTTGGTTCGATGGCTTTTAATTCCACAAAGTGTTTTGCTCCATCATCTTCTCAAAAGAAGATTCCTACTGCTGAAAAATGGATAAAAACCGAGGGGAAGAAAACTTACATTTTAGATTCCGCCGCTAGGGATGATGCGTCCAAACCGCTGGAACTACCTTTCATAGAGAAAAGACGGTTAACTGGACCAACATCAAAAGAACGTTTTGCCGCGTTTAGAGCCAGTCAGAGAGTTACTCTCGAAGATTTGGCAATAATGGCAAAACATTACCCATAATTAATGAAGGCGGAAGACCTCAAGCTTGTTAAGGCGAACATTCCTGAAGCAAAGATTTCGCTTGCAGTTGCTATCCAGAAGAAGGATTCCTTGGAGTCTGAAATGCAGTGTGAGAAGACGTCCAAACCTGTGATTTCCAAGCATTTAGTTATCTCCAACTTCAAAAAATATTTCCAAGAATGTAGTTATCTCCAACTTCAAAATGGTAGTTTCACTAGTTTAGAAACAAACCATTTTGTGATCCTTTTGTAGTCGAATTCAGCTTTTTGAACATTAGCCATGTTAAACGGCTTAGTTACTAAGATAATGTTGTAATTTGACTATTTTATCCACCGACCTTTACGGTGATCAGTTTATCTTGATTTCATGCAATGTTGGTTTATATCTCTTTAAGTATTTTCCGTTTATGTTAAAGATTCGTTGATCTGCACCAATTTCTTGAATTAAATATGAATTATCGGAAAATAATTTTGTAACCTTGAAAGGTTCTTCCCAATTTACCATACATTTGATCCCTTTTATCCTTAGATAAAATGACTTTCCAAACCAAATCACCGAGGGTAAAAACTTTCGACTTAACTTTCTTGTTATAAGCTCTAGTCACTTTTTCCTTTCGACGTATGATAGATTCCAAAGGCAAAAGTATTTCTTCGTTTAAATCAATCAATTCGTCTAACATCATATTCCAATAATGTTCGACGGGAATCTCCATTTGTCTTTGTACACGGGCTGATTGTAGATAAATTTCGGCTGGTAGCATTGCTTCATGCCCATAGGTTAGTTGAAATAGAGATGTTCCTGTAGCTTCTCGAGGAGAATTTCGGTAAGCCCATAAAACTTCATCTAAAGTTCTATGCCAACCTTTTGGTTTTTGATCTATGTGTCTTTTAATCAAACCAATAATAGCTTTATTGGCCGCTTCGACTTGACCATTAGCTTGGGCATAATAAGGAGTGGAATTCATTAATTTGAACCCCAATTCATTGGTGAACACTCCACTACTTTTCGACCAACAAATACTGACCCTTGGTCAGTTGTCAAAGTTTCAGGAATCCCATAACGTGAAATAATGTATTTTTGCCCAAAATCAATCACGCTATCTTGAGTCACTGTCCTCAAAGGGATTGCTTCAACCCATTTGGTAAAATAATCAATAGCCACAATAATGTATTTGTGGCCTTAAGGCAATTAACTTGTAGAAATTCTAGGCTATAGCATCATGAATTTGGACTTAAAATTCAGAAACTAAGTAAGGACTTGCTAGCATATTTATAGACTATGTAAATCAACCCAAGAGCTTAAATTCTTATCATCTTTATTTCTTATCATTTTATGCTTTTGTTCTTGATTGTTCTCAAACCAGCACCCTATTTTCATCTTTTAATTTTTCTGCACAAGTACTAGATATTGTAATAATAAGAACACCTATCCCTTGGGTTCGATCTTTTTATACTACGCGATAGTCAATCGTGCACTTGCGATTTGGGTATCAACTGACAGCAGGGTTTTCGAAAACAAGTTATGTGTTTTGTAAATTATCTCTAAACTGCTAATCGGTCTTTTTATGCCATATGTTTGGCTATTTGCGAATTATGTATTTGTAATACAAATGCACTTCAGCATGGCATGTTTCGAAAAGGAAAATGATTTCAAAAAAATATATATATTCTCCTTTCTAAGTTTTTGAAAATTCCTTGCATATTTATTTATAGTTTATTTGCTACAGTAACGCCCTGAAAATCGGGGTGTTACATAGTGGTATCAGAGCTCCGGTTGAGAAATACCAGAGCTGTCGGGGAACAGGTTTTTTTCTACGCTAAGTTGTGTGCTGTTTGTGTTTGCAATTAGGATATTTCAGTTGATTGCTAGGGAGTTAGGTTGTAAGGCCTAATCAGCCTTATGGCTGCTCCAAGCATGACAAATCCTGAAGTAGCCGAACTTGTAGATTTCTTTAGGTTTATCCCTTGAGAGGATAACCTCCCTATGTATTTGGCTGCCATCTTTGTAGTAGTTAGTTCTACACTAGCTTATGTTTGAGCCTCTGTTGTGTGATTATCCTAAGGCATGTTATTTAGCTCATATAGAAGAGCAAGACGCCTTGGAATCTAGTCATTCCTCATCTGGATGAATGTTTGTGCGTTTCATGAACGAGATGTCTTCCCCATCAGGCCCAGAAGAGGGAATGCAGGCCAACCTGAACTAGATGGCTCAAGCAATGGCCAATTTTAATGACGTGGTTGCTCAGCAGGCTGTTATGGCTGAAGCACGAGAATCTGCCTCTACTCAACGATAGGCAATGGAGGATGAGCGTCGTGCACGCCAGCAAGAAAGGGAAGAGACCTTTGCTCGCACTTGAGCACTCAACGCCTTTCGACGCATGAACCGCCAAGGTTCTTAGGGGAAACTGGCTCGGAGGAAGCGGATCTTTGGGTTCAGCAAGTTGAGAAGATCTTCAAAATTCTGAACACTCTGGAAGGATCCAAGCTGGAGTTTGCTTCTTACCTGCTGCGAGGCAATGTAGAGTACTGGTGGAAGGAGCCAGACAAATCATGGAGGCCAACGAGGTATTGGTCACATGGAACACGTTCCGAGATGCCTTTTTGGAGAGGTACTACCCGCCTGGCACCCGTGAAGAGACGGAGTCCCGATTCCTGGAGTTGTGCCAGGGAAGCATGTGGGTAGACGAGTATGCTGCAAAGCTGGAATCTTTGGCTAGACACTTCCGATTCTTCGCAAGGAGGTTAGACGAACCATACCTGTGTTCAAGGTTCACGAAGTGACTTCGATACGAGATCGAGAAGTCAGTGAGACTCTTAGGGATTTGCTAGTACCAGCCACTTGTGGAGAAGGGTAGGGAAATCGAAGCCATGAGGAACGAGCGGAAGAGGTGGACCATCCCAGCTAAGGACACAAGACCGAGAGATTCTAGGGAAAGGGCATCAGAAGAGGCCATATCAGTGGACGCACAGGATAGGCAGGGTGACAGGACCACTCCAGCCGGAAGCTGCATCCAGGAGAGGCCATGCAATTCCACCCCCAGAGGGAAGGGTGATTTGCTACAAATGTGGAGAAGCAGAACATGGTGCAAGTACTTGTAAAGGGAAAAAGATGAGGTGTCTTCGTTTCCAGAAGACTGGACACCTTGCCAGGGAATGTCGAACACCCAAGGCAGAACCGAAGTGATCATCACGAAGGAAACCTGAGCATACAGTTAGAGACTGCAAGGTGCCGAGACAGAACCTTCTATGGGTGCGACTCATCATCAAGTTTTTGAGTAGGGAGCGGAGCATTCGCTCATTCGACGAATGGCGAGGACCGCTAGAAACAACATGACTTGCCTTGCCATTTATTTGGCAGTATTTTATGTTGTTGTTGTCTTGATTGTTAAGCTGTCGCGTGTTTGTATGCTGATGACTATGAGAAGAACTTCTTTCTTCTCTGTTATAATATATATATATATATATATATATATATATATATATATATATATATGTATGTATGTATCCCCCCTACAATCTCTGAATGAGCCGATTATCTCAGAACCATGTGGAACAAGGCAAGACTGGTTGCTCAAGGCTATAATCAACAAGAAGGCAAAGACTATGTTAGAATAAAATATCTAAATGAATTAATCTATTTTGATAAATAACAATTTCGCCAAGAGTCACTAACTTTCTTTGAAGAATTTCATATTCAGGGACTCTTATGAACGGAAGCCATACTGCAAACATTATCAAAAAGCAAAGGAAAAGTCCGTCCGGCTATAAGAATTAAGTCTGCCTTCAAGAGTAAAGTTCGTCCGCCTGGAGAGTCTGTTCGGTTCAATCCTCGTCAAACATATGGGTTAATTAAAGAGCAATGATTGAAGACTGGTACAAAAAGAATCTGCTTAGAAGAGATCGTTTGCTCAAACTGAAGATGAGTTGTCATGCACCTCTTGATGGATCAGAGCATTAATGACGAAAGAGACAGAATTAAGCGCCATATACCTTGAAGATTCAAATTCTCTGACATTCCTTAATTCAAGGTGCTTTTGCTGAATTAACGGTGAAATCCTCTGATCATCGTATCTCCTCAACGACCGAATCCAAATCCTCTGGTCAGAGCATTAATTGCCACGTTAGCTGTAATACACTTGCATTAATTTCTACCTCTGAGAATGAGAAGAAAAAGCATTGGCAAACGATCTCACCCTCTATCAGTTGAAGAAATGTTCTTCACTTGACAGACATCATCAAGCAACATATGCAGAAGTATCCGTTACTCACAATTAAGCAAATATTCAACAGAACTATCTTTGAAGATCTTCATCAGTTCATCCAGTTCTCATCCTACTGAAGATATAAATAGTGGCCTCTGCATCATTTTGAACTTGGCGACTTACACACTATCAAAGCATTCAAATCCTTCAAGTCAGTTTATAATTTGAACAAGCTTTAGCAAGATCACTCAGCAACTCTCGCTTTCCTATTCTTCTGAGTTTAGTCGCCAACTAGTGTGAAACCTCTATGGAGTGAAAACTCTTATTCTTCTCACACAACCCTTTCAGAGAATCAATTTATCTATCATCTCTGAACCTAGAACCTCATAGTTTCTACCCACTCTTTGTGAAGAGATCTCTGTAGAAAACAAACCTTCTTGAAAAAGAATTGGGCAAAGTCCTGTCGAATACTTGAGAGTTAAAGGAGAAGTCCTGAGAAAACTTGTAAAGGAGTAGTCCTCAGAATACTGGGTGAAGTCCCTGAGAACACTTGTACTATTTTGTTGAAATAGTGGAAAATCTTGGTATAGCCAAGGACTGGACGTAGCCCTATCAGTTTTGGGGGTGAACCAGGATAAATATCTTGTGTGCTTTACTCTTTAAGTTCTAAGTTTATTTTCGCTGCACTTATCCTTAAACGTTTTCGAACTTATAACGAGTATTTTGCGAAAAACTTTACAAAAGTCACACACACAATTCAAACCCCCCCTTTCTTGTGTGATTTTATTACTATCAATTGGTATCAGAGCTTAACCGCTCTGAGAATTACTAACATCTTAACAGGTGTCGAGTGAAAAGATCCATGGACGGAATTGCCTACCCAACCGGAACCGCAACCAACAAGCCACCATTCTTCGATGGCTCAAACTATCCCTACTGGAAGAAGCATATGCAGCTATTCATTGAATCAACTGATTGGAAATTATGGGACGTGATATCTAAAGGAAACTACGTTCCTAAAGATAGTGAAAGCAAGGCCATTCCAGCTGACAAATGGACAGATGAACAAAAGACTGAAAATCAGAGGAATGCCAAGGCAAGGCTATTTCTCATATGTGCTCTCAGCAAAAGTGAGCATGATAAAGTTGATAGCCTAAGCACCGCAAATGAGGTCTGGGACACACTAGCTATCGCTCATGAAGGAACAACTGCTGTTCAAACCACCAAGATGAGTATGCTGGCCTCCCAATATGAAAACTTCATGATGGACGATAATGAGTCCATTGACTCCATGTTTTCACGACTTCAAACTATTCACAATGGTATGAGGAATCTGGGCAAAACTTTCACTAATAAGGAGCAAGTGGTCAAGATTCTTAGAAGTCTCCCCACCAATTGGAGAAATTTCGTTACTTCCCAAAGATCTGGAAAGAATATGGATACATATCAAGTAGAAGACTTGCTGGGAGAAATGAAGATCCACGAGCAGGATCTTGCCAATGATGCTGCAATCATAAAAAGAAAAGCTGCTGCTGCAAAAGCTGTAGCTTTTAAAGCCAACAAATCAAAGGCTTTGAAAGCTAATGAATCCTCAGATGAGGAAACCGCTCAATCTGATCGATCTGATGATGAACAGGCTCCGTTCAACAGACGATTCAGAAAAATGGTGGGAAACAGGAAGCAGTTCAAAGGAAGACCATCTTCCTCATCAAGAGAAGAAGAAAGGATCCCAAGCAAGGGAGGGATCGTCTGCTATGAGTGCAAGAAACCTGGACACGTCAAAGCCGATTGCCCTCGTCTAGGGAATAAGCCTTCGCAGAAGACTTTCTATAAAAAGAAGGCCTTTTCCAGCCAAAACGATGAATCAAAAGATGACTCGGATCAAGAAGAAGAAACCAAGGGAGATAATGAAGAAGCTTCATACTGTGCGTTTATGGGATCCATAGACACTTCAGATATTGAAGCAGACAGAGAAGCAGAGGCATTAATGATTTCTGTCGACCAATCCAATGACGAAGAAGATGATCAAGATGAGGTAAGTCCCGAAATCTCATCTGATGACTACAATGAACTACTAGAATATGCTCATGCATTAGCCGTTAAATATAGTTCACTCAAAAAGAAGCATGATAAAACCTTGAAAGAATTGCATGCATCTAAGGAAGTATCCATCATGCTAACAAAGAAAAATCAAGTGCTTTTAGAACAAGATGCAAACAAAGAAATTAAACTCTTAAAACAAAGAGTTAGTAACCTAATTAAAGACTTATCCATGTTTACCCAAGGTCATGATAATCTAATTAAGTTAAGTGGAAATAACAGATTAGCTTATGATCGAAGAGGGTTAGGTTATGAAGAAGAAGAAGATTGGGATATAGTTGCCATTAAACATAATTCTTCTACTGTCCCATACATATATCAACCTGAAAAGAAAAATGTTTCATCGCCATCTATTAAAATTCAACCCGAAACTTTCATAGTCAAGGGTAAGGAGAAACAAACTCCTCAAAAAATAGTACATGGGAGGAAAAGTCCACCCAAGGTGATTAATAACAAAAGAGGACCCAAGAAAGTTTGGGTACCTAAATCTATGATTATTCCTCTTGCAGATGTGCTTAACAGTTCGAAACCAAAGAGAACAATGGTACCTGGACAGTGGATGCTCATGGCACATGACGGGAAAAAGGTCTTTATTCCCAAAAATCCATGAGAAGAAGACAGGAGGGACAGTGACCTTTGGAGGTAATCAAAAGGGCTTCATTGTCGGAGAAGGTAATGTTGGTAAGAACCCCCTTCGAATAATTCGGAAGGTTCTACTAGTTGAAGGATTGAAACATAACCTACTTAGCATAAGTCATTGTGTGATAGTGGGCTCACAGCTCACTGTTTCCTTCACCAAATTGAAGTTTAGTGTCACTAATGAGGATGACAAGATTATCTTTGAAGCTCAGAGACAAGGAGATCTATATAAGACCTCCCTGGAAAACCTTGCAAGTCAAAAGGTAACATGTCTAGTATCAGCAGAGGATGATAAATGGATCTGGCACAGGAAGCTAGGGCATGCATCCTTAAAGACCATTGCTAAAATAATCAAACATGATTTAGTAAGTGGTCTTCCAAATTTATCTTTCAAATCTGATGATACATGCTCAGCATGTCTCCAAGGAAAGCAATTAAAAAGTTCTTTCCATGCAAAGAACGTTGTTAGTACAAAGAGACCTCTGGAGATGTTACACATGGACTTGTTTGGACCCACTAGAACGGCTAGTTGTTCTGGAAAAAGATTTTGTCTTGTCATCGTAGATGACTACACTAGATTCACCTGGGTACAATTCCTTGGAAAAAAAGATGAAGCTTTCAGGTCCTTTCTAATCATTGCAAAGAGAACTCAAAATGAAAAAGGGTACTGCATCACCAACATCCGCAGTGACACAGGAGGAGAATTCATAAATGAAGAATTTAATCATTACTGCGAAGAGAATGGTATATTTCATCAAGTATCTGCTCCGAGAACTCCTCAGCAAAATGGAGTAGCCGAAAGGAAAAACAGGTCACTTCAAGAAATGGCAAGGACTATGCTTAACGAAACATCTTTGCCCAAGTACTTCTGGGCTGAAGCCATCCATACAGCATGTTACATTCAAAATAGAATATTCATGCGTCCCATTCTGAAGAAAACCGCTTATGAGCTATGGAAAGGAAGGAAGCCAAACATCTCATATTTTCATCCATTCGGAAGCTCATGCTTTCTACTCAACACAAAGGATGATCTTGGAAAATTCGATGCAAAATCAGATAAAGGAATATTCTTGGGATATTCACCTAATTCCAAGGCATTCCGAGTATACAACTCCAGAACCATGGCGGTTGAAGAATCTATCAATGTTAAGTTTGAAGATAAGCACGTAGGTGTAAATCCGATAACTTCAGAAGATGATGAACTGGAAATATATGAAGATCCTTCATCAAATCCGGCTCAGCCATCATCGTCCAGCAAAGAGACAAACTCAACTATTCCTTCCTCAACTCAACCAGACGAAGTTAATGAAACTACGTCTGACGATATCTCATCAAGTCAAGTCATGACCTCCAGTGGTATATCACTGCCTCGAGACTGGAGATTCAAACCAGACCACCCTCCAACGCAAATCATTTGAAATGTCCACGAAAAGGTAAGAACCCGATCTACTTTTAATGATTATGCTAACTGTGCATTTCTTTCTGAGATAGAATCAAAGAACATAGGAGAAGCACTTCAGGATGAAGGATGGATCCTAGCCATGCAAGAAGAACTAAATCAGTTTGAAAGAAGTAAAGTCTGGGATTTGGTGCCTAAGCCAGAAGACAAATCCATCATAGGTACTCGATGGGTCTTCAGAAATAAAATGGATGAAAATGGAAAGGTCACAAGAAACAAAGCTCGTCTGGTGGCCCAAGGGTATAATCAACAAGAAGGAATCGATTATACAGAGACGTTTGCACCAGTAGCGAGAATTGAAGCCATACATATTCTTCTAGAATTTGCATGTCAGCACTCTATAAAACTATTTCAAATGGATGTAAAGAGTGCGTTCCTAAATGGATTCATTGAGGAAGAAGTCTATGTAAAGCAACCTCCAGGATTTGAAGATCAGGATCTACCAGACCATGTCTTCAAGTTGAGAAAAGCACTGTATGGGTTAAAGCAAGGACCACGTGCGTGGTACGATCGCTTGAGCTCATTTCTGATGAAAAATGGATTCTCTCGAGGAAGCATCGACAACACTCTTTTTAGAAGAAAGAGGTCCAAGGACTTCATTCTGGTACAGCTGTACGTCGATGATATAATTTTTGGGGCTACTAATGAAGCTCTCTGCCAAGAATTCTCAAAGCTAATGCAAAGTGAATTGGAGATGAGTATGATGGGAGAATTAAAGTTCTTCCTAGGATTACAAATTAGACAGGAAGGAACTCGAACGTACATTCATCAGACCAAGTACATCAATGATCTACTCAAGAAGTACTGCATGGAGAAAGCAAAAGCCATGGGAACTCCAATGCATCCTGGAACTATACTAGATAAAGGGGATGAATCAACTCCGGTTGGCTCAACCACATACAGAGGAATGATAATTTCATTATTGTACCTCACTTCGAGTAGACCAGACATCATGTACAACGTTTGTGTATGTGCAAGATTCCAGGTAAGTCCCCAAGAATCTCATCTTAGTGCCGTAAAACGCATCTTTCGTTATCTCATTGGCACAACTAATCTTGGTCTAGTCTATGAGAAAGGTGATGATTTCAGGCTAAGAGGATTTTGTGATGCTAACTATGCCGGAGATAGAATAGAAAGAAAAAGCACAAGTGGAGGATGTCACTTTTTAGGGCATTGTCTAATTTCTTGGGCAAGCAAGAGACAGAGCACAATTTCTCTTTCAACGGCTGAAGCAGAATACGTCACTGCAGGTTCTTGCTGCACCCAACTTCTTTGGGCGAAGCATCAATTAGAAGATTATAATATTTTTGAGCATAACATCCCATTATTATGTGATAACACAAGTGCCATTAATATAACAAAGAACCCTGTGTTGCATTCACGAACCAAACATATTGAAATCAAACATCATTTTATTCGTGATCATGTAGCCAAAGGAAATATTGACATCTCATACATACCCTCTGATGATCAACTGGCAGACATCTTTACTAATCCACTAATTGAAAATAAGTTTGCATGCCTTAGAGAAAGAATAGGAATGTTTCCTGCACTATAAATATCTCTATATCATGTTCGTCTGGCTAGTTTGCTCTAAATTTAGTATCCACTACGAAATATGCATTTAATGCTGAAACAGTTGTGTCTTTTCATATGTATACTTGCTCAGCACGCATACACAAATTTTGACAGCTCTTATCTCTCATCATTTAATACGCATTTCATCATGAGAGTGATAAGATCGAGAAAATATTTGCACCATCCAACATAAAAACTGACGGTTTTTGAAAACATATTTCTCATAACTGTTCCAATACACTCATTCACCATACTCCGTGAATTTGTAGTTGTCTTTCTATTTTCCCTTTCTACAGATATCATGGCCCCCAACAAACGAAGAAATGGAAAAGCTCAAGGAGTTCTAAGCATGGAAGAAACTCAAATCATCCAGAAACAGCTTAATCTTACTGCTCGCAATCGCAAACTACAAAGTGATGAAATTGGTCCTGTGAAGGTTGAACATCTGGGGGACAGAAATCTTGTCACCCCTAGGTATATCGATCTGAAGCTGTTTGAACATGCAAAGGTGGCCGGACTTGATCTCCTGCTCTCACAGGCTTGGGGAAACCTGTTCGTTGTCTCCACAACTTCAGTCATCAAGCCTCTCGTTCAAGAATTCTACGACTGTGCTGTCAAGATGAACCCTAATCACATCCGCACACGGTGTTTGGGTCAAGTGATTGATGTACACACCAGCGACATATCTCAACTCCTCAACCTTCCTCTCGAAGGAATCTGCTACTCCTCTTCTTGGGAAAGCTCTGAAGGCTCTCCCTTTACTATCTGGAAGGAGGTTCCAAAAAGCTCTACTTCTCGGCGAATGAAAAACCTAGTTGAAGAATGCATTTTTCCCCATGCTGTTCTTAGCCAGGTTATATTGCCAAAAGAAGGTTCTCGAGACTTAGTAAATAAGTTCTCTCAATGGGCTCTATTTCAACTACAGCATCGAAAGAAAATCAATTGGCCTAACCTTCTGTTTCAATACATACTCCATACTCTGGAACAGCCTAACACCAACCTTCCCTATGGAGCTCTCATCTCAGCTCTTATGCATCACAAACGACTAATCAACCCCTCTATTGAAATGGTGCAATACATTTCATCTGATTATGTCTCTGCTACTCCGATTAAGTTTAGTGATGTTCGTTGAATGAATTTTTCTGTCGACATATCTGGAGTACCCCCAGAACTCTTAAGTGACTGGACCAAGAGGACTCAACGACGAAAGCCTTCTTCCCCAACTCCGTCTGATGCCAGTCTCAAACGTCGTCGTTTGGACACTCCTTCTCCACAGTGTTCCAGTCGTGCTCACCAGACTGAGTCTCCTACCTGTGCACCTACGCCCACAATTTTACATGCATCAACTTCATCTAAACCCCCTCCTGAGACTGTGCACTCCACAGCTGAACTAATCTCAGTCTCTCATGCTCACTATTTGAGGTTCCTACCTCCAATATTTCACAAATATATATCGGATGTCTTTGATGTTGAAGATGATGGCAATTTTGGTTTTCGCTGTCTTGCTCAATGGATGGGTCACCCTCAGGATTACTGGCCAGAAGTTCGCAAATTGCTCATTCAGGAACTTCTATCTCATCGTGTGCTCCATTCCCAAAAATTTTGCTCTGATAAAGATATTGATACACTGTGTCAAGCTCTTTCGTTCAGTGAAAATGAACCTGCACCTGCGTCCAAGTGGTTTACAGTTCCAGATATGGGATTGCTAGCTTCCACTGCGTTTCGCATTGTTCTAGTCACTCTAGCTCCCAACCAGTGTTGCACATATCTACCACTTCTTGGCCCTGTTGATGCCACTCCTACTATTGTTGTTTTGGGAAATATTGCTAACCGACACTGGGTCCGTGTCAAGCTCTCAGAGAACTCTCCGCTACCCACTATTTCACCTCAATGGAAGCATCATTGTTCTCCTGATGCCCAGGGATGGGAACTGCCTCTTCAATCCAAAATCCTTCACTTCAAAAATCTACTCCATATTGAAGCTGAGCAATTTTTGGACTCACTATTTGACGTCCCCAGCAGTGATAATCCTATCCATCTTGATGCCGACTCTGAGCCTGATCCCACTCCCAACACTGACCTTTCGTGCTTAGATCTTGACTTTAGTCGTCTCAACTTAACTGATATTGAAGTTGATCTTCGTCTGCATCTTGGTCAAAGTCAACCGGGTCATTCAATGTTACCACGGGTAGATGCTCACATTAATGCATCTTTTAATGCATCTTATCCGTCCCCACCGGCTCCTCTCTATAAAGTTATGGATCTGGATCTCAAGCTTGCACCTACGGGTTTCTTCACTACTGATTCAGGCATGTCTCTCCCTCAGCTCTACTCCATGCCCCGTAACCCTCCTAGATCCAGCTCAACTTTGGGCAAACGCAAGCGCTCACAACATGCACCCAACATTACCCAATCCATGCCCTCATGTCAACAATTCTTCCATTTTGATTGGGAACTCCAGGTTCGCAGGGATATCCACATTGCTTCAATTCCTCTTCATCTGGCTGGTAGTGTCGACTCCCTGGTTCTCAAGTTTAGAACATGGACCCTGATACTTCTTCTTAAGATATCACCCATTTTGAAGACTCTGCGTTATACTTGGCCGTACCTGTCTCCCGCGCCGCTCATTCCCACTGTGGCATACTTCACTCCCATTCTGCCATCTCGTCCACCATCTCCGTCAGTCACTCACTGCTCACATTCTGACTCTGATGAAGATCGCTCTATGGTCTACCTCCTCTCTCAGGAAGTTAAAGCCTTCACTGCTCGCTTATCTCTTGAAAGGGCCAGTCAAGATCAAGCCGTGAATGATCGTCTTGAGTCCATGGATGCAAGGCTTTCTGCAAAGATAGACGCTAGTTTCACTCAGCTGCAGGCCCCTATTGCATTACTTCTAGGACTATCTAAGCCATCTTCTTAATATACATTTCTGCTGTTATATTTTATCATTTCCTCTTGTTATCTCATTGAACCATGTTATCTGTGTTTTTGATAATGTCAAAGGGGGAGAAATTATATAACAAATGACTAAGTAGAAGATAGGAACATGCTTAGGGGGAGCTAATAAATGCTAATAAAATAAATGACTAAGTAGAGGATAGGCACATGCTTAGGGGGAGAAATTATACAGGCCTTACTCGCATTTGTTTTTAGAAATTGTCATTATCAAAAAGGGGGAGATTGTTAGAATAAAATATCTAAATGAATTAATCTATTTTGATAAATAACAATTTCGCCAAGAGTCTTTAACTTTCTTTGAAGAATTTCATATTCAGGGACTCTTATGAACGGAAGCCATACTGCAAACATTATCAAAAAGCAAAGGAAAAGTCCGTCCGGCTATAAGAATTAAGTCTGCCTTCAAGAGTAAAGTTCGTCCGCCTGGAGAGTCTGTCCGGTTCAATCCTCGTCAAACATATGGGTTGACTAAAGAGCGATGATTGAAGACTGGTACAAAAAGAATCTGCTTAGAAGAGATCGTTTGCTCAAACTGAAGATGAGTTGTCATGCACCTCTTGATGGATCAGAGCATTAATGACGAAAGAGACAGAATTAAGCGCCATATACCTTGAAGATTCAAATTCTCTGACATTCCTTAATTCAAGCTGCTTTTGCTGAATTAACGGTGAAATCCTCTGATCATCGTATCTCCTCAACGGCCGAATCCAAATCCTCTGGTCAGAGCATTAATTGCCACGTTAGCTATAATACACTTGCATTAATTTCTACCTCTGAGAATGAGAAGAAAAAGCATTGGCAGACGATCTCACCCTCTATCAGTTGAAGAAATGTTCTTCACTTGACAGACATCATCAAGCAACATATGCAGAAGTATCCGTTACTCACAATTAAGCAAATATTCAACGGAACTATCTTTGAAGATCTTCATCAGTTCATCCAGTTCTCATCCTACTGAAGATATAAATAGTGGCCTCTGCATCATTTTGAACTTGGCGACTTACACACTATCAAAGCATTCAAATCCTTCAAGTCAGTTTATAATTTGAACAAGCTTTAGCCAAGAACACTCAGCAACTCTAGTTTTCCTATTCTTCTGAGTTTAGTCGCCAACTAGTGTGAAACCTCTATAGAGTGAAAAATCTTATTCTTCTCACACAACCCTTTCAGAGAATCAATTTATCTATCATCTCTGAACCTAGAACCTCATAGTTTCTACCCACTCTTTGTGAAGAGATCTCTGTAGAAAACAAACCTTCTTGAAAAAGAATTGGGATAAGTACTGTCGAATACTTGAGAGATAAAGGAGAAGTCCTGAGAAAACTTGTAAAGGAGTAGTCCTCAGAATACTGGGAGAAGTCCTGAGAACACTTGTACTATTTTGTTGAAATAGTGGAAAATCTTGGTATAGCCAAGGACTGGACGTAGCCCTATCAGTTTTGGGGGTGAACCAGGATAAATATCTTGTGTGCTTTACTCTTTAAGTTCTAAGTTTATTTCCGCTGCACTTATCCTTAAACGTTTTCGAACTTATAACGAGTATTTTGCGAAAAACTTTACAAAAGTCACACACACAATTCAAACCCCCCATTTCTTGTGTGATTTTATTACTATCAGACTACACTGAAACGTTTTTTCCTGTAGCTCGAGTTAAAATTGTATGTATACTGCTAGCTTTTGCATGTTGTAACGCCCCAATTTATGGTCAGGGGTCACATAGTAAATATGCGGAAGTAATACTTCGAAACCTCTCAAAAATCACTCAAGTTTTCAAAAACCGAACGTCTCTCAATATTTAGAATAATATTCAACCCATAATTAATCTAAATAAACATCAAAGAATGAGAGGTAAATAAAATTAATAAGTTTGCACCAACAAGTGCCAATTCTTTAAAAACACCGGAATAATACAACGAGTAAATTCTTCAAGGATCTTCGATTCTTCTAGACCTTCCAGGTTTCATCTTACACTTGCATCAAAATTCAACCCTCAAGCACATCCTCGCCTTGATTGTCTGTGACATTAAGTGCCCAATCAACAAACAACAAACAGAAAGGGTTAACTCTAATTACAAGAAACAATTAACAACAATTGTGATATTACAAATAGTAATAAAAAACAATAAAAGATACAAGTGTTACCGAAATCAACATCAATAAAAATAGTCAAGATTTTTCTTTTAAAATATCACACAACCATGCATATTAGTCCTCAATAGCTATATGCATAACTATGGTCAGAATTTTACCCAAACAAAGCCATGACAATCACATGGGACAACGATCCACCACATTGCCCTAGGTTGATCCCACGGGACAAAGTGTTGTCACATCAACCTTAAACATCCTATATATAATGCATATGCTATGACAAAATAATACTCAACATCATGAACCAACAGTCCACACCTCCTCTTAGTCATAGTATGAAATTATAGTCATTTCAATATAGGAATAATCATCTTCATGTTAGAACAATATAACTCAATTAATTTCACCAGGTCAACTCTTTTAAATGTGACAATTATAATCACCAACAATTGGTGATAATTAAAATACAACCCAGTAAAAATACAACAACAATATTTTAAAATACACGTAAACAACACTACCTAAAATACAAAAATGTTAGGAATATATAGAAAAAACAAATAAGAACCTCTGCATCATCTGCCCTATCATCTCATAAGCATCGTCTGGTGGTTTAGATAGCTTACCTTCGGTGGTTTAGACTGCACAGACTAACAGTACGGAAAACTGTCACTGCACGAACTTGTCCTATCACAGACTTTAGCCTCCACTACTTTGTTGACAACTGCAACCTTATCTTCTCTCTCTTCTATATATAACTTCACTATTGTATAAACAAATTAATTAATTTGAATGAGAATTAGATTATGATATTTTCTTTATTTTATGTTTCCTTTATTTCCTTTATGGTATCAAAGCCTGAACAGAGCCTGAACCAAGCCAACCATGGCTACTTCCTCTGCTACCTGCACCCCTCTCAAAGCTTCGAACGCTCTGGTGACATTCACCCACACTCTCACCATCAAACTTGATGATACAAACTTCTACTCCTGGCACCAGCAGATTGAAGGCGTAACTTGTTAAGTTCAAACGGTTCCTCATTTTATCATGTTTTGAATAATAACAATTTTACCTCAGGTTTAATCATGATAGATAAAGACTTCCTAAAAAATTACAGGTCTTAAATTTCAAGAAACATCTATCAATGAAAAAGAATGCAACGTCTACACCTTCTTTGAAAGAATTGGAAGCAGATTGCTCAAATGTATTGCTCAAGAAAATATGAAGAAAGAACGTCTGCCTACTTACATGAAGGAACGTCTGACTACGTTCAAGATAAAACGTCTGCCTCAGTGTTCAAACAACAAAGGCCTGCAAAATCTGAATATTAAATGAAGCACTTTTCGCACGAGAATCAAGAAAGGACATATTTAATGGATAAATGTTCCTCGTATCTACCTACTCTTTGAACACTTTGTACAACGAGATACGCCTTTTCAGAGTCAATGCCACTATTTTCTGAACATCGTATCACCTCAATAGTCAGAATCAAATCTCCGTGTTCAGAATAGAAGATACGCTTTGCTGTTTTTGTAACACCCCGATTTTCAGGGCGTTACTGTAGTAATAAATAGTAAATAAATATGCGAGAGCTTTTCAAAATGTAGAAAAAGGAGGGTACATTTTTTTTCAAAACATTTCCTTTTCAAAATATGCCATGAAGAGATGCAATAGTAATATAAATACCTTGATTCATAAATAGCCATGCATGTGGCATAAGGTGACTGGCTAGCAGCTTAGAAATAAATTTACAAACGATTTACTTCGGGTTCAAAAGACTTTGCTGCTAGTAGTGAGGAATTAAACTACCACTCCCTACCCTATACATAATCATACATAAAAAATCAACGTCTGGGAGGAGACGTCCTGCGACCAAGCATCCAGCTTCTATCTTGATCTCCCTTGTATCGGCATCCACCTGCGGCTTCTGGCTAAAGCTATCCGACTGGCGACGGATCACCGGCAAACACACACAACATACAATGCAAGGGTCAACTTCCAAACATACAATACGCATAAGAGATTCTAATAATAATATTAACAGACAAGCATCTACATCAAGAGGGTGTAGGGAAGTAAGATAGATAAACATAAGGGCCATGTAAGAAAATTAACAAGCAAGCGTCAATCACAACACAAGTAGAATTTCACCCGAAAACACACCCCATAAGCAGCACAGAACACGCATAGCAGACATATTATATTCACTCATGATAATTATGATGCATTTAAGGTGTAATATAGCCCGATCATTCGGGTTGCTGCAAGTAGCCTGCACATAGCGGATTGGCGATAAGCTTGTTATCCCAATCATATTGTCTGCACATAGCCTGCACACAGCCTGCACACAGCCTACACTTAGCCTGCACACATCCTACACTTAGCCTCCACGTGGTCTGCACCTAGCCTGCACATGGCCTGCACTTAGCCTGCTGGATGGATAGTCTTGCTATTCAAAACAACTGAAAAATGACGACGGTGCGTCTTGAGGACCATCCCTACATACAAAATTCATGAGCAGAAAACAACAATAACATGAGCGAGTTCCTCACTCCAATTCCCCATCTAGCAGAAACGTTGTTTTTAAGAATCCGAGACCCTTCTTCGTTCTTCGAAGGCGGCATCATCCATGTCGGACAGCCTGTCAACTTTGAGGGACTGTGATCGCCTGAACCTTCCTGGTCTAGTGATCTCTCGTCGGTAGCTGCCGAAGCGTAAAACTCCCGCTGCTACCAACAGAGGCATTACCGAATAAGATACCCAATTTTCTTGAGAAAACATCTCTTGAAATATTTTCGTAAAGGTCTTTGAGACTTTCGGAAAACATGTCTTATGATTCCTCGTGAGGAAGTCCTTATAGTTCTTTTTCCAAAAAGTGACTTAATTTTCTTCGAAAGATAAAACTTGTAGAAAGAAGTGACTTAAGTTCATAAAAGGGTTGATGAATTCCTTTAGTACATTATGAATTTTCCTTCAAGAAAGGTGGGACAGATTCGTTTCGAAAGCTCACGGTTTAACTGCAGGTTCCCTTGAAAGCATTTTCCAAAACGTTCATTAAGTTTCTAAATGAAAGTTTCTCTTCTTACTCTTTTCGAAACTGTTAAGCCTTTACTTTTTCAAAACAAGGTCTGCATACTTTACTTTGAAAGGAACCTCATTCCCATGGTAGCTTATACTAATGCCCCGGCTAGCGCACACAATAGCAATTGGTGGTAAGGCATAGCAATGTTGCAACAAGCAAGATCAAGGGAAAACGGTAATTCAATCAACATGTGCGTAAATGAGAGCATGCTTACAATAATAGTACACCAAGATCTCCAATCAATTCAAGATGCACATACAAACAAAACACCAAATCAATTTCAACGATGTCACACATCAAACAATTCTAATCCAGCATATCAGATGCCTTCAGATACTGCAATCAAATTCAAGCAATTTAAAGTCGGGTCATTCTTAGAACACAGTCGACTGGCAAACACCATTATAGTATATACATACACATATGCTTAATAGCTAATGTAAGGAAGTGACCTTACCGTAAAGGTGGTCGATCTTGGCGGCCTCGTGAGTTCCGCACGTTTCGATCGGCTTGGGGTCTCGCTATCCTTCAACAAACACAAGCTAGCTTAGAACTTTGAGCATAAACCTATGGTCAAGGGGCTGGTCTAAACAGAGGTCTAAACACTTAGACAAAAGTTCTACAACTTAGGAAAATTCTCGGAGGTCGAAAACATTTCAAACAACTTCGACGATCGACAAAAGAACTTAGTAAAACCCTAAGTTACAAAATCCAAATTTTCTGAAACTTTAAACCATTAAAAAGCATCAAGGCTAGATGCTTACAAACCATTTTGAGAGCCTTAATCAAGGTTTTAGAAGGCAAAGACACAAACATTTTCACTAAGTTTCAATTCTGTCCAACACTTCAAAAACCCTAAAATTCTCAAATTTTCACCCAACACTTCACTAGATTTTCCGAATCAAACACACAACCAAAAACATAACTTCTAAATCCATTTTCCACCCCAATTCTCTCCAGTTTCCAGAATTCCCAACGCCCTCAATTTGACTATGAGTTTTAAAATTCAATTTTCCCAAAACCTCAAATTTTCCACATTCAATTCCCAATCTACCATAGTGTTCTGAAAACCAATTTTTCTAGGGTTTCAAATACACAACTCTCTCTAGGCCCTTTTGCACCAATTATGAAAAACTTTCCTACAAGGCTAAAACCATTTTCAAGCAATTGAACACACTCAAAGCTAGTTGAAAATCAATTTTCTCCCATGTTTTCAAATCTGTCCAGAATTCGGCCAAGGGACAAAATTACCAAAATGAACTTTTCTTCCAAATCTAATTTGCACACAACAAAGACCACAATAAATCCATGGTAAAACAATTCTCCAAAGTTTGAAAATCACTTTTTCAAATAATCAACTTTCCAAAAACTAAACTTTCAAGAAAACTAATTGGAGACTTTCAAAGATCAATGTCATGGGAATGACTTTTCCAAAGGGAACCCTAAAAAAAACCCAACTTGAAATTCTTCAAAGAACCAAAACTCATTCAATCAAAAATTCAATCGGTTCAAAATGAAGCTAAAGGTAGTGGGAACAATATTTATGAAGAGACTTTCAAATCCTAGTACATGGATAAAAACCAAACTCAACCTATCAAAAATCCGGATCGGTAGAAATGTAGATCGGGATGAGACAAGTATTTTACCTCAAAGCACCAAATGAAGAAGACAACAGGAAGGGGCTGCCATGGTGAGGTGAGGGTTCGGCCAAGAGGAAAAGGAGAGGATGAAGATGATGAATAGTGAGAAAACTCTCATTTTCTCTCACTTAAACTCACTTAAACTTGATTAAATGAACTTGGAAGGAAAAGAACCATATTTAAACCTTATGAAGGGTGTTGGGCCGTGGCTATTGGGCCCTAAAGGGGGTGAAAGTATAATTTTTCATTTACCCAAAGGACAAAAGTTGGAATGGTAAAAGGTTAAAGTAAAAAAAACTTTTTACTATCGGGGACCAAACCGTAAGGTTTCAAAGTTCAGGGACTAAAATCTAAGCTTAGAAAGTTCTAATAAATATCTAAGTTTGTTTATTAATAAGTTCTCAGTCATGACACGTCATTGCGTCAGCGCGTCATTTCGTCAGCGCGCCAGTGCGTTAGTGCGTCACCGCGTCAGTGTGTTAAGTCACCGGTCATCATGATGTTCTGGTCATCAGTGAGTACCTCAGTGTCACTGAGAGTATATGCCCTAGGGTCATTTATTGGTTTCAGGTACCGGGCCAGCACAATTCGGGGCCGGGTCGATCTTTCGCGAAGTCCGCTCCATGCTGCCTGAAAACACTATTCACCGAGTCACTATTCATGAAAATCTTCTTCTTAAAATTGGTCTCGAAATGCCAAACGAAATCGTTTGGGGCTTTCCAAATTCTCGATTCGGGGTCCTGAAGTCGTCTGTTTCGCCTGCTGAAGTTTCGGCTAAAAGTCACGTTAGCGTGAAAAATCTTTCCCGAGCTCTGGGAGGAAACCCTATCAATATTACAGTCGTTCTTCACGAAATTCTTCGCTCGAAGTCAGGTCAGTATTATAGTGAGAACGTCTTATTCTTGTCCAAACTCAAAGTCAGGTCTAGCTTGATTTCCTACCAAGTGTTGTAAAAGGTGTTTCACTAGTACTTCGCTCGTCGATAACGCTTGCCGATGCCGCCGAGCGGATCCAAACAGTACCTCGGAATAATTAAATAATTATTTAATTACTGGGGAAAATTCCGGGTGTTACAGTTTCCCTTTACATCAAATACACAAGAACTATATAAGGGAACAAAGCAGAGAAGAGCAGATGACAAAAGCAAGTGCATTAAATGCTGCAATTAATGCGTAGCAGGTTCACATTTATTGCTTCTGAGAGCTTGCCAGAAGTATCTGTTGCACATTCAAAGAAGATGAAAATCAAACGGGACTCTACAATCTTCAACAACGTTCATCCTACTGAAGATTTAAATAGAAGACTTGAAGACTGAAAAATTAGTGGTGACTTACAACAATTAAATTCAAAATCATTCAAAGTCTTTTGTTGCAATCAAGCTCTGAAACATACTCTGAAATCCAGTGCCATACCCTATCTGAGTATAGTCATATGCCCTAGTGTGATAAACTCATAGAATGAAAACTCTCATCTTCCTCTTCAAAAATAGAGAACCCATTTACATATCATCTATGTAACTTGTACTCAAAAAATCTCTACTTCACTCTTTTTGAAGAGACTCTGTATGTAACAGCCCGATTTTTAAGTCGAGAGTCACATTGAAAAACGCGGAAAATAAAAACCTTTCAAAACATCTCAAGTTTTCCAAAACAACGTCTCACATATATTTAGTAAGTGTAGCCATAGTCAATAATATTACAGCCAGGAAAAAAAAAACAAGACGTAAGAAATCCAGTGCCATACCCTATCTGAGTATAGTCATATGCCCTAGTGTGATAAACTCATAGAATGAAAACTCTCATCTTCCTCTTCAAAAATAGAGAACCCATTTACATATCATCTATGTAACTTGTACTCAAAAAATCTCTACTTCACTCTTTTTTAAGAGACTCTGTATGTAACAGCCCGATTTTTAAGTCGAGAGTCACATTGAAAAACGCGGAAAATAAAAACCTTTCAAAACATCTCAAGTTTTCCAAAACAACGTCTCACATATATTTAGTAAGTGTAGCCATAGTCAATAATATTACAGCCAGGAAAAAAAAAACAAGACGTAATGAAAGTAATAAGTTGCACACATGTGCCAAGTTTACAAAATAGCGGAAACTAAACATTATCTTCAAATATGCCCCAAAAGTTCCTCAAGCTTGCATCAGAAACAGCCTTCAAGTCTTCCCTCATCGCTGGTCATCTGGCGTTAAGCGCCAAAATAAAAGAAGACACAAACAGAAACAACAAAGGGTTAACTCAAATATAAGAATATAGAAATACAATATTAGAAGTACCTTATACAGTAAATAGTATTAACCATTATACTATAACTGAAACAACAATCCACAACATATCTGCTAGTAATTCATAATTTCACAGAATAAGCCTCATTCATCATAACACATATGCTTGTTAGCTCTTCAATAAATAATGCAAATAGCTCATTGGGTTTTTGCCGTATCTGGCCAGGATGACTTAGAACATGGAAGAGACTTTTCCACACCACCCTTGGCATGATCCCGCGACGCATAATAGTTCGTCACATCAAAACCTAAAATCAGGCACCTGTAGTGCATCTGTCATGACAGTAATCGAATCCTCATGAACAATAACGGTTCACTCGTTCATAGTTATGTCAATATATACATAACATAGTAAGCTCTTCTTACAAAATATATTCAAGAAATTCAATCTCATAACCACACAACATATTCGTTATATCATACTATCATCAACAGTATTCAACCAAACTTACAAACAATCACAGTCCGTGTTCTACAATCAGAATCACAAAAATATCATAATATCATAATACTAAGATTGAGTTACCCTTACCTTCTCTTAGGTTGCATACACTTGTTCTTCAACCTATAAATAGCATATAAACTCATTTAATTAACTATCCTAAGGATAGGATGAAATCTGGAAAGAAACAGAACTCAAAACGATCGAAACTAGAATTTTTTCGTAAAACAGAGCAGAACAGAGTGCTCCCCAACGCCCAAGCGTTGGAACCCAACGCCCAAGCATTGGCCATCGTCTAGTTACGTGAAAACTCGAAGAAACCCAGCACCCAAGCGTTGGATCCCAACGCCCAAGCGTTGGCTCTCAGTCCGAGAGTCCAGAGTCAAAGTTTTTCACGAAAAATCACTTTTAAATTCATTTCTTTAAAACCCAAACTTCTTTATAGATAAAAACCATTACCAAATTGATTTAAAATAGTGTCTATATGGTCTTCAAGGATTATTTTAGAAATACAAAGATTACAACAGAGTTCTAACATAAGGACTAGAAAGGAAACCAACCTTGAATGGCCTAAAAGATAAAAGAGATTTGAAACTTCAGCTCTGTCCTTCACGAACCAAGAAGAACTCACAACGAACAGCTCTGGTCTTCAACGAACAAGAAGAATATGGCCGCAAGGGAAGTAGAACAAGTTAAACTTCAAGAAGATGAACTAAATTGAATACAATGGAAATTCCAGAATTAGTAAGAGTCTGAACAACTTACCAACAACAACGCTTCAGAAAAATGTCAAGGATTCAGCTTACTTTGAAGAGAAGAAAGGTGTGGGAAAAATGAAAGATTAACGTACTGACGGAGCTTGGTATTTATAGAGTGAGGAAACCGACTTAGAAAAGATTAAAATACTCTAAGTAAAAGAAAACGGCAAGTCATTAATGCTCATTAATGATTCTGACATTTTATCTCTTAAGAGTCAATAAAAACGGAAGTTTATCATTCCCAAGGTATTTGACACTCATTTCTTAAAGTCAACAATAACGGCTGACTAGACCAGACAAAACGAAGTCATAGTCTGCCAACGGAGAAACAGTCTGCCAGAACAGTCCGCCAACACAGTCTGCCAGTTTTACAGGACGATCTCAACCAGACGGTTTCAACTTCCCTTTCAAAACGTCGCAATTTCAGCCAAGGCTTAAACAATACATAATTTCATACTCAAACACACATTTCTCATAAATAAAACTTAATATATCAACCAAATACTAACTCAAATTACTAAATAATTCAAGACAAGTATAATCAATATACTTCAAAAAGATTCAAACTATAATCACAAGAGTTACAGGGGCCAAAATACCATCACACAAAAATTGAGGGTCTTACACTGTAGAACCAAAAATTCTTTGTAAAAGAATCGGGAGAAGTCCTGTCGAATAATTGTAACAAGAAGTCCTACGAATACTAGGAGAATTCCTGTCAAAGTGTCGGATGAGTTTCACAGTTACTTTGAATTTGTGGCACGAAACAAAGCTACGCAACTTCGCTCAGAGCTTCGCTCCATTTCCAAAGGTTCCACAACTGTTGCAGAATATCTCAAGAAGATAAAAATGATTGTCAACACTCTCACCTCCATTGGTGAGCCTGTGAAATTTCGAGACCACCTTGATGCAATCTTTGATAGTCTTCTTGAGGATTTTAACTCTTTGATGACCCTTGTCGATCATCGAGAAACTTCCTACACGATTCATGGGGTTGAATCAATGGTTCTTTCACATGATGCTCGACTTGAACGCACCCGAAAGAAGCGACTGATGGATGCTTTGATAAATGTAACACAAGCCTCTCTCAATGTTACTCAAAGTCTACCCAATGCCTTTGCTGATCTCTGTAAGTATAGATAGCAACCTGAGGGGGGGGTGAATCAGGTTTGAACAATTTTCGCCTTAACAGAACTTGTTACTTTCAAGATAAAGGTAATCACAAATGATTATTGTGAGTGCAGCGGAATCAAAAGTTCCTTGAAAGTAAAAGATGAGGGTTAGGAGAAATCACACACGGATTTTATCCTGGTTCACCTTCAAACCACAGAAGGCTACATCCAGACCCTCAAGAAACCCTTGAGGATTTTTCCACTATTGATAAAAACTTCTTACAAGTGCTTACACCAAGGACTTTAAGAATTTCTATCAGCAACCTGAAAGCACACCACTTTCGGAATCCCAACCTTCACCGAACCCCACGGTGTATCTTTCACTCAACCAGAATGAAGATGAAGAAGAATTTCTACACAGATGAATCAATCCTTTAATATAAGAATGGATTGATCATAAGAGTTATGCTTTTAGGCACTTATAATATGAAGGCTCTTTCTTATTCTGAGTTCTTCAATAGTTGAACAGCATAAGTGTTCTTGACAATGAATAATAAGAAACTCAAAATTTTGGCTCTTAATGAGTATGAAAGTTGTAGAACAATGGTTTAATTGTATATGAAAGTCTTGTTCAAGTGTATTTTGTTTCTGACCATAAAAGGACTATTTATAGGAACAAGAGATCATTCATGAACCAACACAAGTCTTCCCAAACGTTTTGAGACACAATGGTTCACGAAATAATGCAACTTGTCGAGCAGGTAATCGATTACAGTACTTAGGTAATCGATTACGCTATGTGACCGTTGCCGTTTGAATTTTCAATTCAAACATGTAATTGATTACAAGAAAGCTGTAATCGATTACTTGCCTTTGTGTAATCGATTACCTTAATGGTGTAATCGATTATACTCAAGTCCGTTTTCTAGACAATGAAACTTTTAAGTTCTAATTGAGTTTTATTACCACTTTTAACTTATGAAAAGGATTAAACTCAATTACTTTTAATTGTCCTAGAGCCTTCATACTTAAAGAAACCTTAGAAGCATAACTTACCTAAAATGTAAGACTTAGTTAAAGCTAGAACCCTTGAGGTTGCTTGAGATATGTTGCACTGGTTCTTCTAAGTCTTCTTTTCTTCTTTTTGTTCACGAATTTGTCATCATCAAAACTTCAGCCAGGGTCAAGGGCAAGACCTTCTTCACAATCTCCCCCTTTTTGATGATGGCAAACACATGTCTTTGTCTTTGAAGATCATCATGTAGGAAACTCCCCCTATCGGATGCAATTCCCCCTTTTTGTTCCACTTGTAGCATTCCCTGTAAATGATCTTTAAAAGCACAGGACCTTTCTCCCCCTTTTGACGTCATCAAAAAGAAGAAAAGGCCTAATATATTCCATACAGGCTAACAAGGAGTGTAAACGTTGAAATTATAGGGAGTTGGGGTAAACAAAGCATAATGTGAAAATCAAGCATCACAACTATTTGAACATACACATATGAGTTTAGAGTATGTAATCAAACAAGCAAAATAAAACATCAAACAAAACAAATAAGTGTTATGTCTAGATTATTATAGACCACAAATTAAAATGTCATAAAAACTCATAAAAATTTAAAGATTGGAAGACGAGTCATTAGAGTCATCAGGTTCTATCATGCGAATGTCATTGCCACTGTTATGGAGTATCCAAGAAAGTGTGTCAATACCAAAATCAGGAAATAGGCCAAGACGGGATAGAATGGTAGTTTTGACACATTGGAAGGTAGCAGCCCGCACGTCATACACTTGTGCAATTGGTACTCCGCAGTGGACGAGAATACGAGAGATGGTAGAGGCATAAGGAAAAGAATCAGCGTGATCTCTACATTTCATCATGTGTTGCATGACTAGAATCGCCCAGTTAATCTTTTTGCTATGAATGATTCCATACAAAATTTGCAGTTCTAACTCACTAATGTGAGCAAGAAGATCGTCCTGGGGCAAGATGATATGATTTAGGAAGTAGTGGAGCAGAGGATTGGTTGTTGTGAACACATCCACATGATAAGGACGCGTGGTTGTGTGTGGAGGATGGATCGTCAGTAGTTCAGATGGCCTGAAGCGACAAAGAGACTGATAGAATAAATCCTGATTGTAGTCTGGCCAAGGACATGGAAAATTTGTGCCTAACTTGGCACCATGAGACAGAATGCCGAGACACAATCCTATGGTTGTAAGGGAAAGTTGAATGGGAATAACTTTCACATAACTCATATAAGCGTCTCCCTGTGTTTCCAGATTGCAATAAAAGACCTTCACCAGTTATGGATAATAGGGGTTGTTCATGGTGATGTTAGAAGGCGAGATAAGTTCAGAGGGTGAGGAGGTCTAAAGGCAGAGGACAAGAATGGTAAGGACGACATGGTTTATCTTTTGTGGAAACGTGTACAGGAGAGAATGTTTTAGATTTTGTACTTAGGCAAGGAGGTCTAAAGATGAGAGGAACTTGAACATGTAAGAGGATTATGATATGAATAAGACAATTGGTTTATATTGACCGAGCTTGTAAACGATTACAGTGGTTAAGTAATCGATTACTTGACAGTTTTTGTTATATTTTGATTTTCAAAATATAGGAGGGAATGGAATTTAGGTTAGATATATAACTGCTTCAAACATGTAATCGATTACAAGAAGATGTGTAATCGATTACTGGAGGTTAAAATTTTAATATAAGTTCAAATTTCGAGAAGGTAATCGATTAAATCATGTGGTAACCGATTACCAGAAATCTCTGGAAAAACACATGGGCCAAGAACTTGGTGGTAATCGATTACAGATCTGAGGTAATCAATTACTCTAAATCTTTGTTTAAAAGCCTGGGCTAAATTTTCCTGTGTAATCGATTACTGAGTTTGATAAACTACTATGAGAGCTTATTTTTCAAAGAATCTAACATATAAACACATAATCAAAGATCAAGTTCATCTAATATACCTAATTCTCTCCTAATTTTAAAATAGGAATCTTTAGAAAGAGGTTTATTGAAAATATCAGCTAGTTGGTTATGTGTGTCTACAAAAGAAATTTCTATATCTTTTCTCATGACATGATCTCGAAGAAAATGATGTCTTATATCAATATGCTTCGTTCTTGAGTGCATGATGGGGTTTTTGTTAAGGTTAATCACACTGGTATTGTCACACTTGATAGGAATACAGCCTAGCTCTAAGCCATAATCTTTTAGTTGTTGTTTTAGCCATAACGTTTGTGCACAACAACTTCCTGCAGCAATATACTCTGCTTCTGCAGTACTTAGAGGAACACATGCTTGTTTCTTACAAGACTAAGAAACAAGAGCATTTCCTAGTAAGTGACAAGTACCACTTGTGCTCTTTCTCTCAGTTTTGCATCCTGCAAAGTCTGAGTCTGAATATCCAATTAAATCACAGACACACCCTTTGGGATACCACAAACCTACATTTGAAGTTCCTTTCAAGCATTTGAAAATCCTTTTAACATAACTTAAATGAGATTCCTTGGGAGATGCTTGATATCTAGCACATAGACATACACTAAACATAATATCAGGTCTACTTGCTATTAAATAAAGAAGAGATCCGATCATATCTCTGTATTTGGTAATATCCACTGGAATGCCGGACTCATCTTGATCTAGATAAGTATTTGACCCCATTGGTGTAGCTATGGCTTTGCAATCATCCAAATCATATTTCTTTAGGAGTTCTTTGTAGAATTTGGATTGATTTATGAATATTCCATCTTTAGATTGCTTGATTTGCAATCCTAAGAAGAAGTTTAGTTTCCCCATCATAGACATTTCAAACTCTTCTTGCATCATGTTTGAGAATTCCTTGCATAATGTTTCATTAGTGGAACCAAAAATAATATCATCAACGTATATTTGAACTAGTAAAGTATTACCTCTGGTCTTCTTGATGAATAGAGTCGTATCGGCTTTACCTTTTTGAAATCCTTTTTCACAAAGGAATGTGCTTAGTCTGTCATACCATGCTCGGGGAGCTTGCTTTAGACCGTAAAGGGCTTTCTTTAACTTAAAGATGTTAGAGAAAAATATCCAAATGAATTAACCTATTTTGATAAATAACAATTTCGTTAAGAGTCACTAATTTTCTTTGAAGAATTTTATATTCAGGGACTCTTATAAACTGAAGGCACGCTGCAATCATTATCAAAAAGCAAAAGAAAAGTCCGTCCGGCTATGAGAACTGAAGCCTCTCTCAAAGTAAATTTCGTCTGCCTGAAGAGTCTGTCCGGTTCATTCCAAGTCAAACATAGAGGTTGACTAAGAAGTAATAATTGAAGACTGACACAAAAAGAATCTGCTCAGCAGAGATCGTTTGCCTAAACCAAGATAAGCTGTCAAGCACCTCTTGTGGATCAGAGCATTAAATACGAAAGAGACAGAATTAAGCGCCAAGGCAAGGCTATTTCTTATATGTGCTCTCAGCAAAAGTGAGCATGATAAAGTTGACAGCCTAAGTACTGCAAAGCAGGTATGGGACACGCTGGCTATTGCTCATGAAGGAACAACTGCTGTTCAAACCACCAAGATGAACATGCTTGCCTCCCAATACGAAAACTTCATGATGGACGATAATGAGTCCATTGATTCCATGTTTTCACGACTTCAGACCATTCACAATGGTATGAGGAATTTGGGCAAAACATTCACCAACAAGGAGCAAGTGGTCAAGATTCTCAGAAGTCTTCCCACCAACTGGAGAAATTTCGTCACCTCCCAAAGATCCGGAAAGGATATGGACACATACCAAGTAGAAGATCTGCTGGGAGAAATGAACATCCACGAGCAGGATCTTGCAAATGATGCCGCGATTATAAAAAGAAAAGCAGCAGCTGCTAAAGCTGTAGCATTCAAAGCCAACAAATCAAAGGATTTGAAGGCTAATGAATCCTCAGATGAGGAAACAGCCAAATCTGATCGATCCGATGATGAACAAGCTTTGTTCAACAGACGATTTAGAAAAATGGTGGGAAGCCGGAAGCAATTCAAAGGAAGACCATCTTCCTCATCAAGAAAAGAAGAAAGGACTCCAAGCAAAGGAGGGATCGTCTGCTATGAATGCAAGAAACCTGGTCACGTCAAAGCAGATTGTCCTCGTCTAGGAAATAAGTCTTCGCAGAAAACTTTCTATAAAAAGAAGGCATTTTCCAGCCAGAACGATGAATCAGAAGATGACTCTGATCAAGAAGAAGAAGCCAAGGGAGCTATTGAAGAAGCTTCATACTGTGCGTTCATGGCATCCATAGACACTTCAGATATTGAAGCCAACAGAGAAGCAGAGGCATTGATGATTTCTATCGACAAATCCAATGACGAAGAAGATGATCAAGATGAGGTATGTCCTGAAATTTCAGCTGATGACTACAATGAACTGCTAGAATATGCTCATGCATTAGCTATTAAGTACAGCTCTCTCAAAAAGAAGCATGATAAAACATTGAAAGAACTGCATGCATCTAAGGAAGTATCCATCATGCTTACCAAGAAAAATCAAGCGCTTTTAGAACAAGACGCAAACAAAGAAATTAGATTTTTAAAGCAAAGAGTCAGTTACTTAATTAAAGACCTATCCATGTTTACTCAAGGACATGATAATCTAATCAAATTAAGTGGAAATAATAGATTAGCTTATGATCGAAGAGGGTTAGGATATGAAGAAGAAGAAGACTGGGATATAGTTGCCATTAAACATAACCTGTCTACTGTTCCATATAGATATCAGCCTGAAAAGAAAAATATTCCATCAGCATCCATCAAAATTCAACCTGAAACTTTCATAGTCAAGGGTAAGGAGAAACAAACTCCTCAAAAAATAGTGCATGGGAGGAAAAGTCCACCCAAGGTGATTACTAACAAAAGAGGACCCAAGAAAGTTTGGGTACCTAAATCAATGATTATTCCTCTTGCAGATGTGCTTAACAGCTCAAAACCAAAGAGAACAATGGTACCTGGACAGTGGATGCTCACGGCACATGACGGGAAAAAGGTCTTTATTCCCAAAAATCCATGAGAAGAGGACAGGAGGGACAGTGACCTTTGGAGGAAATCAAAAAGGGTTCATTGTCGGAAAAGGAAATGTTGGTAAGGACCCCCTTCCAGTAATCCGGAAGGTTCTTCTAGTTGAAGGATTAAAACATAACCTACATAGCATAAGTCAATTGTGTGATAGTGGGCTCACTGTTTCCTTCACCAAATTGAAGTGTAGAGTCACTAATGAAAATGACAAGATTATCTTTGAAGCTCAGAGACAAGGAGATCTATATAAGACCTCCTTGGAAAACCTTGCAAGTCAAAAGGTAACATGTCTAGTATCAGCAGAGGATGATAAATGGATCTGGCACAGGAAGCTAGGGTATGCATCCCTAAAGACCATTGCTAAAATAATCAAACATGATTTAGTACGTGGTTTGCCAAATCTGTCTTTCAAATCTGATGATACATGCTCAGCATGTCTCCAAGGAAAGCAAGTAAAAAGTTCTTTCCCCGCAAAGAACGTTGTTAGTACAAAGAGACCTCTGGAGATGTTGCACATGGACTTGTTTGGACCCACTAGAACGGCTAGTTGTTCTGGAAAAAGATTTTGTCTTGTCATCGTCGATGACTACACTAGATTCACATGGGTGCAATTCCTTGGAACAAAAGATGAAGCTTTCAGGTCCTTTCTAATCATCGCAAAAAGAATTCAGAATGAAAAAGGATACTGCATCACCAACATCCGTAGTGACAGAGGAGGAGAATTCATAAATGAAGAATTCAATCATTACTGCGAAGAAAATGTCATATTCCATCAAGTGTCCGCTCCGAGAACTGCTCAGCAGAATGGAGTAGCAGAAAGGAAAAACAGGTCACTTCAAGAAATGGCAAGAACTATGCTTAATGAAACCTCTCTGCCCAAGTATTTCTGGGCTGAAGCCATCCATACAGCATGTTATATTCAGAATAGAATATTCATGCGTCCAATTCTGAAGAAAACTGCTTATGAGCTATGGAAAGGAAGGAAGCCAAACATCTCATATTTTCATCCTTTTGGAAGCTCATGTTTTCTACTCAACACAAAGGATGATCTCGGAAAATTTGATGCAAAATCAGATAAGGGAATATTCTTGGGATATTCACCTAATTCTAAGGCGTTTCGAGTATACAACTCCAGAACCATGGCAGTTGAAGAATCGATCAATGTTAGGTTTGAAGATAAGCACGTGGGTGTAGATCCTATATCTACAGAAGATGATGATATGGAAATATATGAAGCTCCTTCATCAAATCCAGCTCATCCATCATCGTCCAGCAAAGAGTCAGACTCAATCATTCCTCAACCAGACGAAGTTGATGAAACTACGTCTGACGACCTCTCATCAAGTCAAGTTATGACTTCCAGTGGCATATCACTACCTCGAGACTGGAGATTCAAACCAGATCACCCTCCAACACAAATCATTGGAGATGTCCACGAAAAGGTAAGAACTCGATCCACTTTTAATGATTTTGCTAACTGTGCGTTTCTTTCTGAGATAGAGCCAAAGAACATAGGGGAAGCACTTCAGGATGAAGGATGGATCCTTGCCATGCAAGAAGAACTGAATCAGTTTGAACGAAGTAAAGTCTGGGATTTGGTGCCGAAACCAGAAGACAAATCAATCATAGGCACTCAATGGGTCTTCAGGAATAAGATGGATGAAAATGGAAAGGTCACAAGAAACAAAGCTCGTCTGGTGGCTCAAGGGTATAATCAACAAGAAGGAATTGATTATACAGAGACGTTTGCACCGGTGGCAAGAATCGAAGCCATACGTATTCTTCTAGCATTTGCATGTCAACACTCCATAAAGCTATTTCAAATGGATGTAAAAAGTGCTTTCCTGAATGGATACATTGAGGAAGAAGTCTACGTAAAGCAACCTCCAGGATTTGAAGATCAGGATCTGCCAGACCATGTCTTCAAGCTGAGAAAAGCTCTATATGGATTAAAACAAGCACCACGTGCATGGTACGATCGCTTGAGCTCATTTCTAATGAAGAATGGATTTTCTCGAGGAAGCATCTACAATACTCTCTTTAGAAGAAAGAGGTCCAATGACTTCATTCTAGTACAGCTATATGTCGATGATATAATATTCGGGGCCACAAATGAAGCTCTTTGTCAAGAATTCTCCAAGCTAATGCAAAGTGAATTTGAGATGAGTATGATGGGAGAATTAAAGTTCTTCCTAGGATTACAAATCAGGCAGGAGGGAACTCGAACATACATTCATCAGACCAAATACGTCAATGACCTGCTAAAGAAGTACTGCATGGAGAAAGCAAAAGCCATGGGAACTCCAATGCATCCTGGAACTATACTTGATAAAGGTGATGACTCAACTCCCGTTGACTCAACCAAATATAGAGGAATGATAGGATCACTATTATATCTCACATCAAGCAGACCAGACATCATGTACAGCGTCTGTGTATGTGCAAGATTCCAGGTAAGTCCTCAAGAATCTCATCTTAGTGTCGTAAAACGAATTTTTCGATATCTTATTGGCACAACTAATCTTGGTCTAGTCTATGAGAAAGGTGATGATTTCAGGCTAAGAGGATTCTGCGATGTTGACTATGCCGGAGATAGAATAGAAAGAAAAAGCACAAGCGGAGGATGTCACTTCTTAGGGCATTGTCTAATCTCTTGGGCAAGCAAAAGACAGAGCACAATCTCTCTTTCAACGGCTGAAGCTGAATACGTCGCTGCAGGTTCATGCTGCACCCAACTTCTTTGGATGAAGCATCAATTAGAAGATTATAATATTTTTGAGCATAACATCCCATTATTATGTTATAACACAAGTGCCATTAATATAACAAAGAATCCTGTGTTACATTCACGAACCAAACATATTGAAATCAAACATCATTTTATTCGTGATCATGTAGCAAAAGGAAATATTGACATCTCATACATACCATCTGATGATCAACTGGCAGACATTTTCACCAAACCCCTTATTGAAAACAAGTTTGCATGCCTTAGAGAAAGAATAGGAATGTTTCCTGCACTATAAATATCTATTTATCATATTCGTCTGGTCATTTTCATTTAAATATAATATCCACTACGTGATATGCATTTAATGCTGAAACAGTTGTGTCTTTTCATATGCCTCACTTGCTCTGCACGCACACACGAAGGTTGGCATTTATTATCTCTCTTCATTTAATACAAGTTAATGAACTGTATTACTCATCATGAGAATGATAAAATCGAGACACTATTTACACTATTCCACATAAAACTGACGGTTCGTGAAAATATATCCCTTACAACTGCCTCAATACATCCATTCAACCTACTCCGTGCATTTGTAGTTGTCGTTCTGTCTTCCCTTTCTACAGATCTCATGGCTCCCAACAAACGAAGAAACGGAAAAGCTCAACGAGCTCTAAGCATGGAAGAAACTCAAATATACCAGAACCAGATCAATCTTATGACTCGCAATCGAGAGCTTCAAAGTTATGAAATTGGTCCTGTGAAGGTTGAACACCTAGGGGACAGAGAGCTTGTCACCCCTCAGTATTTTGATCTGAAGCTATTTGCACATGCAAAGGTGGCCGGACTTGATCTCCTGCTCTCTCAAGCTTGGGGGAACATGTTCATTGTCTCCACATCCTCAGTCCTAAAGCCTCTTGTTCAAGAGTTCTACGACTGTGCTGTCCAGATGAACCCTAACCACATCCGAACTCGGTGTTTAGGTCAAGTAGTTTATATACTCACAACTGACATATCTCGACTTCTCAACCTTCCTCTCCATGGAACGTGCTACTCCTCATCTTGGGAAAGCTCTGAGAGTTAGTCAATGGATTGGCTTCTACAAATTGAAGCTGAGCAATTTCTTGACTCCTTATTTGATGTCCCCGACTTTGACAATCCTATCCACATTGATGACAAATCTGAACCTGATCCTAACACTGACTCTCTTGCTTAGTTCTTGATTTCAGTCGTCTCAAGTTAACTGATGTTGAAAGCGATCTTCGTCTGCCTCTTGGTCAAAGTCAACCGACGCTTTCACTGTTACCCCAGGTAGATGCCCACTTTAATGCAACTATTAATACCTCCTACCTGTCCACACCGGAACATCTCCATAAAAGTATGGATCTGGATCTCAAGCTTGCACCTCCGAGTTTCTTCACTACTGATTCAGGCATGTCTTTCCATCAGATCTACTCCATGCCCAGTAACCCTTCTAGATCCAGTTCTGCTTTGGGCAAGCGCAAGCGTTCACATGATGCACCCAATGCTCACCTCCTATCAGATCTCTGTCTTCAAGCATTTGGGTTTCCATTTTGCTTTTAGGCTGGTTTGTGGCTTCCCCGCGGATGTCCCACTTCTCACTTTACCCAATCCATGCCATCTGGACGCCAATTCTTCCATTATGACTGGGAAATTTAGGTTCGCAGGGATGTTCACACTGCTTCAATTCCTCTTCATCTGGCTGGCTGTGTTGAATCCCTGGTTCTCAAGTTCAGCACATGGACCCTGATTCTCCTTCCTCAGATATCACCCATGTTGAAGACTCTGCGTCCCACTTGGCTGTATTTGCATCCTGCGCCGCTCATTCCCACTATGGCATCCTTTACGCCCTTACTGCCATCTAGCCTCTCATCCGTCAGTCGATCACTGCTCACACTCCGGCTCTGATGATGATCACTCTATTGTCCACCTTCTCTCTCAGGAAGTTAAGGCATTCACTGCTCGCTTATCGCTTGCACGGGCTCGCCGAGATCAAGCTGTGACTGATCGTCTCGAATCCATGGATGCTAGGCTCTCTGCCAAGATAGATGCTAATTTCGCTGAAATGCATGCCTATATGGCCTTACTTTTAGGATTGTCTAGGCCATCCTCTTGAATATATGTTTCTGTTGTTATATTTTATCCTTCTTCTTATTTTCTCTTTCGCTATGCTTAAGTATTCTTTTTGATAATGTCAAAGGGGGAGAAATTATATAACAAATGAAAAAGTGCACCAGCTTAGGGGGAGCTAATTTCAGCTAATGAAATAAATAACTAAGTAACAGAAAGGCACATACTAAGGGGGAGAAATTATACAGAATCTACTTGCATTTGTTTTCAGAAATTGTCATTATCAAAAAGGGGGAGATTGTTAGAGAAAAATATCCAAATGAATTAACCTATTTTGATAAATAACAATTTCGTTAAGAGTCACTAATTTTCTTTGAAGAATTTTATATTCAGGGACTCTTATAAACGGAAGGCACGCTGCAATCATTATCAAAAAGCAAAAGAAAAGTCCGTCCGGCTATGAGAACTGAAGCCTCTCTCAAAGTAAATTTCGTCTGCCTGAAGAGTCTGTCCGGTTCATTCCAAGTCAAACATAGAGGTTGACTAAGAAGTAATAATTGAAGACTGACACAAAAAGAATCTTCTCAGCAGAGATTGTTTGCCTAAACCAAGATAAGCTGTCAAGCACCTCTTGTGGATCAGAGCATTAAATACGAAAGAGACAGAATTAAGCGCCATATATCTTGAAGATTCAAATTCTCCGACATTCCTTAATTCAAGTTGCTTTTTACTGAATTAACGGTGAAATCCTCTGATCATCGTATCTCTTCAACGGCAGAATTCAAATCCTCTGGTCAGAAGCATTAATTGCCTTATTAGCTGGAATTCACTCGCATTAATTGCTGTCTCTGAGAACCAGAAGAAAAAGCATTGCCAGACGAACTCACTCTCTACCAGTTGAAGTAATGCTCATCACTGTGGCAAACCGTATCAAGCAACAAGCTGCAGAAGTATCCGTTACTCACAATCAAGCAAATCTCCAACAGAACTATTTTTTTTGAAGATCTTCATCAGTCCATCCAGTTCTCATCCTACTGAAGATATAAATAGTGACCTCTGCATCATTTTAAACTTGGCGACTTACACAATATCTAAGCATTCAAATCCTTCAAGTCAATTCATAACTTAGACAAGATTTTGCCAAGAACACTCAGTAACATTAGAATTTCCATCCTTCTGAGTTTAGTCGCCAATCAGTGTGAAATCTTCATAGAGTGAAAACTCTTATTCCTCTCACACTATCCCTTCAGAGAATCAAGCTTAACAATCATCTCTGAACCTAGAACCTCATATTTTCTACCCACTCTTTCTGAAGAGATCCTTGTAGAAAACCAACCTTCTTGTAAAATAATTGGGAGAAGTCCTGTCGAATACTTGAGAGATAAAGGAGAAGTCCTGAGAAAACATGTAAAGGAGTAGTCCTCAGAATACTGGGAGAAGTCCCTGAGAACACTTGTACTATTCAGTCGAAATAGTGGAAAATCTTGGTATAGCCAAGGACTGGACGTAGCCCTATCGATTTTGAGGGTGAACTAGGATAAATATCTTGTGTGCTTTACTATTTATGCTCTAAGTATATTTCCGCTGCACGTTTAGTTAAACACTTTCAAACTTATAAATAGTATTCTTTTGAAAAACTTTCAAAAGTCACACACACAATTCAAACCCCCCTTTCTTATGTGATTTTATTACTATCAAAAGACACGTGAAGGATATTTAGGATCTTCAAACCCTGGTGGCTGCTTCACATATACTTCTTCTTGAATGTATCCATTTAAGAAAGAACTTTCAACATCCATTTGATATAAAGGAAAGTTTAATGAGCAAGCATACGCCAATAGAAGTCTTATGGCTTCCAAATGAGCAACGGGTGCATTGGTTTCGTCAAAATATATTCCTTCTTCTTGATTGTACCCTTGGGCTACCAGCCTTGCTTTATTTCTGACTATAATACCGTTTTCATCCAATTTGTTCCTAAACACCCACTTTTTTCCAATGATATGTTTATCAATAGGCTTAGGAACCAATTCCCATACTTGGTTTCTTTCAAATTGGTTTAAGTCCTCTTGCATTGCTACTATCCAGTACTCATCTTCTAAAGCATCATTTTGATATGTCACCTATGATGTTGTCAATAGGGTGATCTCTATGTGTTCTCCATTCTTTTGGCAACTCATAAGTGGCATCTTCGACCTGATCAACCGGTTCAGAACTTTGCTCCATTTGCTTTTGATGATCATCCTTGATTATGTTTTCTTCCTCATCATAATCAGGAAAAACAGTTTTATCCTCATTTGAAGAGTTAGACTCATCAAAAGAGACATGAATGGATTCTTCAACAACTAGAGTTTTCTTGTTGAAGACTCTATATGCTTTGCTTGTCAGAGAATAGCCAAGGAATATTCCTTCATCAGATTTTTTATCAAACTTACCAAGGTTTTCCTTACCGTTGTTCAAGATAAAGCATTTTGATCGGAAAGCATGCAAATGAGCAATATTGGATTTTCTTCCTTTGTACAATTCATAGGGAGTCTTCTTCAGTATGGGCCTTATGAGTACTATGTTGGATACAAAGCATGCAGTACTTACTGCATCAGCCCAAAAATATTTAGGAAGATTGGACTCACTTAGCCTAGTCCTTGCTAGTTCTTCTAGCGACCTGTTCTTCCTTTCTACAACACCATTTTGTTGTGGTGCTCTTGGAGCAGAGAAAATATGTGAAATTCCACTTTCTTCACATAATTCTTGGAATAGGTGATTCTGAAACTCACCACCATGGTCACTCCTTATTGAGGAAATATTCAAAGACTTTTTGTTTTGAACGAGCTTTGCATATCTCTTAAAAGCATTAAAGGCTTCATTCTTATGTGATAAGAATATAGTCCAAGTATATCTTGAATAATCATCAACAATTACAAGAGCATAATAATTACCTCCAAAACTTCTGGTCCTTGATGGTCCAAATAAATCCATGTGAAGTAGTTGGAGTGGTCTTGTGGTTTGAATGATACCTTAGTTTGCTTGCCTTTCTGACATGCATCACAAAGCTTGTCCTTTTCGAATTTTATCTTTGGAAGACCAATAACAAGATCATGTTTGATTGGTTTATTCAAATGATCCATGTGGATGTGAGCTAGTCTTCTATGCCAAAGCCATGAATCATTGTTATTCTTGGCTAATAAGCATCTAACATTGGATGGAATTTCATCCAAAGATATCATGAAGACTTTATTGACTTTGTACCCTGAGAACTAGATTTCTCGAGTTTTCACATCTTTCACCACACAAATATCATTTATAAAACCAACTTTCAAACCATTGTCACATAGTTGACTAATACTCAGCAGGTTATGCTTCAAACCATCAACATAGAGAACTTTATCAATGATAGTTTGAGGGGGCATACCTATTCTTCCAATGCCAAGTATTTTTCCTTTCTCATTAATACCATATGTGACAAAACCCTTTTCTCTGGGCATAAGATATGAGAACTTTGTTTTGTCTCCTGTCATATGTGATGAGCAGCCACTGCCAAGATACCATAAGTCGCTTGCAGCTTTCATGCACACCTACAAAACAGATTTTAAACTTGGGTGTTAGGTATCCAATGTTCTTTGGGTCCTTCATTGTTAGTGACTTTCTTAATCCACATATATTCCTTATTTGGTACTCCTACATTCTTGTAATAGCACCTATTTGGGGTATGTCTTATTTTATTACAATAAGCACATGAGTATTTATTGTAACCTGGTGTATGAATAGAAGCCTGATTATTCTTTATGGAAAATCTTTGATTATAGTTTTTCCTATTGTTTATACTTCTAGATGTACTTGACTTTAATTGTTCATAACCTTCTTCTCTTTTGTTTGGTTTGACAAAGGTAGTTTTCTTAATTCCTTTTGTTTTCAACTGAGATGTATATCCTAGTCCAACTGTATTGTTTGAGTGTCTTTGTACACTTAGGATATCATCTAGTTTTTGCTTTCCTATATTGAAGTTATGAACTATTTGTTGAAGATTTTATCTATTTTCTCTTCTAATGAATTACATTTAGTGCATTCATGTGGAATGTCTAATTTAGATTTTACTACATCTAGTTCATTTTGTAAGGTTTTACAGTTAATTTCTAATGAAGAGATAATGGCATTTTGCTTACTACTTACTTTAGAAAAACTTTGACATAACTTGAACACATTTTCTATGGCAAATTCTAAATCATTAAATGAAATTTCATTGTTACTAACCTCAATATCTTCGTCATCTGAATCATGTGAAGCCATTAAAGGAACATGTGCTTCTTCCTTTTCAGAGTCGGATGAAGAACTTACTTCATTTTCATCCCATGCAATGTAGGCTCTTCGTGAAGTTGGATCTTTCTTTTCAAACTTATCTTTCAATCCAAGTTTCTTCTTTTGAAGGTTTGGACACTCCAATTTGATATGTCAGGGTTTCCCACACTCAAAGCATGTAAATTTTTTAGAAGAAGAGGGTTCACTATTCCTTTGGAAAGTTCTATTATTGCTAAATTTCATACCTTTCCTTTTGAATAGCTTTCCAAGATTCTTCACCAGAAGATTCATATTTTCATTGATGTCCTCTTCAGAATTTGCATCATATTCTTCTTTGATGCTTTCCTTTGCTTTTAGAGAAATGGACCGATACTTCTTCTCATGTTTTTCATGTTCTTCTAGGCGATTCAACTCCAGTTCATGTTCTTGAAGTTTTCCAAAAAGTGTTGCTAGAGTCATATTTGATAAACTTTTCTTTTCAGAAATCTCCGTTACCTTCGGTTGCCATGCTCTTGTGAGTGATCTAAGTACTTTCATGTTTAGGTCACTCCTGGAAAATTCTTTACCAAGTGCAATCAGATGGTTAGTCAGATGAGTAAAACATTTTTGCATATCCAATACCTTTTCACCAGGGAGCATTCTGAACATCTCATATTCTTGTGATATGGTATTGATTTTTGATCTCTTGATTTCATCTGTTCCTTCATGGGTTACCATCAATGTATCCCATATTTCTTTTGAGGTTCTACACGTTGATACTCTGAAGAATTCATCCATGCCAAGAGCGGACGTAAGAATGTTCATGCGTTTTAGGTCATATTGAACTTTCTTCTTTTCTTCTTCACTCCATGTGCTTTCTGGTTTTGGTTGTGTGCTATCACCCACTTCATTCATTGGTATAAATGGACCTTCTTCAATGGATTTCCATATCTCCACATCCAATGACCTTATGAAGATTTTCATCTTGATTTTCCAGAAGTCATAGTGGTCTCCATTGAAGTATGGTGGCCTGTTTTGTGAAGAAGGTCTTGCTCCTGACCCTGGCTGAGGTTTTGATGACGACAAACTCATCGACAAAAAGAAGAAAAGAAGACTTAGAGGAAATAGCGCTACAAAGTCTATCAAATACCTAGAAGTCCTAGTTTAGGTGAGTTATGCTTCTAAAGGTCTATTAAAGCATAAAGGCTCTTTAAAACACCTAAACTAATCAAGCTTAATGTTTTTATAACTTAAAAGAAGTAGAAAACCTTAAGCCGATCTCAAAGGATCAAGTTTCTGGAAATTGGACTTTAGTTTAATCGATTTCAGCCTTCTGGTAATCGATTACACCTAGGCAAGTAATCGATTACCCTTTTCTTGTAATCGATTACATGTTTGAATTTAAAATTCAAACTGAAACGGCTTTTAGTATCGATTACACTAAATGATGTAATCGAATACCAGAACGAAAAGTTGCATCTTTTCATGAACCATTGTGTCCCAAACCTTTTGGAAAGGGTTGTGATGGTTCAAGGACGTTTCCCTTGCCTATATAAAGTCCATTTGAGTCCAGAACACAACAAAACATGTGAATACAACATTAGGCCAAAGCTTTGTCAAAATTAGTTCATCTTTTAGAACTTAAACCTTCAAGAGCCTAAATTCTGAGTTCATGATCTTCATGTTTATAAGAACACTTTAGTTGTTCATATCTTGAGGAACTCAGAATCCTATTATGCTTAAAAGCCTTAAAGCATAAATTCTCATGATCAATCCACTTGTATGTTAAAGGATTGATACGGCCAATTGTAAACTCTTCTTCATCTCTTTCTGTAAGATTGAGTATTCACCGTGGTTTTCGGTGAAGGGTTGTTGGTACTGAAAGTGGTATACTTTCAGGGTGTTGATTGAAGGTGGTTTAGCCTTCAAGGTCTGAGGGTGGTTTGCCTTCAGGAACTGAAAGTGGTTTGCTTTCAGGGGCTGCGGAAAGTGGTATACTTTCACAGGAAATTGATAGGAATTCTTAGGGTCTTTGGTATAAGAACTTGTAAGAGATTTTTATCAATAGTGGAAAAATCCTCAAGGGGTTTTCTTGAGGGACTGGACGTAGCCTTCGGTGGATAGAAGGTGAACCAGGATAAAACTCTGTGTGTGAATTCCTCTATTCTTCATCTTTACTTTCAAGCAACGCTTAATTCCGCTGCAATCACAACTATCGTTTCGTGATCATCATTATCTTGAAAGTAATATTTTCAATAAGGCGAAAATCGGGGCAACTCTGATTCACCCCCCCCTCTCAGGTTGCTATCTGTACTAACATGTTTATGTTGAATCCTTCACTAGTGCTAGGTCTAGAGGAGGATGCCATCTTCCCGGATCTTAGGAGAAAATTACCTAAACTTATACTCTGATGCCAATTGTAAGTATAGATAGCAACCTGAGAGGGGGGAGTGAATCAGGTTTGCATAATTTTCGCCTTAACAAAACTTGTTACTTTCAAGATTAAGGTAATCACAAATGATGATTGTGAATGCAGCGGAATCAAAAGTTGCTTGAAAGTAAAAGATGAGGGTTAGGAGAAATCACACACGGATTTTATCCTGGTTCACCTTCAAACCACAAAAGGCTACGTCCAGTCCCTCAAGAAACCCTTGAGGATTTTTCCACTATTGATAAAAACTTCTTACAAGTGCTTACACCAAGGACTTTAAGAATTTCTATCAACAACCTGAAAGCACACCACTTTCAGAGTCCCAACCTTCACCGAACCCTACGGTGAATCTTTCACTCAACCAGAATGAAGATGAAGAAGAATTTCTACACAGCTGAATCAATCCTTTTATACAAGAGTGTATTGATCATAGTAGTTATGCTTTTAGGCACTTATCATATGAAGGCTCTTTCTTATTCTGAGTTCTTCAATAGTTGAACAGCATAAGTGTTCTTGACAATAAAGAATAAGAAACTCATAATTTTGGCTCTTAATGAGTATGAAAGTTGTAGAACAATGGTTTAATTGTATATGAAAGTCTTGTTCAAGTGTATTTAGTTTCTGACCATAAAAGGACTATTAATAGGCACAAGAGATCATCCATGAACCAACACAAGGCTTCCCAAACGTTTTGAGACACAATGGTTCATGAAATAATGCAACTTGTCGAGCAGGTAATCGATTACGCTATGTGACCGTTGCTGTTTGAATTTTAAATTCAAACATGTAATCGATTACAAGCAAGCTGTAATCGGTTACTTGCCTTTGTGTAATCGATTACCTTAATGGTGTAATCGATTATACTCAAGTCCATTTTCTAGTCAATGAAACTTTAAGTTCTAATTGAGTTTTTCTACCACTTTTAACTTACGAAAAGGATTAAGCTCAATTACTTTTAATTTTCTTAGAGCCTTCATACTTAAAGAAACCTTAGAAGCATAACTTACCTAAAATGTAAGACGTAGTTAAAGCTAGAACCCTTGAGGTTGTTTGAGATATGTTGCATTGGTTCTTCTAAGTCTTCTTTTCTTCTTTTTGTTCACAAGTTTGTCATCATCAAAACTTCAGCCAGGGTCAGGGGCAAGACCTTCTTCACAATCTCTCCATTTCTCCACCACCACCATCATTTGGGGCCTCACAAGAACCAAATGAAATTATTGGAAACCACCGCGATGACTATCGCGGTGAATGTGATGATGACTATGGTGGCTACAGTGGCAGTTCTAATGGCAGACGTGGTGGATGGGGTAGCATTCAGTGTCAGATTTTCTTCAAAAATATGGCCATGATGCTTCCGTCTGCTACCAACGCTTTGGACCAGGACAAAATGGATCATCTCCCTTTGGTTAATCGGGATATAATCAACAATAGTACAACCAACAAGGACATGGTTATAGCTTTGTGCCAAATCCCTTTGTGTCAAATCAGCATTCTCAGCATTTTGGTATGAATTACCTTGCTCTTTCCCCTCTCTATGGTCCTCACAACTCTTATAGACCACCTGGTTTTGGAAACCCAACTCAGTTTCGACCACCGCAAACTCAATTACAATTTGGGAGTCCTTCCGATGGAAGCCAAGCCTCTAGGCCACCAATGTCATCACCTCAGTTCAACCCAAGGCAATCCCAAGCCTTTATTCTTGGGCCAAGCCCTCAAAACTCCTCAATCAATGACAATCAACAACCTTGGCATCCTGATTCTGGAGCTTCTCATCATGTCACCAATAATCCAACACAACTGGCAAAAACCTCATCCATGTCCAGCTCTGATAATCATGTGGTGATTCGTAATGGTCAAGGTTTGCACATTCATTCTATTAGCTCAGCTTGTGTTAAGTCTCCTTATAACACACACAATACATTCACTTTGAAAAATCTCCTTCTTGTCCCTTCTATAACAAAAAATTTAGTAAGTGTTAGCAAGTTCTGTAGAGATAACAATGTCTTCTTTGAATTTCATGAAGCTCACTGTTTTGTCAAATCTCAGGCTACTTATAAAGTCCTCCTTACTGGCAGCCTAGGAAATGATGATCTCTATCAGCTTGATGATTTCACCCTATGTCAGTTTCCTCATGGCCAGTCTAGAATCATCCCTTCACACTCGTCGTCTGTTGTTCCTGTTTCATCATTTGCTCACCCTGTTCCATCGTCTGGCCTTTTTGTTTCATCGTCTGGCGTTCCTGCCACATTAACAACAAATACCACTAGTTCTCTATCTTGTCTGAATAAAGAAATATTCAATATAACTCTAATGTATTGGGACCTTCCTTGTATGAGATGTGGCACTATAGATTGGAGCACCCTCATCATGAGGCCTTCAAAACTGTATTACTTCAATATAATGTTCCTTTAACTAATAGAAATCCTTTTTCTGTTTGCTCCTCATGCTGTCTTGGTAAATCTCACAGATTACCTTCTCAACCCTCAACCACTGTGTATAATGCTCCTTTAGAACTTGTTTTTATTATTCTCTGGGGCCCTGCCTCTGATGTTTCTTCGTGTGGTTATAAGTACTTCCTCACTTGTGTTGATGCTTATTCCCGCTACACCTGGATTTTCCCATTAAAACTCAAATCTGAAGCCTTTACTATGTTTATCCACTTTAAGACAATGGCAGAATTACATCTTAACTCCAAGTTAAAATCTGTTCAATCTGATTGGGGTGGGGAGTTCAGACCTCTGACCAAATACTTCACAAACCAAGGCATCATTCACAGACTCACATGCCCTCACACACACCATCAAAATGAAGTGTTGAAAGAAAACATAGACACATTGTTGAAACTGGTCTGACATTATTAGCTCATGCCAAAATGCCCACTGAATATTGGGATCAAGCCTTTCTTACTGCAACATACCTCATAAACAGACTCCCAACCTCAGTCCTACAAAATGTCAGTCCTTTCACCAAACTATACAAACAACCACCAAATTACAAATTTCTGAAAGTCTTTGGGTGTGCTTGTTACCCCTTTGTAAGACCTTACAATACAACAAAACTCTCTCATAGGTCAACTGAATGTGTCTTTCTCGGGTACTCCTCCAGTCACAAAGGTTACAAGTGTCTTGATGCCTCTGGAAAAATCTTTATTTGTAAGGATGTTGTATTCAATGAACCTAGAATTCCCTTTCCAGACATATTTCCTTCTAAAGAGAATCCTGTTGTCCCCATTGAATCACCACCTGTCACTGCTACCATTCATATAGTTCCCACATCTCATACCACTCTAGCTGGTTCTATACCCACTCCTATATCTCCTAATGAAGAATCTAGCTTTGACTCTATTCCAGATTCACTTGTGTCTCCTATTACTGAATCTGGCTCTGATTCTGTTCCAGATTCCCCGTCACTAGCTCTAATTCTAGTCCAGAATCACATCCCAGCACTTCCTCTTCCTCAGTTCCAATTGCTCCTCTTCTTGTCAATGCTCACCCTATGCAAACTAGAGCTAAGTCAGGAATAGTCAAACCCAAATAGTTTCCCACTCTTCTTCTCACACAAGTTGAGCCAACTATAGTCAAGAAAGCTTTAAAGAATCCCAAATGGCATTCCACCATGAGTGACGAATATAAGGCTTTATTGAAAAACAACACATGGTCTCTTGTTCCACTGCCCTCAGATAGGTTTGCCATAGGCTGCAAGTGGGTCTTTCGTGTGAAAGAAAATCCTGATGGCTCTGTTCAAAGATACAAGGCAAGACTTGTTGCAAAGGGTTTTCACAAAAGGAAAGGCATTGATTATGTTGAAACCTTCTCACCAGTGGTCAAACCCACAACAATCAGAATAATTCTCACTCTTGCCGTGTCCAAAAGATGGTCAATCCAACAACTCGATGTCAACAATGCCTTCCTCAATGGCACCTTGAATGAAGATGTTTACATGAACCAACCACCTGGTTTTGAAGCATCCAACAAAAATATGGTTTGCAAACTTCACAAAGCTCTTTATGGCTTGAAACAAGCTCCAAGGGCTTGGTTTGACAAACTCATGTCAGCTCTCGTCAAATCTGGATTCATGCCTAGCAAATGTGATCCCTCTCTCTTTATTTTGAAAACAACACATGACATTATCTATCTTCTAGTCTATGTTGATGATATCATCATCACTGGCAGCTCTGTTACTCTCATTCAGCAGCTAGTAACCAACCTAGACTCTCAATTTGCTCTCACGCAACTAGGGGATTTGGATTATTTTGTAGGTGTTCAAGTTCAAAGAATGCAGGATGGTTCTCTTCTTCTCAGTCAAACCAAATATATTCATGATCTTCTTGCAAGAGAACACATGGAGGATGCCAAGGGCATCTCCACTCCCATGATTAGTGGCTGTAAACTCAGCAAACAAGGCTCATGAGTTATCCCACTGAATACAGATCCATAGTAGGGGCACTGCAGTATGCCACTCTCACTTGTCTGGAAATTTCCTTCTCAGTCAAAAAAGAATGCCAATTTCTATCTCCACCGTTAGAAGAACACTAGAAGGTTGTAAACCGGATTTTAAGATACTTAAAAGCTACTTCCAATCATGGTCTTCATCTCAAACCTGCCACTATTACCAGACCCTTCTCTCTAATTGCATATTGCGATGCTGATTGGGCATCAGATGTCGACAACAGACAATCCACCTCTGGCCTATGTGTTTTCGTAGGACCTAACTTGGTGTCCTGAAGCTCTAAGAAACAAACTCTTGTAGCTCACTCCAGCACACAAGCAGAGTATAGAAGTCTCCCGAACTTTATAGCAGAGGTTTTGTGGATTCAACCTCTCCTTAGTGAATTAAAGATTCCTTTTCAGGTACCTCGTATCTTTTGTGACAACATGAGCACAATTGCTCCCACCCATAACCCAGTCCTTCACTCCAGAACTAAGCATATGGAGCTATGGAGCTAGACATTTTCTTCGTTTGAGAAAAGGTTTAGTCCAAAGCTCTCCTTTTTCAGCATGACCTTCTTTGGACCAATATGCAGACATTCTCACCAAAGCTCTTTCTCCAGCTCGTTTCACTGAACTTCGGGACAAGTTAAAGGTGGTTGACAAATTTCAAATTACTCACCCACCTTGAATTTGCAAAAATAAATAAGAACCTCTGCATCGTCTATCCTATCATCTCATAAGCATCGTCTGGTGGTTTAGATTGCTTACCTCTAGTGATCTAGTCTGCACCGACTGACAGTAAGGATAGCTGTTAGTGCACGAACATGTCCTATCACAGACTTTAGCCTCCACTACTTTGTTGACAACTGTCTCTTGACAGCTGCAACCTTATCTTCTCTCTCTTCTATATATAACTTCACTATTGTATAAACAAATTAATTAATGTGAATGAGAATTAGATTATGATATTTTCTTTATTTTCTGATTCCTTTATTTCCTTTAAGAAACAATATCATTTACAATACAAGACAAAATTATCTTTAATATAGAAACAACAATATTTTTAAAATACAGAAACAGAATTATCTAAAATATAGAAACAGAAGAATTTTCAAAATACAGAACAACAGTATTTTTAAAATACAGAAACAGCAGTATTTTTGAAATACAGAAACAAAAGTGTTTTAAAATATAGAAACAGCAGTGTCTTAAAATACAGAAACAACAGTGTTTTAAAATACAGATACAGCAGTAATCTTAAAATATAGAAAACAACAGTGTTCTAAAATACAGGAAATAGTAGCGTTTTAAAATACAGAAAACAGCAGTGTTTTAAAACACAGAAAACAGCAGTGTTCTAAAATACAGGAAATAATAGTGTTTTAAAATACAGAAAACTACAATGTTTTTAAAAAAATACAGAAACAGAAATATAAAAAGAAAACAGACCGAAACAGTAACAAACAGCTCAAAAATAATTCACAACACATCACAAACCATTAAAAACAATTCTACATGTTACCCTTACTGTCGAACGTGACGCATAAACTTCAAGTCCAACCTTGCAAAATAATATAAAACACACTCAATCAGTCATTCAACCAAAACAATGGAGAAAAAATGAAAACTTATCCCCTAAGGCCTTCATCAAACCCACGGCCAACCCTTAGAGGAAGAGAGTTTCGAAAATGATTTTGTCACAAAAGAGAGCATGAAAAATGTGGCTCAAAATAGAAGAAAGGAGATGAATTTGTTTTCAAAATCTTGACATGATTTAAGATTACATAACAGCCCCAAAAATCTTTGACATGATTTAAGATTACATAACAGCCCCAAAAATCCTTCATCAAACCCACGGCCAACCCTTAGAGGAAGAGAGTTTCGAAAATGATTTTGTCACAAAAGAGAGCATGAAAAATGTGGCTCAAAAGAGAAGAAAGGAGATGAATTTGTTTTCAAAATCTTGACATGATTAAAGATTACATAACAGCCCCAAAAATCCTTAAGTATAAGGTAGAAAAATGGAATAAGAGGAGGAACCTACCTTGCTTGACTTGCTTGATCAAGAAGAAGTGAAGCACAACTCTTGTCCTTCAGTGGTGGAGAGAAAAACTTGAATGGATTGAGAAAGAGTGTGCTGAAACAATATGGAGTTAGAACTCTAGGAAGAGAGAAAAGAAATGAACAAAAGAATTCAAAATTGGAGAGTATGAATCACCTACCAATTGACTAACACCAAGCACTCTTCGAGAGGAAAGGAGAAGCAAAACTTGACCACAAATGGGGAGGAATAGGGGCGGCAATGGCAGCACAAGGAGGAGAAAGTTTCAGCACTTGAGCCTAGGGTTTTTGCACTTGAAGGATGACAGAGAACAAGAGAGGAAGCCACCACTATAAACTCAAAATTTTCAGCCCCAAAGAGAGAGAAAGAATTCGGCCAAGACACACTATTATCCCCCATTATTGCTCATCAAAACTCATTAACCACAAGACCAAGCCATCAAGTCACTTCATTCTCCATAATTAACATTATTCCCATCCAAAATTTAATTTCAAACACAATTAAGGACCCATTAAACCCAAATAAAATTTGATTCGGATTTCATAAGTAGTCCAAGGGCTAGAATTTAATTATTCAAACTCAAGGGACCAAATTACAATTACAAGAATTCCAGGGACCAAAATGCAATTATAAGAAATTCAAGGGACTAAAGTTCAATTACAAGAAATTGAGGGTCTTACTGATAGTAACAAAATAACACAAGAAGGAGGGGGGTTTGAATTGTGTGTGATTTTAATAACTTGTTGATAGCCAATCAGCAAGTGCACGGAGGATATCGTGTAATATAAAATATGTCAAACCCACAAGGATAGGTTGAATTACAAGACCCAAAATCAATTGTTCACAGCTTAAAAAGAAAAGCATAAAAGTTTTTTATTATGGTTGGTTTTTGAGAACAAATGAACAGGAAAAAGAACAAGATAACAACTTGATAGAGAAAGTACTTGGGTTGAGTTTCACTATCCCTAGCTAAACTATTCATTATCACTTTTATATATGTAATTCAAAACATGTTCTTAGGTTTTCTAGCCTAGGGTTCCTACTTGTTAACACCTTAAGCAAATAGAATTTCCAATTAAATTTCTAAACCTAATGCCTTAGTGATTAGTTAACCAAATTGAAGGAAAAATCCAAGTTTAGGCCAACGCTATCTGTAAGTATAGATAGCAACCTGAGAGGGGGGGGTGAATCAGGTTTGCACGACTTTCGCTTTTACAAAACTTGTTATTTCCAAGATAATAATAATCGCAATTGATGATTGTGAATGCAGCGGAATAAAGCGTTGCTTGAAAGTAAAAGATGAAGGAAGAGAGAATCACACAATGATTTTATCCTGGCTCACCTTCAATCCACCGAAAGCTACGTCCAGTCCCTCAAGAAACCCCTTGAGGATTTTTCCACTATGAACAAGATTTCTTACAAGCACTTACACCAAGAACCTTAAGAACTCTTGTCAAACCTCAGATGGAAAACCACCAACTGTTGACGCCGAACCCTACGACGGAGTTTGAATCAAACCCGATTCAAAGGACATTTTCCACAATCACCGAACCCAACGGTGGACTTTGAATCAAACCCAATTCAAAGGACCTTTTTCACAACCACCGAACACTACGGTGAATGAATCAAACCCGATTCAAGATGACGAAGAAGAAGCCTTTGCAGTGGATGATACAATCCTTTAGACTAGTTGGATTGATCTTAGTTTGTATGCTCCAGACAATTACAATGAAGGCTCTTTTATTTTGAGTTTCTCAAATGTTGAACAGCATGAGTGTTCTTATGAAAATGAGAGAGCAGAAACTCAGAATGATTACTTTAATGATTGTGAAAGTTGTAGACCAAGTCATTACAATTTCTGAGCGTCTATGGACTTTATATAGTACTAGAGGTCGCCCATGATACATCCCAAAGCTTCCCAAACGTTTTGAGGCACATTGGTTCATGAAACAACACATCTGTCGACCTTGTAATCGATTACAGCATTCTAGTAATTGATTACGCTATAGCCGTTATGATCTGAGTGCCATTTCCTGACAGGTAATCGATTACTGAAATCTGGTAATCGATTACTGACTGCTTGTAATCAATTACTGAAAGCTGGTAATCGATTACGCTATGCCTGACTAACAGGTAATAAATTACTGAAATCTGGTAATCTATTACTGCAAGTTTGAAACTTGGTTTCTTTGATGTTCAATCTCTAATTAAGTGTTTCTACTTAATTTTAGCCTTTGAAAACATGTCGTACTTAATCAGTTGATTACTCATGAGCCTTCAAATGCAATATAACCTTAATAAAGCATAGCACACTAAGTTAACAAGACTTACTTGTGGCTAGAACCATAATAGTTGATCTTGACGTTTTGAGCCGGTTCTTGAAGTTTTTTTTCTTTTTCTTCTTTTTGTAACGTGTGTTCTCATCATCAAAACTTTAGCCAGAGTCTAGAGCAAGACCGTCTTCACAATCTCCCCCTTTTTGATGATGGAAAACACGTGCCTTGAAAGTTGAAGATCATTTTATTATGCTCCCCCTGTCATATGCAACTCCCCCTTTTTGTTGTACTTGTAGCATGTTCTTGTAAATGATCTTCAACAGCATAGGACACTCTCTTGAAGTCTTTTTTCTTTTTGTGATGTGTTTTTCTTCATCAAAACCTCAGCCGAGTCCAAGGACGAGACCTTCTTCACAATCTCCCCCTTTTTGATGATGACAAAAAACATGCTTGAAAGATGATTGATCATTTGACTTTCTCCTCTTATCTCGTATATCTCCCCCTTTGTTTTGCAAATTATATCTCCCCCTTTGTTTTGCAATTGAAGCTCAGTATCCTGAAAATGATCAAGCCTGCATAAGGCTTTTCTCCCCCTTTTGACATCATCAAAAAGAAGAGAAGGCCATACAAAGTATTCCAGGATAATAGAGATAAAGGGAATTATAATGACAGAGAGTACATGCAAGAAACAATATTGCATAATCATAGCATATTATAGGGGTTATTGGAAACAGACCAAAGCATATGAAAATACAAGTCAAAATCTGAAAACCAATACTTTTGAATTTTTACCTTGCAGTAATCGATTACAGCATTTAAATAATCGATTACTGAAAATCTCTGGAAATATTTCTGGGCCAACAAACTCATGGTAATCGATTACTAGACATGGGTAATCGATTATTGAATATCTCTAGAAAACTTCCTGGGCCAAAACTTTTCCTGTAATCGATTACTTGTTCTGTGAAATCGATTACTATATCCAAAAACTTGATTTTTCAGGCTTGGTAAGCACAACACCATATTCTATGTTTGTGTCTTGAATGACCATCCTTTGTATATGACACTTCTGATCACTAGGTCTTCAAGCATACCTGCACAATAAGCTTAATGGTATTTTTGAGGTACCCAATAGTCTTTGGGTCCTTTTGGGTTAGTTCCTTTCACACCCCATACAAATCTTTCATTGGGTACTCCATCTTTTCTATGATAACTGGGAGTATAATAAGAACACTTAAATTTCATGTTAGGTACTTTCTCATTAAGATGATAAAACGTTTTGAAATGTGCCTTTCTAGGTTGAGTGTAACTATGTACTCTCTTTGTGTGATCAATGTAGCATAAATTATTTGATGTAGTAAACATAATTTCCTTAATACTACTAGAATGACTTTGATCAAATAAACCTAGATAATTTTTATGATTAACATACCTTTGAGTACTTGACAATTTATTCATCTCATTTGTACCTTTATCATACTCCTTTAACACTTGATTTGATTCATCAATCTTTGATACAAGTGTTGCACGTTTATCAAGAGTTATTAGATCTCTTTGAATATCCACTTTGGTTTTAACTTGATCTAACTCCTCTTGCATGCTTTTAGCTTTTCTTTCTAGAGATGAGATGATCTTGTCTTGTATTGCATATATTTTAGAAATATTTAAGAATGTATCAGGCAATTCAACAAAGGTATTTTGTAACTGATCATATGAAAGTTTATCGTTACTAACCTCATTGTTTTCATCATCAGAATGATGTGTCACCATCAAGACGAGATGTGTCTCTTCATTCTCTGAATCGGATGATGACCTTGCTTCAATTTCTTCCATGTATGCCTTCTTTGATTTGGAAATCTTGTTCTCAAATATCTTTTTCAAGCCATGCTTCTTTCTTTGAAGTTTATGACATACTTCTTTCTGGATCATTTTTCCAAGGTTCTTCACAATGACTCTTATATCATTATTATTATCATCATCATCATCATCATCATCATCATCACTATCGGATTGAGAATCTTCCTCTTGTGAACTATCATATCTTGTGGTTTTAGTTCTCAATGCAATAGGTCGAATGTTCTTGTCAACTGTTTCCCGTTGTTCCATCTTTTTGAGTTCAAGTTCATGTTCTTCCAACTTGCCAAAAAGTGCAGCCAATGTGAATTTTGAAAGACTCTTCTTTTCTGATATTGTTGGTACCTTTGGTTGCCATTCTCTTGACAATGATCTTAAAAATTTTAAGTTCAGATCACTATTGGAAAAATCTTTTCCAAGAGCAATTAGATGGTTGATCAAGAGAGTGAGCCTTTTCTGCATATCTAAAACAGTTTCCCTCGGTAATATTCTGAACATTTCATATTCTTGCACCAATTTGTTGATCTTGGATCTTTTGACTTCATCCGTGCCTTCATGAGTTACCATTAAAGTATCCCATATTTCCTTTGATGTTTTGCACGTGGATACTGTGAAGAATTCATCCATGCCAAGAGAAGATGTAAGAATGTTCATGCCTTTGAGATCATATTGAACTTTCTTCTTTTCTTCTTCACTCCATGTGTTTTCTGGGTTCGGTTGTCTGCTATCACCCACTTCATTCATTGGTATAAACGGACCTTCTTCAATGGCTTTCCATATTTCCACATCCAATGACCTTATAAAGATTTTCATCTTGATCTTCCATAAGTCATAGTGGTCTCCATTGAAGTATGGTGGCCTGTTTATGTTGAATCCCTCACTAGTACCATGACTAGACGAGGATGCCATATTTTCTCGGATCTTAGGAGAAAATTACCTAAACTTACGCTCTGATACCAATTATAAGTATAGATAGCAACCGGAGAGGGGGGTGAATCAGGTTTGCACGATTTTCGCTTTTACAAAACTTGTTACTTCCAAGATAATAGTAATCACAATTGATGATTGTGAATGTAGCGGAATAAAGCGTTGCTTGAAAGAGAAATATGAAGGAAGAGAGAATCACACAATGATTTTATCGTGGTTCACCTTCAATCCACCGAAGGCTACGTCCAGTCCCTCAAGAAATCCCTTGATGATTTTTCCACTATGATCAAGATTTCTTACAAGCACTTACACCAAGAACCTTAAGAACTTTTGTCAAACTTTAGATGGCAAACCACCAACTGATGACGCCGAACCCTACGACAGAGTTTGAATCAAACCCAATTCAAAGGAAATTTTCCACAATCACTGAACCCAACGGTGGACTTTGAATCAAACCCAATTCAAAGGACCTTTTTCACAACCACCGAACACATCAGTGAATGAATCAAACCCGATTCAAGATGAAGAAGAAGAAGCCTTTGCAGTGGCTGATACAATCCTTTAGACTAGTTGGATTGATATTAGTTTGTATGCTCCAGGAAATTACAATGAAGGCTCTTTTATTCTGAGTTTCTCAAATGTTGAACAGCATGAGTGTTCTTATGAAAATGAGAGAGCAGAAACTCAGAATGATGACTTTAGTGATTGTGAAAGTTGTAGACCAAGTCATTACTGTTTCTGAGCGTCTATGGAATTTATATAGGAACTAGAGGTCGTCCATGAACCATCCCAAATCTTCCCAAACGTTTTGAGACACATTGGTTCATGAAACAACACATCTGTCCACCTGGTAATCGATTACAGCATTCTGGTAATCGATTACGCTATAGCCGTTATGATCTGAGTGCCATTTCCTGATAGGTAATCGATTACTGAAATCTGGTAATCAATTACTGACTGCCTAGTAATCGATTACTGAAAACTGGTAATCGATTATGCTATGCCTGATAGACAGGTAATAGATTACTGAAATCTGGTAATCTATTACTGCAAGTTTGGAACTTGGTTTCTTTGATGTTCAATCTCTAATTAAGTGTTTCTACTTAATTTTAGCCTTTGAAAACATGTTGTACTTAATTAGTTGATTACTCATGAGCCTTCAAATGCAATATAACCTTAATAAAGCATACCACACTAAGTTAACAAGACTTACTTGTGGCTAGAACCTTAATAGTAGATCTTGACGTTTTGAGCCAGTTCTTGAAGTCTTCTTTCTTTTTCTTCTTTTAGTAACGTGTGTTGTCTACATCAAAACTTCAGCCAGAGTCAGGAGCAATACCTTCTTCACACTAACAATGTCTACCCTTGTACCTAAGTGGCATACAATCATTCATTCTATTCCCTTTTCCCCGTATTCTTAATAACTACCATTGCATAAGAATTAAGTATGAATACTTGTGTACAGCAAGAGTAATGTAAAGCATGGAATATAATATAAGAACTGAACCTTTATTCATATATAAACAAAACAAAGCAAAAGCATGGTTCTAAGATAGATTCACTACAACCCAAATACTAAGAAAAGCTTAGTCAAACATGGCTAAGAAAGACATGATAAAAACACGAATTGAGAGCTCAAGGAAGGCTTCCCACACCTCAGACAATGCTCAGCAAAAGTAATTCTATGAGTATCAAGTGTTACCAAGTGTGTTTACAAAAGAAACACAGCAGTCTATTTATAACATTTTCCAGGCTGCCTCCCAACGCTCAGGCGTTGGGTTTAAGTGTCACTAGACGAGGCCAAACAGGGGCTCAACGCATGAGCGTTGGCCCTTCCAACGCTTGTGATAGTAATAAAAACACACAAGAAAGGGGGGTTTGAATTGTGTGTGTGACTTTTAAATATTTTTCGCAGAATATTATTTATAAGTTTGAAAACGTTTAAATAAACATGCAGCGGAAATGTACTTAAAGCGTAAATAGTAAAGCACACAAGATATTTATCCTGGTTCACCCCCAAAATCGATAGGGCTACGTCCAGTCCTTGGTTGTACCAAGATTTTCCACTATTTCGACTGAATAGTACAAGTGTTCTCCGGGACTTCTCCCAGTGTTCTAAGGACTTCTCCTTTACAAGTTTTCTCAGGACTTCTCCTTTACAAGTTTTCTCAGGACTTCTCCTTTACAAGTTTTCTCAGGACTTCTCCTTAATCTCTCAAGTATTCGACAGGACTTCTCCCAATTCTTTTACAAGAAGGTTGGTTTTCTACAAGGATCTCTTCACAAAGAGTGGGTAGAAAATATGAGGTTCTGGGTTCAGAGACGATTGTTAAGTTTGGTTCTCTGAAGGGATAGTGTGAGAAGAATGAGAGTTTTCACTCTATGGAGAGTTCACACTGATTGGCGACTAAACTCAGAAGGATAGAAATTCTAATGTTGCTGAGTGTTCTTGGCAAAATCTAATCTAAGTTGTGAATTGACTTGAAGAGTTCGAATGCTTAGATATTGTATAAGTCGCCAAGTTTAAAGTGATGCAGAGGTCACTATTTATATCTTCAGTAGGATGTCAACCGGATGGACTGATGAAGTTCTTCAAAATAGTTCCGTTGGAGATTTGCTGGATTGTGAGTAACGGATACTTCTGGAACTTGTTGGTAAAGAAGGTTTGCCGTAGTGATGAACATTTCTTTAACTGGTAGAGAGTGAGTTCGTCTGGCAATGCTTTTGCTTCTGATCCCCAGGAACAACAATTAATGCTTCTGACCCGAGGTTTTGAATTTTACCGTTGAGGAGATACGATGATCAGAGGATTTCACCGTAAATTCAGTAAAAAGCGATTTGAATAAAGGAATGTCGGAGAATTTGAATCTTCAAGGTATATGGCGCTTAAATCTGTCTCTTTCGTATTTTATGCTCTGATCCACAGGAGGTGCTTGACAACTTATCTTGGTTTAGACAAATGATCTCTACTGAGTAGATTCTTTTCGTGTCAGTCTTTAATTATTACTTCTTAGTCAACCTCTCTGTTTGACTTGGAGTGATCCGGACAGTCCCTTTAGACGGACGAAGTTCTCATAGCCGGACAGACTTTTACTTTGCTTTTTGATAATGATTGCAGCGTCCTTTCCGTTTATAGGAGTCCCTGAATATAAACTTCTTCAAGGAAAAATTAGTGACTCTTTAACGAAATTGTTATTTATCAAAATAGATTAATTCATTTGGGTATTTTTCTCTAACAATCTCCCCCTTTTTGATAATGACAATTTCAAAAAAAAAAATGCAAGTAGAATCTGTATGATTTCTCCCCCTTAGTATGTGCCTTTCTTTTATTAAGTCATTCATTTCATTAGCGAAGTTAGCTCCCCCTAAGCTGGTGCACTTTTTCATTTATATATACTTTCTCCCCCTTTGACATTATCAAAAAGAAAAAAAATGGAACATAAATAATACGAGAAGCATTTATTCATGAGGAAGGTTTAGACAATCCTAAAAATGAGGCCATATAGGCATGCATTTCAGCGAAATTAGCATTGATCTGGGCAGAGAGCCTAGCATCCATGGACTCAAGACGATCATTCACAGCTTGTTCTCGACGATCCTGTGCCAGCGATAAGCGAGTAGTGAATGCCTTAACTTCCTGAGAGAGAAGGTGGACCATAGAGCGGTCATCTTCAGAGTCGGAGTGGGAGCATTGATCGACCGACGAAGATGAGAAGCTAGTTGGCAGTATAGGCGTAAAGGATGCCACAGTGGGAATGAGCGGCGCAGGATGCAGATGCAGCCAAGTGGGGCGCAGAGTTTGCAACATGGGAGATATCTGAGGAAGAAGAATCAGAGACCATGTGCTGAACTTGAGAACCATGGTTTCAACACAGCCTGCCAGATGAAGAGGAATTGAGGCAGTGAGAATATCCTTGCGAACGAGAACTTCCCAGTTATAATGGAAGAATTGACGTTGAGATGGCATGGAGTGGGTAAGGAGAGAATGGGGACATCCGCAAGGAAGCCACAAACCAGCCTTAAAGCAAAATGGGAACCCAAATGCTTGAACACAGAGATCTGATAGGAGGTGAGCATTAGGTGCATCAGGTGAACTCTTGCGCTTGCCCAAGGCAGAACGGGGTTTAGAAGGGTTACCGGGCATGGTATAGATCGGAGGAGAAGACATGCCTGAATAAGTAGGGAAGAAACCCGGAGGTGCAAGTTTGAGATCCAGATCCATGCTTTTAAGGAGACATTCCGGTGACGACAGGTATGAGGTATTAATAGTTGCATTAAAGTGAGCATCTACCTGGGGTAACAGTGAAAGCGTCGGTTGACTTTGACTAAGAGGTAGACGAGGATCGCTTTCATCATTAGTTAAATTGAGACGACTGAAATCAAGATTTAAGCTAGAGATGTCAGTGTGAGAATCAGGTTCAGAATCGTCAACAATGTGGATAGGATTGTCATAGTTGGGGACAACAAATAAAGAATCAAGAAATTCCTCATAGTTGGGGAAGAATTCATTCTTCAGCTAGGTTTGTCACTCGCCTAGAGGTTGAACTTTTAGGAATCTCCTTCCAGATAGTGAAAGGAGAGCTCTCAGAGCTTTCCCAAGATGAGGAGTAGCACGTTCCATGGAGAGGAAGGTTGAGAAGTCGAGATATGTCAGTTGTGAGTATATCAACTACTTGACTCAAACATCGCGTTCGGATGTGGTTAGGGTTCATCTCGACAGCACAGTCGTAGAACTCTTGGACGAGAGGCTTGAGGACTGAGGATGTGGATATACTAAACATGTTCCCCCAAGTTTGAGAGAGCAGGAGGTCAAGTCCGGCCACCTTTGCATGTGCAAATACCTAGGTGTTCAACCTTGACAAGACCAATTTCATAACTTTGAAGCTCTCGATTTCGAGTCATAAGATTGATCTGATTCTGGTATATTTGAGTTTCTTCCATGGTTAGAGCTCGTGGAGCTTTTCCGTTTCTTCGTTTGTTGGGAGCCATGAGGACTGTAGAGAGGGAAGACAGAACGACAGCTACAAATGCACGGAGTAAGTTGAATGGATGTATTGAGGCAGTTGAAGGGGGGTATATTTTCACTAACCGTCAGTTTTATGTGAAATAGTGGGCATAGTGTCTCGATTTTATCATTCTCATGATGAGTAATACAGTTCATTAGCTTGCATTAAATGAAGAGAGATAATAAATGCCAACCTTTGTGTGTACGTGTAGAGCAAGTGAGGCATATGAAAAGACACAACTGTTTCAGCATTAAATGTATATCACGAAATGAATATTATGAAAGTAACCAGACGAATATGATAAGAAGATGTTTATAATGCAGGAAACATTCCTATTATTTCTCTAAGGCATGCAAACTTGTTTTCAATTAGGGGTTTTGTGAAAATATCAGCCAGTTGATCATCAGATGGTATGTATGAGATGTCAATATTTCCTTTTGCTACATGATCACGAATAAAATGATGTTTGATTTCAATATGTTTGGTTCGTGAATGTAACACAGGATTCTTTGTTATATTAATTGCACTTGTATTATCACACAATAATGGGATGTTATGCTCAAAAATATTATAATCTTCTAATTGATGCTTCACCCAAAGAAGTTGGGTGCAGCATGAACCTGCAGCGACGTATTCAGCTTCAGCCGTTGAAAGGGAGATTGTGCTCTGTCTTTTGCTTGCCCAAGAGATTAGACAATGCCCTAAGAAGTGACATCCTCCACTTGTGCTTTTTCTTTCTATTCTATCTCCGGCATAGTCAGCATCACAAAATCCCCTTAACCTGAAATCATCACCTTTCTCATAAACTAGACCAAGATTAGTTGTGCCAATAAGATATCGAAAAATTCGTTTTACAGCACTAAGATGAGATTCTTGAGGACTTACCTGAAATCTTGCACATACACAGACACTGTACATGATGTCTGGTCTGCTTGATGTGAGATATAATAGCGATCCTATCATCCCTCTGTATTTGGTTGAGTCAACCGGAGTTGATTCATCACCTTTATCAAGTATAGTTCTAGGATGCATTGGAGTTCCCATGGCTTTGGCTTTCTCCATGCAGTACTTCTTTAGTAGGTCATTGATATATTTGGTTTGATGAATGTAAGTTCGAGTTCCTTCCTGCCTGATTTGTAGTCCTAGGAAGAACTTTAATTCTCCCACCATACTCATCTCAAATTCACTTTGCATTAGCTTGGAGAATTCTTGACAAAGAGCTTCATTTGTGGCCTCAAATATTATATCATCGATATATAGCTGTACTAGAATGAAGTCCTTGGACCTCTTTCTTCTAAAGAGAGTATTGTCGATGCTTCCTCGAGAAAATCTATTCTTCATTAGAAATGAGCTCAAGCGATCGTACCATGCACGTGGTGCTTGCTTTAATCCATATAGAGCTTTTCTTAGCTTGAAGACATGATCTGGCAGATTCTGATCTTCAAATCCTGGAGGTTGCTTTACGTAGACTTCTTCCTCAATGACTCCATTCAGGAAAGCACTTTTTACATCCATTTGAAATAGCTTTATGGAGTGTTGACAGGCAAATGCTAAAAGAATACGTATGGCTTCAATTCTTGCTACTGGTGCAAACGTCTCTGTATAATCAATTCCTTCTTGTTGATTATACCCTTGGGCCACCAGACGAGCTTTGTTTCTTGTGACCTTTCCATTTTCATCCATCTTATTCCTGAAGACCCATCGAGTGCCTATGATGGACTTGTCTTCTGGTTTCGGCACCAGATCCCAGACTTTACTTCGTTCAAATTGATTCAGTTCTTCTTGCATGGCAAGGATCCATCCTTCATCCTGAAGTGCTTCTCCTATGTTCTTTGGCTCTATCTCAGAAAGAAACGCACAATTAGCATAATCATTAAAAGTAGATCGAGTTCTTACCTTTTCGTGAACATCTCCAATGATTTGCGTTGGAGGATGATCTGGTTTGAATCTCCAGTCTCGAGGTAGTGATATGCCACTAGAGGTCATAACTTGACTTGATGAGATATTGTCAGACGTAGTTTCATCAACTTCGTCTGGTTGAGCTGAGAGAGGAATAGTTGAGTCTGACTCTTTGCTGGACGATGATGGCTGAGCTGGATTTGATGAAGGAGCTTCATATATTTCCAGATCATCATCTTCTGAAGATATTGTATTTACACTTACGTGCTTATCTTCAAATCTAACATTGATGGATTCTTCAACTGCCATAGTTCTGGAGTTGTATACTCGAAACGCCTTAGAATTAGGTGAATATCCTAAGAATATTCCCTTATCTGATTTTGCATCAAATTTGTCGAGATCATCCTTTGTGTTGAGTAGAAAACATGAGCTTCCGAATGGATGAAAGTATGAGATGCTTGGCTTCCTTCCCTTCCATAGCTCGTAAGCAGTTTTCTTCAGAATTGGACGCATGAATATTCTATTTTGAATATAACATGCTGTATGGATGGCTTCAGCCCATAAATACTTGGGCAGAGAAGTTTCATTAAGCATAGTTCTTGCCATTTCTTGAAGTGACCTGTTTTTCCTTTCTGCTACTCCATTTTGTTGAGGGGTTCTCGGAGCGGACACTTGATGGAATATACCATTCTCTTCGCAGTAATGATTGAATTCTTCATTTATGAATTCTCCTCCTCTGTCACTTCGGATGTTGGTGACGCAGTATCCTTTTTCATTTTGAATTCTTTTCGCGATGATTAGAAAGGACTTAAAAGCTTCATCTTTTGTTTCAAGGAATTGCACCCATGTGAATCTGGTGTAGTCATCGACGATGACAAGACAGAATCTTTTTCCAGAACAACTAGCCGTTCTAGTGGGTCCAAACAAGTCCATGTGCAACATCTCCAGAGGTCTCTTTGTACTAACAACGTTCTTTGCATGGAAAGAACTTTTTACTTGCTTTCCTTGGAGATATGCTGAGCATGTATCATCAGATTTGAAAGATAGATTTGGCAAACCACGTACTAAATCATGTTTGATTATTTTAGCAGTGGTCTTTAGGGATGCATGCCCTAGCTTCCTGTGCCAGATCCATTTATCATCCTCTGCTGATACTAGACATGTTACCTTTTGACTTGCAAGGTTTTCCAGGGAGGTCTTATATAGATCCCCTTGTCTCTGAGCTTCAAAGATAATCTTGTCATTTTCATTAGTGACACTACACTTCAATTTGGTGAAGGAAACAGTGAGCCCACTATCACACAATTGACTTATGCTAAGTAGGTTGTGTTTTAATCCTTCAACTAGAAGAACCTTCCGGATTACTGGAAGAGGGTCCTTACCAACATTACCTTCTCCGACAATGAAACCTTTTTGATTACCTCCAAAGGTCACTGTCCCTCCTGTCTTCTTCTCATGGATTTTTGGGAATAAAGACCTTTTTCCCATCATGTGCCGTGAGCATCCACTGTCTAGGTACCATTGTTCTCTTTGGTTTCGAACTGTTAAGCACATCTGCAAGAGGAATAATCATTGATTTAGGTACCCAAACTTTCTTGGGTCCTCTTTTGTTAGTAGTCACCTTGGGTGGACTTTTCCTCCCATGCACTATTTTTTGAGGAGTTTGTTTCTCCTTACCCTTGACTGTGAAAGTTTCAGGTTGAATTTTGATAGATGCTGATGACATACTTTTATTTTCGGGCTGATATCTATATGGAACAGTAGACAAGTTATGTTTAATGGCAACTATATCCCAGTCTTCTTCTTCTTCTTCATATCCTAACCCTCTTCGATCATAAGCTAGTCTATTGTTTCCACTTAATTTGATTAGATTATCATGGCCTTGAGTAAACATGGATAAGTCTTTAATTAAGTAACTGACTCTTTGCTTTAAAAACCTAATTTCTTTGTTTGCGTCTTGTTCTAAAAGCGCTTGATTTTTCTTAGTGAGCATAATAGATACTTCCTTAGATGCATGCAGTTCATTCAATGTTTTATCATTCTTCTTTTTGAGAGAGTTGTACTTAATAGCTAATGCATGAGCATATTCTAGCAGTTCATTGTAGTCATTAGCTGAGATTTCAGGACATACCTCTTTTTGATCATCTCCTTCGTCATTGGATTGATCGACAGAAATCATTAATGCTTCTGCTTCTCTGTCAGCTTCAATATCTGAAGTGTCTATGGATGCCATGAACGCACAGTATGAAGCTTCTTCATTAGCTCCCTTGGCTTCTTCTTCTTGATCTGAGTCATCTTCTGATTCATCGTTCTGGCTGGAAAATGCCTTTTTTTTATAGAAAGTTTTCTGCGAAGACTTATTCCCTAGACGAGGACAATCTGCTTTGACGTGACTAGGTTTCTTGCATTCATAGCAGACGATCCCTCCTTTGCTTGGAGTTCTTTCTTCTTCTCTTGATGAAGAAGATGGTCTCCCTTTGAATTGCTTCCTGTTTCCCACCATTTTTCTAAATCGTCTGTTGAACAAGGCTTGTTCATCATCTGATCGATCAGACTGAACTGTTTCCTCATCTGAGGATTCATTAGCTTTCAAAGCCTTTGATTTGTTGGCTTTAAAGGCTACAGCTTTTGCAGCTGCTGCTTTTCTTTTTATAATCGCAGCATCATTTGCAAGATCCTGCTCGTGGATCTTCATTTCTCCCAGCAAATCTTCTACTTGATATGTGTCCATATCTTTTCCGGATCTTTGGGAGGTGACGAAATTTCTCCAGTTGGTGGGAAGACTTCTGAGAATCTTGACCACTTGCTCCTTGTTGGTGAATGTTTTGCCCAGATTCCTCATACCATTGTGAATGGTCTGAAGTCGTGAAAACATGGAATCAATGGACTCATTATCATCCATCATGAAGTTTTCGTATTGAGAGGCGAGCATGCTCATCTTGGTGGTTTGAACGGCAGTTGTTCCTTCATGAGCAATGGCCAGCGTGTCCCATACCTCCTTTGCAGTACTCAGGCTGTCAACTTTGTCATGCTCACTTTTGCTGAGAGCACATATAAGAAATAGCCTTGCCTTGGCATTCCTCTGGTTTTCGATCTTGTGTTCGTCTGTCCACTTGTCAGCTGGGATAGCCTTGTTTTCACTATCTTTAGGAAAGTAATTTCCCTTAGATATCACGTCCCATAGTTTCCAATTAGTTGATTCAATGAATAGCTGCATATGCTTCTTCCAGTAGGGATAGTTTGAGCCATCGAAGAATGGTGGCTTGTTTGTTGCGGTTCCGGTTGGGTAGGCAATTCCGTCCATGGATCTTTTCACTCTACACCTGTTAAGATGTTAGTAATTCTCAGAGCGGTTAAGCTCTGATACCAATTGATAGTAATAAAAACACACAAGAAAGGGGGGTTTGAATTGTGTGTGTGACTTTTAAATATTTTTCGCAGAATATTATTTATAAGTTTGAAAACGTTTAAATAAACGTGCAGCGGAAATGTACTTAAAGCGTAAATAGTAAAGCACACAAGATATTTATACTGGTTCACCCCCAAAATCGATAGGGCTACGTCCAGTCCTTGGCTGTACCATGATTTTCCAATATTTCGACTGAATAGTACAAGTGTTCTCCGGGACTTCTCCCAGTGTTCTAAGGACTTCTCCTTTACAAGTTTTCTCAGGACTTCTCCTTTACAAGTTTTCTCAGGACTTCTCCTTAATCTCTCAAGCATTCGACAGGACTTCTCCCAATTCTTTTACAAGAAGGTTGGTTTTCTACAAGGATCTCTTCACAAAGAGTGGGTAGAAAATATGAGGTTCTGGGTTCAGAGACGATTGTTAAGTTTGGTTCTCTGAAGGGATAGTGTGAGAAGAATGAGAGTTTTCACTCTATGGAGAGTTCACACTAATTGGCGACTAAACTCAGAAGGATAGAAATTCTAATGTTGCTGAGTGTTCTTGGCAAAATCTAATCTAAGTTGTGAATTGACTTGAAGAGTTCGAATGCTTAGATATTGTATAAGTCGCCAAGTCTAAAGTGATGCAGAGGTCACTATTTATATCTTCAGTAGGATGTCAACCGGATGGACTGATGAAGATCTTCAAAATAGTTCCGTTGGAGATTTGCTGGATTGTGAGTAACGGATACTTCTGCAACTTGTTGCTAAAGAAGGTTTGCCGTAGTGATGAACATTTCTTTAACTGGTAGAGAGTGAGTTCGTCTGGCAATGCTTTTGCTTCTGATCTCCAGGAACAGCAATTAATGCTTCTGACCCGAGGTTTTGAATTTTACCGTTGAGGAGATACGATGATCAGAGGATTTCACCGTAAATTTAGTAAAAAGCAATTTGAATAAAGGAATGTCGGAGAATTTGAATCTTCAAGGTATATGGCGCTTAAATCTATCTCTTTCGTATTTAATGCTCTGATCCACAGGAGGTGCTTGACAACTTATCTTGGTTTAGACAAACGATCTCTACTGAGCAGATTCTTTTCGTGTCAGTCTTTAATTATTACTTCTTAGTCAACCTCTCTGTTTGACTTGGAGTGATCCGGACAGTCCCTTTAGACGGACGAAGTTCTCATAGCCGGACGGACTTTTACTTTGCTTTTTGATAATGATTGCAGCGTCCTTTCCGTTTATAGGAGTCCCTGAATATAAACTTCTTCAAGGAAAAATTAGTGACTCTTTAACGAAATTGTTATTTATCAAAATAGATTAATTCATTTGGGTATTTTTCTCTAACAGCTTGGGCATTGGAATTAAATTAAAACTGGGCACAAGTCAGGGGCTCAACGCATGAGCGTTAGCCCTTCCAATGCTTGGGCGTTGGAATTACATAAAATTTGGAACCTAAGTCAGGGAGCCAACGCATGAGCGTTGGCTTCCCAACGCTCAGGCGTTGGACACGCCTGATTGCCATTAATGCTCTTCATGTGGCCTCTTCTTTGTCCCCTTCATTCTGAAACAACTCCTTCTACATCAATTCTTCCCTCATTTTTTATTCCCACATGTTCAAAAGAATTTGATGCTTCCGCTTCTTCATTTAATTTCAGCCACCATTCTTCCTTTATTTGCATCAAGATCCCCTCAAACGTTCCTTAATTGACCAGAACCTCTAACAAGGACTAAAATCTAATAAAAATAACTAAAAAGGACTAAAAACCAAATAAAAGCTAACATAAATGCAAATGCACAAATAAAACAAAAACTCTAACAAATTAAATAAAAAGCTATATGAGACTCAATTAAAATAAAATAAAAAGAAAGAATAAGACACTAAAAGGATCATACAAATCCCAGTCATCACACCACTATACCCAACGACAACTTGTCCTCAAGCATAAAACACTTAAAGAAAGCTTGTCCTCAAGCTCAGAACAAATCACCCAAACTAGCACAAAATAGCAATTAAAGCTCACAAATAAACAGCTCATGAATAACAAGTGAATTGAAACTAATCTGCCTATCATTCAAATCAAAACCAAACAAGTACAACAGTGCAACTTTGGAGAGACTACAAGGGTTAAAACTTGGCCAAGGGTTCAAAAACAGCTATGGAATTCAAGAACTTGGCAACTCAAGTGGCTAACTCAGAACATGACTCGTGTTAAGTGATTCTTTTGAATAAGAGCTTCAACAATTCAGCACATAGGTCCTCTCAATTTTTTATTTTTTGAACAAAGTAGTGTAATGTATGGGATGAAAGAACAAAGTTTTTCTACCCTCGTACTCTTTCTCACCCCACTACCTCATTATTTTTTCTTTTTCTATTTTTCATATTTTTCCATTTTTTTTTTCAAGAGAAACCTATTCATACATGGCTATAACATTTTCCTTCTTTCAAAAATCACTCAACAAATTTTCAATAGTAGGCTCCAGCAAAAATAGACTCAATTTCAAGGCTCAACGGGGCTACTAAGCGAAAACTTGCATATTCAAGATCAAATTCTGAGTTTTCAAAAATTCCTAAAGTCTCTCTCAAGATAACAAAGCATGCAAGAATTCAGTCAACATGTAATACAAGGTAGAAAAGTACAATCACAAGTAATCAGAGTTCTCTCAAAGCACTCAGAATAACAGGGTAAGTGGTACCCTTTAAGAACTCACTCAAGATCATACCAAAACTCATTCAACTAGAATCCATTCATATCCTAACAACATGCAATTCTATCCAGCAAAATATCAAATGTATCAATTTTCAAAAATAGTATAGCATAGGGTAAAACTACTTTAGGGTTAAGTAACATGGCATAATTATCTGGGATACAAATCACTGAATCAAATGCAGGACTCAAAATCCTAAAATTAAAATCCTAAAATTAAAATTAAAAACTAAAAAGAAAGAAAAATAAAAACAAAGCTAAAGATAAAAACAAACTACTGGTCTATGCTCAAGTATTCATGGGGTCTTCTTCTTCATCAACACCACTTGCTCTTTCTTCACTAGCACCACCTGCTCTCTTATTCAATCAAAAAGAAAAACAAACAAAATAACTGAAAACAAAGGCAAACTAACATTGGCCTGCCCGAGCCTCAACGCACGAGCGTTGGAATTCCCATGCTTGAGCATTGGTATTAAAATCAAATTCTAGGATTTTAGGGGCTTAACGCATGAGCATTGCCCTCCCCCCCCCCCAACGCTTAGGCGTTGGGTTTTATGAAAACCTGGGCAACTTGGCAGGGGCTCCACGCATGAGCGTTGAGCCTCCAAAGCTTGGGCGTTGGGTGCCTGCAGAATAAAAAAAAAATTCCTTTTTCAAATGCACCAATGCAGAAAGTTAAAACAAAACATTAATCAAATGAAATCACTTAACCAAACCTGACATGGGTTGTCTCCCAAGCAGCCTAATGTGTCTTTGGTAGACTCTTTCCCTTTAATCAATTAGGGGAAAGTTTTCTTCCCTTGATGACCAAGTTATCATTCAGCTCATTGGCTTCATCTTCATTGGACTCAATATGTTTAAGAGTCCTGAATACTAAGAACCTGACTTTTTCTTCTCCTACCTTCAAAGATAGAAGGCCTTTTTCCACATTGATCTTCGCATTACCTGTTGCAAGAAAAGGCCTTCCAAGGATCAATGGCACCTTGGAATCTTACTCCATGTCGAAAATTACAAAGTCAACATGGAAGATAAATTTATCAAACCTGACTAATACATCCTCTACTATCCCATAGGGGTGTTTGATTGACCTGTCCGCCAGCTGCAAAGACATGAGAGTAGGAGTTGCCTCCCCTATGTCCAATCTACTGAACATAGAAAGGGGCATCAAATTGATACTAGCTCCTAAGTTACACAACTTTTTGGCATTAGGTAAACCCTCTACATCTACTGGAATGGTGAAACTCCCAGGATCCTTTAACCCTCTATAGAAAAAAAGGTCACTTCCAAAAACAAATCACATAAAAGAGCATTCCATGGCATCAACAATAATTATCAATCAAGTAGCAAATAGCAGAGCAAGTACAATTATTGACGCAGATATTTGAGAAAAACCCTAGGACTATATATGCATGTACATCTTCCTCATGTACAGAAAAAAACTTTTATCCGGATATGCACCAACTCCGGCAGGCAGGTGGGACACTCTCCCGAACTCCAAACGAACTAGAAAGTAAGTCGGTAAGTCGAGAGTTGCCACTTACACGAGAACGCTCTTTATAACGCCCCGATGGTGCGTCATCTAGCACTTGACTCTTTATAACCCCGAACCATGACGACTTTCACGACTACATGCTTGACACGACATGACGCAAAAACACAAGTAGGACTCATACGTATTTAAACGAGGCCTAGCATAGCTTCATAATTAATACTAATCATGTAGAGCAGTTGCACATATCTTAAGCAGATATAAATCATGTCAAAGGAAGAAACATGCTTTCAATTATCATCAAAGCAATAAACATCCAATAAGTCAAGCCACATATCACAACAATCCAACAATGTCACGCATCAGACAAAAACTAATCCAGCATATCAGATGCCTTCAGAGACTGCATTCATATATCAATCAAATACAGTTTAAAGTCGGGTAGTTCTCAGAACGCTGTCAACTACAATTCTAAGATTATAGTGCAGCATGGTATATTTATATACTTATGCTATTAGACAGAGATACGAAGTGCCCTTACCTTAGAGGTGATCGATCTTGGCGGTTTTGGAAGCTCAGCACGACTTGATCGGTCTAGGCCTCGTGATCCTTCAACAAACACAACCTAAACTTTAGAACTTTGAACTCAAACCTAGGGTCAAGGGGCTGGTCTAAAAAGGGGTCTAACCACTTAGGAAAGGGTTCTACAACTTAGAAAATTCTTGGGGGTTGAAGACACTTAAAAAAGATTTCGACGCTTACCCAAAAGGACATAGAAAACCCTAAGTTACGAAACCTAACTTTTCCGAGATTTCAAACCACTTAAAGAGAATGAAGGCTAGATGCTTACAAACCATTTTGAGGCCTTAATCAAGATTTTAAAAAGCAAAAGCACACAAAAATAACACCAAGTTCAATTCTGGTCATCAGTGAGTACCTTAGTGTCACTGAGAATATCCGCCCCGGGGTCATTTATTTGTTTTCGGGGTACCGGGCCCGCACGATTCGGGGTCGGGTCGATCTTACTCGAAGTCTGCGCCACGCCGCCCGAAAACACTATCACCGGGTCACTATTCACAAAAATCTTCTGCACAAAATTGGTCTCGAAACGCCAAATGAAATCGTTTGGAGCTTTTCAGATTCTCGATCCGGGGTCCCGAAGTTGTCCGTTCCACCTGTTGAAGTTTCGGCTAAAAGTCCCGTTAGAGTGAAAAATCATTCCCAGGCTCCGGGAGGAAACCATATCAATATTACAGTCGTTCTTCACGAAATTCTTCACTGATCATCGTGGTGATAGTGAGAACATCTAATTCTCGTCTGAATTCAAAGTCAGGTCTAGCTTGGTTTCCTACCAAGTGTCGCAAGAATACTTCATCGGTACTTCGGCCGACGATTTCGCTTGCTGATGCCGCTGAGCGGATCCAAACAGTACCTTGTATTAATTAAATAATTATTTAATTACTGGGGAAAATTCCGGATGTTACAGAAGAGACATGCGTTGTTTGTATTCACAAGAAGTGAATCGATTGGCGATCCTTGAAACTACGTCGTTTGAACTTTACAGTTGTCGACAGGCGATCCAAGTTATCAAATGATAACCTTGATAGATTTGAAGATAATACCATTGTTTGTTCTTCTGTTAATCTCTACATGAGGGTTAGTGTAGACGATATATTTTATGGACAAGAAAACATGCCAATACCTTCCCTTAAATATGTAAACCAATTTTCAATCAAAGGCTGAGTAAAGATATCAGCTAATTGGTCGTCAGTGTGAACATATGATATGTCAATATTTATATTAGCAACATGATCACGAATGAAATGATGCTTAATCTCTATATGCTTTGTTCATGAATGCTGAACAGGGTTCTTAGTTATATTTATGGCACTGGTATAATCACATAATAATGGAACTCTATGCTCGAAAATACCATGATCCTCTAATTGATGTTTTACCCACAAGAGTTGGGTACAACACGATCCTGCAGCAACATATTCGGCTTCAGCTGTAGACAGTGAGATTGTGCTTTGTTGTTTTCTTGCCTAAGATATCAAGCATTGACCTAGAAAGTGGCATCCACCACTTGTGATTTTTCTTTCTATACGATCTCCAGCATAATCTGCGTCGCATAATCCTCTTAATCTGAAATCATCACCTTTCTCGTACACTAAATCAAGATTAGCAGTACCTGATAAATATATGAATATTCTTTAAATAGAACTTAGGGGAGATTCTTGAGGATTTACCTAGAATCTATCACATAGACAGACACTAAACATAATGTCTGGCTTGCTAGATGTTAGATAGAGTAATGATCCCATCATGCCTCTATATTTGGTAGAATCAACAGGTCTTGATTCATCACTCTTATCTGATATAACTCCAGGATGCATGGGAGTGTTCATCTCTTTGGCATTGCTTAGGTTGTATTTCTTCAAGAGATCCTTGATGTATTTCGTCTGATGGATGTATGTCTTTCCTTGTTCTTGACAAATCTGTAGTCCTAGATAGAACTTCAGTTCTCCCATCATACTCATTTCGAATTCACTCTGCATCAAGCTTGAGAATTCCTTGCATAAAATTTCATTAGTGGCACCAAAAATAATATCATCAACATATAGTTGTACCAAAATGAAATCATTGTTTAACTTTCGTTTAAACAATATATTATCTACCTTTCTCCTGGTAAAGCCATTACTCATGAGGAATGAGCTTAGCCTATCGTACCATGCCCTAGGAGCTTGCTTTAATTCATACACTGCTTTCCTAAGCTTGTACACATAATCTGGAATCAATGGTTCTTCAAAACCTGAGGGTTGTCCCATGTAGACTTCTTCTTCAATATATCCATTCAGAAAGGCACTCTTCACATCCATTTGGTAGAGCTTGATTGAGTGTTGGCATGCGAATGCGAGAAGTATGCAAATAGCTTCAATGCGAGCAAAAGGAGCAAACGTTTCAATGTAGTCAATGCCCTCCTATTGATTGTAGCCTTGAGCTACCAATCTTGCTTTGTTTCTAGTCAGTTTCCCATCTTCATCCACTTTGTTCCTGAAGACCCACTTAGTTCTAATGATGGATTTCCCTTTAGGTCTGGGAACAAGATTCCAGACTTTGCTTCTCTCAAATTGATTAAGTCCTTCTTGCATAGCAAGAATCTAGCCTTCATCTTGTAATGCTTCAACTACATTCTTCGGTTCTATTTCAGATATGAATGTGGAATGAAGAGTGAGTTCTTACATTCTCTGAAATTATTCCAATGACTTGATTAGGAGGATGATCAGGTTTGAATCTCCAATATCTTGGTAGAGAGATCCCACTGGATGTCATGACTTACTCAAACGAGGCAGGGGTAGACGATGGGGTGCCAGACGTTGAAACATAATCTACCTTAGAAGATGGATGAATATTAGACAATCCTAACAGCTTTGGTGATTCAAGATTATTTGAAGTTTGAGCATTGGTGGATGATGGTCCATCATTCAGATCTAGATTTGAGAAATCCTCTTCAAGATCAGTTTGATTTGCACAAGAGGTGACATCATCAAACTTCACATGAATAGATTCTTCAATCATCATTGTTCTCGTTGTAAGTGTAGATAGCAACCTAAGAGGGGGGTGAATTAGGTTCTCCCAAATTTTGCCTTAATCAAATTTCGATTACTTTCAATATATCAGAATCACAATTGTCGATTTTGAATGCAGCAGAATAAGAACTTGCTTGAAAGTAAAAGATAAGAGTTAGTAGAATTCACACACAGGTTTTATCCTAGTTCACCTTCAAACCACCGAAGGCTACGTCCAGTCCCTCAAGAAACCCTTGAGGATTTATCCACTATGATCAAGACTTCTTACAAGTACTTACACTAAGGACCTTAATAACTCTTTTCAAACCTCAGAAGGCAAACCACCAAATTATGACACCGAACACTACGACGGACTTTGAATCAAATCCGATTCAAAGGACCTTTTCCACAACCACAGAACACTACGGTGAATGAATCAAAGCGATTCAAGATGAAGAAGAAGTTTTTCTATGGCTGATGCAATCCTTTAATCTAGTTGCATTGATCTTAGTTTGTATGCTCTAGGAAATTACAATGAAGGCTCATTTCTTCTGAGTTTCTCAAATGTTGAACAGCATGAGTGTTCTTATGAAAATGAGAGAGCAAAAACTCTGAATGATGACTTTAATGAATATGAAAGTTGTTATCCAAGTCATTGCGGTTTCTGAGCGTCTATGGACATTATATAGGCACTAGAGGTCGTCCATGAACCATCACAAAGCTTCTCAAACGTTTTGAGACACATTGGTTCATGAAGCAACATATCTGTCGACCTGGTAATCGATTACAGTAACCTGGTAATCGATTACATCATGCCGTTGCAGTTTGAATTCAAAATTCAAACTTGGTAATCGATTACTAATATGTGGTAATCAATTACTTCCTTCTGGTAATCGATTACTCACATCCTCTATTCGATTACTGACAGTCCATTACTCCGTTCATGATAGTTCAAGCCCTAATTGAGTGTTTCTACAAAGTTTTACTTGTGGAAACATATTACACTCAATTAGTTGATTATTTATGAGCCTTCAAATGCAATATAACCTTAATAAAGCATAGCACACTAAGTTAACAAGACTTACTAATAGTTAGAACCTTAATGGTTAATCTTGACGTTTTGAGCCGGTTCTTGAAGTCTTTCCTTTCTCTTCTGAAGTCTTTCTTCTTTTTGGGATGTGTTTGTCTTCATCAAAACCTCAGCCGAGTCCAAGGACGAGACCTTCTTCACAATTGATAGCCAAATCCGCAAGTGTACGGTTGATTATCGCGTAATATAAAAGATATCCATCCCACAGGGATAGGTGTCCAATTATTAATTTATTTAGAGTTTGTGCAGAACATAAAAGGTTGATTTAAAGAAGAAGATGAAGATGAAGTTCAGGCCAACATGAAGCAAATTCTATCCTAATTCCTTAGTGATATATCATGTTGCCTCTTTTAAGTCCTATTTCCCTTACTAATTACCAATTTCCATTGTTATAAGAAGTAAGCATAAACACTTGTGTACATCAAGTTGAAATGAAGAACAAGGAAATAAAACATGAACTTGTAATATTATACAGAAAAGTAGAAGAAAACTAAAGCATAAAATAAAAGCTAAAACAACCCAAGAACTTAAAAAGAAATTAGGCAAGCATGGCTAGTAGAAACATCGAATTACCCTGGACTAGGAGCTCAAGTATGGCTTCCCACAATTCTCAGGAACAATGCTCTTAAGGGAGAGAGAAGAATACTTGTTGTATTCTGAAGTGAAGGTGTGATATTTACAATGGATGAAAGCTCCTATTTATTGCAAAATGTCTGCCTTCCAGCGCTTGAGCACTGGGATTCCAACGCTTGAGCGCTGGGTCAATTAAATTCAGACATTGCAAACAGAGGCCTAGCGCATGAGCACTGGCTACCAACGCTTGAGCGTAGGTAAGAACTGCAGACTTGGATCCTAGTCAGAGTTCCAACGCTTGAGCGTTGGGGCTTCCAACACTTGAGCATTGGCTTGTCTGCTGGCAATTCTTCTTGGATGCTTTTTCTTCTTCAATGGTGGAATTCATGGACTTAATTAGCCTCCATTTTGTCCCCTTTCAATTCTGAAACAGCAAAGGACTTAATTCTTCCATTCATGTCTCATTTCCCATGTGGTTAATTAGCAATTGTGCTTCACCTTCCACTTCTTTACTTTTGGTCCTTTATTTGCTGAGACTTCACTTTCTGCCCTTCATTTTCTGAACTTTTCATTTCTGGCTCTTTCTTTCCTGCAGTTCACAGTTTGGAACATGGACAAAAATGACTAATTCTACCAGCTTTCCTAAAATATAAAAATAACTCTAAAAATTCCTAAAAAATATAAAATAAAGTTTAAAAACCAAATAAAAGCTAATCTATATGCAAAATGCAAAATAAATAGAAAATCTAAATAAAAAGAAATAAAAACCTATATAAGACTCAAAAATAACAAAATTAAACGACTAAAAAGACCCTAAAACTATCATACAAAATCCAGTCATCAACAATCTCCCCCTTTTTGATGATGACAAACAACATGCTTGAAAGTTGATTGATCATTGGAATTTCTCCTCTTATCTCGTATATCTCCCCTTTTGTTTTGCAATTATATCTCCCCCTTTGTTTTGCAATTATATCTCCTCCTTTGTTTTGCAATGGAAGCTCAGTATCCTGAAAATGATCAAGCATACACAAGGCTTTTCTCCCCCTTTTGACATCATCAATAAGAAGAAAAGGCCATACAAAGTATTCCAGGATAATAGAAATAAAGGGAAACATAATGACAAACAATTTATGCCAAAAAATAGTGCATAATCATAGTATATTATAGGGGTTAGTGTAAACAAACCAAAATATATGAAAATACAAGTCAAAGTCTGAAAACCAATAATTTTGAATTTTTGCCCTGCAATAATCGATCACGGCATTTCAGTAATCGACTACTGAAAATATCTGGAAAACGTCCTGGGCCAAAACTTTCCCTGTAATCGATTACTTGTTTTGTGTAATCGATTACTATATCTAGAAATTTGTTTTTCTAGGTTTCGTAAGCATTGCGTGAATGATTTATCTAATAAGGAGCTATGATGCAAATGTATATGCTTGTAATGCTTACTCTTCTTCCCAATATCATTTGAAAGTTTATAGATTTCATCTTTTTATGTAAAGATTTTCCTTACCAATACCATATTCTATGCTTGTGTCTTGAATGACCATCCTTTGTATATGACACTTCTGATCACAAGGTCCTCAAGCACACCTGCACAATAAGCTTAATGGTATTTTCGAGGTACCCAATAGTCTTTGGGTCCTTTTGGGTTAGTTCCTTTCACATCCCATGTGAATCTTTCATTGGGGACTCCATCATTTCTATGATAACTAGGAGTATAGTAAGAGAACTTAAATTTCATGTTAGGCACTTTCTTTTTAAGATGATAGAAAGTTTTGAAATGTGCCTTTCTAAGTTGAGTATTACTATGTGCTCTCCTTGTGTGATCAAAGTAGCATGAATTACTTACTGTAGTAAAGATAATTTCCTTAATATTACTAGAATTACTTTGATCAAACAAATCTTGACAACTTTTATGAGTAACATACCTTTGAATACTTGACAATACATTCATCTCCTTTGTATCTTTTTCGTACTCTTTTAACACTAGATTTATTTCATCAATCTTTGATTCAAGTGTTGCTTGTTTATCAAGAGTTATTAGATCTCTTTGAATATCCACCTTGGTTTTAACTTGATCTAAATCCTCTTGCATTCTTTTAGCCTTTCTTTCTAGTGATGAAATGATCTTGTCTTGTATTGCATATACTGAAATATTTAAGAAGATATCATGCAATTCAACAAAGGTATTTTGTAATTGATCATATGAAATTTTATCGTTAATAACCTCATTGTTTTCATCATCAAAATGATGTGTTGCCATCAAGACAAGATGTGCTT